>CM065589.1:148899592-150099592 GCA_033119425.1 Bufotes viridis | reverse complement strand
AGGAGGTTCATGGGGTTTCCTGAGGGTAATAAAAAGAAAAAGATGAAGAAACGCTCAAATAACTTTCCATTTGCTACAATTGGCAAGGTTAATGCGGAAATTGAAAATTTGACATTTGCTTGTAGTTCCCGTTTTCTCCTACCTGCCAGGGTGGCGCTAGACAGCAAGAACTTTGTTTGTCAGATTTTTGTTGATAGTGGAGCAGCTGTCAATCTCATTGATAGTCAATTTGCTACAACACATGGTTTCCAGGTGTGCACTTTGGAAAAAAAAGTAGTTCATAGTAGACATAGTTCACAATATCCGTTTGACTGTGGGTGACACTCATGTTGAGGATGTGTCATGTTTTGTCTTAAGCGGATTACCTACTCCTCTAGTGTTGGGGCTACCCTGGCTCACTAAACATAACCCCACCATTGATTGGCAAGCAAGGCAAATAAATGGTTGGAGTGAGTTTTGCAGAGAGAATTGCCCCACGGCAACTCTCGCAGAGGTTTCTACCAAGACTGTACCTTCTTTTTTCTGATGTGTTTTCCGAGAGTGGTGTCCAGGAGTTGCCCCCTCACCAGGAGTATGATTGTCCAATTAATCTCATCCCAGGCGCCAAGCTGCCTAAATCACGATAATACAATCTCTCTCAACCTGAGAAAGCAGCCATGCGTACTTATATCTCTGAGAGCCTGATAAATGGACATATCAGACCCTCGAAATCACCTATTGCCGCTGTTTTTTTTTTTTTTTTGTTAAAAAAAAGATGCTTCTTTAAGACCTTGTCTGGATTTCAGGGAGCTTAATCGTATCACGATTCGTGACCCCTATCCACTTCCTCTGATCCCGGATTTGTTTAACCAGATTGTGAGGGCTAAAGTTTTTTCTAAGTTGGATTTAAAAGGGGCATACAACCTTGTCAGGGTCAGGAAGAGGGACGAATGGAAGACGGCCTTCAATACCCCGGAGGGTCATTTTGAAAACTTGGTTATGCCCTTTGGTTTAATGAATGCTCCGGCCGTCTTCCAACATTTTGTGAACAGCATTTTCTATCATTTAATGGGGAAATTTGTACTGGTGTATCTAGATGACATTTTGATTTTTTCTCCTGATTTCAAGACTCATCGGGACCACCTATGTCAGGTCCTGCTGATTTTGCGGGAGAATAAATTGTAAGCTAAACTGGAAAAATGTGTGTTTGCAGTTCCAGAGATTCAATTTCTTGGTTTTCTTCTCTCCACTTCTGGTTTTCGGATGGACCCGGAGAAGGTCCGCGCCGTGCTTGATTGGGAGCTTACTGAAAATCAGAAGGCGCTGATGCGGTTTTTGGGTTTTGCTAATTATTACAGAAAGTTCATTTTGAATTATTCCTCTGTTGTTAAGCCACTCACTGATATGACTAAAAAGGGGGTGGATTTTTCCTCATGGTCAGAAGAGGCGCTTCAGGCCTTTTCTAGTAATAAAGAGCGTTTTGCTTCCGCTCCCATTTTGGTACAATCTGATGTCTCTCTACCTTTTATTGTTAAGGTGGATGCCTATGAGGTGGGTGTGGGCACGGTCTTATCTCAGGGTCCCTCTCCTGCTAAATGGCGACCGTGTGCCTTTTTCTCAAAAAAGCTCTCCGCCGCAGAGAGAAATTACGATGTGGGAAATAGGGAGTTGTTGGCCATCAAATTGGCATTTGAGGAATGGCATCATTGGTTAGAGGGAGCCAGACACCCAATTACCATATTTACCGACCATAAGAATCTGGCCTATTTGGAATCAGCCAAGCGTCTGAACCCGAGACAGGCCAGATGGTCCTTGTTCTTTTCTAGGTTTAATTTTGTTGTTACGTTCTGCCCTGGGGTTAAAAATGTGAAGGCGGATCCCCTGTCACTTGTATTCCGGGAGGGGGGAACTTTGAGGACCCAGGTCCCATTTTGGCTGATGGGGTGGTCGTCCTTGCTCTTTGTCCTGATATGGAGGCAGAGGTTCAGGCAGCCCCGGCAGAGGCACCTGATCTTTGTCCTCCTGGGAGGTTATTTGTGCCGCTCGCTTTGCGACACAAAGTTTTTAAGGAGCACCATGACAGTGTTCTTGCTGGGCACCCGGGGAGTAGAGCCACAGTGGATCTCATTGCTCGCAGATTCTGGTGGCCAGCTCTTCGTAAGATGGTTGAGGGGTTTGTGGCAGCCTGCGAGACTTGTGCTCGTGCCAAGGTCCCTCATTCACGGCCATCGGGATCTCTCCTCTCGTTACCCATACCTTCCCGTCCTTGGACGCATCTGTCCATGGACTTCATTACGGACTTGCCTCGGTCCTCGGGGAAGACTGTGATTCTGGTGGTAGTGGACCGTTTTAGCAAAATGGTGCATTTTATTCCTTTTCCTGGGTTACCCAATGCTAAGATGCTGGCGCAAGCGTTTGTTGATCACATTGTTAAATTACAAGGCATTTCTTCTGACATCGTTTCTGATAAGGGCACGCAATTTGTTTCCAGATTTTGGAAGGCCTTCTGTTCTCGCTTGGGGGTTCAGTTGTCGTTTTCTTCTGCTTTTCACCCGCAGTCGAATGGTCAGACCGAACGCATCAATCAGAATCTGGAGACATATCTGCGCTGTTTTTTTGCGGAGAATCAGGAGAATTGGTGTTCTTTTTTGTCCCTTGCTCAGTTTGCTTTAAATAACCGTCGTCAGGACTCCTCTGATAAGTCACCATTTTTTGGTGCATATGGGTTTCCTCCGCAGTTTGGGACATTCTCTGGAGAGTGCTCTTCTGGTTTACCTGATGAGGAGAGATTTTCCATGGCCTTGTAACTTATTTGGCAAAAGATTCAGGGTAATCTAAAGAAGATGAGTGAGAGATATAAGCGTGTGGCAGATAAGAGACGTGTGCCTGGTCCGGACCTGAATGTGGGTGATCTGGTGTGGTTGTCTACAAAGAATATCAAACTGAAGGTTCCCTCCTGGAAGTTGGGTCCTAGGTTTATTGGGCCTTACAAGATCTTATCCGTCATCAGTCCCGTTGCTTTCCGTCTTGATCTTCCTCAGACTTCCCTATTGTTTTTCACAAGTCCCTATTGAAACCGTATGTCCAACCTACTGTTCCTTCCTCTTTGCCTCCTTCCCCGATTTTAGTTGATGGTAATCTTGAATTTCAGGTCTCCAGGATTGTGGATTCCCGCATTATCCGCGGTTCTCTTCAGTACCTCGCTCATTGGGAGGGTTATGGTCCTAAGGAGAGCATGTGGGTCCCACTGGCGGACATTAAGGCCACTCGTCTCATCAGGGATTTCCATCGGTCTCATCCTGAGAAGGTCGGTCCTGAGTGTCCGGAGTCCACCCGTAGAAGGGGGGGTACTGTCACCGCAGGTTCTGGGAGACGGTCGGTCAGAGGTTCCTCCCTGTCTTGTGTATGACGTTCTTTGTTTTGGTTTCACTTTGCTCAGTTCCTTTCTCTCCCTCAGCTGCCTCTTATCTTGATTAATTGGCTTGCTTTATAGTCCCTCCCATACTGCTTCTCCTTGCGGTTTATATTACTTCCTGGATGAAGTGTGTGCTGCTGGAGGCTGCAGTTGTTTTGCTCTAAGATAAGTGCATTCCATTTACTTTGTGTTTTGTTTGCTGGCTTGATTCTAGGTGACCCTCCGTATTCTGTGCAGGGAGCCAGTGGCCATTCCCCTCACTACTATAGTGAATTCAGGTGTCACTAAGTTATAGGTCCGAGGGCATGTATTTGTCTACCACCAGGACCTGTACATGTGCATAGCAGTTTGGGAGAGTTCTTAGGGATTTAAAGGGCCCTCCAATATTTTCCTTAGTTTGGGATCAAGCCAGTCTGTCGTTATTTATCAGTTCATAAATCCATCCTTGACAGATGGATAGATGATTAATAGATAGACAGATAGATATAGATAGATAAAACAGGTTTGTGACTAAAAGGCTGTTTGATTATTTTCATATAATTTCCATTTATTTTGGTGTGCTTAAAACAAATAAAATATTGAAAAAACTCCTAGCGGTCATGATTTGCCACAAAATGCAAAATTGTGTTCAAAATTATCAAATTTTTGGTATTTTTTATATTATGGGTTCTTGACCAAATTTAAAGTCCAAATTACTATTAATTAATTCACATAAGTGCATTTAAGATATAGTGCATTTAAGATGCCGCTGAGTTACTCAGATCAAGGCTGAAAAGCAGGAATTTATGTTGCCAGGAGTGTCATTTTCATGGTTCAGACATCGTGAAAAGGAGTTCGTTCCTTACTTCGCCCAGGAAGACAAGTTGGTTTATTGCATCAATGTCGAAGGTCTGATGGGTCAATTTAAAATCCAATATGATTCAGAGCAATGGCGTCTTTTTATAGATTCTTCAAAAAGAAGTCTCAAAGCAGTTTTACTCCACGACGGTGGTTTTTACGCTTCCATACCTGTAGGTCATTCTGTACACTTGAAGGAAAACTACGAGGACTTGGAATTAGTTCTTTGTAAACTTAAATATCAAGACCATGATTGGCAAGTGTGTGGGGACTTGAAGGTCTTGTGCATGCTGCTCGGACGACAAGCTAGGTATACCAAATACCCTTGTTTTCTGTGTCTATGGGACAGTCGAGACCGACAAAATCACTGGACCAAGAAGAGTTGGCAGCCGATGGTGCTAACAGTCGGTGAAAAAAATGTCCTCTGAGAAACTTTGGTACCTTCCCATAAAGTTATTCTACCACCTCTGCACATAAAATTGAGATTGATGAAGCAATTCGCAAAATCACTTTCAAGAGATGGAGACTGCTTCAAATACTTGGTCACCAAGTTTCCGGAGGCAAAATTGAAGGAAGGTGTGTTTGTCGGACCAGACATTAGAAGGCTTATAGTTGATCAAGAGTTTGTCAATACCATGACGGATCCTCAAAAAGAAGGGTGGATTGCATTGAAATAAGTCTTACAGAAATTTTTAGGCAATAACAAAGATCCTCACTACAAAAAGATCGTCGGACGAATGCTGAAAGGTTGCCTGATGAATTTGAAAGTGCATTTCCTCCAGTCCCACCTTGACTACTTCCTGAAAATGTGGGAACTATGAGTGAGAAACAAGGTAAACTATTCCCTCGAGACATTAAAGAGATGGACAGGAGATACCAGGGAAAATGGAGCATTACAATGATGGCAGACTACTGTTGGATGCTTCAGAGAGACATTCCAGATGCTACTCACAAGCGTAAAGGCTTCAAGAGGAGCCTCACAGGGAAGAAAAATCGATTTTAGTGTGTGTTGGTGAGCTCATTTCAGTTCAAAAAAGGATTTTCATGAAAAAATTGTAATTAAACATTAATTTTATAAGTCTATTTCCATTTATTTTGAGGTATTGCTTTATTTAACATAGTTACCTAAATTGTCAGGAAACGTGATGTCTTATGACAAAATGGAGGTCATTTTCGGATTCAGCGTACCAAAAAACATAAAGATTACATGGAATAACCAAAAGCTCTTGAATAAAATTTTTTTTGTAGACCTGTGTAATAGATGATTATTAGATAGACATAGAGAGATAGATAGATAGATAGATAGATAGATAATAGAAATGGATAGATGATTAAGGGTACGTTCACACGACGACAATTGTCGCGCGACAAATAGGGCACAACTTCACTGCAACATTTGTCGCGCGACATTTTGTCGCACTATTGTCGCGCGACAATTTTTATAATGGGAGTCTATGGTGTCGCATTGCGACATGCGACATGCTGCGACTGCGACGCGACAGTCGCAGAAAAACCCATCTTGAATGGATTTTCTCCGACTTTCGTGTCGCAGTCGCAACATGTCGCATGTCGCACTGCGACACCATAGACTCCCATTATAAAAATTGTCGAGCGACAATAGTGCGACTTTTTGTCGCGCGACAATTGTCGTCGTGTGAACGTACCCTAACAGATAGAGATAGATTAGATAGATAGATAAATAGATAGATAGATAGATAGATAGATAGATAGATAGATAGATACAGATAGATAGATAAAAGAGATTGATAGATGATAGATGATTAATAGATAGAGATATATTAGATATAGATAGATAGATAGATAGATAGATAGATAGATAGATAGATAGATAGATAGATAAAAGATAATAGATGATTATTAGATAGACATAGAGAGAGAGATAGATAGATAGATAGATAGATAGACAAATAGAGATAGATAGATAGATAGATAGATAGATAATTAATAGATAGATAGATAGATAGATAATAGATGATTATTAGATAGATATACAGAGATAGATAGATACTAGAAATGGATAGATGATTAACAGATAGAGATAGATTAGATAGATAGATAGATAGATAGATAGATAGATAAAAGAGATTGATAGATGATAGATGATTAATAGATAGTGATATATTAGATAGAGATAGATAGATAGATAGATAGATAGATAGATAATAGATGATTATTAGATAGACATAGAGAGATAGATAGATAGATAGATAGATAGACAGACAAATAGAGATAGATAGATAGATAGATAGATATTGATAGATGATAGATGATTAATATATAGAGATAGATAGATAGATAGATAGATAGATAGATAGATAGATAGATAGATATATCAGTACCCCAGACCTGGGGGTATCTGCAATTGTTTGGCTAGTTATGTTATGTATTGTTGGTAAGCACACCAGCATAAGAAGGTATGGTTGGCAGGGACAGGGTTGACCATCCTGTTCCTGCCCTCTTGGTGGAAGTTGGCTGGTCCTACTTCCTGCCCGAAGGGGGACTTCTAGTTTAGATAGTGTGGAGAAAGGAAACACATCTAAGAGCTCCTACTTCAATTGTCTTAGGGACCCGCACCATATTCTCCTCCAGGGAGAGTGAAGAATACCCAAGATACAGCTTTCCTGTAAAGCTACAGCAGAGTGACCAGCTCACACACCCATCACCTCTATTATATTAGTACTGAGCAGGTTGCATTAGGCTCCTGTTCATACGGTGCTATGCTGCATGGTGGCCTTTGTTGTTGTGGTGCTTTTCTGGCTTGCCGGCGTAACTGCAGCCTGCTGGGATGGTGCCACGTGTCGCCATGCAGCATGGCGCCTTTATCAGATTATAGACAGAGTAGGGACCCACTATAGGAGACAACCGTGACGGGGTGAGTGGGCTTATTACCTTTTGATCAAAATGTACACTAATGTCTCTAATATTTGCATGTGATATGGGGGACTAGTACTATAGAAATGTAGCTGAATAGCACATATCAAGGGTTAAGCGTTGTGGATGTGCGATCCAGTCTGTCTCTCCCCATTGATACACCTCTATTACATCCAGGACAAACCAACTCAAAGCCTGCATATCACAGTGGACACCTATATCCACAAGTTACAGCATACAGCTGTAAGCCAGACATTCAAGGGAGAGTCTTTGACAAGATAGCACATGAGAGGTGCCATAAACTGCCACTTATCCAGCCACCATACCTCATCATCTGGGCATAGAAGTTGAACTTTGCACCCACTACTGCTGGATGTTCTACAAGTTATACTTTTGAACTGAGTAAAAAGAGACTTTTATTCTTCTACTTCTGGCCTGAGTCTTTAAATCACATTTCCACAACACCTCATCAAGGTCACTACCACTCCCATCCTGTGCACCGGCTCCTAAGGAGCTCACTGCAATGGATGGATAGATAGATAGATAGATAGATAGATAGATAGATAGATAGATAGATAGATAGATAGATAGATAATATTTGGAGCTGGTGTTCTTAATTTCCTCTAGTATTGCACGTCTGTCAAATTAAAGAGGATCTGACACCTCTCCTGACTAGCTGTTCTACAGCCTAGAGCAGCTCTAAATCCCGCCCATCAGTGCTGGTGACGTCAGCAGATCTCTAAAAAAAAGCCTTTTCCCTGTACGATTCAGCATTGGGCAAAGGAGAGCACTGGAGCATGAAACAGGGGGTCTGCCTGGGTGAAAATGGGGATATGTCCGGGTTCAGCTCTGAACCTAGACAACCCCTTTAAATGTGAAATATTCAGTAATGGAGTAATGTAGGGGAGTCAATTTATTTGCTACGTTTCACTACGTGTGAGTATACTCGTAGATAATCAAACACAAGTGTGTAGTGCCTTATTTAAGGGATTTTACCACAAAATGTGGAATAATCATATTTACTTTAAAGTATTGCCTAAAGTGCTGGAGTGTAATTATCATTTTCATATACCGTATACTGCAATCTGCATGAAATTAAGACAGTTCTAAAATCCAATAAAGTTTTTTCCTCTAAACGAATTCACATAAACATGGCATTTCTTCCATAGGCAGCTAATGCATAAATCTAATTTCATGACATAATGGATGTTTTTCTACTCGATGAACATGTTGCCCCAAAATGCTTCACTTGATTATGTGCATAGCCTGGAGACCTCTGTCACAATGAAACGAGTTCTTTAAAATTAATGGAAGATGTATTTTAATAAAGATGCTATATTACCGTCAATGCTTTACTGTGATTACAAACTTGGTTTCCCCATAAAAAACCCGTGAGCCCGCTTTCTTTAATTTATAGAATTTCTAATCTATCTTTTCAAGTTGAATGACAACCGATATGGCAGCTATTCGAGCAAATCTTTTCCTGAACTATAAATCTGTAATATATACAGTTATACAATATGAATGGAACAATGCATCACTAAGCAAATTTGTCACTAACCATTTGGCTGTCTGAACAAATTTTACACTTTTGACATACACAAATATAACCCAAATTATCAAATAAAACATGGAACCTCATAGCCATGTATTTTCTGAAGGCACACACCAGTCATATTGCGAAAATGTCACCCAGAAAATTCACGCTATTTTGCATCAGTTATAATGCTTTGTAAACACAAATTGCGTAAAAACTCATATTTGTGGCTAAAAGTAAGACACAGAGCCTCAGGCTCATACCTATGTCTACATAAACACATAATTTCAACTGAAAAGACCAAAAGTACCTGTGATCCTAATTCGCTTAGTGACAAGTCACGAATCACATTTCTTTGTATATAGCGGGCACAATGACAGTGAACGGAGATTGCGCCGCCCCACTCAGATGCCACGTTCATCACTGATCACGGCATCTGAGATTAACATTGAGGGCTTTCAGAGATTAATCCGGTAAAAAAAAAATACTCACCTTATCCATTTGATTTTGTAGAGGCCGTTGCGGCCATTTTTAATTGAAGACACCACACGAAATCTTGCACAGTGATGTCACACTGAACGGCATGGCGACGTCATACATCATCGCCCACGAGATTTCGTACAGTCATCTTGATTGAAGACACCACCCGAAATCTCGCACAGTGACGTCATACTGAACGGCGTGGTGACGTCATACATCACCGCCCGTGAGATTTCATACGGTCATCTTGATTAAAGATATCATGCGAAATCTCGCACAGTGACATCACACTGAACACAATAGAACAATAGATCCACCTAAATGTGGCAGAGCACATATTATCTCTCATTGAGGGGTGGTAAGAGGGGTGATAACATGAAGAAAAGTTCCTGTATCACCCCCTAGAAGGAGGAGCAAAAAGGAGGTGCAATGTTTCATCCAGCTCTGACTTCAAACAAGTGCTTTTGTGGGATTTAGACTTCATGCACACGGCCGTGTCCATATTTCAGTTTGCAAACAATGCATCCGCAAAATATAGATGCCTTCTGTGCGCGTTTCAGATTTTTTCACTCCCTATAATAGAAAGGACAGAGCCTGTCTGCAATACGGACAGGAATAAGACATGTTCTACAATTTGTAGAACGGCCACATGGATCGGCAAAAACACAGAAGTGTGCACCCCATAGAAATAAAAGGGCCATTGTGCTATCTGTAAAATAGTTCAAACAGCACATGGATGAACATGCGGTTGTGTGCATGAAACCTTACTGTGATACCAAGAACTAAGCTCTAGTCCTTATATTCTACCATGGCATATCACATAGAGATAAGGGGATGGGGGCAGCTGTAAAAGCAGAAATGTCATCTAAAATACAATTAAAGAGGTTTTTTAATAATGTGAAAGAGGACAACATGATGACTTTTTACTTCTATTTTTATTGCTTCCTCTTTGAAGAAGAAATAAAGTGAACCAGGTGATGGACGCTACATTTCATGGACTCTTGCTTTTACCTGGACAGTGGTTATTCCCGGCTCTCGTCCAACTAGAACTCTCCCTGCTTCCAGGGTCGCTATTTTTGATTCTTCAACCTTCATGAAGTCACTCACGAGATCAGTGATATCGAACTGCCAATCTGGTCCTAGCATGTATGTCAGCTGTCCGCCAGAATCTGAAGACTCTGCAACAAACTGCGTGAAGACACGAACCATTGCATGCTGGTACTGGAGGGAACACCCCCGTCCTTTCTTCTCATCATCCTCTTCATCTTCACTGTCTCTTGTTGGTCTAGGGAGAAATGAAAATGAAAAATACTAAGTTATTTAAAATATGTATTTAAATAACATTTTTGCATAATGCAGCAATTCATTTCAATAAATATTTGCATCTGATATCCCTTGTATATCAGTTGCTGACAGTTGCTTGTTGTCAGTGAATAGAAACATTCTTTTTATTTTGAAGATGCTTTATCATTATTTTCATGCGGTGTTTGAAGTCAATGGATGTCAATTATGACTCCTTATGCCAGAGTGTCATGCGGCCCCATTTTGCAGTTTTTTTAAACTCCCGCACCTAATTCTTGATGCATGCAACATTTTTATATCGCCCTCTAGACTGGGCAGTGGCGGGGTAGTGCCATCAGCCCTGGCAAGTTCACTAAGATTTATGCCAGTTTCCTGTTGAAAATGACGATTCAAATCTACGCCAAACAGGGGCTTGAGTAGATCCCAATATAGGCGCATGGACTGGGCCTGCACCTCTTCATAAATTAGGAGCATCCTCCAGCAGCACATGGGATGTCAAAGGTCAGTGTAAATTGGAGTGAGTGAAAGCACCTAAAAGACTGTGCTAAAAAAGGGCCACTGACACAAATCAGGTTACGGCTTACTTTTTTCAAATAGCCTTGGAAAAATGAGATGTGAAATGTAATTGATCACTTTGGGTGACTATTTCACTTTCTTTTGCACAACTTTTTATACAGTTCTCCCATTATATATCAATTTTACAATTAACCTTTGACTGCACAATGGCGCTACTTTACGATATAATGAAATTGAATATGACTGTGGTCCAAATGTTGCCACAACAGCAGAAATCCGGATTTGGAGACTGCCAGTTCTGCTGGTGGAAGTACGATCACATTCACTTTCATTACATTGTGACCTAGCAATGCAATGCTGTGCTCTCTAGAAACGTGTTGGGTCGTCCAACCAAAGTAACCATGTAGTCCTATTTATCCCTTTCTTACAGGAGCACATACAGCATTAGGGCTTATGCACAAGACCTTTGTTTGGTTCCGCATCCAAGCTTTTTTTTTCAGCTCGGATGCGGACCTATTTATTTGAATGGGGTCGCAAAAAATGCGGACAGAAAATTGCGGATGGCCCCCACAGGGGCGGCATTTGCGTTTTGCGGGTTGTTTGGATTGTGTTTGCAGTTTTTCTTATGGATAGATCTGTGCTGCAGCTGTCATTTCTCAGTGGATGTATCTACTTCATTATGTGATCTGATCTATTACAAAATGTGTGTTGCTCTCAACACATTAGGATAAAGTCACACGGTCAGATTTCTGCATGCGGTATTGGAAGTCAAAATCAGGAGTGAATCATAGCAGAAAATAAAGTATAAAGGGCAGATACGACTTTTCCTCTTTTTTGAACTCACTCCTGGTTTTGGCTTTCAAAACTGCAGAAGAAACCTGGCAGTGTGGCCTTACCCTTAGGGTACGACCACACTGCACAGTCTTGGTACGGTCAGGTTGCGGCTGTGCTGCGGTCACGCGTAAGGCCAATTAGCCTGCAGCTGGCTTTCATTTAACTTACAAAAATCTCACTGTTTGGTCGGTCTTCACTGTTGATAGCCGAGTGGCTACTTCAATACTTATTATTCAATACTCATTTAATTAATAGCTAATTGGCAGTGCAGTTCATGACCGCAGCACAGCCGCTACCAAACCACAGCACAACCGTGCTGTGTGGTCATACCCTTACATTTTCTCCAGTGATGATTTTATAGCAGTTACTACAGATGAGCGAATTTCATATTTGCTAACATGAAATTTGTTCATCCCTAACAGTTCCTATTAAAGGAAAGTATATTGAGGGGAATTTATCATGCCCCATACTCCCAGCTTAAAAACATCTCAAAATAGAGCTACTTTTGGGGTTTCTTGTGCAAAAGTTGTGACTTTTTGAGTTTTTTTTTGTCATTCCCTCCAGTTTTGAAAAAATGGGTGGAAAGTGGGTGTGGTTAGCAATGTTAAAGGCTGGTTTCACACGAGCTAGTTCAATACAATCGCAGTATGTGTCTGCGGAAGCTCCCGTACTGACTTCTCTAGTACTGACAGAGTCGCATAGCATTATACCGATTTATGATGCTATGTGACATTCGGTCAGTGTTATCCAATACATTCCAGAACTCTATGGGTTACATAGTGTAAAAGACCGCCAGGCACCTCGACTGGGTACCTCCGTTGATGGATGCTCCTAGTGCTTCCCAAGGGCTCCAAGCAGTCCACTTGACACCATAAGCACTGCAGACCCCACGAACCACCACAGCTTGGTTGGGGTCTCGCCGTCTCCTCCCCACCCTGGACCTAAGACAAGGCTCCGTGCTCCAGTGGATGAACCTCTCTTTCTTCAGAGAGTGAAGCAGGAACAAGCTCTTAAAAGAGCTAGTGATTATACTCTGAGGAGTATAGTGATTATAGCAATCCCCAGAGTATAGTCCTCCAATCCCCCAAACATGAGCCAAGACTTCATGAAGGGTAGAACAGGACCTCCTTTAATGGGGCTACATATCAGCCTTCTATGCAGGTCTTCCAGCAAGGGACACTCCCCTGGGGACCTTATGGAAGACTTAGACAGGTTTTATATTAGCCAATCACATGCATTTACAGTATGAAAACACTCCCAGCAAATGTACACAAACACCCCCCTTTTACATTATATACAATTAACAGCCACAATGGGCTCTGCCTGTGATAAAATGAACAGCCACAATGGGCTCTTCTTGTCATACAATTAACAAACACAATGGGCTAACTTAATCACTCACAGGCAGAAAACTGTCACGGATATATGTGAACAACAGGAGCATAAACAGTGCTGAAGCTACTGACCGGACCCAAACTAGGGAGCATAAAGGGTGACCCCTGTAAGACCCTAAGAGCTCCCCCTATGCTGCTATGCCCATGCCCAGACAATGATGGTGGGTCGTGGCATGCCAGCGTACCTAAGGCTGGTGACAGCTGAAACCCCTACAATAGTGGGAGGGGCACGGCCACCAGCGCCCTACTCAGAACACGGACGGAACCGGGGTCGCCTCGGATCCAGTCAGCAAACAAACCAAAACACACAATGTCTGCAAACTTATCTGTAGGAGCTGCAGCAGCAGTGAAGACAGATCCAAACTCAGCAGACAATATCCGAGGTTACTTGCTTCAGCAGAACACAGGTCCAGTGTAAAGAGACCACACAAGTGTAGATACTCCAGCGGCTGACACAACTCAGATGAGAAATATAATCCGCACGATTAAACAGGAAGAGGAGTGTTTTATAGGAAGAGGAATCAATCACAGGAGGGACAGCTGGGAGGAGGGAAACTGAAAGTAAAGACCTCATCACAGGGGCGGAGAAACAGAGCTGTGAGAACTCCTCAAAACTCTGGTAGTGACATCATCACAGGGGCGGAGAAACAGAATTGTGAGAACACCTCAAAACTCTGGTAGTGACAAAAACACACATTTTTCCCAAAACACAGAAAACACCTCGAAACCCCACATATCCCCATAAATTATAAATCCTTGGATAGCTCTGATCTGGGCAAACAACATATAAAAAAATCACGCAAATCTGAGCAGGAGTTCCCGAATTCCATGGGAGTCACATTTGACCGACCGCAATCATGGCTTTCCTGCCCAGAACAGTTCCACAGATTTAGACTGTGCAGCCGGTCTACCTTCTCCTTCAGGAATGTACAAATTGCATGAACGGATCTGTTCGTGCATACTTTCGTTGAAAGCATCTTGTTCGGTAGTGTGTCCGGTAAATCGCATTTGCCGACCCACATAGTAAAAAGATGCGAACAAGCCTTTTTACTAAGCGGAAAGAAAGTTTTAGTTTATGGGCCATAATCCTGAGACAAAAGGCTGGCAAACAGGCCCCTCCAATACCCAGTGGCGAGGATATTTTCGCCACACATAGCATCATAAATCAATATAATGCTATGCAACCCCAAGAGTGCTAGGGAGGTCAGGACGGAAGCTTCCAGAGACACAATGGGTCATAATTAGTGTTGAGCGAACAGTTCGAAAATCGTTCGGGTCCGTACCGAATTTTGGGGTGTTCGTGACACGGACCCGAACCCCGACATTTTCAAAAAAGGTTGAGTTCGGGTCCGGTGTTCGTCGATTACTTCCCGCTTTCTGAAGGGCTGCACAGCAGCCAATCAGCTAGCGTTTTACTTCTTGCCCTAAGAGCCCATCACAGCCATGCCTACTAATGGCATGGCTGTGATTGGCCAAGTGCAGCATGTGACCCAGCCTCTATTTAAGCTGGAGTCACGTAGCGCCGCACGTCACACTGCTCTGACTAGTGTAGGGAGAGGATGCAGCTTCTGTGAGGGCGAGATAGGCAGGGATAAAGAAGCGATTGAATGATCTACCTTTCTACACGTGTGCATCAGAACAACTCAGCTGAGCTGTTCACTGAAAGTCACTATTTTGTTGAGACTAGCCAGAGCGATTTTTACTGGCACATGTAACTGGGCTGACCGGCGGTGGCCATTTTGGGACTTGTGTTGCGCCAGCACTTGCTGCCACAGAGTGTAAACCAAAGCTCCAAAGAAGTTAAAAATCTACACCTGTGAATCAGAACAACAGCGATTCAGCTGCTCAGTCAAAGTCAATTTTTTTTCTGGCTGGGCAGACTGTTTTCTGGCACATGTTACTGGGCTGATAGGCGGCGGCCATTTTGGGACTTGTGGTGCTACAGCAAAAGCTGCCACAACGTCCATTAATCTAATGTAATAGTCGATTTTTTCATAGATATACTACATCAGGGGTTTGGCTGTGCTTGTGTCACCCATACTAACTGCAAAGATATTTAATATATCAGTGGTGAAACTGAAAGTAACCCACTTGGATAGCAAATCCCATGAATGTGCTGTTCCAGCTAGGGTAGCCAGTGCCACTACAGCCGAGTCCAATACTGTCAGCCAGAAATATTTGTTTTTTTTATGTGCCAGAAATATAAATTAAAAAAAGCTTTCACCGTAATAATAAAATTATTCTGGTGTTAGACCAGAAAAAGCACTTCTGTTGTAATTAATACTGTAAAAAGGCTTAGGCAATATTTCTCCCAGTGTGGGAAATTTATCTAGCAAAACTAGCATTTTAAAAATTCCGGTGTTCTGAAATACCAGCAGTCCTCTTGTAATTAATACCGCCAAATGGCATTATATCGTCCAGTGTTGTAATTTTGATGAAAAAAAGGCCAATTTAATCAATCTGGTGTTTGTTAGACCAGAAACACTAGGCCTCACGTTTTCACTCCTCTAAAAAGGAATTATATTTCCCCGTGTGGGGATCTATGTACCAAAACTAGCATTATAAAAAATCTGGTGTCCAATTAGCAGCAGTGTTCTTGTAATTAATACCGCCAAAAGGCATTATTGTCCAGTGTTGTAATTTTGCTGAAAAAAAGGCCAATTTAATCAATCTGGTGTTTGTTAGACCAGAAAAACTAGGCCTCACGTTTTCACTCCTCTAAAAAGGAATTATATTTCCCCGTGTGGGGATCTATGTACCAAAACTAGCATTATAAAAAATCTGGTGTCCAATTAGCAGCAGTGTTCTTGTAATTAATACCGCCAAAAGGCATTATTGTCCAGTGTTGTAATTTTGCTGAAAAAAGGCCAATTTAATCAATCTGGTGTTTGTTAGACCAGAAAAACTAGGCCTCACGTTTTCACTCCTCTAAAAGGAATTATATTTCCCGTGTGGGGATCTATGTACCAAAACTAGCATTATAAAAATCTGGTGTCCAATTAGCAGCAGTGTTCTTGTAATTAATACCGCCAAAAGGCATTATTGTCCAGTGTTGTAATTTTGCTGAAAAAAAGGCCAATTTAATCAATCTGGTGTTTGTTAGACCAGAAAAACTCGGCCTCACGTTTTCACTCCTCTAAAAAGGAATTATATTTCCCCGTGTGGGGATCTATGTACCAAAACTAGCATTATAAAAAATCTGGTGTCCAATTAGCAGCAGTGTTCTTGTAATTAATACCGCCAAAAGGCATTATTGTCCAGTGTTGTAATTTTGGTGAAAAAAAGGCCAATTTAATCAATCTGGTGTTTGTTAGACCAGAATAACACGGCATCACGTTTTCACTCCTCAAAAAAGGAATTATATTTCTCCGTGTGGGGATCTATGTACCAAAACTAGCATTATAAAAAATCTGGTGTCCAATTAGCAGCAGTGTTCTTGTAATTAATACCGCCAAAAGGCATTATTGTCCAGTGTTGTAATTTTGGTGAAAAAAAGGCCAATTTAATCAATCTGGTGTTTGTTAGACCAGAAAAACTAGGCCTCACGTTTTTACTCCTGTAAAAGGAATTATATCTCCCGTGTGGAATCTATGTACCAAAACTAGCATTATAAAAATCTGGTGTCCAATTAGCAGCAGTGTTCTTGTAATTAATACCGCCAAAAGGCATTATTGTCCAGTGTTGTAATTTTGCTGAAAAAAGGCCAATTTAATCAATCTGGTGTTTGTTAGACCAGAAAAACTAGGCCTCACGTTTTACTCCTGTAAAAGGAATTATATCTCCGCGTGTGGAATCTATGTACCAAAACTAGCATTATAAAAATCTAGTGTCCAATTAGCAGCAGTGTTCTTGTAATTAATACCGCCAAAAGGCATTATTGTCCAGTGTTGTAATTTTGCTGAAAAAAGGCCAATTTAATCAATCTGGTGTTTGTTAGACCAGAAAACTCGGCCTCACGTTTTCACTCCTCTAAAAAGGAATTATATTTCCCCGTGTGGGGATCTATGTACCAAAACTAGCATTATAAAAAATCTGGTGTCCAATTAGCAGCAGTGTTCTTGTAATTAATACCGCCAAAAGGCATTATTGTCCAGTGTTGTAATTTTGGTGAAAAAAGGCCAATTTAATCAATCTGGTGTTTGTTAGACCAGAAAAACTAGGCCTCACGTTTTCACTCCTGTAAAAAGGAATTATATTTCCCGTGTGGGGATCTATGTACCAAAACTAGCATTATAAAAATCTGGTGTCCAATTAGCAGCAGTGTTCTTGTAATTAATACCGCCAAAAGGCATTATTGTCCAGTGTTGTAATTTTGCTGAAAAAAAGGCCAATTTAATCAATCTGGTGTTTGTTAGACCAGAAAAACTCGGCCTCACGTTTTCACTCCTCTAAAAGGAATTATATTTCCCGTGTGGGGATCTATGTACCAAAACTAGCATTATAAAAAATCTGGTGTCCAATTAGCAGCAGTGTTCTTGTAATTAATACCGCCAAAAGGCATTATTGTCCAGTGTTGTAATTTTGCTGAAAAAAAGTCCAATTTAATCAATCTGGTGTTTGTTAGACCAGAAAAACTAGGCCTCACGTTTTCACTCCTCTAAAAAGGAATTATATTTCCCCGTGTGGGGATCTATGTACCAAAACTAGCATTATAAAAAATCTGGTGTCCAATTAGCAGCAGTGTTCTTGTAATTAATACCGCCAAAAGGCATTATTGTCCAGTGTTGTAATTTTGCTGAAAAAAAGGCCAATTTAATCAATCTGGTGTTTGTTAGACCAGAAAAACTAGGCCTCACGTTTTTACTCCTGTAAAAAGGAATTATATCTCCCGTGTGGAATCTATGTACCAAAACTAGCATTATAAAAAATCTGGTGTCCAATTAGCAGCAGTGTTCTTGTAATTAATACCGGAAAAAGGAATTATATCTTCCAGTGTGGGAATTTTGGGGCTAAAAAATAATATATTTTATTGTGGTGCGAGTTGAATCGCAACAATGAGGAAACATTCTATTAAGGGACGAGGACGCGGTCGTGGTGGTGTCCGTGGAGCCTCTGTTGCTGGCAGAGGACGTGGCCGTTCGGCCTCAGGCGCACAAAGTAGTGAAACAACTCCCTCAAGTAGCCGGCAGAATTTACAGCGATATTTGGTGGGGCCCAATGCCGTTATGAGGATGGTAAGGCCTGAGCAGGTACAGGCATTAGTCGATTGGGTGGCCGACAGTGCTTCCAGCACGTTCACCACATTGTCTTCCGCCCAGTCTTCTGCGGAAAGCGCACAGGTGGCACCTGAAAACCAAGCCCATCAGTCTGTCACATCACCCCCATGCATATCAGGGAAACTGGCTGAGCCTCAAGTTTGAAGACTCTGCTCCCTCGGTTTTCCAGGGGCGTCCACCTATCCCTTCCCCAGCGGTGGAAGACATTCCATGCACTGACGCACAACCACTTATGTATCCAGATGATGAGGACATGGGAATACCACCACAGCAGAGTGACCGAGTGTCTGATGATGACGAAACACAGGTGCCCACTGCCGCGTCTTATTGCAGTGTGCAGACTGAACAGGAGGAGGTCAGGGAGGAAGACTGGGTGGAAGACGATGCAGAGGACGATGAGGTCTTAGACCCCACATGGACTGAAGGTCGTGCCGCTGACTTAAATAGTTCAGAGGAAGAGGCAGTGGTGAGACCGAGACAACAGTGAAGCCAAAGAGGGAGCAGGGGGCAAAAGCAGAACAGCCCCCGTCCAGAGTGTTCGCCTGCTATTGGCCAGCGCCAACAGGGACCCAGCACCCCAAAGGCATCTTCAAGGAGTTCCTTGGCATGGCACTTCTTCAAACAATGTGCTGAGGACAAGACCAGAGTGGTTTGCACGCTGTGCCATCAGACCCTGAGGCGAGGCATTAACGTTCTTAACCTGAGCACCACCTGCATGATCAGGCATCTACATGCAAAGCATGAACTGCAGTGGAGTACACACCTTAAAAACAAGGAACCCGCTCAGGCTCCCCCTGCTCCCTCTACCGCTGATGCCTCGGCTTCCACCTCGAGAGGAATGTTGCCACCTGCCGAGCAGCAAACAGAGGATGTGCCACCGACACCACCACCACCACCGCCACCGTCACCTAGCGTCTCCACTATTTCACACAGCAGCGTTCAGCTCTCCATCTCTCAAACCTTTGAGAGGAAGCGCAAATTCCCACCTAGTCACCCTCGAGCCCTTGGCCTGAATGCCAGCATTTCTAAACTACTGGCCTTTGAAATGCTGTCATTCCGGCTGGTGGACACAGACAGCTTCAAACAGCTGATGGCCATGGCTGTCCCCAGTATGTGGTTCCCAGCCGCCACTACTTCTCCAAGACAGCCGTGCCTTCCCTGCACATGCAAGTGTCCGATAAAATCAAGTGTGCACTGCGCAACGCCATTTGTGGCAAGGTCCACCTAACCACAGATACGTGGACCAGTAAGCACGGCCAGGGACGCTATATCTCCCTAACTGCACACTGGGTAAATGTAGTGGCGGCTGGGCCCCAGGCAGAGAGTTCCTTGGCGCACGTCCTTCCGCCGCCAAGGATCATAGGGCATTATTCTTTGCCTCCTGTAGCCTCCTCCTCCTACTCGGCTTCCTCCTCCTCCTCCTCTGCTTCCACCAGCTCATCCAGTCAGCCACACACCTTCACCACCAACTTCAGCACAGCCCGTGGTAAATGTCAGCAGGCCATTCTGAAACTCATATGTTTGGGGGACAGGCCCCACACCGCGCAGGAGTTGTGGCGGGGTATTGAACAACAGACCGACCAGTGGTTGCTGCCGGTGGGCCTCAAGCCTGGCCTGGTGGTGTGCGATAATGGGCGAAATCTCGTGGCAGCTCTGGGACTAGCCGGTTTGATGCACATCCCTTGCCTGGCGCATGTGCTGAATTTGGTGGTGCAAAAGTTCATTCACAACTACCCAGACATGTCAGAGCTGCTGCATAAAGTGCGGGCCGTCTGTGCGTTCTTCCGGCGTTCATATCCTGCCGCTGCTCGCCTGTCAGCGCTACAGCGGAACTTCGGCCTTCCCGCTCACCGCCTAATATGCGACGTGCCCACCCGGTGGAACTCCACCTTGCACATGCTGGAGAGACTGTGCGAGCAGCAGCAGGCCATAGTGGAGTTTCAGCTGCAGCACGCACGGGTCAGTCGCACTGCGGAACAGCACCACTTCACCACCAATGATTGGGCCTCCATGCGAGACCTGTGTGCCCTGTTGCGCTGTTTAGAGTACGCCACCAACATGGCCAGTGGCGATGCCACTGTTATCAGCGTGACGATACCAATTCTATGTCTCCTAGAGAAAACGCTTAGGGCGATGATGGAAGAGGAGGTGGGCCAGGGCCAGGAGGAGGAGGAGGAGGATGACGGGTCGTTTTTAGCACTTTCAGGCCACTCTGTTAGAAGTGGCTCAGAGGGAGGTTTTTGCAACAGCAGAGGGCAGGTACAAATGTGGCCAGCCAGGGACCACTACTGGAGGACGAGGAGGATGAGGAGGAGGTGGAGGAGGATGAGGATGAAGCAGGTTCACAGCGGGGTGGCACCCAGCACAGCGCAGGCACATCCCTGGTGCGTGGCTGGGGGATACAGAGGATGATGACGATACGCCTCCCACAGAGGACAGCTTGTCCTTACCTCTGGGGAGCCTGGCACACATGAGCGATTACATGCTGCAGTGCCTGCGCAACGACAGCAGAGTTGCCCACATTTTAACGTGTGCTGACTACTGGGTGGCCACCCTGCTGGATCCACGGTACAAAGACAATGTGCCCACTTTACTTCCTGCACTGGAGCGTGATAGGAAGATGCGCGAGTACAAGCGCACACTGGTAGACGCGCTCCTGAGAGCATTCCCAACTGTCACAGGGGAACAGGTGGAAGGCCAAGGCCAAGGCAGAGGAGGAGCTAGAGGTCGCCCACGCAGCAGTGTCACGGCCAGCTCATCTGAGGGCAGGGTTAGCATGGCAGAAATGTGGAAAAGTTTTGTCTCCACGCCACAGCTAACTGCCCCACCACCTGATACGGAACTTGTTAGCAGGAGGCAACATTTCACTAACATGGTTGAACAGTACATCTGCACACAACTCCACGTACTGACGGATGGTTCGGCCCCATTCAACTTCTGGGTTTCCAAATTGTCCACGTGGCCAGAATTAGCATGTTATGCCTTGGAGGTGCTGGCCTGCCCGGCGGCCAGCGTTTTATCTGAACGTGTATTCAGCACGGCAGGGGCGTCATTACTGACAAACGCAGCCGCCTGTCCGCAGCCAACGTGGACAAGCTGACGTTTATAAAAATGAACCAGGCATGGATCCCACAAGACCTGACCCTCCCTTGTGCAGAGTAGTCCTTAATAACTGCCTTAAACCATGTTGTCTTGTACTCCTGGCCACTTCTTCATTGAAAAATCAATTTTTGAAATTAAGTAGGATCTTGGGGTGCAACCCAGAGTTGAATGAACCTTCCCTCTGTCTGGGTGCCGGGGCCAAAGTACATGAAAGTGTCCTTCTCCTGTGCTGGGTGATATGAATGTTATACTTGTGCTGTCTGACATGTCTCCTTTGTGTGGGTGCAGGGGGCCAAAGTCACTGAAAGCGGCCTTCTCCTGTGGTGGGTGATCGAAAAGCCTGATTCTCTGCTGTGGGACCTCTCTCCTCTTTCTGGGTGCAGGGGTCAAAGAAACAAAAGGTGGCCTACTCCTGTGGTGGTTGACATGATGCCTGATTCTCTGCTGTGGGACCTATCTCCTCCGTGTGGCTGCAGGGGTCAAGGTCTCTAAAAGTGCCCTTCTCCTGTGGTGGTTGATGTGAAACTGATGCTTGTGCTATCTGACCTGTCTCCTCTGTGTCGGTGCTAAGGCCTAAGTCACTGAAAGCGGCCCTCTCCTGTGCTGGCTGATATAAATGCCTGAATCTCTGCTGTGGGACCTCTCTCCTCTTTCTGGCTGCAGGGGTCAAAGTCTCTAAAAGTGCCATTCTCCTGTGGTGGTTGATGTAAATCTGATGCTTGTGCTATCTGACCTGTCTCCTCTGTGTCGGTGCTAAGGCCTAAGTCACTGAAAGAGGCCTTCTCCTGTGCTGGCTGATATAAATGCCTGAATCTCTGCTGTGGGACCTCTCTCCTCTTTCTGGGTGCAGGGGTCAAAGAAACAAAAAGTGGCCTACTCCTGTGGTGGTTGACATGATGCCTGATTCTCTGCTGTGGGACCTCTCTCCTCTTTCTGGTTGCAGGGGTCAAAGTCTCTAAAAGTGCCATTCTCCTGTGGTGGTTGATGTAAATATGATGCTTGTGCTATATGACCTGTCTCCTCTGTGTCGGTGCTAAGGCCTAAGTCACTGAAAGCGGCCTTCTCCTGTGCTGGCTGATATAAATGCCTGAATCTCTGCTGTGGGACCTCTCTCCTCTTTCTGGGTGCAGGGGTCAAAGAAACAAAAAGTGGCCCACTCCTGTGGTGGTTGACATGATGCCTGATTCTCTGCTGTGGGACCTCTCTCCTCTTTCTGGCTGCAGGGGTCAAAGTCTCTAAAAGTGCCATTCTCCTGTGGTGGTTGATGTAAATCTGATGCTTGTGCTATCTGACCTGTCTCCTCTGTGTCGGTGCTAAGGCCTAAGTCACTGAAAGCGGCCTTCTCCTGTGCTGGCTGATATAAATGCCTGAATCTCTGCTGTGGGACCTCTCTCCTCTTTCTGGGTGCAGGGGTCAAAGAAACAAAAAGTGGCCTACTCCTGTGGTGGTTGACATGATGCCTGATTCTCTGCTGTGGGACCTCTCTTCTCTTTCTGGCTGCAGGGGTCAAAGTCTCTAAAAGTGCCCTTCTCCTGTGGTGGTTGATGTAAATCTGATGCTTGTGCTATCTGACCTGTCTCCTCTGTGTCGGTGCTAAGGCCTAAGTCACTGAAAGCGGCCTTCTCCTGTGCTGGCTGATATAAATGCCTGAATCTCTGCTGTGGGACCTCTCTCCTCCGTCTGGGTGCAGGGGTCAAAGTCTCTCAAAGTGGCCTTCGCTTGTGCTGGGTGATGTGAAGCTGATGTTTGTGCCATCTGACATGGTTGCCGGGGTCCCATTAAATGGTGGCCTACTCCTGTGGTGTGTGATCTAAATGCATGATTCTCTGCTGTGAAAACCTCTCTCCTCCGTCTGGGTGCAGGGGTCAAAGTCTCTCAAAGTGGCCTTCTCTTGTGCTGGGTGATGTGAAGCTGATGTTTGTGCCATCTGACATGGTTGCCGGGGTCCCATTAAATGGTGGCCTACTCCTGTGGTGGGTGATCTAAATGCATGATTCTCTGCTGTGAAAACCTCTCTCCTCCGTCTGGGTGCAGGGGTCAAAGTCTCTCAAAGTGGCCTTCGCTTGTGCTGGGTGATGTGAAGCTGATGTTTGTGCCATCTGACATGGTTGCCGGGGTCCCATTAAATGGTGGCCTACTCCTGTGGTGGGTGATCTAAATGCATGATTCTCTGCTGTGAAAACCTCTCTCCTCCGTCTGGGTGCAGGAGTCAAAGTCTCTCAAAGTGGCCTTCGCTTGTGCTGGGTGATGTGAAGCTGATGTTTGTGCCATCTGACATGGTTGCCGGGGTCCCATTAAATGGTGGCCTACTCCTGTGGTGGGTGATCTAAATGCATGATTCTCTGCTGTGAAACCTCTCTCCTCTGTCTGGGTGCTGGTCCAAAATACATGAGAGTGGCCTTCTCCGGTGGTGGTTGATATGAAGCATGATTCCTTGCTGTGGGACCTGTATCCTCTGTCTGGGTGCTGGTCCAAAATAAATGAGAGTGGCCTTCTCCGGTGGGGGTTGATATGACGCCTTATTCCTTGCTGTGGGACCTGTATCCTCTGTCTGGGTGCTGGTCTGAAATAAATGAGAGTGGCCTTCTCCAGTGGTGGATGATATGACGCATGATTCCTTGCTGTGGGACCTCTCCAATTGATATTGGTTAATTTTTATTTATTTTATTTTATTTTAATTCATTTCCCTATCTACATTTGTTTGCAGGGGATTTACTTACATTTTGCTGCCTTTTGCAGCCCTCTAGCCCTTTCCGGGAGTCTTTTACAGGCTTTTTAGTGCCCAAAAGTTCGGGTCCCCATTGACTTCTATGGGGTTCGGGTTCGGGATGAAGTTCGGGTTGAGTTCGGATCACGAACCCGGACATTTTCCGGAAGTTCGGCCGAACCTCTCGAACCCGAACATCCAGGTGTTCGCTCATCTCTAGTCATAATGTAAAAAAAAAAAACTGTATACCGTGCAGTATGGCCCACTGCTCTGTAAAGTGATGCCTGCTTTTGTTGTCCTCTATTTCTGACACATGTATAATTTTAACTGCGCCAAAAAGATCCTCGAATTTATCAAAAAACATTCAGATACTCTGATTTCCAGATTATTTTAAGGCCCCATGCACTCGACTGTATCCATTTTGTGTTTCCCAAAATCATGGGTCCACAAAATACGGATGCAGTCCATGTGAATATGTCCATAAAATGTGGTCCACATTTTATGGATGTGTTCTAACTTTTTGCAGAACGGGTATATGGATGCGGAAAGCACACAGATGATCCGTGTGCTTTCCGCATCTGTATGTTGATTCTGCAAAAAGATTGAATGTGTGCTATCTCCACACAATGCAGAACGATGACCCATTGAAGTGAATGGGTCCACAAATCGCGGATGCAACATGGGCGGTATCCATATTTAGCGGATACGTAATTCGCGGACCACAAAATAGATACGGTCGTGTACTTGAGGCCTAACACAGACCTCTTGGATCTGAAGTTTACTGGAGAAGAGTTAGAAAATGAATAAGCATTCTCTTTCCTACTGAAAATATGCTAAAAAGTTGCTTTCAAATATTTTCAGAATTTGCATTGCTCCTATCATTAGGTAACTTTTAATTCATGTAATTCTTCAAAGACAGAAATGTGTAGCTGCAGAATCGGATTATGTTTGTTTGTAATTCTAAATCTGTAACATATACAGTATAATCCCTGAGTTCCAGTAACAAAGGGATTATAGTTAGTAACTCGCACCTGGCTTAGTGCAAACTAAGAAACATTAAGAGGCTTTTTAGGGTGCATTTACATGCTGCAGATTTGTTGCCAGTAAAAATCCATTCAATTAGTCTGAATTGGGTTATTTGGGTGGCAAGGGGATTTCTGCAACCCTCATTCAGATGAGAGGAAGAGCCACAGAAATTTCTGCATCAAATCTTTGAATGTACTCTAGGATGGGTTCTTAGGATGACATCTTTATACAGATTAGGTATCTGTGAGTGAAATACCTGAAATAGCTGGCCTAAATCTGTGACAGGGCATCTCTAGACAGTTCAAATGTTGGTGTAGTTGGCAAAAATGAAAATACAAGTGTACAGTGTGTGTTTTACAATCCAGAGGGTAGTATTTTAAATCTCAGTGAAAATATTGAAATAGTAGGCTCTAATCTGTGCCAGAGCATCTCCAGGCGGTTCAAGTGCTGGTGTGGTTTGCAAAAAAATAGCAATATAAGTGTACAATGTGTGCTTTAGTATCCAGAGGGTACCATTTTAAAATACCTGAAATAGTTGTCCGAAATTTGTGAAAGGGCACCTCCAGACAATTCAAGTGTTGAAGTGGTTGTGAAAATAGCAATTCAAGTGTATAATGCATGTTTTAAAATCTAGAGGGTGGCGTTTGAAATCGCTAAGTACAGTACTTAGTGGCACACAAACTGCATTATTCCCAAAGTAAATAGTCAGTAGAATTGTCTTCAGTATGTTTATAGAAAGGGAAGGACATTTGGTAAAAAAATATCAGGAAAACAGAAAGATTCCAAAAGAGAGATCCAGGGCTAGGCTGTCACGCTCGTGTGTGGGAGGAAAATACCACACCGAACATAGGAGGGAAAGGGGATACCAGAATAAAGCCTGGAAAATAGGGAAGAAAGATGGACACCTCCTAGAGAAAACCTTAACTCCAGTCCTGACAGACTACCAGTATAAACAGGCCCCAAAGGTAGGCAAGTTCATACACCGTATACCTAGAATCCTATCTCACCCTATAGGACCCTAATAGAAACTAATGTAAGGACTGGGTCTACCTGTTCCTCCAATAGGAAGGAAGAACAGGAGTCTCCCTCAGGCCTAATGACAAACAACAGGGAAAGGCAACAGAAGCTATAAACCGCATAGCATAGTGGGAGAAACAACAATAAACAGAGAAGGTTAAATTACCACAATAGCAACACCTGGGGATAGAAGATGTGGTAAGCACTAAAAACAACACAGACGTCATTTGATCCAAAAGGAAAACATGTCAGATCAAACTACGTGTTGTCAGTCTCACAGATCTCATGCCACCTGTCGTGGGAATGTCTGTGTCACAGGCCTTGTCCTCCTAGAGCTAGAATGTGGATAGTAGCAGCAACAGCTATCTGGCCACAAGTTGTAGTAGTAGTCCATAGTTCTCCCTGGCATTGAGGAGAAAGAGGATAACATTTTTTATTTGAATGTCTCACTTTTTTTGTCTCAACAGCATGATGTGGAGGTGACTGCTGAGTCTGACACCTTGTCTTGGAGCCAGGGGTCACAGCATTCCTCTAACTCAGGGTTTCTTAACTGCAGTCCTCGGGACACACCTACAGGATTTGAGAATATCCCACAGAATGAATACCCGTGGTAAGTCCTGATGCATGGACACTAATTATATCACCTGCTCAATACTAAGGAAATCCTGAAAACATGACTGGTAGGTGGGTCTCGAGGACCGGAGTTGAGAAACCCTGCTCTAACTTATTCTTGCAGCAAAAAGCCTTTCAGTGTTGTCCTCTGTCTACTAGGATACCTTTTTTTTTCCTGTGGCAATAAAACTCCACCAATTCCATCGGCAGATAGTCAAGAGAGTTTCCTTGTTGACAACCTGTGTGAAAGCTGTCAGCTTTTTGACTGTCCTGAGGCAGAGGTTCAGGAGAAGGCGGGGAACCCTATGAATAGCTGTGTTGGTGCTGGTAATAGTAGCTTCCATAGCCAGGGTATTGGTGGTGGGGGTAGTGTCAGTGGTAGCCAGGACTAACAATAGAGAGTAGGGAATCAGGAGGGAGTCCATGGAGCTCACCATGATATTTCCCAGTCTGATAAAAGTGGCAGGGGGAGTGAGGAATCAGATGATGATTGTGTGTTAGACAGGGTCTGAGAGCCAGATTGGGGTGCTGAGGAGGAATTAACATAAAAGGAGGAGGGCAGCGGCAGCAATAAAGAGTAGAGGCAATGTACAATCAGAACATCTCAAAGAATTATCAGGGCCAGATCTGCTCTAGGAACTGGTGATGTAGCTGACACTGTGGGTGCATTAGGCCCACAATATGCTAGAGGCTAAGCCAAACTTGGCTGACTCTTGCTCTGTGTGAGTATCTCCCACCTGGCAGTTTTTCTTCATGCTGCAGGAAGACAGAATTATTGTCCTGTGCAAGCTCTGAAGAGTAAAATAAGCCGTGGACAGCCAAACACAAATATAGGCACCACAGCTCTGTTGAACCACATGAAGTGGCATTATCCCATCTTGTGGGCAAACAGAGGTTGCAGCCAACTACCACAACAAGAGATTTCTCCTTCTCTCAGTTTCCAATGCAGCAGCCAGGACACATTCACGGGAAGCATGGTGACACTTCTTCCTCCGCTCCATCGTCAGCTTACACACCCACAAATTTGCTGGTGTGCAGATTTAATTTCCACCTGGCCAAGCTACTGGCAGTTCAGTCAGTGCCATAAAGTCTGCTGCTTTTAGGGAGCTGAGCTGATGGTGTGGGCTCAGCATCTCAGGAAAATACATAGCCATCATTATTTCCCCCAAAAAGCCATCCTTGCCTTGTACTATCTAGCAGAGAATGTGGGCCACTTCTTGCTATCAGGCAAGGTGCACGCCTCGGTGGACAACTGAAGTAGCTCTTATACGGCCAGGGACAGTACATGTTTTTCACGTCCCACTTGGTTGATGTATTTTAAAGATCAGGCAGTGGCAGCTCATCCAAGATGTCTGTTGGGTGCTTAAGCCCATGGGAGAGGCCACAAAATTTGTCAGTAGGCACAATTGCAGCATGAATGATCTCATCCCTTTAATATTTGTCTTAGAAAAAAACGCTGACACTCATTTAGCAAGGGAAGACGGCATAAAATGAACAGCAAATGCATTTTGCTGTCCAACCTGTAGCTGTTGCAGACTCACAAGATGATGATGACGATGCACTGGCCATGACTCCCAATCTACTCATTGGAAAACTGAGCCAGAAACTGTTTCTTCTGCATGTTGCCCAGAATAGCGATCTGTATTCTTATTTGGTTACACACTGACAGGTGTATCATTCACATCAAGCAGTCTCATAATTATTAGACAGCTATGCTTTTAGACCCTTGCTATCAAAAAAGATAAGGGAATCTTTTTCTCCCTCCGAAAGAGAGGCCAAAATAGGTTTTATTCCAGGAAACACTGTGCACGCAGCTTGCCACAGCTTTCGGCGAGCAGACACCTACTGCCAGCATGTTTGAAAGGTTGACCCCTCTCCGCCACTTGCAGACTACGCATGGGGTATGGTGTTACCCAAACAAACCAAGTTGTACCCCACTGGTGCCCAAAACATCACTTTTGTCAAAATGAACCGGAAATGGATCCTTGAGGATTTTCACACTCCTCCGACTGAGGCCAATGAATAAATCTGGCCTTGCTGATGATGCCCCATCTTGCCACTGTAGCAGCCTGCTCGCCTGCCTACCATCATGTTTTGTATGGCTGCTGTTGCCTCCATTATGCTGCTGTCTGCCTGCCAACATGTATAATATGGCTGCTGCTGCTTCCGCTGCAGTTGGTACCCCTTGCTGCTAATCCCCTACTGCCACCACTATTGATGTTACTCATTCACCGCCACTACTACTACCACTACTACAACTGCTACTACTACCTGAAAGCTAATCTACTGCCTAGT
Organism: Bufotes viridis; assembly: GCA_033119425.1. Classification (NCBI taxonomy): domain Eukaryota; kingdom Metazoa; phylum Chordata; class Amphibia; order Anura; family Bufonidae; genus Bufotes; species Bufotes viridis. Next base: position 150,070,431 of record CM065589.1, on the reverse strand, counting down.
ATGTTCCACGCTATGGCAGCCATGTGCCTCTTGTACGTCACCACTTTACACATGTTCACCGTAGCAGTCAAGGCTTCTCATTCACAAGACACCACTGTGTATGAAGGCGATGGAGGCTGGTTGTCAGTGGCAGGAGATGTAATCAGTGCCATAACACCAAATGTCCTTGTGCTAAATGGCTGGAAATAGCAGAGAGGGGTGTATAATGAAGGGCCACATTTGTTTGTATGGTGGACAACAAAAGGTGTGGGAACTGCTCATGTTTGTTGACTGATCAAAATAACCTCTCTACTGGTGGTCTGTCTAGGCCACCTGGAGCCTGTTCGCCATGTATAAGTGTCCTACATGGCAGACACTTCTTTGAAACATCTCACGAAGAAGTACAGTAGACTACCCTCTGAGAGCCTTTTTATAAGTGCTCATGCACACGTGTTTTTTTTGTCCACGTCCGATCTGCATTTTTTGGGTTGGATGCGGACTCATTCTTTTCAATGGGGCTGCAAAAGATGCGGAAAGCACACCGTGTCCTGTCTGCATCCATATATCCGTACTGTGGCATGCGCAAAAATATAGAATATGTCCTATTCTTGTCCGCATTATGGACAGGGATAGGACAGTTCCATTATGGACCGGCTGTTTCGTTCCGCAAAATGCGGAACGCACACGGCTGGTATCTGTTTTTTTACGGATCCTCAATTTGCAGAACCCAAAACAGGCAATGTGGTGTGCATGAGCCCTAAGGCAGCACTGTTATGCTAGTGGTTGTCATTAACATATCTACCAGAGACATAACTGCACGCTGAGTTTTGCAGCAATCCAACGTTTTATTATCTTTTTTTTGAGTACTGTATGAGTGTATTTAGCCCGTACTGCTCTACAGCGAAAGTGACATTACAGGTAGGTAAATTCTTTCCTATGAAAAAAAGAACAAGGCTAAAATCTGCCACTGATTCAGCAGTGGAAAATAGGTGTTTGCAATGCTAAATCCACATTCAAAACTCCACCGTTACACCATTGACTTTAATGTAACAAGGTGTTTCAGTAGCTTATTTGAAAAGGGCTTGAGAAGTCACATTACTTCTTTCAAGCAGATTTGACTTTGTGAAAGTCAATGGGGAAGAAGGAAAACCTCAACCAAAAACTCTTCAGTGATTCTTTGAGGTTCTGTGCCTCCGTTCCACACCGCTCCTTCCGGATTGTGGACCCATTCAAGTGAACCGTGGACCCATTCAACCCCACTGCGGGCCACAATACTGGCACAGCCAAGGAATGGCAGTGTGCATTAGTCCTTACACGCTTGTAAAACCATCCAACACATTATAAATCTTCCATCAAAAATGGTCTATTTTCAGCTACTGATCTGTTAATGATTTTTCTGCCATAGTTTATAGCTTTGTGAACATACTGTACCCTCAGGATATTAAATAGAGTAAGGCCTCATGCACACAGGCACTGCCTGGCTGGCCTCGTATTGAGGCCCACAAATAGCGGGTCCGCTATATACGGGCACGGCCACGTGCACACTGCATCACGGATGTTGACCCATTCACTTGAATGGGTTTGCAATCCGGAAGGAGCAGTGCGAGAAGCACTAGGAAGTGCTTCTGTGTGGTTCCTCTCCATATTGGAGAATGGAGTACCACACACTGTTTTGCTCTTCCCAGTGCCAGCAAAGACCAGACAGTCCTTCAACATTAGTATAAATATGCGGCACATGATAATATTATTTGCAATTTAAAGGTCATTTTATTTAGTGATTTTCACAATAAAAGGTTCACAAATTAAATGTTGCGTAACCATTATCCATACGTGGGCCGGACGTTTCGGTCCTTAGGGACCTTATTCAGCGGCTTGGAGTTTCTGTGGTCAGAGATAAGGGGATATCTGGATCACGGACCCATTCAAGTTGAATGGGTCTGCATCCATCTGCAGCAGCCTCACAGATGTTGTCCGTGCATTGGGGACCGTAAATTGCAGTCCCCAATGCACGGAACAGCCGAGTGCATGAGGCCTAAATGTGTACCTGTCAAGGTGTTTTAATGAGGAAAATTTACATTCATTCTGGAAGAAAGACGGTATTGAGCAGTGACACCATCTTTCTCTTTGGTCTATGAAATCTTCAAGGCTACATAATAAAGTACAGTTTACATAATAAAGTATATTATGTTCAGCATACAAATGTGACATTAGATATTATGGGATTTGTGAATATGGCCATAATACAACCAAATTATAGCTTTCATATCACAGAGGCAACAGAGGCACCTCCCCAACCACTCACAGACCTATTTAGTCTAATGTACATCCTTACATGTGGCTCCTGGTGTCATGGCCTTTATTGGAACACTAAAATGCTAGATATGGATATTGTGTTATAAGTTGTGGTTCTTTGTAAGGCCTCATGCACACAACCATAGCAGGTCCGTGTCCATATTGTGGCCCGGAAACAGCGGGAAACAGCGTGGCCCGGAAACAGTTGGCAATATACAGGCACCAGCTGTGTGCACATAGTATCACGGATGTGGGCCCACTCACTCTGAATGGGTCCGCAATCCGGAAGATACATGTGGAATGGAGGCACGGATTAGGATCCCATGGAAGCACTACGGAATACTTCCGTAGGTTTTCTCTCTGTGCCTTCACACCGCAAAAAGTAGTGCATGCACTACTTTTTTGAGGTGTGGACCGTCAGATGCGGATTGGGAACCCCATTCAAGTGAATGGGTCTGCGTCAGCAGATGGCGGGCACACTGCAGTTTGTGGTCTGCAGCACGGGCACGGCTGGCACACGGTCATGTGCATGAGGCCTAAAGAACAGGTTCCATTATGTCTACCGGTGTTAGGAGAACTTCCAGTGGCAGCTGAACAGTTAATACACTACTGAAAACTACTACATGCTTTGCATATATCACTGGCCCCCTTCCCACATTAACTTGGACTAACATTTTTTGGCACTGAAAATGTTAGATGTCACTTTTTTTTTGGCTTTTATAGGACCTTTTTTTTTTTATCTTTAGGCTTATTGTGTTTTTTATTGTTTGGAGAAGAAGGATATAGAAAAATGCCATTCCTACAATACAGAGTGTGTAAAAAAAATGACATTAACACAAAAATCTAGGTGTGATCACTGTAAACCCAGCCATAGACTAGAGAAATACTGAAGTTTTTTATATGCAGTTTTTTTAGTCAAAAGTGGAGCCAGCATGAAGAAGAAGTATAAGTCCCTCTTTTATATTTTGCCTTCCGTTCCAATCCACATTTGTCTTTTTTTCAAAAACGACATAAAAAATGTCCAAAGAACCTGTATTTTTTTCAGAAAAACGCTGTGTATGAAACCACTGAATGTAACAACTATCGTATACTCCACTTTCCATATTACTGGAATAATAGCACAGACATACGTACGTATCTAAAAGAGCTTTGGCTGATGAATGGCCACAGTCAACTACTTACCTCTTATTAACAGACACTGGGATTCTCCAGCCCTTGATCTGGCTCAACTCAGTGTCCGATATTTCAATTTGCAGAGGTAGTCGTGGAGCCCAAACCGTCACTTCCAGCTGGGCAGTTATGTGCTGGTACGTGAAATTTACAATGGTGTCCACTTTACTTTTCATTTCTTTGCCATTTACAAAGACTGAGTCACATCTGTCAGAAACCTGAATTAAAAAAAATCCAGTATTTAGCTTGTACATATGTATGAGACACGACAAATTTTTTGCAATTCCATTGGGATAACCTGTGGAGATTTATCAAATTGGAGTAAAGTAGAACTGGCCTAGTTGCCTATAGCAACCAATCAGATTCTACCTTTCATTTATCACAGCTCCTTTGGAAAATGAAAGGAGGAATCTGATTGGTTGCTATGGGCAACTAAGCCAGTTCTACTGTATACCAGTTTGATACATCTCTCCAAAAATCTGACAGTACCGTGTGTTATTAATAGGCGGCACATATACCCACAGCCATACCTGTCATTGTCACGTTGGACATTACTAATGCTGTCTTGGTGTTAAAGAGCATGAAAGGAGCTGGATACAGTCATGGGGGACCACAGAGTGTCATACTAGACTTTTCAGGGCAATATGAGCACTTTCAATTAGGGTTGAATTTATTTGTAGTTGGACCTGAATCAAATCTGGCATAGGACCCAGAATGAATTTTAATTATAGTTTAGGGATTTGTATTCCCAAAAAGGTTTCCATTGTGTGAAAGCAGGCAGAGATCTGGAAAATCTGAGAAAAATTGATAAGGATAGTTATAAACTGAATAAGGGCAGAGCTGCATACACGAAAGCTTTACAGCAGTGTGCCTCCATACGGCATTGTATATAGCCATACAGGGGTGCACCACCAATGAGGCCAGGTGAGGCGATCACCTCAGGCAGCACCAGGTATGGGCAAGAGGGGGGCAGCCGAAGGACCATGGGCTGAAGGGAAGGGGTTAAGTTAAGAAATTGTCATTGGGGAGTGGGGGCACCCTTTCAATTTTTGCTTCAGGCAGCAGTAAGGCTAGGTGGACCTTGTAGCCGTATCTCTGTAGTAGTGTCCACTGAAGCTTGTCTACAATGTTTTCTGTTGGATTCATATAGCATCTGACACAAAAACACAATACATCACCATTTAAAAAAGGAGAGATTTGGAGATACAGTAAGGACCCTTTTCCAAGTGGCGATGTGGGGCCATAACAAGGGAAGATCAATGATATAACAAACCGATTGGCACTCCTTTAGGATCTTCACACAGGCTGATACAAACTGCGTGTGGGACGAAATATATATTAGTTTTAGTATTTTTGTATCAGTATGATCACTAGTCCCCCTTACAGTGTTCATATTGTCGGCAGGACATCCCATTTACTAGGGCACCACCTGCAGTATGGTTTTTTCCTTATTTCTCTGTCCCACTCACTAAAGTGATCACACATGCTCAGTTCCATCCTTCAACAGCCACAAGTTGTATCTACTGTTAGAAGCTGTGGCAGTTGCAGGGAGAGAGCTGTCATTTTAAAATAAATCTAGCAGAGCAATTTGAGCAATGATTGGGGAGATCTCTGGATCCACGTGAGTTAAAGGGTTGGTTCAAGGCTCGGACTGGCCCACAGGGGTACAGGGGAATCCCCGGTGGGCTCCTGACCAAGGTGGGCCCCTAGTGGCACATAACACAGTAGACTTACTGCACTACATACATATGTTCAATGTACAGCACCTCAACCAGCCTATGTTCATATAAAAACTTGTTAGATTATTTATTATATTTGAATGTATCCGTATGGTGAGCCCCCCAAATAAATTTTACTGGTGGGCCCTAGGTACCCGAGTCCGACACTGGTTGGTTCTGTCTTTGTAAGAAAGAGGTTGTCATGTACTATATGATGTCTGATTTTTACACCCTCTTGTGGCAAGACTAAGTATAAGACTAGACCTGTAATCATATATAAACCTTTTAACTGTGGAATAAAGCAGATTAAACCATTTTATATACTCACTGACAAAAAACAAAAAATAATGCACTCAGAAATGTTGGATTGCTGCATAACTTAGCGTGCAGTTATGTCTCAGGCAGATATGTATGATTACAGGTCTAGTCTGACACTTAGTCTTGCCACAAAAGGGTGTAAAAGTGCTTCCCCCACTGCCCTATAAAAAGTCTCTCAGAGGCTACTTTTGGGTAGTGTACTTCTTGATGATAGATCGTTCACTGCTAGACTTGCTCTACGATGCACTTGAATACATTTTGCTCAGTTGATGGATTTTGAGAGGGTGCCTATCATTTGACTGAGTAAAGTAGGGTGGTCATTTCAACAAATTTGTCACCATCTAGGCCGTTCGGATCTAGCTTTTAGGATGTCTTGGGAACAGTGGTTATATGAGGGGATGCACATATTGCGAATAGGCTCCGGACAAACCCCACAGACTACCAATAAAGGGGATTGTTTGATCTACAGGCAAGCATGAGCAGCTACCAGTTCACCATACAGACAGAAGTGGCCTCTTCATTACACACCCTCTGCCCCAACCGGCTCAGACTTTAGCAACAAATCCAAGTTCTAACAAATCCAATATTCATATAAAATGCCATTCTTAAAGGGGGGGGTTGGTGACAAAAACAATTTTTGAGGGGAAAGCCTCTTTAAGAAAGCTGTTCCCGGATAAGACGTGTTGGATTTATTAAGGTTACTCTACTGATGTGATTTCTATTAATGGGATTGACTGTCGTAGTTAAGGCTGCGGTTAATTTCACAATAGGAATCTATGTAGGCACAGAGCTCTCTGCTTAATCCCTAGAAAGTAAGAGAGGAATAAAACAAACATACATTCTTAAAGACCATTAACATCCTTGTCACTTCATCGTGTAATGTGTCATAAATGTCTCATGATATTTTTAAGCACATTAATCACAACCATTGAGGGACACTGCGGCTGAAATTTTAAATCAAGTAGGTGCTGTCTGGGGATCTTTGTCAAAATTAATATCAGACATGTATAATTAAATGAGGAATGTGATGATAAATCATTGGTCGACATGACAGAAATGGATAAAGCATGGCTAGATTTGAGAACTTTCTCCATAATAAATGTTTATAATAGAGAGAAGAGGGGGAGACTGATAGAGGAGAGACGGAAAATAAAAATAAATCACGCTTCAAAATGTCTCCTGAGAGTTTTTTCGAGCAGATGATTTGTGAAAGGATTTCTTTGTGTCACACTATATAATAATTAGAAAGCTGTATCTTTCACGTAGTTTGCTTTCTTTACTTTCTTTTTTTGTGTTCTTTCATTTTCATAGTTGCTTCATTTTTGGATGTGGGCTTGGCCCTCATCATCAATTCAAATCATTTCTATTACAAGGGGATGAAAGGGATTAGCAAAACACAGTGTTTTCAAGACCAGAGCCACCCACGTCAATGAGTAGCGTCTGGTATTACATTTCATCGCTATCCACTTGAATAGTGTTGACCTTCAATTCCAGACACAGCCCATGGACATGAGTAGCAATGTTTTGGTAAAAAGAGGCCATGTTTTTCTCTAAGCAATACAACCCCTTAATTAACTGACCTAATTCAGAATCACATGATTATCTTCTAAATTAGTGGGTTCCACAGATACCACAAGCTTCCTAGTTGTCTGACACAGAGTACTTGGCAATTGGTTTGAAATTCTTGTAAAACAAGTTACGTTTGTAGTTTATGTAAATTTTCCTGGAACTATGGGAAACTGGCTTGTCACATTTTTTTACATGCTGTTCCATTAACCTGGCTGTCCCGACCCCATAAACATATCTAATTATATCTATCTATCTAATATCTATGTATCGATCTATCTAATATCTATCTGTATATCTATCTAATATCTATCTATCTATCTATCTATCTATCTATCTATCTAATAAATATCTATATATCGCTTTATATTTATCTGTCTCTTTTCCTCTCTATCGATCTATCTCCCTTTCTCTATCTTCTATCTGTCTGTCTCTATCTATCAACCTACCTGTCTCTATCTACCTACTGGTCTGTCTACAAATTTTAATTTTTGTGATATTTTATTAATTTTATATATTTTATTTATCGTTTTATTCATTTTAACCTTCAATGGGTGCCGGTAAGGCTGCTTCATCCAAAGTCGATTCACATAAAACTTTGTTGTAAAACTGTACAGAGCGGCAGTATTAGAATGTATTGGCTCCAATGAGCCAAAGTTATTACTTCGCGAAGTCTCGCAAGACTTTGTTTAATCACTTTGTGAATTAACTAGTACTGTAAAAAACCTTGATATCGAACTTGGGTTCGGTTCCAAGGTACCTTGGAACCGAACCCAAGTTCGGTATCAAGGTTTTTTACAGTAATAATTCATTCACAAAGTAATTACACGAAGTCTCATGAGACTTCGCAAAGTAATAACTTCAGCTCATCTGAGCCAATACATTCTAATACTGTATGGAGCTCCTGCTCCGTATAGTATTACAACACAGTTTTATGCGAATTTCCTTCTGATGAACCAGCCGAAGCCGATTCGCTTATCCCTAGGTGTCGGACAAATGTTCGTTCAGTTGACATCTATTCTAGCAGACAGCTCTATATACAGGTATACTTAGTTTGGCTGAATGTGCATGGGGTGTCAAAGGGCAGAGGAAAGGAAGCTGCTGTCAGATGCCTCTGGCAGTGGCTTTTCTCCCCTGAGATAGAGCTATGCATAGCAGGTAGATGTGCGATCCATGTTTTTTCTTTGGTTTAGAATATCACATAGTGCCTTGCTTTTCTTTTATGGTATCAGCACTCGCCCATTCAACCCAGGCATTTAAATTAACAGGTTACTACCTGCTTGGTGTCAGTTCAGTTTCTGAGACCACATGGAAAGGTGATCTCCTGAGGTCTGTTTACATGATGTGGTGCTGCATGGTGGCTGTTGTTGCTGTGGTGTTGTGCCCGTGGGTTAGTTTGGCCCAGTGCCAAAGGGAGTTTAGCCTGCCTGCAGGGATGCTGATAGGCAAAGTTTTGTGTTGTGGCTTCAGTGGTTGCGATGGACCCAATTTTGTGATCATATCATTAGAGTATATTATAACTATCTAAAATTGTAGACATTTCTGACCCCTGGGACATCAGGGTTCCTACTCATTTTTCATCTGATTGACAATTATCTCTAACTATTTGGGGGTCATTCCCTAGGATGGCTATCCCACTCTATTAGGGCAGGTTGGGGTGGATCTCTCCCATACACAGTAGAGTAACCATCCACTTACACCTCTGCATGTAGGATGGTTATCCACCCCAAATTTACCCTTGGTTTATTGGATCCAGATATACTAGACTCTAGGGACTTCTACACATCCTTGTCCCTATAACATACTAGTACACACCCTATACTGCTGGCTTCATCAGCCACCACGTCATCCTCCAGTTAGGCATACCACTAGTCTCGTTCCATCTGTCTGCTAAGTCAGGGCCTCCCAGGGCCAGCTTCGAAGACAGTGAGATCGATCTCATCAGGGCGGATATTCCACTTTAGGTAGGGAAAGACAGAGATAGCTTCCCCTTACCAGCGCCCTGCTGGATCATCAAACAGGTGTTACCATCCAGGTCACATCCTGAGGGGGTATGATTTACCTAGTGGGCCAAGGGCGCTCTCCGGTTATCCTTCAACCAATTTTAGAATTCCAATGATGAGCCACTACCTATTTTAAATGTCATCAATAAAGCCTATATTTTAGGGAGGGTTATTCCTCTTTTTTTTCTGTGATTTTGCCTACACCCTCTGGAATAACCTGCTTTCTGATAGCAGACTGATCACTTCTGTGTGTGCATCTCATCGTGTCAAGTTCACATGTAGCAGCCACCAACCGATTGTTTGTGACACACTATGCCGTTAATTTAGCATGCCCAGGCTATTTACACAGCATGCCATTTATACGTTTTGTATTAGTACGGCCATACAAAGTAAATAGAGTAGAGTGCCATAGCGTCTTACGTTAATTTGTAGCATGCTGGATATTCACTTGGCAGCTGCTACATCTGGATATTTCCATAACATCTGTTGCATACAGAAGATCCTATATTAACCACGAGCACATGCGTCTACAGATTCACAGTTTTCATAGAAAATCAACCAAACACACAGCACCTATTTTCATAAAATAAAATTGAAACAAAACTATTGACGATAGCGCTTAATGAAACAGAGTTCTGTGAACATAACCATTAAACGAATCTTAAGAAGAAAAATCAGAAAGTACATTATAGATATAGTTTGGTGATAAACCACTGCTGTGAGCTTGTAGGGGCTCTGACATTATTATTTCCGTTTGATAAGGAGCATTCATTTTGTTGGTGAATGACTTGGGTGAATCACCATGTATTATTGAACAGAATTGGACTGTCGTCCAAATGGCTCAGGATCAGAGATAAAAATACAATACAATACAGAAAACTGTGCACACAAGCAGAAACGGTAACGACAGAATATAAAAGTGTGAGAAATTGGCAACATTCATGTTTGCATACATTAGATATATTGTAACTGGATGATTGGGTACTCAGGCCTTAAAGGAGTTTTGCGGGTTCTAGCTAGTGATGACCTATCCTCAGGACAGGTCATCAATATCAGATCAATGGAGGTCTGAAAAACTGGCACCTCCGGCTGTTCTCACTACCGGCTGGCGAGGGAATTCAAGTGAATGGGAGCTGAGCTGCAGTAGCCCAGTACAGTCACTAGACAAAGGACAAAGCTTCCTTCTTCCAGCCCTGACACTGTTTATCCAATACAGACAGTTCCTACCAGCACATGATCTGTGGGGGTCCCTGGTGTCGGACCTCCACCAATCTGATACCGATGTCCTATTCTGAGAATAGGTCATCCATCTAAAACTTGGACAACCACTTGTTTGGTTCAGTTTAAAGTTTAGTTTTTTTTATTAAGTTATTAATTAGCTGAATATACTTTTTTGGGAGCACATTTTTTTAAGTCAAAAGATTTTTACTTTTGTGACAACTATTTTTATAATCACTGCTTTTTTATACACTTTTTATGATGGCTGTAGTGGAGGGAACAACATAAAGCCACTTTCCATGTTCTGTAATTATAATTCATGACTGTGCAGGCGCAGCTCGAATGGTTAGGTGGTGGGATACTATTCTATCTCATGCATGCGCTGTGGTGGTGAACGTGTTAGTAAAGACTAACACATTTATTGTGGGCTGTAACCGGGATAGGATCCTGAGCAGGGGCGTAGCTAGAAATGACTGGGCCCCACAGCAAATTTTTAATGTGCCAGTAGCCACCCAGCCATATAACACCCCCCCTATAATGTGCCAGTAGTAGCCACTTAGCCATATAACACCCCCCTCCCCCCTATAATGTGCCTGGCCCATAACACCCCCCCCCTATAATGGGCCAGTAGCCAATGCAGATAAATGATAATTAATTCCTCCCCCCCCCAAATGTAGTCCATCATTTAGAATTATTGATTTTTGTCCACCTAGCCGAAACCCAAAAACTCTAGACACAGTCACAGTCAGACTGTACTTACACAGTCACTTGTCCGGCGACAGCAAATGACAACTTTAAAAAAAAATTTATACAAAGTTGTCAGTTTACAGAGATATTTCTCTCACCCAGCATGGGTATATGTAAAAATACACCCCAAAACACATTGCTCTACTTCTCCTGAGTACGGCGATACCACGTGTGTGACACTTTTTTGCTGCCTGGGTGCGCAAAGGGGCCCTAATTCTAATGAGTACCTTTTAGGAGGGCATTTTTACACATTTTTCTTCTCACGCTTTAGGGCCCCTAAAATGCCAGGACAGTATAAATACCCCACATGTGACACCATTTTGGAAAGAAGACACCCCAAAGTATTCCGTGAGGGGCATGGCAAGTTCACAGAAGATTTTTTTTTTGGCACAAGTTAGCGGAAATTGATTTTTTATTGTTTTTTCTCGCAAAGTCTCCCTTTCCGCTAACTTTTGACAAAAAGTTAAATTTTTCATGGACTCACTCATACCCCTCAGCGAATACCTTGGGGTGTCTTATTTCCAAAATGGGGTCATTTGTGGGGTGTTTGTACTGTTCTGGCATTTTGAGACGAGGCTAAATTGTGAGCAGCCATGTAAAAGCTAAAGGTACTTGTTGGAATTTGGGCCCCTTTGCACACCTAGGCTGCAAAAAGTGTCACTCATGTGGTATCGCCGTACTCAGGAGAAGTAGGGCAATGTGTTTTAGGGTGTATTTTTACATATACCCATGTTAGGTGAGAGAAATATCTCTGTAAATTGACAACTTTGTATAAAAAATTTAAAAAGTTGTCGTTTACAGCGATATTTCTCACACAAAGTATGAGTATATATAAAAATACACCCAAAACACATGCCCTACTTCTCCTGAGTGCGGCGATACCACATAGTGACACTTTTTGCAGCCAAGATGCGCAAAGGGGCCCTAAAACCAATGAGTACCTTTAGGATTTCACAGGCCATTTTTACGCATTTGGATTCTCACGCTTTAGGACCCCTAAAATGCCAGGGCAGTATAAATACCCACATGTGACCCCATTTTGGAAGAAGACACCACAAGGTATTTTGTGAGGGCATGGCGAATTCACAGAAAAAAATTTTTGGCACAAGTTAGCGGAAATTGATATATATATATATTTTTTTTTACAAAGTCTCATATTCCCACTAACTTGTGACAAAAAATAAAATTTTACATGAACTCACCATACCCCTCACTGGAATACCTTGGGGTGTCTTCTTTCTAAAATGGGGTCACATGTGAGGTGTTTGTACTGCCCTGGCATTTGAGGGTCTCATAATCATTACACGTATGGCCAGCATTAGGAGTTTCTGCGATTCTCCTTATATTGAGCATACGGGTAATGAGATTTTTTTCCGTTCAGCCTCTGGGCTGAAAAAAAAATAAAATGAGCGGCACAGATTTTTTCATTCGCATCGATCAATGTGGATGAAAAATCTCTGCCAAATCAGTGACTGCGATGCGGTGGGCTGGGCGCTAACTACCTAACAAGTAGCTAACTAACTGGCGGTGATAAGGGACCCTTATGCCCCATTCACACGTCCGCAATTCTGTTTGCGGAGCGAATTGCGGACCCATTCATTTCTATGGGGACAGACTTTGTCCGCTTCGGATCGGAATTACGGATCCGCGCTCCGAGTCTGCACTTCCGTTCCGCAAAAATATAGAACATGTCCTATTCTTGTCCGCAATTGCGGACAAGAAAAAGCATTTTCTATATAGTTCTGCTGCGGATCTGCAAAATGCGGAAAGCACATTGCCGGTGTCCGTATTTTGCGGATCCATGGATCCGAGATCCATGGATCCGCAGATCCATGGATCCGCAAACACATACGGACGTCTGAATGAGCCTGTAGGGGGTGATTAGTGACAGGGGGTGACAGGGGTGATCGGGGTACATCGTGATCAGGGGGTGACATGGGTGATCAGGGGTTAATCAGTGATGGGGGTGGGGGGTGTGTGTGTAGTGATTGGTGCACTTACCTTTGTTTCCTCTGGTGGTCCCAGGCTGTAGTTTCAGTTGTCCCGGCTCCGATCACATGAGACGCCGCGCACGACGCAGCGGCGTTCATGTGAAATCTCAGGTCTCACGAGATAGCGCCGATGGCGGCAGTGAGACCTGAGAGAGCCGCCGCGCTGACGCCCATTGGGCGTTAGCGTGGCGGCAAGTGGTTAATAAGATTATATCCAGTGAGCGGGGGGGGTGTGAAGTAGAATACAGTCACTGCAGCCATATAACACCCCCTCCCCTATAATGTGCCTGGCCCATAACACTCTCTATAATGGGCCAGTAGCCAATGCAGATAAATGATAATTAATTCCTCCCCCAAATGTAGTCCATCATTTAGAATTATTGATTTTTGTCCACCTAGCCGAAACCCAAAAAAACTCTAGACACAGTCACAGTCAGACTGTACTTACACAGTCACTTGTCCGGCGATAGCGATGCTCTGATACCCTCTGCAGCGCAGTGGCGCGATTACGTCATCACGCCGCCTGCGCAGTTCCGCCAGGCGCCTCCAGCCTCTCTGATAGGCCAGCACCACCTTCCCGTCTCCAGTCCCGCCTCCCTCCCTGCCCTGTAACTAGGATCGCAATGCGGCCCGCACTGCAGGACAGACACATGAGTGTCTGAGACTGACGTGAGTCGTAACTAAAGGGGAGGGGAGGGGGCCTGGGCCAAACTGTGAAAGGGGGTGGGGGCCCGCCGGCACAGTGGACAGTCCCGCACTGTTGGCAACTCGGCAATTAGCCTGCGCAGCGTCAGCCAGGGCTGGGACATCCACAGATCCCCCCTCCCATAACAGGGTCTGTGTAGGAATGACACCAATACAAGGGGTGAGGCTGTGGGGTTGTATCTGCTTTTTTGATGACAACGCCAGCGGGGCCCGTGCAGTGACTGTATTCCTCCTCCACTCCCCCACTACACACACTGTAGATAATCTTAACTATATAACTGTAGTGATTTACTACAGTTATATAGTTAATAAGATTATATCCAGTGAGCAAGGGGGGTTAGTAGAATACAATCACTGCACGGGCCCTGCTGTCATTATGAAATAGCATATGTGACCCCCACCTCTTTTATTGGTAGTCATTCAGTAAATTAACCCTGTTTTGGGGGGGGGGTGTGTCATCCACAGATTCTCCCCATAACAGGGTTCATTTGGTGATGCAGTTGCATCTGCAGAGCTTTTGTATAATGCCACCCCACACTGTAGTGTCCCCCACACAGGAATGTCCGCCACACTGCCCCCACACAGTAATGTCCGCCACACTACCCCCCCACACAGTAGTGCCCCCCACACTGCCCCCCGCACAGTAATGTCCGCCACACTGCCCCCCACACAGTAATGTCCGCCACACTGCCCCCACACAGTAATGTCCGCCACACTGCCCCCCGCACAGTAATGTCCGCCACACTGCCCCCACACAGTAATGTCCGCCACACTGCCCCCCACACAGTAATGTCCGCCACACTGCCCCCACACAGTAATGTCCGCCACACTGCCCCCACACAGTAATGTCCGCCACACTGCCCCCACACAGTAGTGTCCGCCACACTGCCCCCACACAGTAATGTCCGCCACACTGCTCCCCACACAGTAATGTCCGCCACACTGCCCCCACACAGTAATGTCCGCCACACTGCCCCCACACAGTAATGACCCCCACACCCCCTCAACCACACAGCAGTGCCCCCACATAGTAATTTGTCATGCTCTCCCCTCTTGTCATTCTCCCCCTCTTGTCATAATCCCCTCTTCTTGTCATGCTTTTTCTGCCCCCTGTCATTCTCCCCCATCTTTTCATGCTCTTTATACCCCCCATGTTGTCATGCTCTTTCTGCCCCCATGTTGTCACAGACTTCATGTAAGGGGGCCCGGCATTTCACTGTACTTAATGCCGGGCCCGTCAGACGCTCCTCTCACCTTCATTATGTTCACTGCTCCAGGCTTCGGGATCAGGCCCCAGCGCTGCCACACATTAAGCAGGTGGGCGGAGCCTAACAGAGGTCTTTTAGGCTCCGCCCACCTGCTTACTGTGTTTCTAGTTAGAGGCAGCGGGGCCTGATGCTGGAGGCCTGAAGCAGTGAACATAATGGAGGTGAGAGGAGCGCTCTGACGGGGCCTGGCTCAGGGAATGACAGGAGGGAGCGCTGAGCGGTTCCCCCCTGTCAGTCCCTCTTCCTCTGGCCGGCCCCTGCCTGTGCCCTGAGGCTAGAGCCTCCCCAGCCTCTGTGTTGGCCCGGCCCTGACGTCAGCTGATTACTGGGGCGGGGAAGCAGAGGAGAGAGGACACGTGCTGCCTGGCGCCGGGCCCTTGTCCGCCCGGGCCTCGAAGCAGCCGCTTCCCCTGCTTCCCCGGTAGTTACGCCCCTGATCCTGAGAATATACAGCGCATGAGCCAGAAAGTGGAAAAGTTGTTTTACACATCAAGAGGGAGCGATGGGTGGGATGGACACAAAATAAAAAATCTCAGAATACCCCTTAAATGGGGATCTCAAAAATTTAAGGAAAAACATGATGTCTTGTCATGAGGAGCAGTATTCCAGCTTGTTTTATCTCTTTACGGTAGCCAAGTGGAAAAACCCTAATGAAGATACTTACTTCTGACCTTAAATGTAACGTCCACCCTTAAATTAGATTTGAATACAAGATCCTCCAAACGCATCACATCTAGGGCTCAACTCGTTTACCACCATGGTGAAATCTTTTGTTAATGAAACGTAACTTGCCTGCAATATGCACATAAGTAACATCATATCTGCAAAGAGAAGCATACATACCTGCTGCCCACCTCCAGTTCCCAGCTCCTTTGCTCCCCCACCGTTCGCTCAGATCCCCCACTGTCAATATCAACTTTGACACTGCTATGGCTAATGACTGACTGCAGTGGTGACCTGTCCTCTTGTGTCACATGACCAATTTACAGGCAGACAGGTCACCACTGCAGCCAGTCATTGACTGCAGTAGCATCAACGTGGATGTTAACAGGGGTGGGCAAGGAACTGAACAAAGTGGCGAGGAGCTTAGGAGCTTGGACCCAGTGGTGGGGAGCAGGTAAGTATGCTTCTTTTTTAGGTTTAGCCAGGAGGGGGAGTCAGCTCAAACATCATCAAAAGGTGAACAAGCACATTCAGTGCAAGAAACTCGAAGAGCATGTCACTGTGAGTTCCCATTCTGAACTCTACTCCTCTAACGGGATCGCCCAGCATTATAATGATTTATTAGGCTGTGTGTCCCTGTTAGACATGGAATCTACTGTTTCTGGCCTAAAGGACTTTTCCAGGACTAAATTAAATCAGACAGTACTGCAGTTTTATCAGCATACACATATAGAGTACAATTATACAATATATATGGCTACTTGCAGTGCTTCATTAACCCCTTCCTGCTGCAGCAATTTTCCATTTTTGTGTTTTAGTTTCTCACTCCCTGGCTTCCCGAAGCCATAACGTTTTTTTATTTAGGACTTTTGTTTGCAGCACAAATTGTACTTTCTAATGACACCATTTAATATTGCATAGAATGCAGTGGGAAGCTTGAAAACAAAATTCCAAATGGGGTGGAATTGCAAACATGAAAATTCGAAAAACGCAATTCTACCACAGTTTAATGTTTTCTTTTTTTTTACACTGTTCACAATGCGATAAAACTGACTTGCGCTCTTCATTCACCAGGTGAGTACAATTACGGCGATGTCACATATGTATAGCTTTTCTTGTATTTTAATACTTAAAATAATAGTTTTGTCTTCAGAGATGTGTGAGGGCTCATTTTTTGCAGGACGATCTGTAGTTTTTGTTAATACCATTTTGGGGTATAACTTTTTGATTACTTTTTGTTCAATTTTTTTAGGTAAGGTGATGAAGAATTGTGAAATTATCCAGTTCTATTTTATTTTTCGTCAAGCGTTTTCGCATGAAAAAATGCCCATGATGTCGATTTTTTTATTTTTTATTGTTTACTTCCTTTCTGGGATTCGCATCCGCACCTATCCATTGGTTGAACTTGATGGAGTATTTTTCCAACTGTATTAACTATGTAGATATGTCTAAGTATTTTTATTTTTATTTTGGGGAAAGGGGGGTGATTTAAATTTATATATTTTAAATTTTTTCAATTTTTTAAAACAGTTTTTTACTTTTTTTTAGGTCCCAAAGTGGACCACAACATGCAATCATCAGATTGCAATTTGTATAGAGTAATGAAATTTTCTCTATTATCCTATGCAGAAATAGCTATACTATAATTCAGAACTGCCACCTATTGGCTTGAATTGTAATATAAAAGTAATGAGCCTGGAAGTACAGGTCTCGACTCAATATTGACATCGAACGCCTTCCCTAATCTCCACCAGGGGGAGGCGTTCCTGCCTATGAAACAGATGCCGGCCTCTGAGATGCTACAGCCACATTTAACCATGGTGTCTGAGGGGTTAAATGTCCTCGATCGACATTACCACCGATCACAGACATTAGCCACAGGTGTCTTTTGGTGTCTACTGTATGAAACAGAGCGAAGTCAGTGTCATCTTCAAAGAACCAACATCTTCCATGCACATTCAGTTGATATCGTGAAGAGGTTAATAGCAGAATTTGACACATACAGTATACAGATCACACATTATCTAAAAAACCTACCCCCCCCCCCCCCAAAAAAAAATGTCTTGCACCAAGGAACAAATTCAGCCTTGGCCACAGGTTTTACTAAAGATAAAGCGTGTAAATGACACTAATAAACTGGCTCTTTAATGTTTATAATGCAGGTGAATGAATGTTAATTGTAATAAAATCTTCTCAGCGCTGTCATCATTTTCTTTTACAGGTCGTAAATGTTTACCTAACTAGAAACTAACGTTTCCTTATTGCTGCCTCATCCTAGGCATATACGCAGCCTGGACGTTCTGGTCAACAGTTTTCAATTACATGTTTAAGGGAACATAATGTGCTTCATTAATTCTTAATGTCGCCAAGCTTTCCATTGATGTAAAATCTTATTTAGAATTCAAAGGATCCACTTGAATCAAGACTTGTCCTCCAAAATAATCAGGAAAACACAAGAGAAGCTTGTCCCCAAGAACTGATTAAAACAATTTTCAATCACTTCCCCTAAGATAACACATTTGTTGCTACGTATTGTGAAAATGGAAAAAAGATTATATTTCTCTCTCTGGCGGAGAACATGAAAATGATTACAATTTAAATATTATGGTTGCTTATCTTTTTAGACTCTTTCTTGCTGAAGTGAAAATCTCAAGCATGAAGGTTTTCCTGTAAACCCAGTACAGGAGTCTACTGCTTAAAATAAAAAAATATTCCCTCCCGTTCCCTGTATGTATACACAATAGGCAGAGTTCTGCCAATTCACTGCAAACAGGCTTTTAAATCAACAGAATTAAGAACATGCACAGTACTTTGGACGGGAACAGCCTCTTTAGAAATCAACTGTTTTCTTCTCCATAAACCACCTACTGTAGGCATTTGTACGGTTTAAAAACAAAAATAGCTCTACTGGCGGAGCTACCAGTAGTTGGATCATTACAAGGACTAAATTGTTCTGTTCCTGTGTTACCTTTAGAACAGTGAGTCAGTAATCAAGGCTTGAGCTATACATCAAGTTATAAGGCTACTCCTGATTAAGCAAAGAATATTTATTTCTAATGTGACAAGATTATAGAACTGCAAACGAAACTCACAAAATAAAAAATGAGTAATTAAACTGGAACTTGACAAGAAAGGCCTTATGCATAAAGCAGAGCCATGTGCTTGGCAATGTGTGCCAGATTTACAGGGATATCCTCCCTTACAAGCATGGGACAATTTTTGATGCTGGATTCATAAAAAAAATGTATTGGAAAGAAGAAAATTATTATGTTAAATATATTTAGAAGTACATTAAAGGCCCTTAAAAGGGGAGTCTAGTGCATGAGGCATTACATGGTCCTAAGGAATGGAGCACTTGGCAGCAGCTCACTATTGGTGTCCCTCCAGGTTCCTGTTTACTAAGGATCATGCAGCTATGTGATAATCATCTTTCTCATTGATGGTTTAGTAATCTATAATTGGTAATCATTTTGCCATGTGCTGACTTTCCGATGAGGCTGGGATAGACTTGAGTTATACACAGGAGCCAATCTAACGAGGCAGAGCTGCAGGGGCAGGGCAAAGCAGTAGCCTGTACCAAGGAGGAGACTAGAGGTGTGTCTTGGACTACCTTGTAATTCCTGTAGGCACTAAGCAGAAGTCCACACATCACTGGCCTAATAAGATGAGCTAAAAAGCAGGCAATAAGCAAGCACTGAGGAACTTAAATAGCATGTAAGTAACACATATACAGATGTAGCAGATACCGCAGTGATATCAGGTCATCAAAGCCTTTTCAAATAGATATTAAAACTCCTTTACTAATAAAGTTACATTTTTAGATGCTTAGGGTCACATTTAGTAAGCCCCATTGCGGATCCATCGAAGTTATGAAGAAGCGCTGGCCTAACTTCATCACATCCAGCCCCAGCTCTTCCGAGCTGTCTTACATTTAGACCATTTTCTACTCCTAAAACAGGCACAGAAAATTGTAAATGAGACTGGTCTGCCTCCCCGACTCCTTCCCCGCCCACAATTTTAGATCTGGCGTGGGCGTATTTCAGAATAGCAAATGGCCCGCTTACTTTATACAGAATTTCACATCTTCATTTTCAGTTAATGCCTCATGCGACTTAGGACTAACTATCCTGTCCTTATAGTTCTGTCTTCCCCAGGAAGCCAGTTTTTTTCCTTCCTGTGCAGATTAAAACTACAAGAAGAGTCTGAAGGTAGATTGTCATCTGCTGTATCTTCGCCCCTCGGCAAGTCTTCATTGCTCCTCCTCCTCCACACCAGAAGGCTTAGAATTACTAAATGCAAGGACCTTTTTACATCACATCACATGTGACCAGATCAAGTCCCATGGGTTTCATTTAGCAGATAAATGAAACAACAGCAAATGCATAGATTTATGTTAGCTATTCTATAAGCCCCTTTATTTTAGGAAATTAAACATAATTGAATCAAATAAGTGTTTTGATGAGACTACAGACTGCCAGGAGGAGAATGGAAACAACAATATGGAGGAAACGCCCACCCTCATTTACACTCTCCCCATTCAGGCAGCAGAATTCAAGGACTTGTAGGCAACACTGCAGTAACATGGGAAGAAAAGAGAAAAGGCAGATAAAGATGGGGGACCAGCACAGGAAAACCAGAAAGCAGAAAGGAGAAGTATAGCAGGGATGAAGGCACAGTAAGAAATGTTTTGCCATACCATGGGAGTGCTTCTTTAAGAATCAAGATGAGGATCATTACATCTGTCGGTACTGATTTACACATAATTTTGAAGTGATGACTGGACACAAGAATTATGGCTCCTTCCTTATCTTGTATGGAAAATGGGGAAAAAAATTGTGTAGGGTAAAAATGTAAAAAACACTAAATTCTTCTTCAGTGTTTATGTTTTAACGGCTTTCATGGTTTGCTATAATTTCCATTGGCACCATTCTGGGGTACATATGATGTTTCAATCACTTTTTATTCAATTATTTTGGGGGGACCAGGTGACCAAAAAACTTTGAAATGCCATATTTTTCATAATGCTATTTACTGTGCATGATAAATACACTGCAGCCTAGGGCATTGCAGTCGATGGGATATTTGCTGGCTGTCTATTAAGCAAGGCTGCTTGCAGGGCTTAACAGTCAACGTCCTATGGCAGGACTGGGAGACTTCACAAGGCCCAAGGCTGTCAGAGGAAGCCCCTCTCCATCTAACCTCTCAAATGTTGTGGCCTCTATTGACATCAGCATCTGAGGGGTTGAATGACCGACGAGTAGGCATAGCAGGTGCGGGGAGGGGTTAAATGCCAGCTAACTTAAAAAGCCCATGCATTCTGCTGAAACTACATACAAGGGTAATGGAGGTGATCTTTTATTTTGCATTTTTATTATTACTAGAATTTTTGTACCAAGAGCATTTTCATTTGATAACATCATTCTAGGGATTATTCATAATTACAGTTCTACAATGTAATAGTTTGGCTCCATTGACGCCATCTTGTTGAATGGAACTAAGCCGGGCCTAGGTCATGTGAATGATGAACGTGATGTCACTATACGAGGATGAGGCCACAATGCTCTCTTCAAACAACTGATTAGCTGGGGTGCTGGGAGTCGGGCCCTCACCGATCACATACTGAGGATCGTGAGGATAGGTCATTAGTATTAAACACTTGGACAACCCCTTTAACCTTCAAAAAAAAAAAAAATCTTACCTCTAAAAATAATAGATATATCTACAGTAAATAGAATGTGTTTTGAATTGAACTCCTGAGAGGTTTTCATTTCTCCCTGTTATAAGCATATTATAGACTTTTTAGTAGTATTATCCTGGAAGGAGGTGGTCATCTCCGTGACTCCTTAACTTTTTTTGTGAAACGGTTGTCATTTTAATAGGGAACAGAGGGTTTGGGGAGAATCAAGGTGCAAAAATCTGTGTGGCCAACAAAGACTGCTGCTGGACATATGCAGTATACCAGATCTGCTTTTTATAGTCATATTCCTTCTATCTTTAAAGGGAATCTGTCACTAGCTTTTACCCTTGTCAGCTAAACATATGCTGACATTAAGGGTCTCCATAGCAGTCCTAATGTGTTTTTATTTTAGATATCCGAGGCTTTATTTTCTCAAAAAACAGGTTTTACCCACCTGTCAATCATCAGAATAAGGAGCCCAGGGGGAGGTCTGGCCATGCAGGGTGTTCGTCCGCACCCTCCCCCGTCAGTGCCGCACGCCGCCTCTCCAAACCTCTGCGCCGCCTCCTAAAGCGCAGTGCCGCCTCTGCCCTGCTCCCCGCCTTCCCGTCAAGAACCCGCGCGCGCGCGCAGGGCACTGCGCGATGCGCCCGCACGGACTCCGGCAACCGGCTTCAGGGAGCGAGCGCGCATGCGCCGACACTTCGCTCCCTCCCTGGTATGACCGCACCCTGGCGCCAGCCTCTCAGAGCCCGCGAAGAGCTGTGCCCTGCGCACGCGGGATCTTGACGGGGAAGGAGGAGGGAGGAGAGGGAGAGGCGGCACTGCGCTTTAGGAGGCGGCGCAGAGGTTTGGAGAGGCGGCGTGCGGCACTGACGGGGGAGGGTGCGGACGAACACCCTGCATGGCCAGACCTCCCCCTGGGCTCCTTATTCTGATGATTGACAGGTGGGTAAAACCTGTTTTTTGAGAAAATAAAGCCTCGGATATCTAAAATAAAAACACATTAGGACTGCTATGGAGACCCTTAATGTCAGCATATGTTTAGCTGACAAGGGTAAAAGCTAGTGACAGATTCCCTTTAACCCTCTAATGCTTGTTTTTTTTTTTATAATTCCTTATTATAGTAGTCTTCACTAGGATTTAAGTTAGTCATGACAGATCATGTCATGCCCCTAGTAAGGTATTAAAAAAAAAACAATGAGCATTGGAAGGTAAAAGAGGTGTTACAGCCTTAGACATTTATGGTATATCCACAGGATATGCCATAAATGTCTGTCAGATGTAGAACCCACTTCTGGTACCAGTATCTGCCTACAGAACTAGGGTCCCACCTGGTGAGGCAGCTGAAAAGTATGCTTAGCTGTGTCTGTAACTCCCATGGCAGTGAATGGAGACAGCTGAGCACATGCTCAGGATCAGGGAAATGTCACAGCTGGGAATTCCCCTTTAGGCCTCTTGCACACGACCGTATGGCTTTTTCAGTATTTTGCGGTCCACAAAAAACAGATCCTCAAAAAATACGGATGACGTCCGTGTGCATTTCGTTTTTTGCGGAACGGAACAGCTGGCCCCTGATAGAACAGTACTATCCTTATCCATTATGCGGACAATAATAGGACATGTTCTATCTTTGAACGGAACGGAAAAACGGAAATGGAAGGCATACAGAGTACGTTCTATTTTTTTGCAGATCCATTGAAATGAATGGTTCTGTATACATTCTGTATTTGGAGCGCAAAAAACTTAATGCAAACAGAAAAAAAAAACGTTTGTGTGCAAGAGGCTTTAAGGGCAGGATCAGACTGGGAAGTATAAGTAAAGCTCAATACTGTGCTTTTTTCAGTGCGTGGCGTGGTAATTTTTGTGATGTCAGTTTAAATAATAGATTTATATGTTATTGCTGCAAATGAGAAATTCATCTGCCATTCATGAGTCTCTAATTAATGTCTTAGTCCAAGTTACGGTAAGTCCTTGATTAGTGGTAAATAGGCATTTCATTTTTCCACTCTTGTATAATGGCAATTATCTTGAAACATCGGTTTGACTAGTCACAGTAGAGAGTTCTCAAAATTAATTACCATTTAAGCAATTGTACAATTAAGCACAATTAGGGACAATAATGATGTTTCAATAAAGCCCTGTGCATTTCTGGGGAAAAAAAATACAGAACACAACAGGTGATGACAGTTTATTGATTTAAATGACTTCATTAAGTAATTTACAGTAGCTCCAGATTTAAGGCATTACTACAGAATGTGCTTTCGACATATATGGCTTTAAGTTGTCTTAAGGGGGGGAACCATGCACATGAACTTTGCAGTACACAAATTGTAGATCCCCAAAATATAGATGCGTTCCGTGAGTTCTCCACATTTTGATCCTTGTGTTTCCATGATGTCAATGGGTCCAGACGGATCGCTTCCGTATTTTGCAGATCCACTATTTGTGGATAGCAAAATGGATACGTTTGTGTGCATAAGGCCTTAGACCTCATACACATTGCAGAGCAAGAAGCTGTACAGTGGCCCACAGCGTCCCTCTGGCGCTTGTCAGAAATAACCCCTCAAAGAAGCACTGTCTCCATTTTATGGCATGCAGTGGAGTATGCCAGAATATTTTTTTGCACAATGTCAAATGCAAAACCGAAGGCATACAGTAGGGCCCCATACACCACTTGACCACTGAGGCCCGGGGTTGTCTGCTCATAGGCTGAACAATCCCTTTCATTTTGCAAGCATATAGAATATAGGGTGCATGAGACCTAAAACTCGAAAGCAAAGTCTGTGAAAAATAAAATGAACATGAGATCAGCGCTCCTAATTCAACAGAGGCACGTTCCGCAAGGGGTTCCTTTAAGATGAGATAAGTGTTTCATGACGCCAGTTGCAGTGAAACAACAACGGGACAGAGTCCCTTTAAGGAATGGTGTTGGTACCCAGGTATAGGAATGGTCAAGTGGTATAGGGTGGCCTATAATGTCCCTTAATGTTTTGTGCACGTGTGACGGCGCTCCTACCTGGATGTGCTGAAACCCCAGGTGTTTGCTCTGAAGCAGACAAAGGGGGAAGTTGAATTGTGGGATAAAGAATAAATTTAGTCCAGACCTTGTGATTAAGTTCAATAACAGCTTTACTTTGCATAAATGGTTCTCCAAACAGTTTACAGACTTTGTTTTGCTCCCAGCAGGCTTTAGCATTAACTCTGGCAGGCAAACTCCTCTCTGCTACATCTGTTGCTCTATGGCCCTGCTGTACTGACAGGCTGGTTATATAACTCATCTTTTGCTGTATGCTGCACTTTGCTTCTGTAGTCTGTTTCTGAAGTTATACCATGGAACTTTCTTCCTGGCTTCTGGGGCTTCAAGCTTCTGCCTCCATGTCCAGCTGAGCTTAGGGTGCTCTGGCTGGCTTGGTTTGGGCTTGGGTACGTCCTGAAGAGACGTGGCCCTGCACACCTTCACCTGGCTTGGGGTAAGCTAGGACTGACTTCTAACTAACTAGTCTCCACCCTTCCTTAGAGAGAGGGTTAGAATGGAATGAAAGGTTCCATTCTCTCTAACTGTAGCTCTGCCATGCTTGCTGCCCCCTACTGGTGAACCAGGTACATTATGTGAACATATACAGTTGCATACAGTGACAGTTTACAAAAGCGCCATATTTATCACAGTGGCTTATGCTGGATAATAAATTCAGTACTTCCTTACCAAATCTTATGTAACTCTCCACCACTTTTGGTTGACTTGCTTTGCTCCACATTTTTGGTGCATGTTGTCCCATCTCGAGCCACATCCTTTCACACTTATTTACATCCTTTCCCCGCTAAGGGTGATACAAAACTGCTGACAGCTTCATTTTAAAGTTGAACACCTACTGCTCACTACATAGGTCCAATAGAATATAATAATTTGTTACAACTAAAAAATGTATCCTGGCCTTACCTTGTACTATGTGGAGGAAGACTGCTAAAGAACCTGGTTAGAGGTCATAAGAAATAGCTTTCAATGGTCAAATCCAAATCCTAGATTATTATTAAGCTTGGTACATGTGTCCATCATTCCTACAGTTGAGGCACAATTTAATGTGGGCAAGATCATCCATTTGTATTAAAGTATAACTCTCAATTTTTTATTTATTTTTTACTATTGGATTTTGGTGATTATCACCTTGTTGGCACTGTTTTAATTTCTGATTGTTTAATAAATAACCCCTAAAAGCCACCTAAAAGTCCCCAGTATTGGCTATTTTTACCTGAGATTAAAATCAGGTTGCTATGCTCTTTCCTACCAGATGAGGATGGAGCACGCTGGCTGTGTGCACTGGGAACTGATAGTGAGTCAACATTGTAAGGGAATGTATAAAAAGCCAGGTTCTTCCTGACAGGAGATAACAGTGCTGGGCTGTGTGTGTGAACTTCTCCACATGCCTGTGCTTGGCAGACACTCCATTAGCAGTGCTGGACAATGTAGAGCCCAGGGAGATATGTCGGCTGCTCAGTGTATAAATGAAAGCCTTATCTGATAAAAGGAGAGCTTGTAGGAAGACTACAGGCTTTAGCCAGACCTGGAAATTTAACTGCAAGACCTCCCTATACAGAGCTGGTCTTCACTAACTTCACTGCAGGCATCCTATGGATTAGCCTCAGGGCTGAGGGCGGCCATTTTAACAGAATAGTGAAGTTGTAGTTTTATGCAGACTGGTTGCTAAGGGCTGGATCTTATTAAATAAGGGGTAAGTAAGTCTAATAGTTATTGATTCAGGAATATTATCATATTAGTAACTACATATATGAAAACTGAAATTAGGGTCTAAATGTGACAGTTATCCTTTAAGCATAAGCATCGTGTCTATCTGTGTCTGTCTCTGACAATCTTTACTAAGTGTTTAAGAGAGTATGTACAGGGCATGCAATGTGCTAAATACATGCTCCAAAGGTCAAGCTGTCCTTTAAGAATATACTGATGTAGCGATCTTATATCGAAGGAGGTGAAGTGGTCCATACATACTTCTCTATTCATAGAAATATAGACAGTGCAGAAAGACACCCAATATGTACCTCCAGGGCGAAGATGCAGGTGTTTGACCAGCTGCTGCCCACCCTTAGAAAGGCAAGTCCTTCAGATTTATGGGTGAAAAAAACGGTTTTAAATTCATGGAATAATCCCTTTAAGAGGACAAAGGGCAAATTCTCGAATTTCTTGTGGTTTCCTCATATTATAATTGAAATTTCTCAAAATGCATGAAGCTATTCGAGCTGTTTGCCTGATATGCTGATTGCAAATATCACAGCTTTAGAGTTTTACGTTCATTATTTTATTATCTTTTTGTGCTTTTTTCATTTCTTCTTTCTTGATCATCTTCCTCCCACATAGCAGCCATATCCCACTTTGCAACTGTTATAAGGATCATTCATCTTAGAGCGCTCTGTTTATTTCCATCTCCTCTCTCTCCATCTGTCTCATTTCTAACAATTGTTCATACAGTGCGTGAGGCATATAAATGAGCAGTGAACGAGTCAGCTGAAGTCGTATTTGTCAACTATGCAATATCTGTTTATCTGTACAGATGTGTAATATTGCCCCATTTCTGGACAACTATACCAAGTGATGGGCAACCAGTGATTTATTTGCTACAAAGGCAGAACCTGACGGAAAGGAAGACAGTGAACGAGACAGCTGCGCAATGATCACTTTACCAGATCATACAGGACGGAGTTACTACCAACCATCTCCTACTGCTAGAGCAACACCTCTTATTACTGCCTTTACTATCACAGAACAAGGAACAAGCTATTCAGTGTGTCTGACTCTGATGGAGGTATTATGGTCGTCACCTATGGGAGCACTGTGCCTATCATCTAATGTGACTATTACTTGTGATTATTCTGTGACTTATGCTTTTATGTGTTTATATACTGGATATTTCCTCACTTTTCTTCTTGGATCAACATAACCCAAGATGTACGGTGTGAGTTGACCAGCTTTAAAAAATAAATAAAAATTGAGATATTCTGTCACAAGATATCGATCCTCTACAAGCCTATGTATGGCCACCCAGTGGCTGTGGTGAGGATTGCAGCCTGTGGAACATTTTGCTAACATGTCATGATATCGTATTAAATTTGTTTCATGCAAGTTTGCAGTCAGTAACCAGATTCAAGCAAAGGTGCTGTACTGTACTAGTTTTCACAGGATACTATCTGCATGAGTCTCCCAAAATGTCACAGACTGACTACCATTGCCCTAATGCAAGACATGTCAATGATTTTGTGAGTGCTAAAATGATGATTGGATGCTGTGGTAAACATAGAAATTTCTACCTAGTGCTGAAAGGCCCGGGAGAAAAATCTATCATATGAGGAATTTTTAAAGTTAGTTTTCTGTTGCCATAATTTGGGCCAAATTTATGAAATGTCGCACAATGATGAAATGATTTAATTTCTTGAGTCTTGAGATGCTACAACACTTTCTATGCCGCCCTATTACGAGAAGAAGATTAAGACAACTGATTGCAACTTCTTAAAAAGTCTCAGTTGATAAATCTGAAGTTAAACCAATTAACATAGTGTTTTTTTCTTCTCAATTTTCTTGGCTATGAAGGACCTCTGGAGACTGGAGCCAGGTTATCATCACCCATTAGGTGAAGGGTGGGGCTAACTACAGTAGGTCTGGGCTTTTCTCATCCAAAGAAATCCCATTACTCTGGGGTACAGTGGTGTACATACAGAAGTAAGGGTCCCATAACAAAGATCAAACCGGGGCCCCCACACAGGACAGAAGGGTTTCTGCCTAAAAATGACCCTTGGGCCATTTTTCCACTGCCTCCTTTGCTAAAAGTTGTTCCTTTAGAGGGAAGAGTTCTGACCAAGTTTTCACCTCCAGTAGAAGAGGAGATTATCCCAACTAAGACTGGGCCCCCTCTTGCCTTGGGCCCTATAGCAGTTGCATGGTCTGCCACTATGGTAGTTACGCCCCTGGGTACATACACCCTTAAGGAATTAAAGAAGAACATCAAGTTAATTGCAGTTGCTGTACTAGAAGCAAGTATATGCTTTGTACTAGACCAGGAAAAGCAAAATGTACAGGATCAGCCAGTCTGGGTATATAACCTGAAGGAAACATTCTGCCACTTTGCATTCATGTTACAAATGCAGGCAAGTGTGCCAAACGTGCATAAGATTAAAGATTTTCCGTCTTTCACACTTGGGTGATAGTTTCATGTTTGGGTGAGTGAAAAAAGGTCATAAGCAGCTAATTGTTAAAGTGCTTGTGACATTTACTATAGGAGAATGCAGCCCACAACCGATCAGAGATGGCATACGTATACTGTAGCAGGGTTTACAGAGAGGGTTAAAAGATGCAAGCCGCCCAGTGCTATGTGTACTATGCTCATGTACGAACATTTATCTGATCCCTTCTTTTCCAGCAATGTCCAATACATCAAGAATCATTTTTGGTAGATGAACACCAAATTTATGCTGTCCTAAATTCATGAACTTTCTGTTCTAATAGTATACATTTCTTGCTTTAACCAAAACCAGACTGATGGCACAAGAATTATGTGCATTTTTGCAAACTATCATTAATAGGCCTTTGGTATTGATTCAAAAATGTTTCTCTTTATTTTATGAGCTTGAAACAAATCCAGCCGGCACTTGCCACAAATGTCAGCATTGCCGCGGGAAGAAGCAGGTCTCCACGTGGAACAAGTGAAAAATCCCGGCAATCCCTATTCTGCTTGAAAAATAGATTCTTCTTTATTTCATATCAATTTTATGAATATTTATGAACGCGTTTCAGCACACAGACCTTTTCTCTTTATTTTATGTCCTGTGTTCATGGAAATCTGTGTATGTAGCAGGTCTAAAGACTCGTTTTTATAGGGTGTATTGAGCTGTGAGTAACTGCATGGTGCCTGCTAGAAGCAATGCTCCTATGCAAGCATATCTGAATAACATGCCATGCAATGGAACATAGCACCCCAAATAATCTACATTTCTACATCGGAAACTCACAGAAGTACAATATAGCTCCATAGATTTTTATAGGTGCTGTATTATAAAGTACAACATGGATTTGTCATACTGTACTTTATGCAGATGAGCTTGACCACAGCAAGGTAAGCTAGAACACAGCTTTTCCTGGACCTTGTTGGCCCACCCATGCAGAGCACATGGAGATGGGATGATTCCTACAGCTTAGCTTCCATAATTCTGTGTTTCATGCTTTCCAGCCTCTTTCTTCTAATTCTAGAGTACTTGGTTAGAAGTAACAGAGCTTCAA
The DNA here is from genome assembly GCA_033119425.1 of Bufotes viridis. Classification (NCBI taxonomy): domain Eukaryota; kingdom Metazoa; phylum Chordata; class Amphibia; order Anura; family Bufonidae; genus Bufotes; species Bufotes viridis. The sequence continues at coordinate 150,040,835 of CM065589.1, read as the reverse complement.
TAGGAAACCTATATTTCAATTCATTCAACTTTTTTTTCAGTGCATGTCATGTCTCTTTAAAATGAAAATGTCCAAAAGAGAAACTGGAGTAAACCGCAATCTTTACTCTCAGGTTCTCAAGTACTGTATGATTGTATTTCTTGGAACCAAGAGGTTCCTAAAATATCTACATTTTCTGTGCTATATGTTTATGTCATAGAAATATAACGTTGGACAGCAATCACGGTGTCTCAAGAAATAAGTGGCCCCTGGAGATTATGTTCCTGTTACAACCACAGGGAAAGCTCTATTCCAAGTCTGTAAAACTATAAGGCAGGAAAACATATGCTGGTGACTAAATAAAGAGCGCTACAACAGTATGAAAATGAGATCACATCTCATCAGCCCGAATACAGAACAGCAATCTTTTGGGAATGTCTACAGCGCATCATTAGAAGAATGACTTCTCAAAGAATTGTTTGAAGAAATCAAGGTTCATGGCATACTATTAAGCCATGGATTGAAGTTCATGCATTATATTATATGAGTTAATGCATTACATGATTAGTGATCTACTGTAAACTTTAATGTCATTTGATGAATCCTCGGTAGGGGACAAAATATAAAAATATAGCTGTGTGTGGGCACATGTAAATCATAGAGGGTCCCCATTTCAGGCAGGAGACAGGGCTAAAACGGACAGCCATTCTACGTGAGAAGCTCCAGTTTCGAGGGATTGAGTCATCTGTTTATTACATGTGCGGCCATGTAATTCCTGTTTTAGGTCTGCATTTAGACCCTGTAAAGATTTTTTGCAATACAATTATCTCCACTTCTGTGCTTTTCATAAAAATGACTTTTTAGAGAACCGAAAAAATGCTGCAAAAGCTAATGTTGGCTGACCTGTGCAAGCATGTTACCAAGCAGGGGCGTAGCTAAAGGCTCATGGGCCCTGGTGCAAGAGTTCAGCTTGGGCCCCCCTTCCCTCGGTGCTTTGTGTGTCTTCTTATGCGGCACAAGGGTTGTGGGCCCCCTCAGGCTCCTGGGCCCGGTAGCGACTGCTACCTCTGCACCCCCTATAGCTACGCCCCTGTTACGAAGTAAGCTCATTTAAAATACATCTGAACCAGGATTACTATTCACAAACATATGTAGAAAAGGAATCTCTACAGTAAGAACAGTGAGACTATGGAACTCTCTGCCAGAGGAGGTGGTGATTGTGAGCTCACTAAAAGAGTCCAAGATGGGCCTGCGTGTATTACCATTAGGGCTCATGCACACGACCATTGTTGTTTTGGGGTCCGTTTTTAACGGATCCGTTGTTCCACAACTGAGTTTTTTTTTTCTGATTTAAGTGCTCTTCCGTTCCGTTATTCCACAAAACATATCTGTATGGTTTCTGTATGCTATCCATTTTTTGCGGATTGGAATCGGGAACAGTAACTTATTAATCACCAAACACATGAGCAATATGGGCTGGGCATAGCATTTCTAGAGTATTGATCTGCAAAATACGGATGAAATACGGATCTGTTCCGTGTGCGTTCCGTATTTTTTGCGGACCCATTGACTTGAATGGGGCCTCGGACTGTGATTTGCGGACAATAATAGGACATGCACTACTTCTTTGCGGAACGGCCATGCGGACAAACGGAAACGGAATGCACACGGAGTAACTTCCGTATTTTCTACAGCCCCATTGAAGTGAATGGTTCCGCATACGGGCCACACAAAAATCGGACCTGAAGCGGAAAGAAAATACGGTCATGTGCGTGAGCCCTTACAGGTTATAGATATTAGATTTCTGGAGAAGGGTCGTTGATCCAGGGAGTTATTCTGATTGCCTGATTCGAGTTGGGAAGGAATTTTTCCCCTAAAATGAGGAAAATTGGCTTCTACCTCACAGTTAATTTTTTTGCCTTCCTCTGGATTAACTTGCAGGATAACAGGCTGAACTGGATGGACAGATGTCTTTTTTCAGTCTTACAAATTATGACAGAATGTTTTATGCCACTTTTCTGCCCTTACACAAATAGTCTAATTTCTTTACATACTACAAATCTAATACCTATAAAATATGAGAAAACGAGTTTCCAAATGACAGTTGAGATTGGCCTGCTACCTAAAAGATTACACCACTCCATGGTAAAGAACATGAGGAGAACAGTACTAGTGGAATGCGTAGAAGTTAATTCATAATGACAGGTGCACTTTAAAGCCAGGGCATGGAAAAGACTGAACTAACAACATTACAGGGCTGCTCACTAACCCATGCAACTGGGCTTACTTCTTCAGACTTTGCAAAAGAAATATTGTGTGCTAAAGCAGGTCATGTAAAAATCAGATGCAGTACACACACAAAAGACACAAAAAATTCTCATCACAATATGACAGCTCATTATACAGGAAAGAGAATGATCAGAACCAAAAATGCGCTGCCGTTAGTGTCTGAAAAGCTTGAACAAATTCTACCTTACTAGAGAAGGCAATTTCTGTGAAATGTCTCCTTATAAGTCCGCTTGTATTCTGTGTATAGTGATATGCTATAATGTCTTATATGTTTGGGGAATAGCAGAATCTTATTTTATGTTATCTATATCAAGGATTTCACTTTTTTAGGCTATTTTTACAAAAATCAATGTCTCTTGAGTCGTATTACTCGTTTTGCTATGTATAACTGTGCGTAAACAACTAGATATGTGGATTACTTGCAATATTCTAGGCTATGCAATCTGAAAATAAAAGATCTGAACAGGCATTTCTAACCCTAATCAACTCCTTAATGTAATCTGCAACATTTTGCATTTTTAAATACTCACAAACCAAGTGACACTAGAGTGAGTCCTATTTATGCATCTTGGATCCACCCCAAAAATTTATAAATGGCTGTGACAGAATAATTTGTGATGACCTATCCTTAGGATAGCCCTTCAATATCAGATCAGTGGAGGTCAGTTGACTGAAGGGACGATATCCGGCTCTTTGCGGCTCAACACAATGGGACTCAGCTGCAGTATAAGGCACATCCACTGCAAAATTTTCTGTGCCTGGTAAACTATGAAGGGGAAGCTTACCGAAGTACCACTATCACTTCAATCAGCTGAATCTAATATTGGTAGCCTCTATTAAAGACAGCCTGTCAATATTTTTTAGTACTGCATTATACTCATTTGGGGCTAAATATTATTTTTTCAATTGGTCTGTATTAAAAATGTTCAACAGTGTTTCCTCTACACAGCTTTCAGTTTCGGTGTATCTGTAGACTATTGTTATTTAGATTTCTGCCTTAAAGGTGTTACTGTATGTAACACAGCATCTGTGTTACAGTATAGTGGGATGGCGGCAGACACCACTCACCCAGCTTTATCCCTGTTGCCAGACCCGCTGGAATCCTTTGACATATTCTCTGCTGAGGCCACAGGCTGCACTTGTCTGCCAGGCCTCTTCTGCCAGGGGTATTTAAAGCACCTTCCCCCATGGGAGTATAATAGGTAATAGGTAGTCAATTTTACTAGTTCCCTGCAATGATGTGCTATTCTGCCTGTGTAACTACTTCTGCGGCCTGATCCGAACTGTGCCTGTTTACCGTTGTGACCTTTCTCTGCATGCCCTGACCTTGGACTTGTTCCTCGGATTTGCCTAAACTCTGCCTGCTCTGATCTGTGACTATTTCTGACCATGACCGTATTCTGACCATTCAGTGCTTTAGACTAGTGTCCCAGATCCCCAAAGGTCATCTGTCAACCACACTAGGGCTACTCCAAAAGGTAGCCGGCTGGTGGCTCCCCTGCAGCAAAGTTCAGATCCCTGTACAGGGGTTAAAGGGTGAATACCAAGGGACTGCCAGGATAACACCCTTAGGATAAGCCCTAAGTCAAACCAGTTGGTTGATGAAGTGGTTCCAGACTCACTGCTCATGACAATTTGCCACCAAACTTTTTGCAACCAATGCAATATCTTCTCATACACTTTCAAAAGAACTGTGGCAGAATAAAAAGAAATGCTGCAACTTCCAACAACACAGAATAAAAGGTTATATATGATTTTAAAAAAGTCAGATTTCTTACAAAACAAGGCTATGCTTGTCCCCAGGTTGTGATCCCGCTGAGGGGAGTTATGTGTTCTCCATTGTAGACACTGGAGCTGAACTACTGGAAATATATGTTGTGCATTGTACAGTTTATTCCACACTGCTACAAGCACATACGTTATCTTCTCTTTGCCTTTGATTATGCGGGGGGGGGGGGGGCATATGGAGCATTTTTGTATGCGAAATCTATAGTTATTCTACTAGTGGACATACTGTATTGGAGCCCTGGGTCCTATGGAGTCTGTGTGCCACAGTATAAGGCCCGTGCGCATAGCTCTGATGGATAAATCTAAGGCAAACAAAACATTCACCCCTCTGACATATATAAATACATATAGTCATGATAAGTCTATAAACTAATGAGATTAAAAGAAGAAAAAGGTTATTCTTGCCAAAGTGTAAACAAATTACAGCACACCGGGGCACTTGTCACTTCGGAAGCTGGATTTTATAATAAGTATTTTTTATCGTTGTAGAACAATCTGCCACCTGTGTCTTTTGAGAGATGACATCTGCAATCTGAGGAAGAAGTGTTTTGAAATATTCTTTATACGATGCGCAGTGACAAGCAGGAGAAAAAGAACACCAAAATGAAGAGAAAGCCAATTTGTGCACAGACTCTCCAGGTTTCTGGGCAGAAATATTTTAATGCGTGCAGAAAATCTCCTTTAATTGCCCTCAATTGTTGATATATTCTTTTGGGTTTGAAGAGGATTATCCAGGACGGCGTGTGGGAGGACAGAGTATTAGTCTAACAATATATAAGAGCAGATCACTCAAACAGGTTCACTGTAGCGGAACTTTAAAAAAGCCACCAAGATTTTGTAAGGACGCAGAATCTAAAAGCCGGCGGCTATTTTACACAATGGTTGAACCTTACTTAAAAGAAAAGCCCTATCAATGTACAAATTAAGGCTATTATGTCCCCTCTTATATAAACATAACCTGGCTTAGTCTTGCAATGCACATGGATATAAATGTGCAATTACTATACTATATAGTAGGTTGTTTGTTCTGTGGACAATTATTGAAGATTTTTAATGTGACGGGTCAAATCTGTAACCTTTTTTAGTGATTCTGGTCCTTAAAGATAATGGCAAACATAGTCCAGAGGTAGTCAGAGAGAGAGAGTACAAGTTAGGCAAGTAATATCACAGTGGAAAACATAGCAACAATGGTTAGCATGGCACAAAATTACCAGGCGTAGGTATTATACTGAAAATGTACATAACATAAGTTGGATCAAATATACGAAGACGTAGACCAGATGCAAGGAACAGCAACAAATTACTTTCTTCTGTTCAGTATTTTGCATCAGTGTTTGATGTTATTTGGTCAGATATTTCCATCTGTGATTATAAGCCAAAACCAGTAGTAAAGCCAACTCAGAGATAAGATATAATGGAAAGATTTCCTCCTGTTCTGCGTTTTTGACCCACATCTGGTTTTGGCTCTCAATAACTGATGAAAATAGCTGACCAAATAAGTGAAGTGTGAACTTGGCCTAACCTGAAACCAGGAATGGGTGTAAAATGCAGAAGAGGTGCAAAGCTTTCCATTGCACTTTCTGTCTGTTGGCTATATTCCTGGTTTTGGTTTACAGGTTTACGAATTTTGCAAAATACTGACCAAATATTGAAGATGGCCCGATAGGCACTATATTGGTGTTGGAGGAGAGAATATATATATATATATATATATATATATATATATAAAGTTGGCAGTATTTTGGTTGACTGGGTGGGTTATACTGTGTACTGTATATTGTACATGTGCCCCCTGCAAGTCCATGCATATAACCAAGAGTGGCAGCCACAGTCAGAGCTAGTAATAAGTTCCTGGCATTTCTCTTATGTTGTACATTAGAGAGGGCCAAAAGTGTATGCAGGACATCTTATCCATCTACATTTGTTGCATGTGTGATGGTCTGCCCACAGGTTTAATGGAGCCAACTTCACAGAAACATAGGGATCTATGATGCTCTAAGTTCAGGCTGTGACACATATGACAAATACGGATAGATAAGATATTTGTATGAGTTTTGGAAAACCCCTCAGCTGGGTGAGATAACTGAAATCCATAAAGTTGCAGTAGTTTCAGCAAAGAGTAGTTTGCTGAGACAGTTTTATCTAGATATTGTTCTGGGCTGATTTTTATGTGGACTGGGGGATAGGTTTGGTAGTGGGGCCTGCCAGTCCACACCCTTCCACTACATGTATGGTCTTTTACCAGAGGTGATCGCAGGTGAGGCCTGCTGCTGTAATCAAGAAGGGATAAAACAACCCTCTATGTGTGACTTAGAGGGAGAAAGGCTGAGGAAGCCTAAGAGGCTCTGTGTGGTCTCAGCCAGGAGGGCTGAAGGGCCACGAGGCTTTGTAAAGCCTGAGGTTTGGGGGACCCAGCGACACCTATGGAAAGAGGGTCACACGGTCAGAGTTGAGTGGACTTCTGTACCAAGGTTGCTGGTGCAGTCACAGCCTGAAGGCTGCTGGACCGTATATGGCTGAGGACGCCAGATTTAATCCCGTGTGTGAAGGGCGCTCTATAGGTAAAGTAAAGACAACACGTGTATTAGGTAGAGCCCAGACGGGCAGGTGTTTATTTTTGATGTTTATGTGTGATGGTGCTGAAGTGCCAAAATATAGCACCTTTTGGACTTAAACCCCAATGTCAGAGGAGAAGTCTGTGATTGCGACCCCCTGAAACAGAGCAATCCCATACAATATATATATATATATATATATATATATTAGTCATGGCATTACCACTTAGAGATGTGTGATTTTTCTATGCTTATAAGATAACACATATTACTGGTGTCTTTATAATCATATATAGTGCTTGTGAAAAAAGTGGAAATGTGTATATTAGCTGAGCACATTTCTGTGTGGTGAAACATAGAATGTGTTGGCAGATAAGAACCATTTGGCCCATCTAGTCTGCCCAATATACTGAATACTATGAATAGCCCCAGGCCCTATCTTATATGAAGGATGGCCTTATGCCTATCCCATGCATGCTTAAACTCCTTCACTGTATTTGCAGCTACCACTTCTGCAGGAAGGCTATTCCATGCGTCCACTACTCTCTCAGTAAAGTAATACTTCCTGATATTACTTTTAATCCCTTGCCCCTCTAATAAACTATGTCCTCTTGTAGCAGTTTTTATTCTTTTAAATATTCTCTCCTCTTTTATCGTGATGATTCCCTTTATGTATTTAAAAGTTTCTATCATATCCCCTCTGTCTCTTCTTACTTCCAAGCTATACATGTTAAGGTCCTTTAACCTTTCCTGGTAAGTTTTGTCCTGCAATCCATGTACTAGTTTAGTAGCTCTTCTCTGAACTCTCTCCAAAGTTTCAATATCCTTCTGCAGATATGGTCTCCAGTACTGCACACAATACTCCAAATGAGGTCTCACTAGTGCTCTGTAGAGCGGCACGAGCACCTCCCTCTTTCTACTGTTAATGCCTCTCCCTATACACCCAAGCATTCTACTGGCATTACCTGCTGCTCTATGACATTGTCTGCCCACCTTTAGGTCGTCTGATATAATGACCCCTAAATCCCTTTCCTCAGATACTGAGGTTAGTACTGTATCACTGATTTTATATTCTGCTCTTGGGTTTTACGCCCCAGGTGCATTATCTTGCACTTATCGACATAAAATTTTAGTTGCCAGATTTTTGACCATTCCTCTAGTTTTCCTAAATCCTTTTCCATTTGGTGTATCCCTCCAGGAACATCAACCCTGTTACAAATCTTTGTGTCATCAGCAAAAAGACACACCTTACTATTGAGGCCTTCTGCAATTTCGCGGATAAAGATATTAAACAATATGGGTCCCAGAACAGATCCCTGAGGTACCCCACTGGTAACAATACCATGGTCTGAATATACTCCATTGACTACAACCCTCTGTTTTCTGTCCTTCAGCCACTGCCTAATCCATTCAACAATATGTGAGCCCAAGCTCAAAGACTGCAGTTTATTGATAAGACTTCTATGTGGGACAGTACCTAAAGCCTTACTAAAGTCCAGATAAGCTACTGCACCAGGTGTCTACTGCACCTCCACCATCTATTATTTTAGTCACCCAATCAAAAAAGTCAATAAGATTAGTTTGACATGATCTCCCTGAAGTAAACCCATGCTGTTTTTTATCAATCAACCCATGGGTTTTTAGATGTTCCACAATCCTCTCCTTGAGTATGGTTTCCATTAATTTCCCCACTATTGATGTCAGGCTTACTGGCCTATAGTTGCCCTATTCCTCTCTACTACCTTTCTTGTGAATTGGCACAACGTTTGCTAATTTCCAATCTTCTGGGACGACACCTGTTACCAGTGATTGAAGCTATAGCACATAGTGTATATGATATGTACATGCTAGCAGACAGTTCTGCAGTCAGCATGCTGATATCTAGCCCTGTCAATCAAGAGAAGGGGGGAAAGATATTGTTTTAATCAGCATGATGAGCCCTCCCAGTCAGTATGCCTGGTTTAACCTGGTTGAACCAGAACGTCTTTAAAAGGGTTCTTCAGGAAATAAGAAAATGAAATAAATGGCTGCCCTCCTATTATTACACACAAAACCTGTCCTAATCACACAGCAGGACAAGTTACTTTGCAACACTAAGCTAAAGATCTGCCTCATCCTCCTCTCTGCTATGCGTGCAAAGAATTATGATCCTGAATACAGATAAGAACTTTAGCTGAACCTCATTAGGAATGGAGATCATGAGGAGACATGAAATAAAGAAAGGACAGACAGGACAGGCTGGACGATGGCCATTTTATTGCCCCTGATGATAGGATCTCAAAACCGGAGGAAAACGTTTCAGTTTTGTAACCATTCATTGTCAATGGGCACAAAACTGCACTGAACAGAACGGAGTGCACCAGAATGCATCCCATTCTGTTTCGTTGTGTTCCCATGATGCCTATTGACTTATAATGGTTTTAGTGCTGGATACGTCTTGGTAATTTTAGGAACAGGATCCATTCTGAACAGATGCAGACGGTTGTATTATATACCGAATGCGTTTTTGCTGATCCCCTGATGGATCCAGCAAAAACGCTAATGTGAAGGTAGCCTATTTTTAGTAAGTTTATTTTCTTATTTCCCAGAGAGAGCCCCTTTAACGGAGAGACTACCCCTAAGAAAAAGAGAACTGACATTCACAGAAGGTTTAGAACCAATTTCAGGGAGGTGCACTGGATTCCGATAATAAGATAACACTCGTTTATGACGTTAAGACTTTACTGCTTGTCGTAAGAATTAATTGCCTCTAACACCCGCACACTCTTTGAGACGGACTGGCTATCCGGATCTGCACCCTTCAGGCCAGACATTGCAGAAAAAGTTAAAGGGAACAGAATTAAATGCCTGTGGTTATTTGGAAAGATTGCACAGTTAACTTAGGGAAAGACTCCATAAGGATTACTTCCATTATTGCTTCTGCCTATAAACAATTATTGGGGGAAATCCTACTCTGTAACTTACCTTATGTCTTTTGCTGCTGTATAAACTACTATTCTCGTTATCTATTCTATTTAGTTATTGCAACTACACTGGGCCTGGTCATTATCTCCACCAATCGCTGGCCCTCAATCTACTTGTCTCCTGCCTTGCACCAGGCCAAACATCCACCATCAACAGCACCCCAAACTATGATCAGAAGAAAAGGTTCGCACTCCATTCACTGTGCCTGGCCCAGGGAAAGCTGGGGTGAGGACTGTCACCATGATCTGTGACTGTTAATACCACCATCCCAGCCACTGCCTCTCCTCCGATCCTCGTCTACCCCTCCGGGTCACTGCAATAGCATAATGAAGAGAAAAAAACAATATATTATATGGATGGCACTAGAGATGAGCGAATCGAAGCTGATGAAGTGGAAATCCGATTTTAAAGAAAATATCGATTTGCACAAAGCCGAATTTCCTCGTGCTTCGTGGTAATGAATCACGTGTGAGGACATTGGGCAAGGAACTCTGGGAACGTGGGTTCACCCATACTGACATGCATGCAACCAATCAGCAGCCAGCCAGCCCGTTATGTCACAGCCCTATAAATACGGCGGCCATCTTAGATTCTGTCATTCACCAGTGTGCTTAGTGCAGGGAGAGATGTGTCTGCAGGCGCTAGAGACAGTGATAGGAAAGACTTGATTGTGGTCAAGATTCCACCAGCATTTGTGTTGAACAGGGTTCAGTCGGGGAGGTGACAGCCTGAGTAATAGGAACAATCCGATTACACCTTGCTGCACTGACTGGAGATCCAAATTGCCATTATACAGCTCTGTAATTCCAGCAAACCTGTCTTATTAGGGTACAAGTACATTTGATACAGGCATTAGGAAGGAAATATTTCTAAGTTTTTATTTGCCCTTGTGCGATGCAGTTATATGTTTTAAGCATTTTTTGTCTTGTATTAGTGGGAAAAAAGGGCTTATTAGTCGTTGTATGATGAAGAGCGAAAATTACAGCCCTTTTTTCTGCGTATTAGTGGAAAAAGAAAAAAAAATGGCCGCTCAGCGGTGCAGTTATCTGTTTTAAAGCAATTTTTTCTGTGTATTAGTGGAAAAAGACAAAATATATTCGCTGTCCAACATTGCATACAACGGTTGAAAAGCCTGTTGTGTAAAAGTAGAAAATTTGTGTCTAATTGACGTTCTGCGGTTCAGTAATATATTGGGAAGCCCAGTTTGCCATGTATTAGTGGCAAAATAAAATATATTAGCCGTCTAGCGTTGCATATATCTGTTGAAAAGCCTGTTGTCTAAAAGAGGAAAAAAAATTGGGCCTAATTGACGTTCTGCGGTTCAATGATATATTGGGAAGCCCAGTTTGCCGTGTCTTAGTGGCGAAAAAAAAATTTGATCTAACATTTGATTATTTGATCTAACGGTATGTCAGACAGAGAAGTGCTAGGCCCTGCACAGGGGAGTGACAGAGGCCTAAATATTTCCGGGGCAGCCAGAGATCGCAGCAGAGTAAGGGAGCATGGCAGCAGGGGTCGCAGCGAGAGGCCTGAACTCCCGAAGTCATCTAGAGGTCGTGTCTTGACCAGCAACCCAGCGGTTCTTGAATGGTTGACTCGGTCATCCACTTCATCCCAAGTGACATCAGACACCCCCAACCAAGAGTCGGTGGGTTCCTCTGACACAGCGCTTATTTGGCATGGCCCGGGAGCAGGCCCTGTGCCTTCACCTATCCTCAACCTGTCTCTGTCCTTTTCTGTTCCCTCAGCCAGAGAAGTATTATATGCTGTGGGCTCGGATCCACTTTTCAGTGAGGACGAGCTACTAGAGGACAGTCAGCAGCTACTGCCGAGCCAAGATCTGGGGGAGACATCAGCCGCTTCCGCCACTAGGCGGGCAAGTATTGATGAGGAGAGTAGCATGGGAGCTGGTGTTGCGAGTGGTCAGGCTCCTGACCCAGAGATGGTTGAGGAGGACATCAGTGGAATGCAGACAGTATTCGATGATGACGATGTAGCTGATTGCACTTGGGAGCCGGGTGACAAAGGGGCTATATCATCATCAGGAGAAGAGGGTAGCATGCTTGCCCGTAAGCCAGCTAGTCGCTATCGTGACCGGGAGTCAGCAGGGTGACAGCAGTGGGAGGTCGGGAGTGGAACGTGCCCGGGGTAGAACACCCACTTCGCAGGAGCATACCTGCCCGGGAAGTAGCGGTGCACAGGTTCAGGGAGGCAGCGGCAGTAGCAGTCCGTCAGTGGGAAGTGTTGGGGGTAAAATCACCTACTCGGCGGTGTGGCAGTGTGTTGTTAAGCCACAGAAGGAGGAGAACATGGACATATGTAAAATATGTGGGCAGAAGGTGAATCGTGGCCAGGGTGCCAATGTTAGCAACACAGTCCTGCGTCAACATAAGCAGTGTCACCATAAAGTGGCCTGGGAGAACCGTGGCTCCGATCTGGTGGTCCAGCCTGCCGTAGCAACCACTGCATTACCCAGTGGCACGCACCTGGTTTAAGGCAGTCAAGGCTCCACCACCTCAGCCGAAGGGAGCTGTCTGTCCTTTCCATTATCTGCTGGTTCTGATGCTCTTGCTCCTCCTCCTCCTACTCCTCGTCAGGCATTCCGTCAGCAATCAATCACCAAAGCGATTGCCAAGAGACAACAGTATGCATGCACGAATCCAACAACGCAGAAGCTGAATGTGCTCCTGGCCAAGTTACTGGTGCTGCAGTCCCTCCCTTTCCAAGTGGTGGACTCTGCACCTTCCAGATAACTGATGACTTTTGCCGAGCCGAGGTGGAGAGTCCCAAGCCATCATTTCTTTGCAAAAAAGGCAGTACCAGCCCTGAACACATATGTAGAACAGAAGGTGGGCCAATCCTTGAGCCTGTCGGTGTCTGCCAAAGTGCACAGCAGCGCCGACGTGTGGAGCTTTAACTACAGGCAGGGACAATATACGGCCTATTGGGTGAATGTGGTTCCTGCACAGCCACACCAGCAACTTGGTCAGGTGACGCCGTTTCCGCCTCCACATAGCCAGGCCGTTGGTCTTGCGACAATGTCCGCCTCTGTCTCCTCATCCTCCACCGGGTCCTCAGCCTCCACTGCAGGGACAATTCACAGGGGCCCTCCAGCATACCATATGTGCAGGGCACGGCGGTGTCACGCTGTTCTGCAACTTGTTTTCCTGGGCGAATGGAGTCACACAGGGGACGAACTGCTCCGTGTCCTTCGTCAAGAAATCGAATCCTGGCTTTCTCCGCGACAACTCAAAATCGGAACCATGGTGACAGACAACAGGAAGAACATTGTGTCGGCGCTGGGTCAAAGAGGGCTGAGCCATGCGCTCTGCATGGCACACGTGTTGAATCGGGTTGTCAAGCAGTTCCTGAAGTCTTCCACCCATTTGCAAAACATCCTAAAAATGGCCAGGACACTTTGCATGAACTTCAGCCACTCGTACACCGCAAAGCACACCCTCATTGAGCTGCAGTGGCAGAACGGCATCCCCAAACATAGAACGATATTCGACGTTTCCATCCGTTGGAATTCCACCCTCCATAAGTTAGACCGACTATACGAACAGAGAAAGGCCAGAAACGATTTCTTAATGATTGAAGCGGACAGGAGTACTCTCCTGTGTAATTTCGATGTCAGCCAGTGGCAGCTCATGTGTGACACCTGCTGTTTGCTCAGGCCCTTTGAGGATGCCAGGTTATTTGTCAGTCGCCAGGACTACAGGATGAACAATGTCATTCCACTGCATCATGTCCTGGAACAGATGCTGGTAAATCTGGCTGGTCAGGGGACTGGAGACGTGGCGTCTAGATCTCACGGCGCATGAGCCCTGTGGGGGCTGAACTGGAGGAGGAGGACATTGGAGCAGAAGCAATGTATAGCAAAACGGGTGGTTTTTCAACACAGCTGACAGGAGAGGAGGAGCAGGACCAGCCAGAGGAGCTACAAGGCGATGAGGCAGAGGACCCAGACATACCGTGGCAGTATGCAGTGGAGATGGAGGCAGGGAGTTGCTCCGAGTCACTTCCACAAATGGCCCGATGCATGCTCACTTGCTTGTGTAGTTACAGACGAATTGTCACCATTCGGCAGAGGGATGACTTCTGGCATTTCACCATGTTGGACCCTTGCTACCTGTCCAAAATGGGGGCCTGTTTTACACCCACTGAGAGAGAGGACAAAATGAACTACTATAGAGACATCCTATGTAGTGTGGTAAGGTGCAAGGTACCGTTGTCGATGGCAGGTACGTGTCACCGAGGTTCCTGGCCTCGGTGAGGTAAGAGCCGGGTTTTATGTGTCAGCAGCAGCTAGTGCTGCTTGACAAGTTGATATTTAGTTTGGCTGCAAAGCCAATCCGGGCCGGCTCTTACTGGGAGTAGGCAAAGAGTTGGGTGGGTGCCTACTCCCCACGGTCCAGGCCGGACTTTTGCCGGGCCTTTAAAGGCAGCCTCCTCAGCAGCTGAGGGAGGTGATTGTCCTGGAGCTGCTGTTAGGCTGTGGAGTCACTTATGTTTGGAAGTTCTCTGGGCTGGACGCAAGAGCCCAGCAAGGAGGAGTGCAGACGACCTGGAAGCCTGACGGCGACTGTCTTGCGGCTGGACTGACAGCCAGGTGCGAACCTGCACCTAAAACCTCCCAGGTGACTGAAACCTGTACGGGACTGTTTTGTTTTGCCTTAATACTTCTGATGTGTGTGCATTAACACCAAGAGACTGTTTGTCGTTTATTTTTGTGCAAGTGTGAATAAAACACTGTTGATTGCACGTTCTGGACTCCTTGTTTTGCCTCGGTACTGCACCCGCACCGCTATCTACCAGAGCGACTCCCCACAGTAGTCAGTTGGCTGCTGCCTATCTGCGCCATCGTCCATCCTCTGGCAGGTCCAACCAGGGGGGCCATCTGCACTCATGTTCCACTGCCATGGCTACTGGGGAGGGGTGGGGTGGCAGGAGCAGTACCAGCTCTATCAGCAGCAGCCTGAGTCTAGAGTTGCTGATGAGCAGCTTTCTTCACCCGCATAGTGAAGAAAGTACTCACCAGCAGCAGCAGCTAGACCTGGAGCAGGACCTGAACCAGCAGATGGTGGCATACTTGGACAGCACGCTGCCACCCCACATTGAAGATCCGCTGGACTACTGGGCAGCCAAACTGGATTTGTGGCCGCAACTAGCAGAGTTTGCCCTGGAAAAGCTGTCCTGCCCGTCCAGTAGTGTGGCATCAGAGCAGGTGTTTAGTGTGGCGGGGGCCATAGTTACCCCAGGAAGAACTCGCCTGTCCACCCAAAATGTGCAGAGACTGACCTTTGTCAAGATAAATCAGGCGTGGATCAGCCAGGATTTCCACCCACCAATGCCTGATGCATCAGATTAGATTATCCATGCTGCCTCACCCAAACATTGACAAAAGATATTGGTTTCTTCTGGCTACCTGCCTCAGCAACTATTCTGATGCTGCGACCCACCTGATGCCACACATCTGGTGCCAAGTGCTCCTTCTTATACCCACCATCGTCAGCGGGTACTGTTATTGCCACCCACCTCCACACTCTGTCGTTGTGCCACTCTGTGGCCTTCTCCTGATGCAGCTGCTGCCACCACCTCAACAATGTTATTGTGCCACTCTGTGGCCTCCTCCTGCTGCTGCATCCTCCACACTCTGAGATTGTGCCTCCCTGTGGCCTCCTCCTGATGCTGCCACCACCTCCAGACTCTGTCATTGTGCCACTCTGTGGTCTCCTGATGCTGCCTGCACTTCCACACTCTGTTGTCGTGCCACTCTGTGGTCTCCTGATGCTGCTGCCACCTCCAGACTATGTCATTGTGCCACTCTGTGACCTCCTGATGCTTTCGCCACCTACATACTCTGTCATAGTGTCACTCTGTGGCTTCCTCATGCTGCTTTCCCCTCACCACTATGTCATAGGGCCACTCTGTGGACTTGTCATGCTGTTCCCACCCTCCCCACTTCATGACTGGGCCACTATTTTGCCTTTTTGGCTTGGCTGACATAATCTTTTATTTGACCCTTTTTCTGATGAGGGTGTAAAAGGAGTGTGCTTCTTCTTGACGCTAACATCTACCTGTAAGGCTGAGTTCAAACTTGAGTTATTTGGTCAGTTTTGGCCCCGTGACCGCCCAAGTAAGGCCTCTTTCACACTTGCGTTGTTAGGATCCGGCGTGCACTTCCGTCGCCGGAAATGCCCGCCGAATCCGTAACGCAAGTGACCTGAAAGCATTTGAAGACTGATCAGTCTTCAAAATGCTTTCAGTGTTACTATGGTAGCCAGGACGCTATTAAAGTCCTGGTTGCCATAGTAGTAGTGGGGAGCGGGGCAGCAGTATGCTTACAGTCCGTGCGGCTCCCGGGGCGCTCCAGAATGACGTCAGAGTGCCCCATGTGCATGGATCACGTGATCCATACGATCACGGGATCCATGCACATGGGGCGCCCTGACGTCACTCTGGAGCGCCCCGGGAGCCGCACAGACTGTAAGTATACTGCTCCCCCGCTCCCCACTACACTTTACCATGGCAGCCGGGACTTTAGCGTCCTGGCTGCCATGGTAACCATTCAGAAAAAGCTAAACGTCGGATCCGGCGATGCGCCGAAATGACGTTTAGCTTAAGGCCGGATCCGGATTAATGCCTTTCAATGGGCATTAATTCCGGATCCGGCCTTGCGGCAAGTGTTCAGGATTTTTGGCCGGAGCAAAAAGCGCAGCATGTTGCGGTATTTTCTCCGGACAAAAAACGTTCCGGTCCTGAACTGAAGACATCCTGATGCATCCTGAACGGATTTATCTCCATTCAGAATGCATGGGGATAAAATTGATCAGGATTTTTCCGGCATAAAGCCCCGACGACGGAACTCTATGCCGGAAAACAAAAACGCAAGTGTGAAAGAGCCCTAAGTCAAGTTTGCAGTGATTCTAAGAGCGACGGCTGTCATCTGCATGTCACATGGACTCACAGTATTATTTCACTACCAAAGCAGACTCCATATGTGTGTTAATGCAAGACGCATTGTTCTATACCACTATAAAGGCCCTCAAGCAGCCAGGAAATATCAGTTTTTAACACAATTCACCAGGAATATATTCGGGTCTAACTACATTTTTCCCCGAAAAATTTGGCGAACCAGCAAATCGAATTTTTGAAAAATTAGCTAATCTCTAGATGGCACCATAAAAGAGTCTTAAATGATAAATACATATATTGTTTTAAGGATTTATGATGGGAGTGATTACAAGTAACAATTTTCTGTTTGTGAAAGCATTGCTGTACACATTCTGTACTTGAAATTTCTGATTTTAGACTTACTACTGGTTAGAAAAGGTATAAAAATATGTGAAGATGAACTGCAACTCAAATCAAATAAAATATGTTCATACAAGCCAGTCTTATATTTATAGAGATGTATAAAGATAGATTGTCGTAAAAATATATTGAGGCTCTCATCTAACATCCAGCAACAATACATAGCAAATAAAGATGAGCAGAGCCTTGATGTGCCTTTTAGACCAACCTGATTTACAGGCTTTCTTTCCAGAATAAATCAACAGAAAAGAGCAGAATATTACAGTCTTTAGAGAAGAAAAAGATGATGAGTGGATGTTGGAAGATTGTAGGAAGAATCAATAAATGCCACGAGATGGACTGCCGCCAGATTCACACTAAAGCATCAATATAGACAATATACATTTGGGTTCAGAGGCATTTTGTGTGCCTGTTATTGCAGGTGAGTTTTAAGATCAAGTTATGAGGTATATGCACAAGGATAAGGCTATATCTGGCCATTATGTGGCTTGTAACCTTCATTATTTAGCAGTTTCCATTCTGCAGGGAACATCTTCAATTTTCAGTTTTCTCTAAGCTCAGCTTGGGAATGGGCAGAGACTAGCTGCTATCCCTCATCTCTCTGAATCACACCCTCATAAGCTGCAGCAGTTGGAGGACATTATGCTGCAGTACTGAGCAGTGCTGGTGTGAATCTAGCACTGGGCTGAGACAGGAAAACATATACCAGCCAGCAGCAGTATGTCTGTTTGTCTTTCTCTGCAGCTGGTTTCTCCTACTTCTTGATGCCCCTCTCCATAGACCATTTTGGGCAGAAGATGTAACCTGACCTCTCAGTGCATGGAATTCTGGATTTTATCAGGGAATTGAGTGATCAATGCAGGAGGGAGAGGGTATGGGAAGGAGTGGCTGATAAGTGGATGAAAAGGCTGTGTGCATTAAAGAGGTTCTCTGGGAATTATTTAAAATGGTAGCCAGCAACCTGTCCTAGAATATGAGCAGGATTGGTTGCCTGCAACGGTAGAGCTGCCCAGGCGGTTGAGGTGTTGGAGTGTCACTACAAACTGCAATACTCTATAATAGATGGTAATCATTTCATCCTGTCTATCATATGCCCTCATGGCTAAGCAGCCTGACAAGAGAACTCACCAATATGTACTGAGTGAAGTGTCTAGTGAGGCCCTGCCCCCTAATCCACCAAGGCAGCTCTACAAGTGGAGGCCACCTGTCCTGATCAGATTCTGGGACAGGTTGCTGATGGATATTTTAAATAATCACATATACTTTCAATTTATAGAAAAAAAAGCAATAGTTACTCTTTGAAGACTCGAGGGGGGGATTTATCAATACTGGTTTTCAGAGCTCCTTTCGAAAATGAAAGGTGGAATCTGATTGGTTGCTATGGGCAACAAAGCCTGTTTGCCTTTACACCAATCTGATAAATCTCCTCAATGTTTTGTCTTTTTTTTTTTCAATATTATGTACAAGGCCATCTGTGATTGCACATTAGCCATCTGAAATATTTTTGACACTGTTGAAGGATATTTTTGAAATCTCTCTCTTGAAATGTTTTACACAGTTGTAAGGTGGTTTGCGAAGCTCTCTCTTTGAGTATTTTAGACACTGTTGTAGGATAGTTTGGGAAGCTATCTCTCTCATTGTTTTCTGACTATAAAAATATAGTATGCACCCCCCAATAAATTATTTTCCATAAATATTAGAAAACAATGTTGTAACAATGTTTAAATAGGTAACCTCACAGATATAACAGGGTTCTTTTGCACAGTAGATAATAATAAAATCACTATATATATTTACACCATCCAAAATCTGAAACAGGGCCTTCCACCTAACAGTAGTTTCTTACAAAAATGCTGCTCTTACAACCCTCAAGCACCAAGGTCCAGGTGCGACTTTTACCTCAGCAGGACATATAGCTAGGTCACTATCCATTGTCTCAAAATACATTACAATATATGGACATTAGTATTGCGGCACTTACACATTACACCTACAGAAGCTTTTATGACATCTCATTCTAAAGCCTTAGACATTAACCCCTTAAGGACCGGGGGTTTTGGGATTTTTGCGTTTTTGTTTTGCGCTCCCTGCCGTCCAAAAGCCATAACATTTTTATATTTCCGCTCACATAGCCATATGACGGCTTATTTTTTGCGGGACAAGTTGTACTTTTTAACGCTACCATTTATTTTTGCATGTGATGTAGTGGGAAACGGGAAAAAAATTACAAATGGGGTGAAATTGCAAAAAAAAAGCAATTTCACCACAGTTTTACGGGCTTTTAAATTACAACGTTCGATTTGCGATAAAACTGACTGGTTAATTTTATTCTTCAGGTCAGTACGAATCCGGCAATACCTAATATGTATAGTTTTTCTTGCGTTTTGATAGTGAAAAAAAAATTAAAAGTGGGAATTTTTTTATTTTATTTTTTGTCGCCATGTTTTGACCCCTATAACTTTTTGTAATTATGCGTACGGAGCAGTGTAGGGGCTCATTTTTGCAGGGCAATCTGAACTTTTAATTGATACCATTATGGGGTGCGTATGATGTTTTGATCACTTTTTATTCATTTTGTTTTAGGAAATGAAGCGTCCAAAAATGGCGAATTAGCAATTTGGACGCTTTCTTTCGTTTTATGTTTACCGTATGGTGAATATTTTTAATATTATTATAGTATGGGCGTTTTCGCACATTGCGACACCATTATGTGTAATTTTTATATTTTTATTTATTTTATTTTCATTTTGGGGAAAGGGGGTGATTTGAATTTTTATATTTTTATTTAATTTTTATTTTTAAACGTTTTTTTTTTTTTTTACCACTTTCTTATAGTTCCCATAGGGAACTATAAGATGCAATCATCAGATTGCTATTCTCATATATTCAATGCAATAGCATTGGAATATATGAAAAATCACATATTTCCTATGGAGCCTATTACAGTCATAGGCTCCATAGGAATACTGTAATAGTAACCTAGGTTTCATTCACAGAAACCTAGGGTACTACATGCATGCTCGGCTCCCCCTTGTGGCCATCAGGGGCCGAGCAAAACCAAGTGAAACTTTCGGTTTTGCGTGATCAGATGCCGTGGTCAGGATTGACCACGGCATCTGAGGGTTAAATGTCCGCGATCGGCATCGCTGCCGGTCGCGGACATGAGCTGCGGGTGTCAGCTTGATGAATCAAGCGTTTACCCGCAGCTCATGCGCCCGCTCCGTGCGGGAGCGGGCGCCATCTTTAAAGTGCGGACGAAGGGCGTACATGTACGCCCTTCGTCCTTAAGGGGTTAATATGGACTTAGCCTCTAGTTTGCACACTGAGGCATATAAGTGTCCAAAATGTCTTGGCATGCTTAAGCATTAAGATTCCCCTTTGCTGGAACTAAAGACAACCTCACAGCATTATCTCTTCTCCACCAAACTTTACATCTGGCACAATGAGGCCAGGCAGGTAACATTCTCCTGGCATTCGCCAAACCCACCTTCAACCATCAGACTGCCACATAGAGAAGCGTGATTCATCACTCCGCAGAACACATTTGCAATGCTAGTTCCGTCCAGTGGTGGCTTTACAGCACTTCATCTGACACTTGGCATTGTGGTTGGTGATGTAAGGCTTGCATGCAGCTGCTCAGCCATGGAAACCAATGCCATGAAGATCCTGGAGCACAGTTTCTGTGCTGATGCTAATGATAGAGTAGATGTGGATTAACTCTGCAGTTATTGAGTCAGTGCTGCATTGGAGACTTTTATGCCCTATTCTCCTCTGCACTTGGTGACTCCGCTCTGTAACTTTACGTGGTCTACCACTTCATGGCTGATTTTTTTGTGGTTCCTAAAAACTTCCACTTTATATTAATACCACCCACAGTTGATTGTGGAATATCTAGGAGGTAAGAAATTTCGGAAATATACTTGCTGCACAGTACCAGGATGGAATTCAGTGAGCTCTTTAGAACGAGACACTTTCACATATGTTAGTAAAGGCAGAATGCATGGCTAAGGGCTGGATTTTATACACCTGTGGCAATAGGACTGAATAAAACAACTCAACGGTGTGTTGAGAGCTAGTTTTGTCCATATAGTGTATGTTTTAAAAAATATATGCCTTGTGTTTTATATAGTGTTAATCAAGTACTATAAATGTACATTCCAAGCAAAATTCAAAAAATATCAATATATTTTACAATGTACACTAAATAAAACTCGTGACAAATGGCTTACATCCGTATAATGACCTACACTAGACATTTATAACATAACAAACAGATCTCACCTTGATGACATCTTCGTCTGCTGACTTGCACTCAGTGAACTCGGACACATCTATCACAGAACCATCCTCTTGAACAGCCAGCACCTTCACAGGGATAGACATCGTCCTTCCTGTCAGGATAGCAGTGTTTAAAAGTTCAGTGTCCTGTGTATGAAGACAAATAAGATGATATCATGAGAATAAAAGACAAGGATTATATCTTCTCACACTTTTATTTGCCATAGAAATTGTAGAATTTTGCGTGAGTTATATAAGAACTATAACTCTCAATTTAGTTTTACATGCATTCTACAAGACAATTATTGGCATAGTAGTATGATTTATATTTGCAGGTAGGTAGTATAATCTCTCCATGTTCATGTTAGGTAAATACACCAGAAAATAAAATACAAAGGTATCTGTCAGTAGATATGTATCTATGAAACTTGTTACAAGTGAGCTTGGCAGCTGAAGTCATCTGTGTTGGTCCTGTGTTCATTTCTGCCCACAATGATGTTTTAATATATCCAAATGAACCTCTAGGGCATGAATGAAAACCTCCAGCTGTGGTGAAACTACAACTCCCAGCATGCTCTATTCATTTTTATGGAGTTCTGAGAACAGCAAAGCAAGTGTTCATCTTGGGAGTCGTAGTTTTACCACAGCTGGAATGACGGAGGTTAGCAATCACTGCTCTAGGGGAAATCTGGGCATTGCTCTTACACCTAGAGGACATTCATTTTTTTTCACGCATCAGTTCTGCGTTCCTTGAGAATCGCAGCATTTTCTATCTTCTGCGTTATTCACGCAGCCCTGGTATCATAGAAGTGAATAGGGTTTCAGTGAAAAACGCATTGTAATCCGGATGTATGTCAGATTGATCTTGGAAATGATGGGGGTGGCTTTCCTCTAATCAGTTAAAAAATAAAATAAAATTAGTCCCATTAGACCTTACATAGATGCCTGTAGCTCACAGCTAGAGTGCGTCTGCAGTACCCCAGTCTCAGGTGGTATCTACAAATGGTTTGCAATGTTAGTTAATGTTTGCACTGCACACCAGCAGATGAGGTATGGTATGCTAAACACCCCATTCCTCTCCCTCCTTTGGGCTTGTCCTATTTCCTACCAGGGGAGTGGAATGTTAGAAGTGAGGAAGCATGTCCTATTGCTCTTACTCCAAGGGACCAGAAAACTACATAACTCATCTGTTAAACCTCGACTCCAGAGATCCTTCAAAGACAAAACTACAGATATCCTGCAAAGCTACGGTGTTACAGTTGGTAGAGTAACCAACAACCATAGCTATCCAGCCTTTACTGAAGCTGAGGGACTACGGTTGAGACAACCATCACCTTAGATCACATCCAGGCCAGGCCAACTCAAAAAAGCATGCATTACACAGTGGACACCTACAGCTAATACAGCTGTTAGCCAGAAGTTCAGGAGAGTGACATCAACAGGATAGAAAACTAGATCATCTGTCACTTGGCCAGCCATAATAACTCATCATCTGGGAAGGGAAATTGCACTGTATACAACTACTGCTAGATGTACCACCACTTCTATTGTACACTTAATTAAGAGAGACTTAGTCTTCTACTTCTGGCCTGATTTCTTATACCGCCTTTTCACAGCACTGATCTCCAGGGGGCAACCACCTGAGGAAGTACACTGTGACACACCATCTCATGAGGGTCACTACCACTCCTATCCTCTGCAATTGCTCCTCAGGGGGATTGGTAGACTTCCTGTCCAAGAAACTAAAGGCATATAAAGGTGAGTTTAGAAGGGACAGACTGAACACCGTTACTGCTGACTGCAATAAGAGGCTGTGTCAAGCTTGACAGGGTAATCATTGTAAGAAATTTCATAAGGCTCTTTTCACACCTGCGTTGTGGTTTTCTTTCATAATTAAAAAAAAAATGGATTTAGATGGTGCCTTATGGATCCCACTGACCCTGTGCTGTGTTTCTGTTGAGATTTCCTTTGTTGTCAACTAGAATAGTGTTGCATGCTGTACTATTCTTGCCACCGGTGGTGATGGAGGCTCCCAAAAGACACCTTAACACAAATGTATGCATAATCTAATCTGAATGTGGTTCCCACTGAGGTTGAGGTTAAAGAGGTCCTGTCACCTCTCCTGACATGTCTGATTTAGTAACTACTTCTTCAATTCTGGAACATTTATTCTTATGACTCTTTTATTCAAGCTATACGTTTATTACTGAATTGCTAGCTGGGTATTTCCAGTTGAGGGCGTGTCCCTGCACAGACTGACACTGTCCAATCAGTGCTGTCACTATCAAAATGTTCAGGAACACCCCTCCCAA
Organism: Bufotes viridis; assembly: GCA_033119425.1. Classification (NCBI taxonomy): domain Eukaryota; kingdom Metazoa; phylum Chordata; class Amphibia; order Anura; family Bufonidae; genus Bufotes; species Bufotes viridis. Next base: position 150,017,353 of record CM065589.1, on the reverse strand, counting down.
CTTGTAACAGAATTGTTACTACATAGGGAATGCAAGTCATTTCTAATACAGGCATGTCAGGAGAGCGGACACGTCGTTTTTAAGCAGTGTTACTTTCTGTATCTTCATTTACTTTCCATTCACTTTTACCCATATACTGTGACTATTACTGTAATATATAATTATATAATAACGATAATAATGCACTTGCAAGCCTATTAAAAAAAATGTTTATCAAATGTAATTTATTGTTAAGATGGAGACATATAAAAAGCAAGCTATAGTGAAGAAAAAAGCCAAATGTCCTCCAGGAGACAAAAGTTAAAATGATAAAAAAAAAAATAAGCCAATGATATGCTAATATCAATGATACGGCAAGTCAAAGTTGCACACTCTGATTTGGTGCCATAGCTGTTGTCTTGTCACTGTGAGTAGGTATGTTGAGTAGAGAGTGCAATTTTATCCTCAAAAGCCAAATGAGAGATATTTAATGGGGATTTACATATTGATGACCTAACCTTAGGATAGCTCATCAATATCCGATTGGTGGGAGTAGGATTCCCATCATCCCTGATAAGCTGTTTGAAAAGACCACACTTGGAGGAGCATTTTGGCTGCTTCCTATGATACGAAGCACAGCACTGTACATTGTATAGAGGCTGAAGGCATGCCATAACGCCAGATCCGGAATGAATGCCCATTGAAGTGCATTAATCTGAATCCAGCATTAAGCTAAACGTCGTTTCGGCGCATCGCCGGATCCGACGTTTAGCTTTTGTGAATGGTGTGTAGTGGGGAGGCAGGGGAGAAGCATACTTACCTTCCGTGCGGCTCCCAAGTGCCGAGGCGCTCCACAATGACGTCAGAGCGCCCCATGAGCATGGATCACATGATCGCATGGATCACGTGACCATGCACGTGGGGTGCTCTGACGTCATTGTGGAGCGCCCCGGGAGCCGCACGGACTGTAAGTATCTGCTCCTCTGGCTACCCACTACTTAATATGGCAACCAGGACTTTAGTAGCATCCTGGCTGCCATAGTAACACTGAAAGAATTTTGAAGACTGATCAGTCTTCAAATGCTTTCAGTTGTCTTGCGCTGTGACAGATCCGGCGGGCATTTCCGGCGACGGAAGTGCACGCCGGATCCACACAATGCAAGTGTGAAAGAGGCCTTAGTATTTCAGCTGGTGACAGATAGACGTCACATCACAGACAAAGGGCAAGGCCATTGCACTCGCCTGAGCACTGTGGCCCCTTCCAACAGGAGTGCTGGGAGTCAGATCCCCACTTACATGAGAATAGGTTCTTAAAAATGTAAGTCTCAGAAAACCCCTTTAAGGAACTGGAACACCTCCACTTATGCACCCAATAAAAAAGTTTTTAAATTGAAGCAAGGTGAAAAAATTACTTTCTCCCCTGTATACCCAAGAGTCATCAGTTACAAAACACAGAGCAGAGGTGAGGGACCTAAGTGCTTAAGCCGGTAAAGGAAATTGCTTCTTATCCAAGTAGAAAGGCCTTGGCAGATTGCACAGATATTTACTAACATTCCACAAAGCCGCTGCCTCCAGGGGCTAAACGTTCAAACAGACAGAGACTGATTGCCAAAGAATGATTCTAAAACGCTTCATCAGCTATCCACGCTGCAGACATTGTCCTGACCATCAGATTATACAGATCTGCTCCCCTGATGAATTTACAGTGGATGTACACTAATGATTCCATTAGCTCAGCCTCCATTTAGACCCTTGTGCGACGGCGGTATGATTAATTGCTGTAAATGAGCTGCTCTCTCTGCCCCGTTCAGTGTAGGTAGCTATGGATTATGGCCTCTTAATGACGCTGTATACAAGTTGAGGAAGCAACTCTCGTTATGGATGGCTCCTCTGCTTGTAGCTCCTGGGAGATAATATCATTGATAAATGTCTGGAGAGTTTTCCACATTGCTTACTTCACTCTTATCTGTATCATTTGCTGAAAAATGATTTCCAGTGCAGTTTGAAGGCAGAACGTATGAAGAAAAGAGCAAACATCACTTACATAGTTGGCGGCATTGTACAATAATCTCTACGGACACTCTGTTGTGAAGTCAGCACATCTGATTCTATCACTGCAGCAAAGGGAACATGAATTGAAACTAAACATATTGGGCAGCAGTAAAAAAAGTTACAAAGATTTTTTTTTGCAAAAATATGCTGCTTAAAGGGGTGGTGCACCATTGGGGTTTGCCAAACACCCCCTCTTTGGCTGACCTGGCTCCTGGTTTTGACTTCTGGTTCCTTCTCTTCCTGGCCTTGGCTTCTCCTCTTGGCTTCCAGGATGTAAATTTCCTTTTTGAGGCTGCTGAAGCCAAGCCCTTGCTGCATCATGTCAAATGGTCATGTGACACATAGAAAGCAGGTCACCACTGTGGCCAGTGATTGGCTGCAGTGGCATCAAAGCAGAAGTTTACATACTGCGAGCCAAGCGGAGGCCAAGGCTAGGAAGAGAAGAAGCCACCATAGGGAAGGAGGTATAAAAATGAGGCAGGGAGAGTTTGCCCCCCCTCCCCCCCCCCCACACATACACACACAAAAAAACTGAGGCGCAAAGCTCCTTAAAAATGGTGTTTATTATAATATTAACTGACACAAGTTTTTTTTCTTGGCCACCATGTTTTGTTTTACTATGGTCCAAAGTAGCACTGAGTGGCTTAGGGATGTTCAAACCATGAGGCCAATGAAGGAGGCCTAGTTCAGGTTGGTCACAACTTTGAGCCCACTGGCAGTGTTGGCAGGGTAATGACGCTGCTTTGTACCATAAGAAACCTTAAGATGGCTATGGGAAAACTAGCACTACTCTTATTATAGGTATGCACAGGTGTGATCTTTGCTTTAATTGAATTCTGCTATGGTGTCTTTTCTATTCTATGCATCCAACAACAGTTCTAAGTTGTATTACATTGTACAGTACAGTGTTTTGTAAAGCGTGAAATGTAGTATGCAGCACTGGCATTACAACATGGAACACCTCAGTTGGTACACATGGTATATATAATGTCTTGTGTCTCCATGAATAATGGGGGGAGATTTATCAAACTGTTAAGGCAAACAGTCTTAGTTGCCCATAACAACCAATCAGATTCCATATTTCATTTTCCAAAGGGGCTGTGAAAAATGAAAGGTGGAATCTAATTGAATGCCATGGGCAACTAAGCCAGTTCTACTTTACATCAGTTTGATAAATCTCCCCCAATGTTTGTGGGTGTAGAGCAGTATTTAGAACCACAAAAATCCAAACTTCTATGAATAAAATGAACATCATATAAACCTTGCCAGACAACAAACTGACAGCCTAATGGCACCTTTCCTACATGTCACATTTTGCTCTCTGATCGGTGGTTGTCACTTTTTCAGCCTCCCTTTTATTAGCTAAGTGGGAATAGCCCTGTATATTGGCTGTCACTTCTAAGACAAAATCCAAACTGAATTCAATCTAGATTATACAGTAGGAGTTTATCCTTCAGTCGGAAATGTACTTTATCTTAAAGTGATGTTCTGGTTTGGAGTCACTTTTAAGTTATTTTAGGCAATTGCAAAGCCACTATTATTATGTTATTATTAGGGAATATGAATTGGAATTTAGACTTTGTGTCCCCCCAGGTACAGAGACTGATGAATGCATTGACAAACTATGGACAACATTACAGGAAAACCAGAGGAAAATTCATAATTTTGTACAATTATTTCATAGGTTATGGCAGTCATTTATGACAGCTCAGTATACTGCTAACAGGGGCTGATTTGATGCCTGTCAACAGAGAACAGCAATTGCAAGAAATTGGATTCTCAGTAACCATGAAGGTTATCAGTTCTTTGCCACATTTCTTACAAAGGGATAGGATCTAAATACAAATAAATTCCTAGCTATATAGTTCTCTCACAAGGTTATTAGAGAATTCCTAGCTATGTAGTTCCCTCAAAAGATTGTTAGAGAATTCCTGCCTATGTAGTTTCCTCACAAGATTGTTAGAGAATTTCTATCTATGTAGTTTCCTCACAAGATTGTTAGAGAATTCCTAGTTATGTAGTTTCCTCACAAGATTGTTAGATAATTCCTATCTATGCAGTTCCCTCACAAGATTGTTAGATAATTCCTATCTATGTAGTTCCCTCAAAAGATTGTTAGAGAATTCCTATCTATGTAGTTCCCTCACAAGATTGTTAGAGAATTCCTAGTTATGAAGTTCGCTCACAAGATTGTTAGAGAATTCCTAGTTATGTAGTTTCCTCACAAGATTGTTAGAGAATTCCTAGTTATGTAGTTTCCTCACAAGATTGCTAGAGAATTCCTAGTCATCTAGTTTTCTCACAAGATTGTTAGAGAATTCCTAGTTATGTAGTTTCCTTACAAGATTGTTAGAGAATTCCTAGCTTTGTAGTTCCCTCAAAAGATTGTTAGAGCCTGAGGATTCCCATCTATGTAGTTCCCTCACAAGATTGTTAGAGAATTCCTAGCTATGTAGTTTCCTCACAAGATTGTTAGAATTCCTAGCTTTGTAGTTCCCTCAAAAGATTATCAGATAATTTAGTTTTGAAAAATTTGATTTGTCATCTTCGCCGAACTTCGTCAACAAATTCGATTTGTTATGAATTACTTTGTCACAAATAACTTTTCATTGTAGGGAGCCAGCACAATGACGGAAAATGGTGATCGCACTGCCTACCCGTCATTTAACCCTTTAGATGCCGTGTTCAACACTGATCACGACATCTGAGAATTACATTTAGAGGCTCAGGGGATTAATCCGGGTTTAAAAAAAATATATATATATAAATATATTATACTTACCACATCCACTTGATCGCAGAGAGGCCGTCCGCTCCCATCTTGATTGAAGAAAACCCACCTAAGGACCTGAAGCGGGCCATCATTACTGATGATGTCACTGTGCGCAGCCAGCGTGATCACAAGGTGACGTCTTCATGCTCGCCACAGGTCCTTTTGCATGTGTTCTTCAATCAAGGCAGAGCGGACGACCTCTTCGTGATAAAGTGGATGAGATGAGTATAATATTTTTTATTTCCAGCCACCATTTTAGGAAAAATCGATTAGTTACATGAAGAGCAAGGAAATTCATCAAATCAAATTTTTCCTAAACTTCAGATCGAATTCTGCTTCATATGCTTTGATTCGCTCAACACTAGTTATGTAGTTCCTGCACAAGATTATGAGAGAACTCCTGCCTATGCAGTTACCCCCACATGATTATTAGGGAATTTAGGGCTATGCAGTTTCCTCACAAGATTATGAGAGAATTCCTGCCTATGCAGTTCCCCCACATGATTATTAGGGAACTTAGGGCTATGTAGTCCTCCCACAAGATTATTAGGGCATTCCTAGCTATATAGTTCCCTCAAAAGATTATTAGGGAATTCCTGGCTTTGAAGCTCCCTCACAAGAATATGAGAGAACTCTTAGTTATGTAGTTCCCTCACAAAATTGCTAGAGAATTCCTAGCCTATGTAGTTTCCTAGATTATCTAGTTTTTTAGATTATTAAATAAGTTTTACGTAGTTCCCTCGCAAGTTTATTAGAGAATTTATGGCTATTTAGTTCTATAACATGATCATTAAGCTGATTCTAATCATAACAAAATCCTTGACATTAAGGGCTCTTTCACACGAGCAGATGCCGTGCAGGTAATCTGCTGCGTGAAAGAGAGCCAAGCCCTGTTCCGGACAGCAGAGACACAGAGGATTAACATGATTAATAATGCTCTATGCCTCTCTGTGATCTTTTTACTACAAAATCACAGTGAGATAAAGTTGTCACCATGATTTTGTAGTAAAAAGGTCGCAGAGAGTCAAAGAGCATTATCAATCATGTTGGCACTCTTTTACGCAGTGGATTCCACACAAGGAATGTGCTCGTGTGAAAGAGCCCTAATACATCATTTGAAGTGCACCAGAACAGAAGCCACCCTGAGGTTGCGCCCTGATTGGTGGACCATGTCCATAGTATATCGGAAGTATAAAGAAGGCTTTCCTTTGACTGTAGTAGCCTTAGGCCTCATGCATATGACCGTATCTATTTTGCAGTGAAAACACAGATCCTGTCCATGTGTATGTAACCATTTTTTAACCCTGTAGAAATGTCCTATCTTTGCCTCAAAATGGACAAGAATAGGACATGTTCTAGATTTTGGGGGGCTGGCGGACCGTACAAACGTAATGCTTGGGGCCTTGTATGGGGCCTTACTTTATTTTAATTTCCATACATAAGAGAGAATATCTGTGGAAATTGTTGATTTGGCATAAAGCTTTACTTCATGTGAACCTATAATAAACATGATCATATATTTGAGTCTCTACATTCATAAACTTGTTGATATTGCATTTTTCAGTCTGCAACCATTTCTAATGACCAAATTGAAACCAGCCCACAAGGACTTCAATGTAAAAACATCTTCTAGCTGAATGCACTTCTTCTCGATAAAAGGGAGCTGGGACTTCCAAGCCTGACACACAAATTAAAGAACAAGAAATGTTCCAGGCATCTAGTAATACTCTGCTGAATAATACATGTTAATCTAATGTTCATACAGATATGCAGCCATGTCAAGCACTGGCCTCATGCCGGGCTCACTTTAAAACCTTCCTATACTCCCAGTTTGAGCAAGCAGTGGAACTAGTTCTGAAGCCTTTATAGTAACTCCCTTCCATATAGCTGAAAGCAAGCATTTTATGCATTACATACAAAAGGCTTTCCCACTGAGGTTGATATTGAAATAAGAAGTATCTGTTTCAGCAATGTGTATCTATTATCATATATTTTACATAGTGCAGGTCTGGTTAAACTTCTTAATTGACATACTTCATAGGTTTGTTTTACATAAATTCTATTTTTCTTACTTTGTTCAAATCACTAGAGATAGTTTGTAACCATGCTATGAATATATGAGCTTTTACACCAAATTGCCTATAATAGGCATTCATATTTGCAAAACGATGTAACATGGAGCTGATATGAATGACATCTATAGTACACTATTATGTAAATGGTGTCATTCTACTTAGGGAAAGGACATATAAAATGAACATAATTCATAAAAATATTCATAAAAGAACCAGCAGCCAATTAAAGAGCCACTCATTATAAATGTATGTATAAATAAGTTCCTCAACATTGAAATTGCAACACCAAGAAGGACAAGCCACAAGGTTATGCAAAGCGATGAAGTAGCTGGTGTCACTAAGATCTACAGATCAAATTTTCAAGCACCTACCTCCAATCTGTGGTATGTGGGAGGGACGTGAATGCCAGACTGAAGGCTTGAAGCTTTTAGCCACATGAAACCTCCAAAATTGGATCAAGTCATGTGGGAAGATTGTGCGATGGCTCCTGTTCATTGACATGCCAGTTATCACCACTTTTTCCAAACTGAGAGGGATAGAATCCCTAAACTCAGATACCTTGGTTTATCACTTCAGTAGATCACTACACGCCTAGCCAAGATGTCAGCACTTTTCAAAGCTACATGTCCCGGTGGCTGGGAGAATAATGATGAATTGGAAGGACAGTAAGAGGTGCACAGAGACAAACCTCTGCACGAATGAATCACATGACTAGAAGAATGGCACGTAGTGATCCCTTCTGTACTACAAGTGAAATTGGACAGCACATCCCATGCCTAGGGCAACAAACAGTGTCTTCAAAAAAAATCAGAGGTCGTTTACACGATATTGGGCTATGAGTCAGTCGCCCACCTTACCATATGCCACCAGTCTCACAGGCTATCATGGTGCACAGCAAGACAGCAATGGAGACTGGGATAGAAGTCTATCTTTTCCAGTGATTAGTCATGCTTTTTGTATGGGATTGGGCAACACCATGAAGAGGCCTTCACAAGGGAATGTCCCACCGGTCCTACTCCCGGGCTTATGGTGTGAGGTCAGGGACGGATTGGCCATAGATTCTACAGGGAAATTCTCCCATGTACTGATGCCCAGGGAGCTGACTGAGCAATCCTCACAGTTGTCAGCCAGGTAAGTAATGATCTCTCGCACCCAGAATTAATTAACTCTGGGGTTGTTAAGTTGTTATGTACTTGGCAGGCAACCATAGGTGCTCTCCTGATTCCTGAATTCAACTGTATTGCCATCCTGAAGTAACTGGAGTAGGAGGACAGAATGTGGCTGTGGGAGCTGGTCAACACAGATGCAGCTTCTGAGGAGGTAATTTGTGCTGCTGGGGCATTATTTTGTGTAACTCTGTGGTTTTTGATGTTCTGTGGCAGTTTATTGTGCTGCACTGAGTTATTTGGCTCTTCTGGGGTGATATTTTGTGCAACAATATGGTATTGCTGGCACTGTCTACTTGTGTTGGCCCTGCTTTCTGTCAATTTGGACTCACCTACAACATGAGGCCACTTTTAGTTTTTTTTTCTAGGGCCACTTTAATTTTCCAGTCTGCTCCTGTGTGAGGTTGCCATAATGCACCAGGGCCACACCCTTCTAGTCTTCATTTTAGGTATACTAACAGTTCAGCGTTACATTAATTTGGTCTTAGAAGCAGTGGTATCACCTTTTCTTGAAAGCTGTTTTCCAACAGAACAACACCAGGCCACGTGCTGCCCATGCTACTTTGGACAGCCTGCATGGCCTAAACATGCTACCATGGCCTGCAGTGCCTCCAGACTTGTCTCCCATCAAGCACATCTAGGACATCATTGGTCTGCAGTTGCAAAGAGAGCTGTCAGCGTGCCCAGGTGCATTCAGCACGGTACAACATTCCCCAGACAACCATTAAAGGTATTCTGTCACCACCATTAAGCGTATATAACTGCTCATATGGCACTGCAGGTCTCCTAGAGGGTTTTCTAACCATACCTGTATATGTTTTATAAATGTATTTGTGCCCCTCAAAAACATGATAATGAGCTTGGAAAAGAGCCGAAGGGGCGGTACTAATCGTTTGTGGAGCCCAGCCGCGCCCATTCTTAGTGAGCCATGTTCCTTCCCTAATCTTGTATTCTTCTTGATATGCGGACGTCACCCTGCGCGGCAGTAAAATCTCACACATGCGCAACATCATCTAATCTGACCGCCCGTGCGCTCTGAATTCCTGTGCATGTCCTCCAGAATGAAAGTTACTTTTTGCAGTACTCTTCACTATGATAATCATATTTTCTAATAACCCCATGGACAAGGGTTGTGCTGAATAAACAAGCCCTTTAAGGAGAAATGAAATTACCCCATCTCTGAGCAAAAAGTTGTGTTATATCCCACTGGGCAGTAATCACATCTATCACCAAAGATGATGGCGTCCTGCTGTAACTCTATCACCCCAGGGCAAGCACCTATGGTATACCACTGTCAGCTCTGATTTACACCTTGACACTCGCCCCCTGCAAGTGAGTGAAACTATTCTAGTCTCTGTTATCAGTGCAAGAGATGAGCAAAAGCAATCATCTTCTCCATTGATTCTGTAGGAGGTGGATCAGATCTATTTACTACATTCTGGTATGACAACCTTGATCAGTTGCCACAATTACTGAGCAGATGTTACTATAGGACAGTGTTCGCTATGAACGCTTAACGGCCGTCTTATTGTTATTCCTGCAGAGACTTAGGCTGAAAGCGTATTAGTACTGCTGTGCTTAGTATTTGGAAGAAATAAATGACATATGTGTGATTTTCAATTCAGCAATTGCCGGGCCAGTTGGTATAACCTCGATCACGTTGTGTGCCATTTGGAAAGCTGTAGTGATATGAAGCAGCACAATTACAAGCAATAAAGGATGAATTATAGCCACATTCACTTCCCATATTGGGACCGCTAATGCAAGACGTTTAAAACCAGGTTAAAAATTGTAGACCAGCAGCATCTCAATGTGTCAGAGACTGTGTTCATAATGCATAGTGGCCACTGAAGGTCATTCAGAACACTTTAAGTAAGAAAACTGCTGTCAAGCTAAGCCACATAAGTGCTTATGCCTAGAAGCATTGAAGACAAAGCAAAAACAAGAAGTAGTAGAGCACCAATGGATACTGTACCAGATAAGTGAAATTATTGTTTAGCAAGATGCAAACTCACCAAAGTTGCACAGTATGTAGAATTATATGCCGCACAAGTTCAATATTAAAGAGTAATATAAATGCAACATACACATTATTGTATCAGTGTGTGTACAACAATATAAAAGAAAAAGGTCAGGTCACTGCCATGAATGATCAGGCACACAAACTCCAGGACGAAACGTGGGCAGCACAGTGGCTCAGGGGTTAGCACTGGGGTCCTGGGTTAAAATCCGACCAAGGACAATATCTGCATGGAGTTTGTATGATCTCCCCATGTTTGTGGGGGTTTCCTCCAGGTACTCCTGTTTCCTCCCAGTATCCCTAATGTTTCTCCCTATTCATATGCCTGCCCAACTTGACTGAACATGCTTGTGTCCTGACTGGGGATTGTTCCTAATTAGAGATGAGTGAATCGAATCCCATAAAGTTGAATTTGTTCCAAATTTCAGGATAAATTCGATTTGTCTCCAAGCTGAATTTCCTTGTGCTTCGTGGTAGTGAATTGATTTAACCTGAAATAGTGTAAAAAACAAAAAAATTCAAACTTGCTACCTCCATTTGCTCGCGACAGGCCGTCAGCTGCCATCATTGAAGATCTAGGCCGAAATCACGTGCATGTAGACGTCACCACGCACCGCACGAGATTTCGCGCCAGATATTCAAGTAAGATTACGGCGGCCAACCCGTTGCGAGCAAAAAAAAGTTGACACTGTTTTCACACTCAGATGCCGCGGTCATGTATAAACACCGTATCTGAGGGGTACAATGATGGGGAGCAGTTCTATCGCAGCTCCCTGTCATTGCACCCGCTACTTACAAAAAAAAATGCGGTTCGTGACGAAGTAATTTGTCACAAAGCGATTTTTTTTGTAAAATTCGTTGAATCAGCCGAATTGAACTCTCCATTAATTCACTCATCTCTAATCCTACTCTTCCCCGACATCTGCTGTCTGAGGAGAGTCATTTTATGGTCGGCTGGTCCTGCCAAAATCAGCAGTATCAGCCGTCATTTATCTATGGCTTCATACACAGGATCGTATCCATTTTGCCTAATGTAAACTGCATATCCACAAATTACAGATAATTTTGTTACCAGAACTAACTATTCTTGTCCGAAAACAAGGATAGGACATATCCTATAATTTGCAGAACGGCCACACAGATGCCTACAGCACATAGATGATATCTGTGTGCTGCCTTCTTTTTCTGTGGACCCTTAGAAATGAATAGGTCTGCATGTAAGGCTAGTTGCACACTAGCGTCAGAGATCCGGCAGTCTGTTCAGGCAGGGAACAGCCTCCCAGACCTCTGCACGCTCCGGTATGAAACACAGCAGTTTTCTTCCAGGCGATTCTCTGCATATTTGCCATGCTGCGGCCGGATCTCTCCTGGACTCCATTACAGGGAATGGAGCCGGACGTAGCCTTACAACCCTCTGGCAATGCCAGAATACGCAGAGGTCCGGCAGCCTGTTCCCTGCTGCAACAGCCTGCTGGATCTCTCATGCTAATGTGCAAAAAATTTGATTGGACGTGGACCAAAAATATGAGGGAGGAAATCTGAGAAATTGGGTGTTGGACAGATCATATATTGTAATCATAGTTGCCAACCTGTGGTGTGTATAAGCTAGCAGGTATGCCCCATTGTTCTAGGGAGTATGGGTGATGTCCCATGGCTACACTCTTGACTCCAATATTTAGTCCATGTTTCAAGCTAGCTATTTTTAATGGATGCACTTTTGCAGAGGGGCTCTGTAATAGGAACGCCATAGTTGACACTGTGGAGAAAATGTGAATTGTTTTGAAAATCAAGTAATTTGGGGGGGTGAGTTGATTCACTGTGGGGCAGTACATAGTTGTGCACAAAACCACAGTTTTCCCCACAGGTATGTGTCCTTCTTTAGCTCTTTCTCTAAATGATATGGTTCATTATAATAAATACATACAACACAGCTCATATAGTACCAAATAATACACGAGGACTAAATAATAATACACAAGGACTAAATAATGCCACAGTGAACAAGTAATTACCACCAAAATATAACAAAAAATATGATTCAATAAAGAAATGATCTCTTTCACTATTTTCAATGCTACTGTTCTCAACTGTTATTTAGGCAATTAACCCTCTTGATATACAGTTCAAAACAATTTTCATACAGTCTGGTCAAATCAGTTTATTGCCATGACTTCAAAGATTTTGCAGTAATTTGTCGGCACCATGTGAATACACCCTACCGTTTTTTTTTGTATGATTGTGACATCATAATTGAGTAATACCTACACATAGTGACCAATTATCACCACCATACCCCAGACTTGCAGTAAATATAGTTCTGATAAGGCACGGTATTTTTCATAACTTAGGTCTATTCTGATATAGTAATTCACCTTCCCTATTATTTTCGTCTGGGCAAGATCTTCATTTATGACTCCTGTCTACAGTTGACCACCCACACAACCTGGCACATCACTTTTACATCACATGCCTTCATAACAGCGACGGATAGCTCCTACCTACATATACTGTACCCCTATGCCAATCAAAATGCTCCTTAAAGATTCGGCCACAGTGCACCAAGGAGGTCCAACCACTACAGTAGTCATCCAGTATACAACATATTTTTCCCATATGACAGATATAGAGACTCTATGTTCCCCCAAAGACCTACCACAAAGCACAGTAGAAATTCCAGCTAAAGCCATATAGCCCACATTTACCTCCACAGGCCAAAACACATTACCTATCTTAGAGTTTGCTATGACCCAGCTTCCTCTTTTCTTCTCCATTACAATGTTGTCTCTGCTGTGCCACACATACGTTTCTGATGCAGTAAGTGATGTTGGCTTTATAGAGACTCAGAAGTACAGTAGTTGTGACTTAATGACTTTTGCTGCTTTCATTCTACCCAATGTTCAACTGTATTTATGTATGGAGTATGTAGTGTGAGGCAGTAACAGGCCTCATATATGAGGGGAAATATGTGTCTCCTAGAATGGTGTAGAAAACCTATTAGAGGAGATGCATATCATGGTTTGCTGTGTTTCACCTGAGATGTGTCACCAAGGTGCCCAGGCCTTGGTGGCGTAAAAGTCAGTACCTAGTGTGTCCACTAGGATAGTGGATGCTGTTGGTACTTAGTATACCTAAGTATCTATCTGCTAATCCGGGCCTGGCTTTTATTGGGAATAAGCAAAGAGCTGGGTGGGTGCTTATTCCCCACGATCCATTTCGGGTCTCACGGATGGCCCATGTCCATGGTTCCGATTTAAAAGTCAGCAGCAAGAAGCAGGGTGTATCTGTATGACTGAGAGGCTTACAGATCACAGAGCGCAAGGCGTGTGTGAAGCAACACTGGTCTGAGGACGGTTCTAAGTGAGACCCGAGCCTGTATCTCTCTGCTCTTGTGTTATGGACTGACTTCCTGACCCGGCTGCAATCTGGCTGTACTGCGCTGTAAGTTGGCTGGAATTATCAATAAACCTGATTGAAGTGACTTTGTTGTGTCCCTGCCTTTCTACAACACTAGTGGTAGGAGCTGACGGCTTTACAGTAGACACAGCTGAAAATGGCCAGGGACAACCGGGGCACCCAAGGCACATCATGCCAATGCCTAACAACATTACTGTTCCTTAGAATAAATAAATCATCTTGAGGAGTTGCGAAAAGAAATCCTAGACAACAGAAGCCTTTTAATATACTGTAAGTCCCATCAGCCAGGTGGGACACTCATCCATCAATATAAATATAATAATTATAAATGACTCAGTATTTAAGTGTATTACCTACTGAAATACTGGGATCTGTCCAGCCCTGAATCATAGTTGTAGTTTAATAAATTTACGCTTCTCACAGCACCTGGTCCCTTTGATTCATGCAAACTGCCGAAACAAGTGTGACAAATGGTTCTAACGAATAATCAAAATTGAAAACGGAATTGTGACGACTTTCTGAACCTGGCAATAGAAGTGGCCAATATTTTCCCCCCTTTTTTTTTAATTACAACTGTAACCTAGTTAATAGTATTCCTTTGTTGTCTGAAGGAATATATTCCTTATCCAGCCTAGCGTAAATTAAAATTTAATAGAACATCAGGTCGAAGTAGAATTAGGAAGCAAATGACAGCTGTTTAATTAAAAGCTAAAGCTGATTAGATGGCAGTGCCGAGAGGAATTCTCTAGAGGATGAGTATAAAACTATTGAAACTCAAGGCAGAGATAATAGCTTTATTTAAATATGAATAAGCTCTTTGCAAGGCCGGTGTAAATGTTTGCCACCTCATTGGTTTGGACAAACTCAAAAATGCGAATGAGCAACTTGGCAGGCGAGCAGATAAGGAATTGAATACCTGCTGTCCGCTTCAACTTCATCTGTGCCTTTATAAACAGGAGCCATTATTTGGATAAAATGTATCGCTTGTTAATGGACCTGGCTTTGTAAAAGAAGGTCAATTGAACGTAAGAAGTTTTCGTTTATTCTTGAATAGGAAAAAAACAAAAGGAACAGAAAAAATGCCCAGATTATTTGTTTTCATGTAACTTCTCATCACATCTGTGTAATATAGTGACTGTAATAATTTCATTAACAATTGATCCATTTTCTACTTTAATACAAACTATTGTGTTTATTGGATGATGGAAATCTCTTCACCTAAAATGGATAACTTTGGAGCATATTTAAATGAAAGAAAATGCAACAATGCAGTGTGTTTTTAAACATCCATTTACCCATAGCCATACGTATATGTCGCTGTCACTTTGACATTACTTTTGCTGTCCTGGCTTTAAAGTCCTTAAATGGGGGTGTCATACATGATATAGGCAATTGGGGCACATTCAATTCTGGCCGAATTTATGACTGAATCAGACCTGAAACGAATTTCAGGAATTTTGCTCATGCCCACCTAACATGATTAAAACTTTAAAGGTGTTGTCTAGCTTGGGCAAACCATCCTTATGTAAAACATTTCTTGACAATGTGCTGATTGCGAAGTGTCCTGCTACGAAGACACCCCTTGATCTGCTCAAGGCGCTGGGAGTTTACTTCCCCTGCAATAATTAACCATTAAAAAAGGCTCCATGCTCCATGGAGAACTACTCCATGCAGTCTTTCTGCTCTGGTGAGGTCTGCAGGGTCCAGAGAGTTAGGCCTCTTTCACCTGAGCGAGTTTTCCGCTCGAGTGCAATGCGTGACGTGAACGCATAGCACCTGCACTGAATCCTGACCCATTCATTTCAACAAACTTTTTTTTCATGCATCAGTTCTGCATTGCGTGAAAAATGCAGCCTCTTCCATATTCTAAATTTTTCACGCAGCCCTGGCCCCATAGAAATGAATGGGGCTTCAGTGAATAACGCATTGCTTCCACAAGCAAGTGCAGATGCAGTGTGTTTTTCACTGATGGTTGCTAAGAGATGTTGTTCATAAACCTTCAGTTTTTTATCACACACGTGAAAAACTCATCATAACGTATTGCACCAGTGCGGTAAAAATTGAACAACTGAACGCAATCGCAGACAAAACTTACTGAACTTGTTTGCAAAATGGTGCAAGTTTCACTGAACGCACCCTGAACGCATCCGGACCCAATCCATATAGTTTGTGTAAAAGAGGCCTTAAGATGGTTATAGACTTGAAATAGTTGAGTTTTTAATATGGATAAAGGGAAATAAGCAGTTGTCATACAGCCAGTCTTCTAATATCAGTCAATCTCATGCTCTAATGGCAAGGATTGGAGAAACTACCAAACTCAGTTGTTTAACCCCCTTAGATGCTGCAGTCAATAATGACCCTGGCACCTATATGTCTTCTATTTGTGAGAACATCAGAGCGCAAGATCACAATTCTAATAGGCTGTAAAACATTTGGATTCTGAGTTTGACACAGGATTTGTGGTAAAATCCACAACAGATTTTTCCCTTTTCCTTGGTATATCAAAAGGCATACAACTGAACACTAAAATAAAAAAATACTACATCATTAAACATTAAAAACATCACGGTTAAAAAGAAAAAATAAAGAAAAAACATTTTGCCTGACAAATACACGTAATTAGCACATTTGCTTTGTTAGGATCTGAACTATAACATTATCATTTTATTTATCCTTTGTAAAAAAGAATGCCAGGATTGCTTTTTGTTCATTCAAACAATAGTGGATTTGAAATTCCTCTCCCCCAAAAAAGAAGAATATATACGTAGTGTGCAATCCAAAATGGTGTACCTCATCTACCCAAAAATATCACCCTGATAAGAGTATGCAAAAATAAAAAAAAATATGATTTTTGGAGTGCACAAATGAAAGAAAAAAGAAGTGCATGGTCACTAAAAGCCCAAAACAGGCTGGTCATTAAAGGTGTTGTCCAGGATTTTACTATTGACGTCCTATCCTCCCGTCATCAATATCTGATCGGCGGGGTTTGAAAGCGCGCGCACCTATCAGCTGTTTCAGTGTAGCTCTGGTGCCAGAAGACATTGGAAATACACAGCTTCGCCCATTGCGCAGTGGACAGAGCTGGTTACTGCATGACTTCTCTCATTCATCCAAAGGAAGCAGCACTTCAGTAACCAGCTCCATTCACTACACAATGTATACTCCAACTTCTGGTGCCGAAACAACCGCAAAACAGCTCATCTGCAGGGGTGAAATCCTTTTAAGGCGTTATATAATTGCTTTAGTTATGGATTAACAAAAACTAACATAAAGACATTTAGGCTCACACGAGTGTCTCCACAAGGTGTATAGAGCAAAAATGTTGGCATGAGTAAAGCAATGGCTGACATTGCCTCCTACACTATGTAGCGATAGTTCTCTATGTATTGGATACAATGTTATAGAGTAACTGTAGTCTCTGAATTTTAGCTTTATCATAAGGCAGTCACATATTTTCCCACTTTCTCCACAACCCTCTAGACACGTCTGACAGTATTTCTTATAAGACACATTTGTACCTGTAAACATGTGCCTTGTCATTTGTATTCCTCTTCAGTATTCATGTTAATTAATTAGATAGAATATCATATAACTATTTCAAGTCTAAACTAAATATGGTTCATGAATTTCTAGTCAAGAGAAATAGGAATATTACTGCTACACCGGCAAAAGAAAATTACTTTGCTTTGCCACAGAGACTCAAAAATAACAGACCAATGAAGCAAATTAGACCCCTACTGTTATTCGGGCAAATTAGTATTTCATATAAAATGGAATGTGTGGCTTGATTAAGCTTTGCACAATACAGGAAAATCGATTCCCCTTTTACATAGAAAACCTACGAGAGCAGTCTCACAATATCACATACGATGGCCATAAAATTGGAGCATTTAGCTGTAAACTACAGCTCCAGGCAGAACTGACAGCCAACACGAAGGAGACATTGTTCTGAATGGTAATGAAGAATATGTGTTGAATTCTGCTATATTTCTCTACACCAATAATCTATCCAGTGGATTTTTCCTATAGGTATCATTACATAATAATTATAATACTTGGAGACTTTTCTAGGAGCAGGGTCTTGTTGGAATTAGAACTGTGATAGCTACTAGTAGAAACATACTACCAACACCCATATTACCCAATTAATTATTGCCTCCTCTATGAGGGAATATAAATTGAGAAGTACCGTACCATGGTGAACTGCAGCCACCTTCCAGCAACATCTACCATGTCTAGGGAACTAAAATGTATTTTGCTCTAGCATAGTAATTACCCTAAATCAGACTTAACCATTGTGGCAGTCTTCAACACTGTAATATCATTTCAGTCTTAGGTTTCTACTCATTTATAAAACATCCTACGGGCAACATTTCTATGTGATATGTAAATATATCATTTGGCTTAATTACTTCAATTGATGGCAATTGATGATTCCAAAGTGCTAGCAGCCTCTTAGTAGTAATATATTTAAGCCTAGGGATATATTAATACCCTTGTTATCAAAATGTTTGCTCACTTCCGATTGCTATTTATCTCTCTGTGATAAAAATAAGTCAAACTTTTAACTTGCTTAAAAACAATGTAAATGGCAGGAAAAACTCTTGGTGTATGCTGACAGGCCGATAGACTTGAAGGCTTATGTTAGAAGGACGTCCTTTCGGCATACTGTTGGGCAGTAAACCACAGGGGACCACAGCCACAACTGCATTGACAGGTGCGGTTGACTACATTTTTCAATGCAAGTGTGCACAAAATAATTACAATAAATAAAATAAATACTACTGTCTGTATGAAAAAGAGGCACACAAAAGTACAGTAAGGGCACATTACAGTGAATGGGTATCTTGTCATGAGTTCATATCATGCAAATTATTTTCCTCACTGAAACCTTGCAGACAAGCCGTTCCTTGAATTTGGACTAGGGGTCCATTTCTTCTCCTCACATTTGATGCACTGCACATGTGTAATAGTCAGTCATTCACCTCATATATTACCATCATTATTTATGTATTTCATATTGACACATACTGAGTTTTTTCTTCCAACTTCTGTTGTTCCAAACATGGAAAACCTATACTCCTATCCTTACAATTTTGTATCTGTCATCAGATCCATTTTAACTAAAACTTTAGGGAACTGCATTAAAGTGAATTATTTTATGTTGCTTTCAGCCAAATTGAAACATGGAGCAGTTATGTTAACAAGGATTAAGGACAGATTTCTTGCTTTATGTATGGATCATTAATTCCATATTCAAAACTGATGGCATATCTTCTGGATTGGTCATCGTTATCTGATTGGTGGGTGTCCAACTCTCCGCACCCCCGCCGATCAGCTTTTTGAAGAGGCCGTGGCCTCTTCCTATGGCAGTGACATCCCATTTATCAGTCATTTGATCTATAATGGGCCTGATCTGAAATACCAAGCACAGTTGCTATACAATGCTGTACTTGGCAAGCTGTGAGGAGGCCTTGGTGCTTACTGTAGCACCAAAGCCTCTCCAAACAGTTGATTGGTGGCAGTGCTGGTTGTCAGTTCCCCACTGATCAGGTATTGATGACTTATAATGAGGATAGGTCATCAATATTAAACTTGGAAAACCCATTTAAACTTAAAACCAGAGGTAAGTTATCTTTATATTAATTTACAGTATGGACTGTACATTGTAAATGAAAGAAGATCCCTCAGACATGTGGGGAAAAAAATCCAGTAAAACAAACCACTTAATTGGTAGTCTATTAAGTACATGACACAATCCATTTTGAACTGCTATGCACTAGTTCTTACTCATAGCAAGAACTAGTGCAAACTGGTTTGAATAGCATAAGCATTTTTTTGTTTTTATCAGTGGACTGTGTCATGTTTTTAATGGACTACAAAAAAAGTGGTGAGTTTTACTGGATCCTTCTTCCACATGTGTGTTGGATTTCCCATGGCCAAGATAGCACTTTTCCTTGCAACATGGACTATATGAAAATAGGTGGTGAGCTGAACTGTTTTGTTCAGTGGCTGTACATTGTACCCCCTTATACCCCATAACGATATAGCAACCACTTCAAACATGCATGCACCTATATTAACAGCACTGCTGCTTAATGCTACCTTCCACTGTTAAAGCATAACTACTCAAAAAAAAATCATACCTTTCACTCTATCCATATTGTCACTTTTTTGATCTACAAACCGTTAACTTTAGTTTAAGCATGGTCCTTTTAATGTAACCCAGAACTTCCATGGCTGCTTCACAGGCCTCAATGTGAATAATTGTCTGCTACCAAAACTGATCAGTTAAGAGACTAGAATCTGTGGTCACTGAAAGAGGAACTATTTAAATATTTGCAAAGAAATAAATAAAAAATGAACAGTATAGAATGAGATTACAAAATGAAATCAATATGGTTTTATGCTTGACATATTTAGGAAGCAGCAGAAGAGGGATCACCAACCAGTCTGCTACACTGTACATTGGAAATATGGAAAGAACAGAGGGATATTGTCTTAGAAAGCAATGTCCGCAGCTATGATTTCAACTTCAGTTTCTACGGAAGTTAAATGAACCCATATGACCGTTGTTACAATCCATCGAGAAGTCCTTTACTAAGGTAGTGACACAAATCAAGATATCACTATATCAAACAGGCTTCCATTAAAGCCATTATCTGTTTAGAAGGTCAAAAGAGTTTTTGGTCCTCAACAGTTAAAATAGTGACCTCCATTAATATCGGCATTATGAGTGACCTTTCACATTGGATATTTCAACATTTATTTCATCTAAATATTCTTATGACAGTAAAATGATGACAAATTGGACCTCAAACAATGCAGTGTAAATCTTGCTGACTGCAAAAGGTCAGACATTATCACATTAATTCTTCAACAGAAGGTTCTCTGAATGGAAAACAAATAGAAGCACTTTGTGAAGACGACTAGAATTTACTAGATATCTGCGCTTGAAATCTGATTGATCATCCAAGAGCAAGGATTAAGGGTAAACAGTGCAATCTATGAAAAGTTCTGGTCTCTTCTTCTTAAAACATAAAGGGGTATACCAGATTTGTGATACTGATGACTTATCCTCCAGATAAGTCATTAATATCATATTGGTGGGGGTCCGACACCTGGCTGAATACCCGTTTAAGATGACCATGCACATATGTAAAATATATGTACATTTGGACGTAAATCGCCGTACATTTGGACTTTTGCTCATCCAGGATCATTGGTCCATATGAGCTGCTATTTAAAGTGACGTATCGATCATTTAGCAGAATATTTGTATATTGGTCTCACCTTGTTTTTAATCTGTATCTATAATTATACACAATCTCCTTTTTATTTTAATAAAATAGGTAACATTCAAATATATGGTGCCCACTGTATGAGTGCTCGCCTGATCCTTTTACCATTTTATTCTGCTGCTTAATTTGAGGGAGGGTGCCCTTTAACAGAGCTAGTAGCACCACACCATAGCCAATTGGGAGTGAGCCACCCTAAATTACAGTCTCTTAACCAATTTGGTGAAATAAAATTAGGTTCATGGTAGGGAAGGATCCACATGGGATTATGGTCATCACTGTTATGAATTCCTCAGTTTTAGTGCTTTGAGGAAGGTTTTCCCACCTAAATGCTGTGTACCATCTCTGGTACCATCACACAGGAGAACAGAAGCTGCTGCATACACTGGAGGGGGAGCCTGAGCAAAATCAGATGACCACAGCATCTGAAGGGTTAAAATTCTGCAACCAACATTGCCGTCGGTTGTGGACATTAGTGCCAGGTGTCTGCTCTTTAAAACATCACCTGGCATGTGCCAGCGGGTGCCATTTTTAAATGCCCGGCCGCCGACGTAAATTTGCAGTAAGAAAAGGGTTAACTTCCAAGCCTTCACACTGAGATTAGGCCACCAACTGGGAAGAATATGATTAGGCAGAGTGACCTGGGTATACCTGATTTATAGCGATTCTTGACAAATTCATTCTGAGTGAACTTCGGTGAATCTACCGAATCAAATTTTTCGAAACTTTGCTCATCACTAATGGCCAGCTCAATATACTTATAAAGGCTAAGCATACACTATGAAATAATTATTACTGATGCTCCACAAAGCTAAGTGTTTATGCAGAATACACAATTTGCTAAGTGCATTTTTGGCATCTCACAAGAGGATCATTTCAAAGGGAAAATGTTCATTCTAGTCGCTTGCAGAGTGTCCTACTTCACGCATGTCTAAACATCTCTTCCATCTGGTCCTGTCGCAGAAGAATCGCATGGAATGCTGAGCTCTCTATTGTGATAGGTTTAAAGGTTCTTTATATCACTTTGAAAAAAGACAAGATAATCAATCGAATAAGGCAGACTGCTTTCTTCTGTGAGTCATCATTAGGCCTGAGCAGAATGGTTCTCACAGGCTAATCTCGCTAAAGGACAAAGCTCAGTCCTATTGCTGTGGTTGATCTGTTCACCGGGGTGGCTGTGTGTTACTTGCCTGTGCTATAAAAATCCCATCTCTCATGACAACTTCAATAGGTATCTTTGTATGCGGCTGTGTCCTTGCTCCTATTTTTTCTGTTAACAAAGAAAAGATTATAATGGCAGGAAAATATGTGATGATGGTTCTCTCTCTTGTGAGCTTCAATGTGAGGCATTGTATAACAGCGACCAGGCGTCTCCAGCATGGTCAACATTTCTGTCTAACCAGCTGTACTTACTGTACAGAGAAGAGCTGCAATTATGCTAAATACAGTTTTAACTGTAGAAAAATATAGACATTTCAGAAGGACACTGCTTTAACTGCAGCTTAATGTGTGTCCTCAATCTTTAAAGTTTCACTTTTCTAAACTAAGGTGAGAATAAGATGACTAAGAAGAACTGCTTGGAACAGCTTTTCTTCCAATTATAAAATACATGTTTGTGTCCTATAAGATTGCTCCAGTTCCATACTCTGTTTATGGCTGTCCTGTATACTGACCAATAAATTTCACTTTATACATTTTTCAACCTTATTTCCAATTTATGTAATACTGTAAACAGTTACAAAAACTCTGGACACAGAAGCAGATAAATATACATTGATATTCTGATGTTTGCACCTTGTTTAAAGGGAATCCTTCACATCATTTTCACCAATAGCATTGCCCCACAGAAGATTGCAAACACATTCCAAATCTACCTGTGTGCACTTTGTGTCTTTATTCCATGTATGCTGAAAAAGGGCTCTCAAGTGCCAAGCTATGCAGGCTTTGCTGATCCAAGGGCCCTAGCTGGGCTGGCTTTGCTTTGGGCCCTTAAAACAGCAAAACCAGCTTGGCACTTCAAACAGTAAAACCTGTCCAGCTGGACACTTGTGAGCCTTTTTTCAGCAGAATAAAAGTGCCTCTCCTGGGCATGGAATAATGGCGGCCTATTTTTTAGTTGCTGGTTCTAGAGCACTCTACTGCCAGTACAAATGTTGTACAGCACCAAAACATTAGAAACTCCTTCAAAGTGACCTTTGTTTTGTTCACCCGCTAAGGTATTTATCATGGTGAAATTTATGCATTTTGAGCTTTTGCCTTTTTCATATTTTTATATAAAAAAATAAAAAAATGTGTGCATTATTTGTATACTTTATATGGAAAACCCTCGCTATACTAAATATAGCTTAAACAAATACCTATTTTAAATTGTTGTATATAAATATACTTTTGAATATTTTACAAAAACAAAGACTGCTATACTATTTCTAAAACGAATAAATATATACCGTACACTTTTTTGTGAAAGAAACAGGGGGGAAATATGTGTATTTGGGTGTCTGCTTTACTATTTCTAAAACTAGTAACTAAAGCTATAACTTTCTTAACTTTTTTATTTTCTTAATTTCACTTTTTCATTTTTTTACTATTTTTTATTTTATGGGGAAAAAAAGTGAATTAACCCCTTTTTGCCACGGTCAGGGCAGAAAGGGATTAATTCACAGACCACAGACTCACATTTAATTTAAAAGCCTGCAGGGGGAGCTCTCACATCACGAAGAGTGCCCCCCTGACGGCTTTTTCATTTTACATTGCAATGGAACGCTGCAACACCCTGTTACAGCAATACTGCGCAGGAAAACCACTTTGGCTGGTCTCTGGGATACTAACTGTGACCACAGCTGTCTAATGAGATTTGCAGTATCAAAGAATGCCACAAATATAATCATGTGGCAGAAAGCAAGAGGGTAAAGGGATTTTCCAGTTAGAATCATCCTTTAAAATGATCATTTATGGAGGTAGCTGTAATTTTGTAATTTATTTATTTTACCTTTATTGCTCCTATCTTCCATTCTTGCAGTGGTCACATGACCATGTCTATGCAGCTTTTTCTTATTTACTGTGATGTTATGTCCACGGGCATGTTAAAGCAACAGGGCAGTGATTAAGGAGAGAGTCTATGCAAGCAGCTGGTTGGGAGTTGCTATAAACCAGCTGTCCATTGTTAGGGGCGGTGCTGGAGCTGTGGCAGAAACAGGAGAAGTGCATCATGGTTTTGGCTGGATACAGTAACAAGAAGTGCTACATACAGGATGGAAACAAACCAAAGTGATTTGTGTACATGCATTTTGCAACCTAAATCTGCATGCACAGTACAATCAATTCCTACTCCATAGCATGCCGTGTATGTTTTAATTGTATCCTGCAGATTTTGCCATGAATTTGTTACAGATTTACTGTGGATGCCCATCAAAGTCCACAATGCGAATTCCTTCTGGTCTGTACACAGCCTAAAATTCCAGAATCACTATGAAATACGTACAGTATGTAATATAGTGACACAGCTGCCCTGTCTGATTATTGCAATAATCCTCTGAGAAAATCCTGTAGGTTTACTTGACGTTCTATATAAAACAACATATAATGATAGTGTATGGTGGTATCATTTGGAAAATTAACTGCAATATACTGTGGAAACTACACTCCTCAACATAAGGACAAGTTGCAAGGTTGTGCAAATTAAGGGAGTAGCCAGTGTCCTTAAGATCTGCAGATGATCAAACTTCTAAGCACCTGGCTTCAATCTGTTGCATGTGGGAGGAACATTAAAGCCAGACTGAAAACAAAGTTCTTTAGCCATATGAAACATAAAAAATTGGAACAAGTGATGTGGGATGATTGTGAGATGCTTTCTCTTCGTTGACATGCCAGATATCGCCACTTGTCACAATCCTTGAACTGAGAGACCTTGGTTTTTTTCCCTCCAACAGATCGCTACACACCTAGGCCGAGATGTCAGTACTGTTCAGTGTTGCATGTCACGGTGGTTGGGAGAACAAAGATGAACTGGAATGACAGCAAGAGATGCACAGAGGCAACCTCTGCATGGACAGATCATCTGATTAGAAGAATGGCACATAGTGATCCATTCTGTACTCCAAGTGAAATTGGATAGCAAACAGTGTCTGCATCAACCTTCAGAAGGCGTTTAAATAACATCAGTCTTAGAGTCAGACGTCCAGCTATAGGTGTTCCATTGACCTCCGCAACTACTCTCAAGGGTTATTATAGTACACAGCAGGATGGCAATGAGACTCGGGCGCAATAATAGCCAGAGATTGTTCTGGAGACCACGTAAGCAACACCATGAATGTCACGCTAGTCCTGCTGCTGGAATTATGGTATGGAGTGGCATAATGTAGACCCCTCTAGTACAATAACAGCTCAGCATTAAATTGATTTGGTTGTGTAACCAGTGGTACGGCCATTTCTCCACATGTCACAGGAACTGTTTTTGAATAAGACAACACCAGGCTGCATTTTGCTCATGCTACTGTGAACAGCTTAAGCGTGCTACCATGGCCAGCATCGAGGACATTTGGGTCGGAAATTGCAAAGGGAGCTGCCAGGAGTGGATCTTGATGATTTGCGTGTCCAAGTGCATCCAGTGTGGCAGAACATTCCACAGACAATCATTAATAACCTCACTGATAGCATGCTAAGGCGTGTAAGTGAGGATATTTCTAGGAACGGCGCTCAGACTCGATACTGAATAAATAGAGATGTTTTGAATATTTTGCTTCCATTTTTTAAAATAATTAGCATATCATTAACATCCTGTGATTTACTAAATCTCACAACCTTTCTTTTTGGTGTTCCAACATTGAGGAGTGCATTTTGCAACATTATGTGGCCTTTTTAACCCTTTAAGGACACAGGGTTTTTACATTTTTGCGTTTTCGTTTTGCGCTCTATGCCTTCCAAGAGCCATAACTTTTTTATTTTTCCGTTCACATGGCCATATGAGGGCTTATTTTTTGCGGGACAAGTTGTAATTTCCAACGCCATCATTTAATAATGCATACAGTGTAGTGGGAAGCGGGAAAAAAATTCCAAATGGGGTGAAATTGCAAAAAAAAAGCAATTTCACCACAGTTTTACGGGTTTCTAAATTACAACGTTTGATTTGCGATAAAACTGACCATTTAGTTTTATTCTACAGGTCAGTACGAATCCGGAGATACCCAATATGTATAGCTTTTCTTGCGTTTTGATAGTAAAAAAAAATTCAAAAGTGGGAAAAAAATATTTATTTTTTTTTGTCGCCATGTTTTGACCGCTATAACGTATTTGTATATAAGTGTATGGCGTTGTATGGGGGCTTATTTTTTGCGGGCGATCTTAACTTTTAGTTTATACCATTATGGGGTGTGTAGGACTTTTTGATCGCTTTTATTTAATTTTTTGGAGGAAATGAAGCGTCCAAAAACGGCAAATCGGCCATTTGGGCGCTTTTTCCGTTTTTCTGTTTACCGTATGGGAAATATATTTTTATATTTTTATACTATGGGCGTTTTCACACATTGCGACACCCATGATGTGTATTTTTTTATTTTTTTATTATTTTATTTTAATTTTGGGGAAAGAGGGGTGATTTAAATTTTTAGGTTTTTTTATTTATTTTTTATTTTTTTTATTTTTTTACACTTTTATATAGATCCCATAGGGACCTATATAAATCAGTTACCTGATTGCTTCTATCATAAACTCCAATACACTTGTATTGGAGTTTATGAGCATTTTACTACTTTCCTATGAAGCCCTATTGCTAACAAGGGCTCCATAGGAAATAGTAAGTGATAGCCTCAAGCTGAATGAAAGGCTTGAGGCTATCCCTTACAGCGCTCCGATTCTCCCGATCACCACTAGGGGGAGCCGGAGCGCTGCCGAAAGTTTTACTTTCGGTTTTAGCGCGTGCAGATGCCGTGATCAGGATTGATCACGGCATCTGCGGGGTTAAATGATCGCGGTCGGCAGCGCTGCCGACCGCGATCATCAGCTGCGGGGGTCAGCTACAGGAATCAGCCGGACCCCCGCAGCGATGGTGCCCGCAGCGGCCAGGAGCGAGTGCCATCTTTAGGGACTGGACACATGACGTACCCATACGTCATGTGTCCTTAAGGAGTTAAGGGAGTATTATTTAGACACTGATTCAAAAAAAGAAAAAAGAGAATTAGATTGCATATCTCTTCACAGCAAAAATAACATAGCTTCTCAGCACAATTTTTAGTGTACGGCCCCCTATACTGCATGCTATATAAGAGGCATTAGTGTACATTTTGATCAAAAGGCATAAGCCCACTCACCGTGTCAAGGTTGCCTCTTAGAGTGGGGCCTACTGTAAATTTGGTGCCACAACCCCGCACCAGCAGGCGGTGGGATTCAGCCGCCAAACAGCACCGCTGCTGTCTGGCAATGACACTCTGGCACCGGGCCCCACCAACCCACCCAGCACCGCACCATGTGACCAGTTGTCAAAGCTCACCTAGTTACCTGCTCTCAGAAACACAGACTGAGGGCTGGCAGGTCAATTCATACTTATATTCAGGCTACTGCTAATTAAAAGCATCTGTACCGAATAGGAGGAGTGATGATCCTGGAACCAATTAACATACCTACCAGCCATCAGTCTGAGTCTCTGAGAACAGGTAACAAGGTGAGCTTTAACAACTGTTCACATGGTGCAGTGCTGGGTGGCGGCTGTTGTTCTGTGGTGCTGCATTGGTGGGGCCCGGGGCCAGGTGGCATTGCCAGACAGCAGGGGTGCTGTTTGGCGGCTGGATCCCGCCGCCTGCTGGTGCGGGACTGTGGCGCCGGCGGTCGCCAGGTAGTGCTGCGCCAAATTTATTAGGTCCCATTCTAAGAGGCAACCTTGATGAGGTGAGTGGGCTTATGCCTTCTGATCAAAATGTACACTAATGCCTCTTATATAGCATGCAGTATAGGGGGCGGTACACTAAATATTGCACTGTGAAGTGAATTTAATTGTGCTGAGAAGCAGTTATAGATCAAAGGAAAGCTTTTAAATCATATTATTTAGACACTGCATATAATATAAGCACTATATGGTGGTATCCTTTGGGCTGTATAAGTCAGAATTATGTTGTAACTATATAATTGGTATAATGGCTAAAGTTAGGCTGACATTATGGGAACAGCCCTTTTCTATTAAATTGGCCCTGCAGCTACACACCACCACAATATATAGCATTACTAATAATCAGTGTGTGATCTCCATAAAGCAACTCACTTACCATAAATTGAAAAAAAAAGAAAAGATTTCTATAGCAGTGGAATGTGAAGGCAAATAAAGGCTTTTGTTAAATTATTGCGCATTGTCTGAAGAAACCATTACACCGTATTGTAATTACAAATTCAATTTGGTGTATGCATATTTAATTAAATCAAATTCAAAGATGAAGGAGACGTACATACTTGAAGGATGAAACTACGGCAACTGTGGAAAGCAGAAGCTGAAGACCATTGAGGTGACCATCAACTCCTATCAATAGGAATGATGAAGGAGGCAATGCTAAGAGCTCTGTCCAAGGTCCTGAACATGCTCATTCACATGCGTGCACGGACGGTGATTGAAAAGGTCACATGCAGAGAAACTATCATACAGAAGTCATTCTTCTTGTGCTTCTGACAAGCTCTGTTGAGCCACTTATTCCTATGGAAGTAATCACTATGACATGTGTCACCAGTTTTGCAAAGTGCAGTAACCATAGGCCGGTGCATGCAGGATAAGTGCGATCTACCACATGTGACATTCCTTGTCACTGGCAATTCTGCACACCTTCTCATACGACTTCTCCACAGAGACCGGGCGCTTCCAAATAAAGAGCTTGACTATAGAATATATCACCGTTCCATATACCCTTGTGTTTTCCTTACATGGGAAGGAGCTGTCAGGAAGATAAAAGCAAATTGGACGTACATTCAATTGGCCCCCATTCTGTGCCCTTTCAGTTTGCGGCAGCGATATGCTATTAAATTACAGAATGGACTAAGTGCTTATGTTTTAACGTTAATACAATATTAAAATGAATAGCTGCACCGTCCAATGTATTTTTATTAATCAACCTAAAGGGACCTATTTTCAGAGTCTCGTGTTTTGATGAGTAACAGGCGAATACAGTAAGGACAAAACATCATAAAGATCATTTATTCCTGCTGAGTTCATAGGAATATTAAGTGACAGCGAAAAAAGCGTCTTGTCCATTCTTAAGTGGGGATAAGTGAAGATAGAATTGCTTACACAAAAGGTTCACCCATCATGTGTGCCATATGTTACACGTGCACCTTGGTTTAATGCAGTGCTAGCATTTTTCCTTTGCATCGCTAATGAAATCTTCCAGCCTTGCAGTCATAGAGATGTGCGGTACACTTGAACACTCATGCATATAAGCACAAGAATAGTATTATTTCTTCTAAAATGGTGAGGAGGACAATCCCTGCCCATGATCCCTCACAGGCAGTATGGATGTTGTACAGGGAGGAGAAGCCGATCAGACGCCCATCTACGAGCCAGATCCTGCTCTGATGGAATCAGCGTGAACATGTATTACACGCTTGGCCGTTCATTTTTTTTATGTGCAACATGTAACAGCACAGCACTTTGACAACATTAGTCGCTATATGCAGCTGGTGATTATACTTGAATAAAGAGGCGGCTTTAGGGTACATTCACACAACTTGAGGCGGCTTTAGGGTCCATTTACACAACTTGAGTTGGCTTTAGGGTACATTCACACAAACGTATGTATTTTGTGGTCTGCAAAATGTAGATCTGCCAAATTACAAATGAAGTCCTTGTTGCATCCATTTTATTTATTTATTTTTTGTGGACCCCATTTTGTGGACATCAATGGGTCCGTAGTTCGCATTTTGCCACCAAGTATATGTTCTACCTCTATGTGGAATGGACATACAAATGTGGAAAGCACATGGATGATCCGTCTGTTTTCCTCATCCATATGTCCGTTCCTCAAGACAGAACATACTATTCTTGGCTGAGAAATGTGGACCACGGACGCATAAAAAAAAAAACACATTGCAACACGAATGTCATCCGTATTTTGTGGATCCACAGACCCCACTGATCAAAACTTTTGATATGTCACTATGACATGGCAACAGTTTTTTGAAAACTCATTGACCCTATGAGCAAAAAATACCTTATCCTTTTCTTAACTCTATTATAGTATCCTACGAGCCTTTTATATGTTTGTTACAGACCAAAACAAGATAGCTTTATATAAATATATATATTAGTCACAGAAACGGAAAACAAGGCAGGAATGTGAGACCAGGGTGGCGAGGTATTGTAGACAGTACTGATTTCAGATGTCATAGGAAAGGAGATGAGCTAAGCTTGCAATTTATAGTGTGGGTGTAATCAGGATCCCATAAGGGTATAATCAGGATCAGACATGGAGGTAAACAAGTCTCATACCAGTATTTTACTGAATTGCAGTTGTTATCAATTAGGTTTGGAGAATCAGAACCTCAGTAAGTGGCAGCAGCAGCAAATATCCAGTGATGGGACACAATTTGTGGAGTATTTAGTTTATGGAACCCGTCTACAATAGCTTAATTAAATATAAATGTATATTGGAAAATACCCTTCTTTTCCTTTTGTCATAGACAAAAAGAAAAGACTAAACTAATCTACCATTCAATCTCCCACCTCTTAAGTTCACTCAGTGTTGATTAAGGCTAAGTCACCTTATTTCCACTCATTGCCCTGTGTAAACGTGCTGCCGGTCAATCAATGATCGGTCAACGCTTTTCATTGGGTGAAAGCACACAACAAAAGTATCTTTTCTGGGTAGTGGAAACTGCGGTCTGCTTCCCAGAAACAATGAATCTGTACGAGGGCAAGTAGTCACCATAGCATAATACCATAATGAGGAGATGATTGCTGTATGGAAATGCAGCTCTCAGCGCGTCTGATGCGCAAGCAATTATTGGGAATGAACAGTTGGTTCCTGATAATTGCCTGCTGAGTTGCCCAATGTAAAGGGGCCTTAAAGGCAATGTGTCAGCTCCAAAAAACAGTGACAATGAGTCCGGTTATGTAATTTTCATCTTCATACACACTTGCATTCCAACGCTGTGCTCCGACAAACCAGCAGTAAAATGCAGTGATAAGACTCCTTTTTAAGTCCTCTCCATTATGTGTGTGAGCATGGGAGTCCTCTCACTGCATTTTACCGCTGGTTTGTCAAAGTGCAGCATCAGAATGCAAGTGATTATGAAGATAAAAATGACATAACCGGACTCAGTGTCACTTATACTATTGACCGCTTACTCTAGTTTGGGAGGTGTTTCAGAGCTGACAGATTCCCTTTAAATGAGTCCTTCTGGTGCCTTTTATAGCTGCACTGTAGTTCTGTAATATAACTATGGATTATTGGACTCTAAAGAGCCTTTAGGATGAAATACATTCATACAGTATGTCTGCATCATAACTTGACCCACTTTCAATATCACACTGCAGGAATCCAGAACATGGACATTAGAAAAAGGAGATTTTGCTTAAATTTAATATATCACCTATATTTTTTTAATTAAAACCAGATGCTGAAGCATTATTTTTTTTCTAATCTGTTTTTATTTTCCGATTGCAGATTTTTATTTTTTTTATCAGTACATAATTATGGGAGCAGTTGCTGTTCTTTGGGGCCTTTTCATACTGGTAGTCTGTCAGGACCAGAGTTAGGGTTTTCTCTAGGAGGTGTCCTTCCTTCCCTAACGCTGGGTTCAGACCTGAGCGTTTTCCGCACGTTTTTTTGGCGCGTTTTAGTGTGCGTTTTTGGCAATAGTAAACGCGCGTTTTACGCGCATTTGTGTCATTGACTGCAGTGTTGTCCAATGACCAAATATCCCTGTCTATATGAAGTTTGGCCTTTCCAACATGTTGCAAATTCATAAACGCGCATTCGAACGCGCGTTTTCAGTGTCAAAAACGCGCAAAATACAAGCGTTGTGCGTTCCCATTGAAGTCTATGGGCCAAAAAGCGCGACAAACGCCCCAGAAAAAGCTCAAGTACTTGTTTATGCGTCGGGCATTTTTCAGCGCGTTCAAACGCGCTGTAAAACGCGAAAATGTGAACCAGTCCCATAGGGAAGCATTGGTTTGCATCGGTTATGCGTTTTACAGCGCGTTCGAACACGCTGTAAAACGCGCAAGTGTGAACTGAGGGTAAGTCCCAGGCCTTATTCCGGTATCCCCTTTTCCTCCTATGCTCGTTGTGGTGCTTTCCTTCCACACAGGGGCGTGACAGCTCCATTTTATTCAAGTGTATACTGCAGAGTCGTCCCATTGAAGTGAATGGGGTGGCTTATAGTTACACCTGCTCACCGCTGTGATGTCAATGGTGAGCAGGTAAATAATCAAGGGGAGGCTGCGCTCGTATGGAGTGCAGCCTTCTCTTTAAACAGCTGATTGGTGGGAGTACCAGTTATCGGACCCCTGTCAATCTGATATTGATGACATATCCTGAGGATAGGTCATCAACATTGAAATCCCAGAAAACCCCTTTAAGGTCTTACACCAGCCCAATAATGAGGATTAACATTTGTATAAATGCTCACTGATGAACAAGCAAACACTTGGGGGCATTCATTGAATTCATTGAATAAATTTGGTAATTGATTATTACACTGAAAACCCACTTCAAAACTTGGCTTAGGTTCCGAGTGGTACCTTAGAACCGAAGCCGAGTTCGGTTCCAAGGTTTTTCACTGTAATAATCAATTACCGAAGTTAATTAATGAAGTCTCGCGCGACTTCATGAATAGCTAACTTCAGCTCATCGGAGCCCATAAATTCTGATACTGTACAGAGATGAATCTCCGTACAGTATTATAACAAATTTTTTAGAAAAGCGACTTCGGATGTAGCATCTGCTGCCCAAAAACAATGATTTTCTGTGGGGACAAGCAATCACTATATTGATCACTAGTGATGGACCAACATCAGCCGGGGCGATCGCACGAACGCTATCAAATGTTCGCGAACCGCAAGTTTGCGGCGGACCCCATTCACTTTAATGGCAGGCGAAACTTAAAAACCTTTAGGTCATATTTGCAGCCAACAAATACTTACTAGAAGTGCACAAATAGTCCCACAACACAGACAGTGACAAACCATAGGGGGATCAATGGAAAAAATTCCCACAAAAAATATGTATTTTAATCATGTGCCATTTTTATGCGTCTTAAAGGGAAACTCTCAAAAATGTGCCCTACTATGTTAGAAAGTATATTATAGGTATATCACACCCCTGAATCAGTTTATTTATGGGGGGGGGGGGGGCAACAGGTATATCACACCAGTTGCAATTAGTTATTTCAATAGTGTTTTGTCCCTCTATCTAGTTGAACCGCACACAACTGCTGCACAATACAAATGCACTATACTATGTTTTCTAACGCAACCTCTCCCTACACTGACGAAAGACAGACTGTAAAATGGCTGCCAGATCAGGGTTTTGTTATAGGGTAGGGGTGAGTCCATGTGCTGAAACGTCTCTATTGGCTGTCCTGTACCACCTGATGGATGTGTCATGGGTCCAAGTTGGGTGCAATGCAAGAGAATATGGCACCGGCGGACATCGCCATATGTCCGCATGTTCGGCGTACAGCAAATAAGCAAAGTTCGACGCAAAATGACGGCTGGGCGAACCGCAACACCGTCTCTATTGATCACTTGCCCCATACAGTGGAGGTGATTGATGCATGTAAATGCAGCGCTCCTCTCTGCTAATGATCAGTCAGTTTTTGGGAACATTTGATTTATCCTCAATAATTGCCTTAAATATTGTAAAAGTCTGTGTAAAGAGACCATTATCTCACCTGAGCGCTCCAGTCCCTTCAAATATTCCAAAAGCTGATCAGCAGGGGTGCCAAGACTGGGCGCCATGAGTAGAAATCTTAATCAGATTCCATCTGAAAATATTGTTTACCACTTTGAGTATTGCAATATAGTGGAAATCATAAAGGATTCAGTATGAAAGTGATCATTCGCTAGTTAACACGTAAAAATAGTGCCATGGAAATGCTTTCAGTTAATACATTGTAGAACAGATTAGATCCATAATTCAAAGAGAAAGTACACTAGTGCACAAGAAAGGCATAGGCGAGCTTGAATGGGTCAAAGTAATAACTGGCATGGGTAGACTCCAGTACCTAGAAACATTATTAAAATTGGGATTCTTTAGGAAAAAAAAAAAGTCTGTGGGTCAAAATCAGGTTTGTCTCATTGAGAAGACCGAAACGTTGCCTGGGGAATAAAGAGGGTCACTTATTTTTCATATGCTGGAGTGCTGCCTCGTCTTTGGACTATATATATATATTTTTTTTTTTACAATGAAACTCTATGGTGAACCGATGGCACTGTATGGCATCACTCTGAGGCATCCGTCTAACATAAACATTTTTTATATATGTTAAACGGATGGGAAAAACGTTATGTGAACCCAGCCTTATAGTTGCTAGATTACTGGACATAGATTGCTGGAGTCATTCTGATTGCAATTTATGGAGACAGCAAGGAATTGTTTCCCTAAAAAGCTTTAGCCTCATTTTTTTTTCTTTGGTTCTCTTTTTATCAGCATTGGAGAATAACAGACTGAATTGGATGGACGTGTATCCTTTTTCTGCCTTACAAACTATGTTACTATCTGAATGTGATAGATCAGAAGATAAATAGAACACCCTTCATAAATCGGTGACAGATGTCTTTTGTAGCCTGATTTTCACAAGACTCATTAGTCAATAAATGGCATTTAGCAAAGTAAAGGTCATGCAACTGGCCAAAAGTGAGTGAAATCCATCACAAGTCATGAATAATGCTTCTAGAACTTTATTGATTGATATCCAATACTGGTTACCTTAACATATCGAATCATACCTGCCCGACATTCTCAGTAATTGTCACCTCTTGTCTCTAACATGAAAAGCTTGTCTTATAACATTGGAGCACCTTGATGTACGGTAACTTACGCTATCAAATAATGTTATTTAATTCGCCCACCTTAAAGCATAGAGCAATTGAACAATAAAAACATTATAGGCAAAGATGAAGAAATTACATTACATTTGTTTTAATTGTCTACAATCATAAAATTTATACTATTTTTAAAGCTATTTTTTATTTTTTAGCAATTACTAATCACTTCAGATTATATCTGCTGAATGTCTGCTTCAAAAGTGTCCTATACGCTTCCATTTCTTTTACTGTTGGAGCACCCCAAGGTTCTTATGATTATAAGAAGTGGAGGCAATTGTTGAGGGTGCCAGCAATCTAACATTGTGAGTAGGTGATAAATGTCTATTGCAGAAAATCTCATTTGAAGTATCTGTAATTTCAAGTGAGTTTTCTGAATAATGTGTGTGGACATGAGGAGTAGCGCTATATATAGTATTTTTCATCAGTTTTCCCTGCTGTAAGTTCTAAACGCTAAGGCCTTATGCACACAAACGTTTTTTCTTTCCGTGTATGTCCCGATTTTTTTTTTGAGGATTGAAAACGGAAGTTACTCCGTGTGCATTACATTTCCGTATGTCCGTATTTCCGTTCTACAAAAAAATAGGACATGTCCTATTATTGTCCGCATTACGGACAAGGATAGTACTGTTCTATTAGGGGCCAGCTGTTCCGTTCCACAAAATACGAAATGCACATGGACGTCATCAGTATTTTTTGCGGATACGTTTTTTTCAGACCGCAAAATACATATAGTCATGTGTATGAGGCCTAATTCTGAGTTTTCCCTGGGCTAGTAGTAGGTAAGTAGCTGCTGAGATGTCTCCTATACACAGCATAGAGAGAGAATTGGAGATCCTACTCACCTGTCCCTCTAAAGGACACCCTTATAAGCAAAAGCAGCTGCATGGAGGACGTTTAAACAGCAGTACTGAGCAGTGTATATGTGCATCGAGCACTGGGGTGAGATAGAAAATGTACTAGAGCCAGTAGCATTGTCTCTGTGTACCTATGCAATCTCCAGCTGCTCACTTCTTCTCCTTCATTGACTTCTGTGGGCAACATGAAACCTGATGCCTTCACATGGTGAAAAATACATGTTTTAAAAATCTGATGTGTATTTGCTGTGGAATCTTTGGCAGAAATCTGAGATTGACCCATGGATTTATGTTGTGGATCTGTAATTTGAATGCCGCAGATCCAACTGTGGATTAGACCCATTTAATCTTTGCAGATGCCATCTGTAGTTTCTGTGCAGAAAACATGACAAAAAGTTTTCCCTTTGAGAACAATGGGAAGCAGAATACGAACAGATTTTCAGTGGATTTCCACCATGTGAACCTCCTGTAAGTGACCTGTTAATGTGCCTTTTCCTCAGGAAGGATTTGGGGGAAATCATCAGAGCAGGATGCTTGTGCTTTTGATTTATGCAAAGTTTGCTGTTAAGACTGACTATTTTAATGGTCACTAACTTTTCACACAACATTTTGCATAAATCAATAGAGCAGGTGAATATAAGAAATATCTGATATCGTATGTCTTTCTCCTAATATCAGTTCTTTTCATCTCTCCCCCTACTTCCTAAATTAATATTCATTCAGAATTTTCTCTTCAGTCTTGTGATACAAAGACGAACTGCCTGCTCACTGAAGGATCAGATCACAAAAATTCTAAAAGTGTAGGTAGACTTTAAGTATTCGAGAATATAATGTAAGTAACTGAACCCACGCTGACTGAAAGATGAGACAAATTATAAATAAATAGAACATGATTTGAAAACCTTAGCTGGTCACAATCAAGCATAAAAACTCTGTAGAGCGCAGACAGTACTTGCCAGTGTTGCTGCGATGTAAATCCTGTCTGGGGGGAATCTTACTTTCACACTCTCTATCTGTCTTCTGCTTCCTCCTTCTCACACGTGCGGCTCTGGCCGGCAGCTCACACGTGTTTCCAAGGGAGCGAAACTTCAGTGTGACATCACACACTGATGTCTACGGATAACTCCTAGGTCCACACTTCTTAGGCAATTAACCCTATCCGAACCCAGCAGCGACGGGATCCACACATTGTAATATAGTGTGGCTCCTTCTGTGACGGCAGCACTGGTATCTTTTGTCCTCTCTAAAATACTTTAAGTATTTCTACTAAGATTGTTACTGTGTTCAAATTTTTACTATATTACAGTTTTTACTTTCCCTGCTTTTCTTAAGTGAGAAAGCACTGTGTATACCAGGCATCCTCAAACTGCGGCCCTCCAGCTGTTGCAAAACTACAACTCCCAGTATGCCCAAACAGCCTACAGGTATCAGCCTACAGCAGGGCATTGTGGGAGTTGTAGTTTTACAACAGCTGGAGGGCCACAGTTTGAGGATGCCTGGTGTATACTGTCAGCATACAGATTATTAAGAAAATGACCTTAGAGTAGCGGTTTCCAAACTTTTGTAGGAAATGAGCCTCTTTCAGATATGACAGCTGGTGTTGGGCCAAACTGAACATTTAAAGGGAATGTCTATCTAACACAGCCAACACTAACTTTTTCAGCAAGTTATGCTACAGTAGCTAAAAGACGCATACAAGAAACAATTATTTTTTCCTTCCTTTGAGGGATATCTGGCTTTCACTGTGTTGTAGACCCATAACTGGGGCTCCACAATCTTTTTGCATTTTATGTTTCCCAGGGAGCTTTGCACTTTGGATTGCTGTGTTTGAGACTCTTAAGTGAGGCTCCACGGTATTTTTGTAGCTGGTCTCCCTAAGATCAGCTATTGCTTTGTTTGAGTAGTCACCAAAGCATTGCTCCCGGTTAGCCAGAATCCTACTCCACACTGATGAGGGGCAACACCCCGAAACAGCTGTCTGTGGATGGATAACTTGCTTAGGTCTTCCCCGTCACATCCTTAAAGCTTGTAAAAGAGCGGGATCTTGACATAGGGGCCACTTAATATGGTGGTTTTGGTGATCTCTGTAATGGAGACACCCCTTTGCTTGTTTTTCCTTCCTTTGAGGGATATCTGGCTTTCACTGTGTTGTAGACCCATAACTGGGGCTCCACAATCTTTTTGCAAGAAACAATTATGCACGTAAAGTACATTGTCACTGTGGAGATTATCCTTCAGTTGGGATTTCACTGGTAATGAACGTACTATGGATGTCAAGGGAAGTGAATACAAAGGTTGTGATGGAGAATAAGGTCATAAGGTTATAAGGTCAAGAGAATAAATAAGTGGCAAAGACACCTGGGAATCCAAGTAATGTTGAAAAATTAAACATTCATAGGACTACATGAATGTAATATTTGCACTGTATACAGTAGTCCCTCACGTTACAGTATTAATAGGAACTGGGGCGACCATTCTAAGTTAAGGCCATTGCAACTTGAGTATATAACTCTATGTAAAACCAGTAATTGGTTCCAAGATAAGTCATGCCAAGAAAAAGTGAAGTTCTAAGAAAAATAAGCAGATAACCAAGACAGATAAAACAAGTCCCTAAGGAAGCTAGAAACCATTTTCTATGGTGAAGGCAGAAGCTTCTTCAGGTCTTGCATGGTACATACTTATACTAGAAGCTGCAGACCACCTGGTGTCCATAAGAGCAGCGTATCTTGGCACAGACAGGGGGCAGTACAGGATATCTTGTACTGTAGAGGAGATACTAGACAACCAATAAAGGTGTTTTACTACTGAAATGGCTATGTTGATTGGATGGATTTGAGTCTGAGGCATTGCATGTTGAATTTAGTTTCAACTTATGATGCCCCAGAAAAGACCGTTGTATGTTGAAAATATTGTATCGTAAGGCCGTTGTATCTTGAGGGATCATTGTATATGTATTGGAATACTTGGAACAGGCCTCAACTCATATTGTATTCAGTGGTGTGAACAATGTAGACCTCAGAAAAGCCATATTATGCAGGCCATGCACATTTATTCTAAATCAAGTACAAAACAGTCATTAAGCAGGTTCTTCATTATGATGATTATACTGTGCATGTAGAATAAGCACTGCCTTCCTGACATATCTAAATATATCTCCCACATGCACTCAGCCTGAAATATTAGAGAAAGTGAAAACACTTCCTTATGCTGAGAGGTCAACTTAAAAACCAAAATTGTACTAACTATGTAGAAAGCTGAAACTTTTCTGCAAAGAAGAGAGGTCCACAATTTATTCTTGAGTTATTAGAGTGAATAGGAGGCTAATCTCTCTCTACGTTTCTTTTTGCTATAACCATTGTTTTCATGATGACATTAAAGGGGTTCTGCAGTTTGATACAACTGATGATCTATCCTCAGGATAGATCATCAGCATCTGATCGGCCGGGGTCTGACACCCAGGACCCCCGCCGATCAGCTGCTTGAGAAGGCAGCGGCGCTGCAGGAGCGCCGCGGCCTTCTCACTGTTTACCTCTGCTAGAGCCCCGCCTAGTGACGTCACGACTTGTATCCAAGTGGCGTGGGCGAGGCTAAGCTCTGTTCACTGAATGCTAGGGCGCTAGCAGCGGTAAACAGTGAGAAGGCCGCGGCGCTCCTGCAGCGCTGCTGCCTTCTCAAACAGCTGATCGGCGGGGGTCCCGGGTGTCAGACCCCGGCCGATCAGATGCTGATGATCTATCCTGAGGATAGATCATCAGTTGTAACAAACTGCAGAACCCCTTTAAGTCCCTGATTTATCAAGACCAGCGTGTGCTATACCGGTCTTAATAGGGTCTGCGCTGCCGGAGGAGGAATGTAATTACTTTCCTCCTCTAGCAGCTTCTTAGGCAGTCTGAAATCTCCAGCTGCTCGCAGGGGCAGACTGGGAATTTAACCCCTTAGTGACCAGCCTGTTTCGGGCCTTACAGACCAAGCGCTTTTTTTCCTTTTTTCATCGTCGCGTTCCAAGAGCTATTACTTTTTTATTTTTCCGTCTATATAGCTTTATCAGGGCTTGTTTCTTGCGGGACAAGTTGTAGTTTTTAATGGCGCTATTTTGAGATACACATAACTTTCTGATTAACTTTTAATAACTCTTTCTGTGAGGGAGATGGGAAAAACAGCAATACTTCCACTGCCACAAATTTTACGGCGTTCATTTTTTAGTATAAATAACATAATATCTTTATTCTCTGGGTCAGTACAATTACAGTGATACCAAATACATATATTTTTTTAAATAAAAAAATGTTTTGGCATTGCTGCTTCCCAAGACCTATAACCAAAAGTGCCTCCATGTTGTAGAGGGGCCAAACAAGTAGTTGGGGGTCAGCAATATCATAGGGAAAAGTACTGTCCCATCAGATCCATATACCACAATGCAGCACAAAATATTGCCTAAAATGATGTCCCTCTGTGGTGGCCATCAATAAATGTGATTTTCTGTACCCAGCCTGCAGCAGAGAAGAGGGCTTAGGTGCCCCCCTAGGCATCGGCCCACCGTGAAATTCTCCTGTAGGAGCTATAGGCAATGCGCTCCTGGCTGCTTGGAGCTGCCATAGATTTAAGCCACTATTTACAATAGTTTCTTGCATAAATACATGTATTTTCTGGCGCATAAGACGACTTTTTAACACCTGAAAATCTTCTCAAAAGTCGGGGGTCGTCTTATACGCCGGGTCGTCCTTCTCCCCTATGGCCGCCGGGCTCTCCCTCTTCTGGTAACTCACATGTCTGTGCGGCGCATACAGTAAGAGACCGACCCTGTCTGTTGCTTTTTGACAGGAACCGGCCGGCAGATTTGAAGACAGTTGAGGGGCAGAGCAGGCTTTCCTGCCACACATGCCTGCGCCGCCTCTAAGTTTTCATACTGCCTGCTCCTGTGTATGGAGGGCTGATGAGAGGCAGGGGAGCTGATGAGAGGCTGGGGCTGATGAGAGACTAGGTCGCTGATGAGAGACTGGGGAGCTGATGAGAGGCTGGGGGATGATGAGAGTCTGGGGGATGATGAGAGACTAGGGGGCTAATGAGAGGTTGGGGAGCTGATGAGAGGCTGGGGGCTGATGAGAGTCTGGGGGTTGATGAGAGTCTGGGGCTGATGAGAAGCTGGGGAGCTGATGAGAGGCTGGGGAGCTGATGAGAGGCTGGGGGCTGATGAGAGTCTGGGGGTTGATGAGAGACTAGGGGGCTGATGAGAGGCTGGGGAGCTATTTCCGTCAGATAGAACATGTCCTATCTTTTTGCGGAACGGGCAGATCGCGGACCCATTCAAGTGAATGGGTCCGCGATCCGCTGCGGCTGCCCCACGGCCGGTGCCCGAGCATTGCGGCCCGCAATACGGGCATGGGGTGCACACGTTCGTGTGCATGAGGCCTAAGGGTATGGCCACACGGTTTGGTTTCTGAATGCAGATTTGGAAGCCAAAATCAAGAGTGGAACAAAAAAGGAGAGAAAGTATAAAGGACAGATACGACTTCTCTTTTTTTCAATTCACTACTAGCTTTGGCTTTAAAAACTGCATTATAAACCTCATTGTGTGTCCGTACACTATAAGTAGCTCAACAGAATCCCTGAACAGGACTGTGAATACAGCTTTATTACTGTGCACATTGCTATTGTTATACAAGGCTGTTTCTGATTTAAAGTGCTAGTGCAAAGTGTTGCAAGATAGAAACAGTGCAAATGGGATCCGTAAAACAATAACTGTGCATTACGACTCATAATACATATTAGGGTCAGAGTTGAGCGAACTTGTAAGTTCGGCGTCCAAAGTTCGGGTTGGGGTTATCGAAGAATCCCGTTATGGATTCCGCTACCACGGACCACAACGGCATTTGAAATCCATAAGGGGATTCTTCAATGAACCCGAAACCTTGGACAACACTAAAGACCTGGGGTGACGTCACCGTCATGTGATCAGTGCAGGGGGCGTGGCTCAGTACTGGATCACCTCTTATCCAATCCAGTGCTGAGCCACGCCCCTTAAAATACAAGTTCACTCAACACTAATCAGGTTCTATTAAATTAGGCTTGTCCTTTCATCTCCTCACATGGATGGGACTTCAAGTCTTATATACGATCTCTTCTGTCCTTGTTAATTTTCCAGCTGCATTTAAAATAAGGTTTTCCGGGATTTACATATTGATGGCCTATCCTCAGAGAATCAACAAGTATCCGACTACTAGGTCAGCTGGATGAAGAAGCAACAACACTACATGAGTTCTTAGGCCTATTCCTAGGTCATATAACATCACTTTTATTGGCCACATGGTCTAAGCATAGCTCAGCCCCATTCAAGTTAATTGAGCTGATCTGGATGGATGTGCTTGGTAAACTATGAGGAGGCGACGGAGTTCACCTGAGCTCCAGTGAGGGCCGTGGTGTTCTCAAACAGCTGATCAGAGGGTCATTATTGCGAGGGCACTGTGGCTTTTTTTTTTATAGGGCAAGTTTGTGAGAGTACAATAGATGGCTTTGGTAGGGCACTATGGTGACTTGTCTTTGCTATGGGTGAACTTTGATTTGCTTACACATCTAATGTAGAGCACTGGTCTACTCATATGGGACATGTGGACCTTTTGGGCCCTCTCAGATTAAACGGTCCAGGTGTGACAACAATATCCATACCTTCTATAGTTCTGCCTTTGCTTTGAAAAAATGTGGAGCCTCAATATTCTGTCTAACCACTCAGATGCTGTGGTCGCTATGAATCTCACACATGAAATGTTAAGAGTAGATGTGTGTCAGATGTATAACATAGCTGAAACCTGCCCTATATGGAGCGTGTTCCGCTCATGAGCCCACATCACACACTTTCTTCTGATTCCTGCTGCATGTATGGCAAAAAGGGGTTAATAGACAATACTATATGGGTTATTATAGACACTGTTGAATGAAACAGTTTTGCCACTTATATATACGCAGGAGGGCTAAGATAGGTCAGCGAGGTCACATGACCTAACCCATAAAGCCCAGGAAGTGACCCCCGTTGGCCCTTAAGGAAGTGCTGCAGGAAACAAACAGCAAGCATACTGTGGCCAGGGCTGAGAGCAAACTGTGGACCGGATCCCAGAACAACAGCACCCACACAGACAGAGCCCAGGACTGCAGCGGTGAATGAGAAGTACCGGCCGCAGATTACCGCTGAGCATGGTGCCCGGGATCGCAGCGGTAAGCAGGGGAACAGCTGCGCACAGCAGCCTCTGTTACACCATTAGTGATATGCATTTGCAGTCTCTACATGCAGCAAGGGGGCAGCAAAAACTAAAGTAGTTTGAGCAGAAGGACCCACCATGCTTCGGAACAGGTCATCGTGAGACTTCCCTTCCTTACATTTTGAGGACATCCTCCTGGACCTAATACCAGCAGAAGGAGAAGGAGTGAGAATAGCACTGAGCACCTGGTAGCTCTAGATCTCCTGAAACTCATACAATGAAACCATGGTAGGCTGGATACAGCATTAGTGGGCTAGAAAGTCCAAGGTGAAGTGGTTCACTAGGAGACTATCCGGTGGGGCAAGATGTCAGTTGGCGCCTGTAATAGACAGTATTTATACATAGTGCCAGACAAAGCTTATATACAGTGATAGTACCCGTCATATTCCATATATACAGTTATACTGCTGTTTATCTCATATATACAGCTATAGCACCTGTCATATCACACATCTGTATTCACTTGAATGGGATGAAGCAGTTGTAATTACACTGTGACATCTCTGCAAATGTGACAGCACACAGGTAATGTTGAAGTGGTAGCATCGGTGGCAATAGTGCTGCCATCTCTTCAAACTGCTGATCAGTTGGGGTGCAGGGAGTCAGACAACCCCTCTAAAGTAGTGGTATCTCTATGGGCGCTGTCAGGGCATGAGCCCCGTATGCTGGGTGTTTGAGGAACTAAAAGTTATGGGTACAATATGGATTTCTAAATTACATTCTATATGGAATGAAGAAAGAAGCCTTCTTGCTGCAGGGGGGGGAGGGACTGTTAGTTCTAACAAGTGAAATGGGATCTATAATTTTTTGGCAATGTATTCCATCCAAAATGATACAAGAAATGATAAAATCCTTTTATTTTAATATTGCGCAGCAGAAATACATAAAGGAAAAAATGCACTTAAAAGGAATTTCTGAGACTTAAATAAGTGATGACTTATCCTCTGCATCAGTATCTGATCGGTAGGGGTCTGACACCCGGGCCCCTACGGATCAGCTGTTTGAGAAGGAAGCGGCACTTGCAGCCGGCCTAAAATAGGCATAGGAAATGATAAATGAGACGGGCCTATCAGCCCATCCCCTTCCCCGCTCACGCCATGCCCACTTTTTTAGACTTTACTGACCCATTTGCTAAAAGTTGTTTCTTTAGAGGGTAGAGTCCAGACAAAGTTTTCAACCCCAGTAGAAGAAGAGAGGATCCCAACTGGGCCCCCTCTTGCCCTGGGACCCAAAGCAGTCGCATGGTCTGCCACTACGGTAGTTACGCCCCCTGTCTGGAAGGGATTCAATATTCAGTGTACAAAAATTCCGACAACACGAGTATTCTTCAATGCTTCTTTATTTTCTCATACAATAGATATATATATATATATATATATATATATATATATACAGGACG
The DNA here is from genome assembly GCA_033119425.1 of Bufotes viridis. Lineage (NCBI taxonomy): Eukaryota > Metazoa > Chordata > Amphibia > Anura > Bufonidae > Bufotes > Bufotes viridis. Next base: position 149,973,053 of record CM065589.1, on the reverse strand, counting down.
CGTTTCGGCTCATCCAAGCCTTTGTCAACCAATGATTGCTAGTTAATGTATGTTTTTATTTTATATGATTCTCCTGTGACACTAGATACAAAAGTTTTACCCGGTGACATAACTTGCACCTACTATGGCCACACTTATGACCAGGACTGGACACAGCAGGTGAATCCCCCTTGGACCCCTGAGCAAGGTGGACCCCTAGTCTCCAACCCCCTGCACAAGTGGCATATAACACAGTAGACTTACTGCACTACATACTGTATATATATTCAATATACAACACCTCAACCAGCCTATGTTCATATAAAATACTTGTTAGATTATTTACTATATTTGAATGTAACTGTACAGTGGGGCCCCAAAATAAATTTTACTGGTGGGCCCTAGACACCCAGTAACATTTGACCAAGTAGATTTATGTGTATACATGTCATCTAAAAACAAACTGGGTGACACATCAGAGGCGAGAGTAGTTGCTTTTCTGCTAATTATATTATTTCCAGGCTCCAAAATTTCACGTAAAATATCATCTTTAAATAAGACTGGAAGATATTTCCGATTAATCTTGCTGATTTTATGGAATCGTCGACTGTAACTAGTAACAACCCTAACTTGCTTCCGGCTTTCCTCAGTGGTACCCTTATTTTTCCTTTTCTTGGGCTGACAATTACGTATTAAAGCTTCCTGGCTGGGTACATAAGGAAATGCTGCTACTAGTGTCAGGACACACATGATGAATCACAGGGTCCTGACGCTTTTTGGCAGTCCTCTTCTGTATTTGTCACACCACGCCTAGTGTGACCTCAGTGCAGCCTCAGCTGCCTGGTGTTTTTGGATAGGTTAGATACATAATGGAGCAAGACAAGACCAATCTACAGGGAAATAAAAAAAAAAATGGAAGCACACCCTACAGCGGTCTGATATCAATGATCTGATGACATCTTTCTGATGTATATCCTGGTATACCCATGAGTAAGGATCAAGATTTTATGATCCGAAATGCGTAGATATTGAATTTGTCTGCTGGTTTTTATTTGCACTGTTCCAATAAAGAAGTAATACGTTTGTATCAGAAGCTGGATGAAAGCTTTTTAACTTGGACTTGTTGTACGCCTTGTTCCCAGGCGTTTCCTTCCATGCATCTGATACTCATCAATGGCCAGGTGAGCGCACCTCCATCTATACTATTATCTATATCCTGGTATAACTCAGAAAAGCTAAGGGGTCCCAGGGTAGATTGATGACATTAGTATTTGGCACATTGGACAGTCAGGCATCTTAAAATGTTGCATTTCTTGGGGGTGATATTTAGAGATGAGCAAATCAAAGTTGACGAAGTGGAATTTGATCTGAATTTCAGGAAAAATTTGTTTGGTCCCGAAGCCGAATTTCATAGCGTTTCGTGGTAACGAATCAAATTTTTCTAAAATGGCTGCTGCACATGTTACAAAGTTAAAGTAAGAAGCCTGGAAAGGAGCACTCATAATGCCATGCAGGCAGCCAATCAGCAGATAGCCAGCCTCTGTGATGTCACAGCCCTATAAAAAGCCTCCTCATGTCCGGTCTCCGCCATTTTACAGTGAACTTAGTGCAGGGAGAAACATTACAGACACTAGGGACAGTGATTAGGAAAGACTTTATTAAAAAAAAACAATTAAGCTGTTCAGGTAAAGATTATTCATAGTGTAGGGAAAGGATAGGGAGGCATTATCCACACTGTAGGGCGAGATCAGGGACCAATAGGAGAGTGTAAAGCCTGGGTAATCGGAGGTATTACTATTACACCCTGCTGCACTAATTGGGGTTAAAAAGTGATCTATTACTACAGATTTTAGGTTGTTTTAAAAGTTAATTTCAGTAATCCTAGCATCTGTAATTGGGTTGAAAGTGTTGTCTGATACAAGCAGTTTTGGGGTATATTTATTTTAAATATATAAAAATACACCCATTTAATCTTGTTTTTGGGGCGAATTTGCAGTCTGATACAAACGGTTTTGGGGGTGTATTTTAAATATATAAAAGTACTTCCATTCATCCTTGCTTTTGGGGTGAATTTGCCACCTGATACAAACAGTTTTGGGGTGTTTCTTTCATATATATAAGTACTTCCATTCATCCTTGCTTTTGGGGTGAATTTGTGACCTGATACAAACAGTTTTGGGGTGTGTTTATTTCATGTATAAAAGTACTTCCATTCATCCTTGCTTCTGGGGTGAAAATGCAGTCTGATAGCATTGCTCTTTCCCCCTTGCAGTTTCCTTTAAATTATAGTATGGCAGACAGCCAGATGACAGGCACTTCTAAGGGGACGGGCATTGGCTAAAATGTTTCTGGATCAGGCAGAAGCAGCAGCAGAAGAAGGGGGGTGGCAGCAGCAGTCGCAGCGACAAGCCTGAGCTGCCAGTGTCATCTAGTGTCCGTGTCTTGACCAGCAACCCAGCAGTCCTTGAATGGTTGACTCGGACTTCTACTTCGTTGCAAGTGACATCAGACACCCCCAGCTAGGAGTCGGTGGGTTCCTCTAACACGAACCTTAGTCGGCATGGCCTGGGAACAGGCTCTCTGCCTACACATGTCCTCAACCTGCCTATGTCATTTTTTGTCATTTTCTGTATGCCGTCGGCTCGGCTCCACTTTTCAGTGAGGACGAGATTCTAGAGGACAGTCAGCAGCTACTGCCCAGCCAAGATCTGGATGAGAGATCCACTGCTTCCTCCGGTAGGCAGGCAAGTAGTGATGATAAGAGTCGTGTGGAAGCTGGTGTTGTGAGTGGTCAGGCATGTGGCCCTGAGACTGGTGAGGGTGACATTATTGACATGCAGACAGTAGTGGATGATGATGTGGCCGATTGCAGATGGGTGTCGGGTAAACAGGGGTTTGTCATCATCAGTAGAAGAGTGTGGCAGCTTGCATGTGAGGCAGTGGCTGAGCCAGCAGGGTGGAAGCACGGCCATGAGTCAGCAGGATGGCAGCAGTGGGAGGTCAGTAGCCAAACGTGCCTGCGGTAGACCGCCCACTGTGCAGGAGCCTACCTGTCTGGAAAGAAGTTGCAGTACAGGGGCTCACAGGGGCAGCGGTAGCAGTCAGTCAGCACAGAGTGGTCAGGTGAAAATGACATACTCGGCATTGTGGCAATTTATCATCAAGCCGCTGGAGGACGTCCACATGGCCATTTGCAGAATCTGTGAGTAGAAGGTGAAGCATAGCCACCACGGCCCTGCATCAAAACATGCAGCATTACCATAAAGTGGCTTGGGAAACCGTGGCACTAATGTAGTCGTACAGTCTGAGGCAGCAACCACATCACCCAGTGGCCTGAGATCCTCTTTCCTGCAGTCAGGGCTCCATTACTTCAGCCAAAGGGAGCTGTTTTTCCTTCCCATCATCTACTGGACCTGATGCCCCTGCTCCTTCTACTCCTTGTCAGTCATTTCATCAGCAATCAATCACAGAGGAGATTGCAAACAGACAACAGTACATGTGCTCATCCAACGGCGCAGAAGCTGAATGTGCTCCTGGCCAAGTTGTTGGTACTACAGTCCCTCCTTTTACATATGGTGAACTCTGCCCCTTTCAGAGAACTGATGGCTTGTGCCGAGCCAAGGTGGAGAGTCCCAAGCCATCATTACTTCTCCAAAAAGGTAGTACCAGCCTTGCACACGTATGATGAAGTAAAGGTGAGCCAGTCTTTAAACCTGTCGGTGTCTGCTAACTACGGTCAAGGACAATATATTTATTTACTGCCCACTGGGTAAATGTGGTTCCTGCCCAGCCACACCAGCAACTTGGCCAGGTGACGGCACTGCCACCTCCACGGTTTCGAGAGGTGGGTCCTGCACCAATGTCCTCCGCTGCCTCCTCATCCTCCACCTTTTCCTCAGCCTTCACTGCAGGCACACTTCGGAGTGCTCCTCCAGCATACCACATGTGCAGGGCATGGCGGTGTCACGCTGTTCTGCATCTAGTTTGTCTGGGCAAACAGAGTCACACAGGGGAGGAACTGCGCCAGGTCCTCCATCTAGAAATCGAATTCTGGTTGTCTCCTCGCCAAATTAAAATCGGAACCATAGTCACCGGCAATAGGATGAACATTGTGTCGACGCTGCATCAAGGAGGGCTAATGCATGCGCCTTGCATGGTGAATGTGGTTAATCTGGTACAGCTGTTCCTAAAGTCTTCCACCCATCTGCATCCTGAAAATGGCCAGGAAACTGTGCATGCACTTCAGTCACTCTTACACTGTAAAGCACACCCTTCTTGAGCTGCAAAGGAAGAATAGTATTCCCCAACATCACCTCATATGCGATGTTTCCACCTGTTGGAACTCTACCCTCTACATGTGGGACCGACTATATAAGCAGAGGAAGGCCATGAGCGATTTCTTGATGATGCAGTCTGACAGGAGTACTCCCCTGTGTAATTTTGATGTTAGCCAGTAGCAGCTCGTGCATGACACCTGCCTTTCCAGAGGCCACGTTAATTGTCAGTTGCTAGGACTATGGGATGAACAATGTCATTTCACTGTTTCATGTCCTGGAACAGATGCTGTTAAATCTGTCTCGCCAGGGGACAGGACACGTTCCGCCTATATCTCACGGCCACCTGAACCCTGTGGGGGCTAAACTGTAGGACATTCACACACAAGCAATGCATACAGAAATGGGTTCCACACAAGTGACAGGAGGGAAGGAGCAGGAGGAGGTAGAGGGTGATGATGAAGACCAGGCAGATGGCCCTGAGACACAGTGGCAGTATGCAGTGGAGATAGAGGCAGGGAGTCTGAACTATGTTTGGTTGCTTGCATAGTGACAGCCAAATTGTGACAATTGTGACAAAGGGATGACTACTGGCTCTCCAACATGTTAAACGCTTGCTACCGGTCCAAAATGGGGGGGTTGACTATAGAGACAGCTGTGTTAAATTCGCTATGCGATATTTTTTTTTTTAATAGAATAATTATATTACTTGATAATTATTATAATTATTCTATTTATTAAAAAAAAAAAATTATATAATCGCATAGCGAATTAAACACAGTTGTCTCTATAGTCAACCTTCCTATTTGACTGCTAGAATTAGCGAAGTTGACGAATAGGTAGCTAAAACGAAGATGTAGAATACTTTGTTATCTTCGTTTTGAGGAATATGACGAATACATTCGGTATATTCTTCATCTTCGCTATGATTCTAGATATGAAACCAATAGGAAAGTAGCCTTAAGTTAAAATCGCAATACGCGATTATTTAAATCGCATATTAATCGCGATAACTAGAATGATGACGAATATTCGATTTCGACGAATATAAAACGAATATTCTCTCGAATATTCGCGAATTTCGTTGAAATCGAATATGGCACCTGCCGCTCATCACTATTCACTAGCCCAGCAGACTCCCTATGCATGTTTCTCCAATGCACACTACTTATATTACACTACTGTACAGGCTCTGAGCAGCCAGAAAATAGCTGTTTTTTAAAGCGATTCATCATTAATAAATTTAGATTGAATTAAATCTTTTGGGGAAATTCGGTGAACCGTCTGAATTGAAAATTTTTTGAGTAATTCATTTACCTGTAGTGGTATTGTTTAACAAATAAAAATCTTTTAAAAATTTTTTAAAATTTACTTTAACATCTCATGTTCCAGAGCATTATTTGCATATGATGATGTCATAATTACATTTTACACCGATGATATCGCTTATGTGCTCCAGAGCCTAATTTACATATTCATGTGATGAAATCACAATTACATTTTCCACTAATCCGATGGCTTATGCGTTCCTCATTTGCATATTCTGGTGACATCATACAGTGATGTCATAAAGACAGTGTCCCTTAACTAGTGCCTGAAGCTCTAACCTGTGCAGTGCTGTTGTCTTCTCAGTGGGACATAGTTCTGTTCTCTTGCGTCCTTAGCGATTATTTGCTACTGGAAGCGATTCTACAAAAAATGCCTGGTTCTATCCAGACCATGTGGCTTCTACTGCTGGTAACATCTGTCTTCATCGGACAATCTCTCTGCTGCATTCCATGCGACTCCAGAGGGAAAATGGCTATGGATAAATTCAACACCTTTATCGAAAGCCAAGTCGATGATATTGACTCAATAGAAGCTTATGTGAACATCAAGCGGTTTGCCAAAGCCGCAGAGAAAAAAGTCCTGGACTACCTTGAGGATGAAGTCGGGATACTGGGTAATTGTATTATTACTATTATTTCTGTTTTATGAAATCTCTAGATAGAGCCTAGATAGATAGATAGATAGATAGATAGATAGATACCACAGATATTAGATAAATAAGTAATGTACCATTATTTTCATTCCAGATAAATATGCTATATCCGAAATTGTGTCCGAATATAAAAAATCTGTGGACGTCATCCAGGATATAGATTTTAAGGGTAAGTACAATATTTTCTATGTAGGCTGGAATTCTACTTCTCTAATTAATAGGAATTGTCAGTGTGTTGGGGGCACAGACCAATAGATGAGGGGATTGGACTTATTATTCTCCTCTTTATATATTTTAGAGATCCAGCTTCTTCACATCATTGGACTCCAATTCCAGCGACTCAAAGAAAACCTCAAGGTTATCGTCCAGGACTCAAACCAACGTAAGTGAAATCTTTTACCTATCTACCATTGTACTTGTGTTCTATGTGTCTGGTAGGTTGTCAGAGATGGTGTTTTCTGCTCAATTTCTTTTCCCTACAGCCTAGTGACAGGAGGGATTGATTGTAATAAAAAGTCCTATAATGGGAATTGCTATTTGTGCAGTTTTCTGTGGTTTTATTGCCATGTTATAGATGGAGCCGTCATATATAGGGGATTTCTGTTCTCTGTCGTTTTCTATTAGTAATTCTGTATTCCTTCATTTCTCACTTTTAGGGAGGTGTCCAAATAAACAAGGTGAGTACTTCTAGATATAACATGTGCTATAATATGACATATAAATGTATTATACACACAGGCCTCATGTAGTAATAGTAATGGAGACACAAACTAGAGATCCCCACATCCACCAATCACATCACTGCTGTTATCTCCTACCTTGTACTGGACACATGAAAGCCAGCATCTGATTTGTTGTCAGGGATGTTTGCACTAGGAGCTGCTGCGCTCTATAGAGGGCCCGGATCGTACTGGGGCAGCTCAGAGATTCCTGTCAATGGAAATCTCGAAAACAAAGCTATTAAGACAGATACACTGATATCAAATAATAATGAGACCCAGAGATTAGAGGTTTCTGGGTTTGACAATAAGAACTGTCAGTAATGTCTTCTTTCTTCTCCATTCCTCAGGTGCAGACAGCTGTGGTAAGTATATTTTATACCAGATTTCAGCTTCTTGTCATTATTATTCTCTATAAGATTGGTAGGTTATAACACAAGTGCATTTCCCCAGGATTAATGGTGCAAACCTATACCAACTGTAAGACCTGCGCCGAGGAGAAGATTGTCTGCGCCGGGGGCCCTCCAAAAAATCAAGGTACAGTATAAGTGTTTGTAAACTATGTGTATAGTATGTATATTGTGCCTATTATACAAAGGTGAGCAGTACTACATAGGTGCTGTTCACAGCACCCGCTGACTATTATATGCCATCTCCTCTTTTCACAGACTACTTGGAGAGATGCAGCTGCCTGTGCACCTCCAACAGATGTTTCGGTAAAGTAGAAGTTTCTATTCTTATATCTACATTCATATAGTACACCAGTAAAAATATAGGACCCCAAATCCTCACTGTACACTAAATATTCCAGTCACTTCCAATAGTTCATAGTTCATGGCAGAGAATCAGACTTCCTGAAGCAGGAGGACATTTACATTAATATGATTCTGTCCATAAGCAGACTATTTGTGGTAGCCTGTACAGTATATTGTCCATGTGCTGGTGACAGAGGGGTGATAGATACCAGCATATGATTAGCATATTTATTATAATATTATAAAGTGTCTTTAATGCTTGGCTCATATTTCATTTCTTTCTTCTTTTCTCAGATCTGAAAACTGGACGGTCCTGCTCTCCATGTAAAGACCACAAGTCTCATCTCGCAGAGACTGTAAACTGTGGAGGTGAGGAGACAGAAGAATATAATCAGTTACTATCAGTCCCCTCTATGATGCCCATATTTTCTATTACATCATATGGAAGGAGACGTGTTATTGAGACAACCCCTTTAAATGCAGGACAGAAAATCTACACAATTACTTCTGTAATATCTTCTTTCATTTTCCTTCTTTCTAGAGATAAATATCAAAGTTCCAGAGTATGAAGAACTAATTCTGGACTGCAGCTTTGAATGGTACTCGAGGCTGGAGGACTCCTATCAGAACGTGTTCACCCTGGTAAGTGAAATACAGATGCCCCAAATAACTGTAAAACTGGGAGATTGTTAATAAGTTATATGACCATCATATTAGGAAGCGCTTCCCAAACCTTTTCCTTCATTACCCAAAACATTTATCAGGAAGTCCTTTTACCCATGTCAGCATTTACCCATGTTATGTCATGTCAGCAAATTATCATCAGTTATCTATTTTTGTCTTAATAATAATGACAATGAATTTTAAGTAATTGTGACATATGAGGTTCTCACAGTTCTCTATATTATCTCTCTAGCATCATGAACATGAACCCAAAATCACACGGGAGCCCTACCTAGTGATCAAGGGTGTACTGAAGGGGGACTCCGGCCAGTACACGTGTACCACCATCCTGGACTCTGAAGTGCCAGTGAGTAAGATCATCTACAATGTGGCAGGTGAGGACATATTATTACTGGCACTATGCTGGGTGGTAATACTTAGATACATGGGATTCATATCTGCCTATAGGTGATAATTAGTGACAAAGGATCTAGTTCTGAAAATCTGAACTGTCACCTATAATTTGGGGGTTATTTTAGATTAGTATTTGTAAGGAAAAACCTATAAAGTGATAATTTAAGCCGCTTCCGTATTTTGGAGCCACTCTTCGTTTTGACAGTGCTTCTGAGCTGCCATGATACAGACAATTAAGAAAAATATATAATATTATTTCATATATAAGATTCACTACAAAGTCAGTATCATTCTCTTCATGGTATGAACTATTAATGTAATTGTTTTCCTCATTTAGTTATCAGTGGATCGGAACAGGCGATAGAAAAATACCACCCTCGCCCTACACTTCCTGATGTGCTTGACATCACAGCGCCTGAGTCGCCACTTCTAGAGGAGCTCCATAACAGCAATGCTTCCCTCACAGCAATATCTGTGGCCGGCTCCGTCACCATCATGTTGATCGCTGGCATATGGTAGGTAGCATTTATAAGATACTCTATGGAGCTAGCGTATTATTGCTGCTTAATATTTACACAGCGTAAACTTAGTCCAGGCAGTCACAAGGTGCGCCAGATTTATCACAGTGCTGAAGGCTTCATGATAAATTTGGCGCATATTACAAGGTCAGATATGTTATAATGTAACGAGAACACATTGGAGGATCTGTGCACACATTTCATTCAGAGCTCACATGTAAATAGCGGATATTAAATAACTGATTGATCTTCTTCTTTTTTTAGCGTCTGCATATTCTGGAGGAGGAAAATGAAATCTAGAGAGCCTCCGGAAAAAGAGCCAGTGTAAAGGCGAACAGTCAAGCACCATCCTGAACTACTGCCACCAAAAAACAACTGAAAACTAAAAAATCCCCTTCCTAAAAAAAAAAAATGAAAAAAAAAAAAATTATCTTCCCCTCCCCCACTTCTCCTTTCCTTTTCACACCTTAATCCCTCTCCATTAAAAAAAATATATAAAAAATATTTCCCAAAAAAACAAAAATAACCTTCCCTTCCCCATTTCTTCCCTCCCCTTCTCCCCCCCAAAAAAAAATAAATAAAATAAAAACACAAAAAAATCCTGACTGCAGTGTTTCTTTTGTTTCCCTCACCTTAAGTGAACATACATGGAACAAGAACTACAGAGACTATATCATAGATAGACCAGGAGGATCGAGCATCTTTTTTATTCTTCATCCCAGCACCAGTTTCCAGATCTCTATCGATATAACTTTGACTGAGTGGAAACAAGTCTTTATTAGGAAACCTCTCTAAATCTTGATGAGTAACTTCAAGGGGTTATCCAAGTAATGGAAAAAAAAAAAAACATGATAAAACTCATCAGGACTTACATACACATTAGTTAATCTTGATTTCTTGAAAAAAAAAAAAATTACACCTCTGCATAGTTCTGTTATTCATGCATTGTTTACATGCTACAGCAAAGCTGTGGGGGCGTGTAACTACAATGCCTGAGCTCTCCCTCATGAATATTTGTTGGTGTGAATAATCTTCCCTTCCCCGCCCCCTGCACTGCATTGCTTGCTCGGCACAACCTAACCTTGCATACAAACACTGTTACATGATCATCTCCTAGCTCACACAGATACAGATCAGTAAATATCTCTATCTCTATCTCTCTCGCTATATATATATATATATATAAAATAGGAAAAATGAGGAGCAGCACACTGTGACAACGGGTGCAAATCCAGTCCACGAACCACAACAGAGTCCTGTATTCGATAGATGCAAAGAAAAGGACGGCAGCACTCCTTTCAAAATCCGTGTAGAGTTTATTAACCCAGTGACAGCAACGTTTCAACGACTATGCGGTCTTTGTCAAGCCATGGCTTGACAAAGACCGCATTATGCGTTGAAACGTTGCTGTCACTGAGTTAATAAACTCTACACGATTTTTGAAAGGAGTGCTGCCGTCCTTTTCTTTGCATCTATATATATATATATATATATATAAATATATATATATATATAAAAATATATCATCGATAGAGATATATATTTACTGATCTATATCTCTATATACATATATTGATGATATATATGTACAGTATATAGAGATATAGATCAGTAAATATATATCTGTAGCTACATATTTATATACATATATATCTATATACAGTATATAATCTGTATATATGTATATAGAGATATATGTTTACTGATCTATATCGCCACATAAATATACGGTTGTAGTAGGGTTAACACACATGCTTTATGAGACATGTTATCTAAACTAAATGCAACTTAAACAGGTAAAGCAATTGCTTTTCAATGGTTTTTGTTTCAAGATAACGCGATTAGTTAAGAAATTTTAGTTAAGAGTTTGTGTGTTACCCCTGCTACATTTGTATATCTCTATATATCTCTATATATAATTTTTCTTTGAAGAGCATCAATTTACTTTTGTCTGGTCGTGGGGGGTGATTTTGGGGACCGATCACCAGTATTTGTCTGCAGTACTGATTTCCCTCACAGGAGCCAGCCGGCAGCCAAAGGCAGGGAGAGGAGGGCGGGCACACAGGCTGCGACGTTTTGTGTACAGAGCTGGGCCACTCCCTTAGGCAGGGATAAGCCTGTACACGAAACGTCATCACAGGAACCTGGTGGATGATATCGGGGGTCACGTGACCCGCATCGGCAGTGCAGAAACACGGCATAATACATAAAGAGAGTACATTACAAATGTATTTTTAAGTAAGTTATAAGAAACGTTACCAGAAGTACATATAACTCGGACAATGCCTTTAACATGGTCCTCAACCATCATGTGGGCTGATGGTGGGAGCTTTTTTTTTCATTCAGTTGCTTTATTTTCCTCCACCACATGCTCGACAACTGCCTCCATAACATGCTGCAGCGGTCCCTGTAAGCACAGCTTCTCTCTACCACGCACAGTCTCCCCGTCTCACCAGACCTCAGTGACCGCACAGCATTACCCATAATTCTGATGCCACAGACCAGCATCAGGACGTTCTGAGTAGGTGGAGCTAACATAGCTCCACCCCCACCCTTTGTCTGCACTTGCTCCAGGCTGCAAGGTCCAAACTTCAGACTGCGATGACTGAGCCTTCTACTGCATGCGACCCTCCGGCTCTAACCTCAGCTGCATGACTGCAGGAGCACCCAGGACCCTCTAATCAAAGCGCCCAGCCTGTTCCCCCTCCAGCTGGTAAGTCCATTGTGTAAAAAACATACAGCAGTGTCTATGGAGGAGGGGGTGCAGGGTTGCTGGGGACACACTAATTGTAACAGCCCTGCACTGCCCTCAAGTACTAATGGTGACAGATCTCTGAGCTCCCACTGTCAGCTCTGTGTTTCCTCTGTGGCCCCTCTGTGAGCTCCCTTTGCCACCTGTGTGCGCTTCCTGTGCCCTCTGTGTGTGCTCCCTGTGTGAGCTCCCAGTGCCCCCTCTGTGAGCTCCCTGTGCCCTCTGTGTGTGCTCCCTGTGTGAGCTCCCAGTGCCCCCTGTGTGCGCTCCCTGTGCCATCTGTGTGCTTTCCATGTGCCATCTTTGTGCGCTCCCTGTGCCATCTGTGAGCATTCCCTGTGCCCCTGTGTGTGCTCCCTATGCCCCCTGTGTGCGCACCCTGTGCCGTCTGTGTCTGCTCCCTGTGTGTGCTTCCTGTGTGCACTCCCTGGGTGTGATCCCCATATCCGCTGTGTCTGCTTCCTGTGCCCGCTGTGTGGGCCCCCTATGTGTTCTCCCTGTGTCTTTTCCCTATACCTGCTGTGCATTCTCCATGTGCCTGCTGTGTGTTCTCCCTCTGCCCGATGTGTGTGCCCGCTTTGTGTATCCGCTGTTTGCGCTCCCTGTGCCCTCTGTGTGCGTTCCCTGAGTGTCCTGCCTGTGCCTTCTGATGAGGGAACTTTCACATTAGCGGCAGGGGAGTCCGTCAGGCTGTTCCGGCGGGTGAACAGCCTGTCGGATCCGTCCTACCGGTAGTTCAAGTGTGCCCCCGGACTGCAGCTCCATTGCCATTGACTATAATGGGGACGGGGGCGGAGTTCCAGTACGACATGCAGTACTTTTAGTCCGGCTGCCTCTTGCCATGTGCTGCCGTGCTGCCACCGGAACTCCGCCCCATCCCCATTATTGTCAATGGGAACGGAGTGGCAGTCCAGGGGCACACCTAAACTAGCGGCAGGATGGATCCGACAGGCTGGTTACCTGCCGTAACAGCCTGACGGATTCCCCTGCCGCTAGTCTGAAACTAGCCTTAGATTAAGAATCTGAGGTCCAAATTAGCAGTGTCTTTTATTTCAGTACTGAGCTGAGCTAACCAGGGCTGTTAATAAAAGGCATCTATAAAGCTTTGTCACACATTGTGGCAGTATCAAAGCCAGATCTCCATAACAGTGTCATGCACAGATCCCCAAAACAGAGTGTCATTCACAGCTCCTCCATAACAGTGTGTCATCCATAGATCCCCCATAACAGTGTATTATCCACAGATCCCCATAACAGTGTCATCCACAGATCCCCCATAACAGTGTGTCATCCACAGATCCCTATAACAGTGTCATCCACAGATCCCCATAACAGTGTGCCATCCACAGATCCCCCATAACAGTGTATCATCCACAGATCCCCATAACAGTGTGTCATCCACAGATCCCCCATAACAGTGTGCCATCCACAGATCGCCCATAACAGTGTATCGTCCACAGATCCCCACAGCGGTGTGTCATCCACAGATCCTCCATAACAGTGTGTCATCCACAGATCCCCATAACAGTGTATCATCCACAGATCCCCGTAACAGTGTATCATGCACAGATCCACCATAACAGTGTGCCATCCACAGATCCCCCATAACACTGTATCATCCACAGATCCCCATAATAGTGTGTCATCCAGAGATCCTCCATAACAGTGTCATCCACAGATCCCCATAACAGTGTGTCATCCAGAGATCCTCCATAACAGTGTCATCCACAGATCCCCATAACAGTGTCAGCCACAGATCCCCCATAACAGTGTGTCATCCACAGATCCTCCATAACAGTGTTTCATCCACAGATCCCCATAACAGTATGTCATCCACAGATCCCCATAACAATGTCATCCACAGATCCCCATAACAGTGTCATCCATAGATCCCCCATAACAGTGTCATCCACAGATATCCCCATAACAGTGTCATCCACAGATCCCCCATGACAGTGTGTCATCCACAGATCCCCCATAACAGTGTGTCATCCACAGATCCCCCATAACAGTGTCATCCACAGATCCCCATAACAGTGTCATCCACAGATCCCCCATAACAGTGTCATCCACAGATCCCCCATAACAGTGTCATCCACAGATCCCCATAACAGTGTCATCCACAGATCCCCCATAACAGTGTGCATGCGCAGCATTATCTCCATTCACTGCTATGGAATTGCCAGTGATCAGCTAGTTCCAGAACACTCATAGAACACTTCAGGGGTCCGGATAGGACAACCTTTTTTTTTCAGCTTGTGGTTTTATAAACTGCACCGTGGAAAAAAGAATTGCCCTGGCCATTCATGATGCAGGTTTCATGTCCAGAATTTTGTTTGAAAATGGGCAGGAATGAAAATCCACACCAAAACTGCATCAAAAAGTGTGTTATAAAATGCATCGGAAAAAAAAACACATCCAGAAAAAACCTGATGCATATTCTGCATTACCTTTTTTTTAGCACAAAAATACTTTGTGCGAACATACCCAAAGAGGCTGTAGGATCAGCATCTTACAGTGGAAAGGCTATAGAGATATAATGTGGCTTTCTATAATCAGCTGCTGTGGTAGCAACCACTGTCCGTGCCTACAAAGTCCTGTCAGAGTTCTGGTCGAATATTTCAGGATTTGTGGCCCCACTTTCAATTTTGCCCACACTTTGTCTAAAACTGTCCCTGTGCACACCTATGTGTGCCCTATGGTTTGTTGTCACTATTATGGGGCCCCATGGGAGCTACACTGCACATAAATACTGCCTTAAATTACCAAAAGGTACTTACTAAGTGATATCGGAGTATATATTAGTTCTCTAATTGAAAATATCTACATCCTAGCCACGAACATCCTTGGCCTTTTAATCAGTCGTCCCCGCATTTCCATGCTTTTGCTGTTGCTTTCTCAGCTATAACATTTCCCCATAGTAAACAATCACACATAATGTGGAAGTAATGACATTTTGCTCCCTGCAATGGACTTTAATCAAGGCCCGCTATTCAAGCAATCAAATGTGCTTCCTGCCAACTGACAAAGCCCATTTGTTTTGGTCTTGCAAAGACTTCTTTTCTGCAGTGGAAGGCTGTGAGTTCTGAAGATATTTCTCAGAAAGAAGCTGCACATAAAAGTCTTTTTTTTATTTCTTATAAACTCCTCCAAATGTCATCTAGCATCTCATATTCTGACAAACTACAGGAATCGCAGGCAGACCTGACAAAATATTCTTTGATGGATGTGTCAGACAATAGATGTTTTGTGTGATGTATTATAAATATTAATAGTATCGATAGACTATTTAAAATTTGTCGTGTCACATATGCTTCCATGAGAAGTCTCCAGATGCCACTATCTTCCTTCTCTGAGCCAGCATCTCTTGTTGTATGTATTATGCATAGGAAGTGTCCTTTATCAGGACAGCAATCTGTGCATCCTTATGTAGCCGTATGTTCCTGACTCCTTTACTGCTACATATGTAGAACCGGAAAATGAAAAAAAAAAAAAACACCTGAAAAACCGCAACTGAGTTGAGATTGACAAAGTATAAATTGCTGGTGGTGCTTGGTCAATGATCACACAACCAAGGTGGTGCACCCTTTATGTTGGGTTCTGGGTATATGTTGGGCAGGGTCACATTAGTACTGGGTGGCATCTCTCTTTGCTTTGATGCAGGCTGCCAATCTGGCATGGTAACTATCGTACAGATACTGGATATCCTCCTGTGGTATGTGATTCCAAGCTCTTCAACTTGGACGCATAGTCCAGCCAAGGTGGTTGTTGGCTTCTGGGCATCCATCGTCCCATCAGTCACTTGATAATGAATAATACATACAGCAATATCCTTCATGGAAAAACTCCTTTAAAGGGGTTGTCCCACACAAGACATTCTACATTTTTCAAAGTAGTACCTGGATCTGAATACTTTTGTAATTGCAATTAAAAATTTAGCATAGCCACCATAGAGTAATTCCATAAATTGTATCTGGATAGCACCACCAAGCGATGTGGATATTTGGTATCAGTACTGTAGTAGTCTATACCAGGGATGGGCAAACTGCGGCTCTCCAGCTGTTGCAAAACTACAACTCCCAGCATGCAAAGACTGCTTACAGCTATCAGCCTACAGCAGGGCATGGTGGGAATTGTAGATTTACAACATCTGGAGAGCCGCAGTTT
Organism: Bufotes viridis; assembly: GCA_033119425.1. Lineage (NCBI taxonomy): Eukaryota > Metazoa > Chordata > Amphibia > Anura > Bufonidae > Bufotes > Bufotes viridis. Next base: position 149,956,831 of record CM065589.1, on the reverse strand, counting down.
GCCCATCCCTGGTTTATACCATCTTGCTTTACATTGTGTAAGCTGGAACTGTATATTGTAAGTTGACATGTAAGTATTCTTTCGCTAAATGAAGTACAGTAGGAAATGTCTCCGGGGCTGTGTTCAGTCAGTTGGCCTCAGGGAAACAAAGGCTGAATTCACATTACATGGACTTACATATCTCGCTTATGAATATATGATTTGTAAAATAAAAATGACTGCAAAATATAAAAAAAATATAGTTATTATGTTCAGCTGGAATGTAAACCTGAATTGCACATAGATCCAACCCCCAACACAGAATATGAGGCATTTTCAGCAATAATGTTCAAGTACAATTAACCGATATTTGACATTCCGTCCGCGGAGTGCCTGCCCCAGACCACAATACCTGTAGTGGGCACAACAAAGGGAATGAGTGCTGTTGGGTTCTAAATCTTCATTTCTGACCAGTAATTAAACTTGGATTGAATTTTGCAATGGATTATATTTAATTTATTTGTAACTTTTGCGCTAAAGTTCAATATATGAAATGTCCTAATACATTTTGCTGTATACACATTTTGACATACACTGCTATGAAAACGAATGACAATATGACTACCTCAACAGTCAACTAAGGTCTCAAAATGCGTGATAAGTTTCCAATGCTGAGCAACTATGACTGCAAAGAACAAATTACATTTGATGTGCCCTAATTAGATCACATTTATGCTGCATTGTGTTGAATCTACAATAATATCGCTTCCTAGGAGCTTGTAGGGCTGCCCGATGCTGTCAGTGCATTGTAATGTTTCTAAGTCGTGCTGCCATTCTAGGCATCAAGGTTCTGTACTCTCATTAGTGAAGCACATTTGGGATATGTGCTGGACTGAACTATAATTTCCTTAATGTAGTCAGCTAAATAATAGATACAAGACAGAAAGAGCACATACAACTGAACACAGGCTTGTAAGTGGAATAATAATGCCACTGTACTATGGGATGGCCGCACTTAAAGAGAACCTGTCTCTCACATTTCTGTTTGTGTCACGTTTTAGACGCTGGTCTTAATAAGTCCCTGTGCTGGATTGCTGAAGATATGAAGAGGCGCCGGCCTCTCCATAACTTCGGCGTAGCCAGTGTAAATGTATGCCAGCTTCCTTTGCTGTCTTACATTTAGACCGAACAGGTGTAGAAAATGATGAATGAGATCAGTCTGCCGGCCCGTCCCCTGCCCTGCCCACGCCCTGTGTAAAACCACAGAGTGGTGTTACCAATTCTGCACCTTGCTACTATCTTTTATGGTCTAACCTGTATGTCATCTATATATTTATTTCCAGGTCCCTCAACTCTGTGCATTTATATTAATGTAATGTTACTGTTCATGTAATGTGCCTGGTTTACCAGTAGGTGGCAGCAAACACGGCAGAGCTGTATGTAGGTAGAATGGAGCTTTCCATTCCATTCTAACCACCCTCTGTAGAGAGGTGGGCTAGCCCTACTTCCTGAAGGAAGGGTGGGGACCAGTTAGAGTTAGTGTGGGAGGGGTGTGTAGGGGCACGTCTCTGCTGGACGTGCCCACGCCAGCCAGAGCACCCTAAGCTCTGCTGGCCATTGAGGCAGAAGCTTAAAAGCCTTCCATGCCAAGAACATAGTTTATTGGCCTAATCTAAGTCACACTAAGAGGAGAGAAATGCAGCATAAAGAAGAAGCCAAGTTACTCAGTCAGCTTGTCAGTATAGCAGAGAGAGACCAGAGTTGGGTTTATCTGCCAGTTCATGCTAAAGCCTGCTAGAACCAAGACAAAGCCTGAAAACTGTTTGGAGAAACGTTTATTCAAGTAAAGCTGCCATTCAACTTCATCGCAAGGTCTCAACTCAAGTTATTCTTTCAAATCCCTCAATTATTCTGCCTTTTTATTGCTTTGGAGCCAAAGCCTGGGGTCCAGCAGTATGCAGGTAGGAGCACTGTGACACACATAAAGAGACATTTAGGCCGCATTAAACACCACTCGGCATTCCTACTAAACCTGGGATGCGATATAGAGGAGCCTGGGCGGAGGCGGCATGTTGCACATGCCCCCTCTTTTTAGACCTGGTGGAGGGGTGAAAAGTTTACTCCGCAATCCGCACCAAAAATACACCTAATATAGGTGTATTTCTGATCGTAAATGACCCCATGTCTTTCACATGACGAATTACCCTGTGTCTGTCACTACCAGAGCTTTGAGACGTTCTCACAGCTCTGTTTCTCCACCCCTGTGATGATGTAACTACTAGAGCTTTGAGACGTTCCCACAGCTCTGTTTCTCCGCCCCTGTGATGAGGTCTTTACTTTCTGTTTCCTTCCTCCCAGCTGTCCCTCCTGTGTTTGATTGCTCTGCCTTTAAATCACCTCTCTTCCTTTGTACGGTGCGGATTATACTACTTCATTTGACCTGTATCTCTCGCTTGAGTATCTTCACTGGTGTGATATCTTTTCTGGACCTGTGTTCTGCTGAAGCAAGTACTTCGGACATTGTCTGCTGACTTTGGATCTGTTTTCATTGCTGCTGCAGCTCCTTCAGTTAAGTGTGCAGACATTGTGTGTTTCTGTTTGTTTTGCTGACTGGATCCGAGGCGACCCCGGTTCCGTCCATATACTGAGCAGGGCACCGGTGGCCGTGCCCCTTCCACTACTGTAGGGGTTACAGTGGTCATCAGCCTTAGGTACGCGGGCATGTCTCGATCCACCATCTGGATCTGGACATGGGCTTAGCAGCATAGGGAGAGCTTTTAGGGTCTGACAGGGGTCACCCTTTATGTTCCCTAGTTTGGGTCCGGTCAGTAGCTAACTCACTGTGTATGCTCTTGTTGCTCACATACAGCCGTGACAGTGTCTTTGTTCCTGGCTGCCATACGGCAACTGACCAAACCCTCCACTGGGTGTTACCAGTTCGGGGTGTGTTCGTGCAAAATCTTCCACTTGCAACACTGATTGGACAGTGTCAAACTGTGCAAGGAAACATCTCCTACTGATAACAGTCAGTTGTACCTTTATTCAGAAACTTCCATCAGGAATAATAGAGGAATGGCATGATATAAACTCATAAGAATAAGTGCTTGAGAATTGTCAATTCACACAGAATACATATCAGGAGAGGCGGCAGGGCCCTGTAATGTGTCCTTGAAAGATATACACAGGTGACCTTGGTACGGTTTAATGAATTAAAGGGGTTCTCCGGGTTTTCTTTAAAATCTTGCTGTGTACTGACCTGTAAAGAGAAGATAATCTTCTCTGTAATTATCCCTCCATTGCACCACAAATGCCACAGTCAGCTTAGACTGGCTGCAGACTCTTCTGCACAAGTCCCGACTGGTGGTGCTTCGGAGCCTTCCTGTTCAGCTGCTTATACTGTATATACAGCTGAACAGGAAGACTTAGGAACAGAAGAACCCATATCCAGTCCCGCTGGTCCCATGAGTGAATCGAAGCAGACTGTTCTCTACACAGGTCAGCATACTACAACATTGTCAAGCAGGCTGGGAGAAGCACTTTAAGCCCAGCAAACCAACACTTTACATTTATGGTACACTTTACTTGGCTACTTCTTAAGGATTATAGAGCAAGGATTAAAGGGTTTATCCCATGATTAATGTAAAAATATGAAAATCGGACATCATATAATACATGACAATCTCTTTCTAACAAAGCTAGAACCAGCCCTGTACCTCACATGGGTCCAGAGATCTCCCCAATTATTGCTGCAATTGCTCTCTTAGAGTTATATCAAGTTGGCAGCTCAGGGGGCGTGTCTCAGAGGGTGTGTCAGGAGCTCTCTCCCTATTGCAGTTCAGGAGACAGTTGAAGGATGAACTGAGCATGTGCGGCCTTCTCAAAGAGCAGGTCAAAGAAAAAAGAAAAAATATAAACAGCAGGTGGCGCCATACAGATACATTTTATTGAATAACTCAGTGGCTATGATAAATTTTTTATCACATGTAATTACAAAAGTATTTAGATCCAGGTACTGGTTTGAAAAATGCTGAATATTTTTCATGGGACAACCCCTTTAAAAGGTTAAAGAAATGTAGAGGCAGGTTCTTGAGAGAACATAACGGCAACAAATAATATGTATTGTATATTCTCAGCACAGACAGAAGAAAATACTCAGGGTATGATATAATAGTCTCTCGTAGTATCTGTTTACTTACACTCCAGTGCCCAATTGTGTCAACAATTAACCTAACAAACCTTAACGAATGTTGCACATTATAAGTAAAATCAATTGAATGAGCCATGGGCTTCCGCTAAAGCATTACTCATGCAATTCTAGTACAAGCAAAGCACAGCAGACCTGCATGTAACACCACAAGCACTGCTCTGCCAGCCAAACAATAATTAGCTGCCCTGGGCATTTATTGCTACCTGATCATAAATAATCAGCTACAATTAAACTGCTCGGAGCAGGACTGAGAATACCGTGGAAATAATTACAGACGTATAATGGGAAAGTGCTCTTAATGGATTATAGTTATAAACTCTTTTATTTATTTTCTTCCTTATGCAAACGAGACAGGTAATTTACTAAATGGAAAGTTTTATATAAGTCAGTTCATTTATTTTACTTTTATATGCCCACTGAGGGCAGTGATTGGCTGCAGCGGTCACATGCTGTATAACGCCACTTCATCGCTGCAGTTTGTAAACAAGCAGCAGCAGGAGGACCGGACCAGTGGCGAAGAGAACAGCGCTGGAGAAACAGGAGAGTATAACATAATGTCTTATTTTAGGCAATTGGGGGCTTTTTAACTATTTCAGAGAACCCCATTTAAGTATACCTATCTGTCACAGTCAATGGCTGCAAACTCTCCCTGATCAACCGAGTCCACTGCCTTGTAGCAACTGTCCTGCCCTGTCCTTCAATATGCACATTCAAGCATCCAAACCCTTCCCAAACTGGGATGGTAACTTATAGTGATAAAGTGTGTTTCTCATCTATTAGAGTGCAGTAATGGTGCTGTTTCACTGTACTTACATTTCTCCTTTCCTCTGTACCCCTGCCCTGACGCTCTCTTATGCGGGCACATTGCACATAGTAGTGGTGATGAGTCCATACTCACGGCACACAACTTTTCTCTTTTGGTAGAGGTTTTCCTAGTGTTTTTCCTGAAATTTTTATTTACGACGTTCAATGTGCAATAAAACTGACTAGTTACTTTCATTCTACAGGTCAGTACGAATCCGGCGATACCTTATATGTATAGTTTTTCTTGCATTTTGATAGTGATAAAAAATTAAAAAGTGGAAAAAATGTTTTATTTTTTCGTCGCCATATTTCGACCCCTATAACTTTTTTGTAATTATGTGTAAGGAGCTGTATGGGGGCTCAATTTTTGCGAATCTCAACTTTTCATTGATACCATTCTGGGGTGTGTAAGACTTTTTGACGCTTTTTTTCCGTTTCGCTGTTTGCCGTATGGGGAAGATATTTTTATAATATGGGTGTTTTTGCACATGGTGATACCCATATTGTGTATTTTTTTATTTATTTTTATTTTTAAAAAACTTCATCTATTTATTTTTTTTTACACTTTTCAGGAACTATAACAAGCAATTATTAGATTGCTATTCTCATAGACCCCAATGTATTAGCATTGGAGTCTATGAGAAAATTATTAGTTTCCTATGGAGCCCTATTACAGGCAAGGGCTCCATAGGAAATGCTATGCAACAGCCTCCTGTCATTCACAAAGACAGGGGCTGCTGCACACAAGCCCCGGCTACTCTGATAGCCACACGGAAGGAGCCGGAGAATCTCCAGAAGAGTGTGCATCTGTTGTTTCACGCGCTCAGATGCCGTGGTTAGGATTGACCACAGCATGTGAAGAGATTGCAGACATTAGCCACGGGTGTCTGCTAAAAGAAACACCAGACACCCCACGGCTATGGCGCCCGCTCTGCTCGTGAGCGGGCGCCATCTTTAAAGACCCGGCCAGCGCTGTACTAGTACGGCACTGGTCGGGAAGGGGTTAAACTCAGTGTGCATAGAAATTTTATTTTTGAATATTTCCCATTTTGCATTTCCATTAATACTAGGTTTCTATAAAGTACCGACGTGGATGGCGACAAACTCACTCTGACAACTGAGGAACACTGGAACGGCTTTACTAAAGATGATTTTGCAGTACAGTGACAAACTATTGTACTGTACCTGTGAAACAGGTACCTTTTTATTCAATAGGGATGCTTAATCTTTTAGAAACTGAGCTGATACCAGGGAGGGTGTAACTACAATCTCTGTAGAATCGGTTTACCATTATACCGTCTCTCAGGGGCCGCAGTTACTGTTCCTGCAAGTGTGTGAGGGACCCTCCAGATGCTGTTTCTCTTCCTTCAAGGCAAGACCTTTCACTTTGCTGCAGTGAAGAATCTGGCGGGACACTTTGGGGGGCTTGTCTGTCACATGTGCTCCACCATCTGATCCCTTGTACTGGTCCATGTTGCACTATTCCTTCAGTGCCACACAAATTCTCGGTCTTCTGCAGCCTCTCTGTACCTGTCTGAGCTGCATTGCTTCACTTGGGTGGTTGCATCATACCACCCCTGAGCTCTGGTAACAGACCCTGCTTTGGACCTCTTGCACTGTACACCCCCCCCCCCCTATTCCAGACCATGGCTGAACTCCTCCACCTGTGTAGCAGGCTTTGTCTTCCCCTGTTATCTCTGGCTGAGAACTGTCTCTTTCTGCTGGACTGGAATGATGACAGCAAGTTTATAGGTCCCAGCACTGCGACAGCTCCTCATGACATTCCAGTTCTGTAGCACAGAGAGATAAAACCTCTATATGTAGATACAGAACACATTGTTATTTTACTGCTACTGCAAGGAAAATATGCTATCTGCTAGTATAATAGTAGAATAGTAGCATTAGAATGACAGTATGATAGCTCTATAGGCCTAGATATGTCCACAGAAAAGCACTGTAGTTAGTCTACCAATCATTTTAATCCAGGCGGCATTACAGAATTCATATGCCAAGTATACCAATCGACATGCATTGGCATGTCCATTTCCCAGACAAATAGATATTCTGAACATGCACTAAACAGTACTATAGTAAATATCTATGGTAAATATAACAAAGTATAAGTACCATATTTTTCGCCCTATAAGACGCACCTGCCTATAAGACGCACCTAGGCTTTTGAGGAGGAAATTAAGAAAAAAAAATATTTTGAACCAAAAGGTGTACATTTGGTGGGTTTTTTACTAATGGTGTTCTGTGCATGACACTATTATGATGCACTATTATGGGGGCATCTGTGGAGGACACACTGTTATGGGGGATCTGTGGAAGATGCACTGTTATGGGGGCATCTGTGGAAGATGCACTGTTATGGGGGCATCTGTGGATGACACACTGTTATGGGGGCATCTGTGGATGACACTGGTATGTGGGGATCTCTGGATGACCGCTGTTATGTGGGGGAACTGGGGATGGCACTGTTATGTGGGGGAGCTGGGGATGGCACTGGTATGGGGGCATCTGGGGATGGCACTGTATGGGGACATCTGGGGATGGCACTGTATGGGGGCATCTGGGGATGGCACTGCATGGGGACATCTGGGGATGGCACTGTATGTGGTATCTGGGAATGACACTGCTATGGGGGGAATCTGTGGATGACTCATAGCATCTTATGATATGTGTCATCCACAGATTTCCCCCCCCCCCCATAACAGTGGCTGCGATGACCCCCAATACAGGGGCTTTGGGCGGCATCTTGTTTGCTAATGACAGCGGGCCTGTGCAGTAACTGTATTCTACTACACCGGCCCGCTGTAGTAATGTTATAGGCGATGTTTAAAACTATCATCTTCATTAAACTTAATGCTGGCAGTATTACCCTATCTCCTATAATCTACGATCGCAGGCAGGACTGGAGTCAGGAGGCCGGGAGGGCAGGAGGCGGCAGCGTGACGTCATGCGCCTGTGCCGTCTGCTTCATTCATAAAGTGGGCGGAGCAGGCACGTGACGTTACGCTGCCGCCGCCCGACCGGCCTCCTGACTCCAGTCCTGCCTGCGATCGTAGATTATAGGAGATAGGGTAATACTGCCAGCATTAAGTTTAATGAAGATGATAGTTTTAAACATCGCCTATAACATTACTACAGCGGGCCCAGTGTAGTAGAATACAGTTACTGCACGGGCCCCGCTGTCATTAGCCAACAAGATGCCGCCCACAGCCCCTCCTCATTGATACACACACCGGGTGCACTCTTCAGCAGCGCGGCAGTGTATCAGTGTTTGCCGCATTCGCTCCATAAGACGCAGCACTATTTTCCTCCACTTTTTTTGGGGGGGGAAAGTGCGTCTTATAGGGCGAAAAATACGGTAAGTTTTTTAGCCTATAAAGGATTTCCAGGAATTAAATACTGATGACCTATAAGGATAGGTTATGAATATCTAATCGGTGGGGATCCAACTTCCTGAGGATTGGTCATTAATATTTAAGTCCAGGACAACCCCTTTAAGGATTGCTAGAACCTGGACAAGCTCTTGAATCTCTGTAAATGAAATATTTGGAATACTTTCTGTGTACATCAAATAGTTAAGTGCTACAAAGCCATGGAGAGTACTACCTCCAACTTGTAAACTGTTTTCTTACTGACTGACAGGCGTCAGGCCTCTCTAACTCATCTGAAGACAGTAATCTGATAATGTGTTCAACATCTCACACGACTGTCAGTCTTTTTCACTGAGGAGGCCATAAACATTGAAGGCTTTCAGTTAATAGGAATGACTTGAGCAATCTCTAACATGACTTTAAGAGGTGAATTCCTTCTATATGTTTAGTTATCTAATTTTATATGATGAAAAGGTTAAAAAAGGATGAAAAACAGGTTCTGCTATAAAATTAGGAAGAGGTTTATTAAAGGAATATAAGTACAGTAGGACACGTTTCAGAGAACCAATCACCTTCTTCAGGATTGCATTTCTATTCTAACCACTGGAAGAATGATGACATCTAATAAAGGAAACAGGTTCTTGGCAATATCCAAAGACAAATAACCAAAGGCAATTACCTTTCCCAACTAGACCCAACTAGAGGGGAGGCCATACTGGACTTAGTACTAACCAATAGACCTGACGGAACAACAGATGTGTAGGATGGGTGACACTTGGGAAATAGTGACCATAAAGTAATAACCTTCCAATTGTCATTCAAAAGAGTATTTCTTCAGGGAGAAACAAAAATACCAAACTTCAAAAAAGCTAAATTTAGCCAACTAAGAGATGCCATAGGCCTAACTAGCAGGGACATAGTCCTCAAAAATAAAAATATAGCCCAAAAATTGGATATTTTTAAAACCATCTTAAAATCAAATTGTGAGAGGTACATACCTTATAGGAATAAAAGGTTAAGGAAAAAGAAAAAAAAAACAATGTGGATAAATATAATTGTAAAAAAAGCAATAAATGACAAAAATAAAGTATTTACATCACTAAAACAGGAGGGGAGTGAGGAAGCACTGAAAAACTATAAGGAAAAAAATAGAATATGTAAAAGACAAATAAAAGCAGCCAAACTAGAGACAGAGAGATTAAGTGCCAAAGAGTGTAAAACTAACCCTAAAATGTTCTTCAATTATATAAATGGTAAAAAGTATAAATCTGAAGGTGTCGGCCCTTTATAGACTAATGAGGAGGGGAGCTGCAGAGAGCGATGAGAAGAAAGCAAAGCTATTAAGTATTTTTTTCTCCACTATATTCACTAAATAAAATAAAAGAAGTGCCGGTCTTATATATGCAAGAAGAAAATAAACTGTCAGATGAAATGCAGAATGCAAAAGTAAGTTCCCCATTATAAGTGTCCTGTCAGACCCAGGAAGAAGTACAGCGGTGTCTTAAAAAGATTAAAATAGACATATCACCGGGACCAGATAGCATACACCCCCGTATCCTAAGAGAATTAAGTAATGTCATAGCTAGACCCTTATTTCTGATATTTACGGACTCTATAATAACAGGGAATGTTCCACAGGATTGGTGCATAGAAAATGTGGTGTCAATATTTAAAAAAGGTCCAAAAACAGAGCCCGGAAACTAAAGACCGGTAAGTTTAACATCTGTTGTGGGTACACTATTTGAAGGTTTTCTAAGAGATGCTATCTTAGAGTACCTCAATGAAAATAAGTAAATAACGCCATATCAGCATGGCTTCATGAGAGATCGGTCATGTCAAACTAATTTAATCAGTTTCTATGAGGAGGTAAGTTCTAGACTTGACAGCGGCGAATCAATGGATGTTGTATATCTGGACTTCTCCAAAGCATTTGACAGTATACTAAATAAAAGGTTTTTATATAAAATGAGAATGCTTGGACTGGGAGAAAATGTCTGTATGTGGGTAAGTAACTGGCTCAGTGATAGAGAACAGAGGGTGGTTATTAACGGTACACACTCAGATTGGGTTTCTGTCACTAGTGGGTATCCACAGGGGTAAGGAGTGGGCCCTATTCTCTTCAATATATTTATTAATGATCTTGTAGAAGGCTTGCACAGTAAAATACAAATTTTTGCAGATGACACTAAACAGTGTAAAGTATAGACGGATCGGGATAGATTGGAGGCTTGGACAGAGAAGTGGCTGATGAGGTTTAACACTGACAAATGTAAAGTTATGCACATGGGAAGGAATAATGCAAGTCACCCGTACATACTAAATGGTAAAACACTGGGTAACATTGACATGGAAAAGGACCTAGGAATTTTAGTGAACAGCAAACTAAGCTGTAGAAACCCGTGTCAGGCAGCTGCTGCCAAGGCCAATAAGAAGCGTGAAGCGTGGCCAGGGTGCCAATGTTGGTGCCAGGGTGCTCCAGCTAGACCTAGAGCAGGACCTGAACCAGCAGGTGCAGATTGTGGCGCAAAGGTTAACTGCGCAGCAATCTGTGATGTTTTGCCTCTCTCACCGTGTCTAAAAAAAAAGGGACATAGTGTGGGCAGGGAAGGGAATGGTCTGGCAGGCCCATCTCATTTATTATTTTCTACATCTGTTTTAGGCATAGAAAATGGTCTAGATCTATGCCAGGGAGCCAGGGAGCTGGCATGCATTTAGACAGGCGGTGGATACGCCAAAGTTATACACCCAGTCAGCACAAAGGGTATTTATACCAGCGTCTAAAACCAGGGTCTTAATAATGGACCCCCGTAATTTATACATTTAAAGCTCTCCTATTTCTGATCTCAGTTGTGCACAAGGGAGATGTTATCAGTGAGACAGCTATCACTGTATACACACTCTCTGATAACACTTCCCCCATGTATAACTAAGATCAGAAATAGTAGAGATTTAAATGTATAAGGGCTCTTTCACACTAGCGTTTTTGTTTTCCGGCATAGAGATCCGTAATCGGGTCTCTATGCCGGAAAAATTCTGATCAGGATTATCCCAATGCATTCTGAATGGAGAGAAATCCGTTCAGGATGCATCAGGATGTCTTCAGTACGTTGTTTGGCCAGAGAAAATACCGCAGCATGCCGCGCTTTTTGCTCCGGCCAAAAATCCTGAACACTTGCCGCAAGGCTGGATCCGGAATTAATGCCCATTGAAAGGCATTAATCCGGACTTAAGCTAAACGTCGTTTCGGCGCATCGCCGGATTTGACGTTTAGCTTTATCTCAATGGTTACCATGGCAGCCAGGACGCTAAAGTCCTTGTTGCCATGGTAAAGTGTAGTGGGGAGCGGGGGAGTAGTATACTTACCATCCGTGCGGCTCCCGGGGCGCTCCAGAGTGACGTCAGGGCGCCCTACACGCATGGATCACGTGATCATTGCGCATGGGGCGCTCTGACGTCATTCTGTATACCGCTAAGTATACCGCTCCCCCGCTCCCCACTACTACTATGGCAACCAGGACTTTAATAGCGTCCTGGCTGCCATAGTAACCTCAAAGCATTTCGAAGACTGATCAGGATCCTTATCAGTCTTCTAATGCTTTCAGGCGACTTGCGTTCTGCCGGATCCGGTGGGACGGAAGTGCCTGCCGGATCCTCAGAACGCAAGTGTGAAAGAGGCCTAAATTATACGTTTTACTGAATCTTATCCCACCAAACTATATATCACTCTGCTCTATAACATGCTGCCTACAGATTACATTGCATTTCGTGGTGACTGGTCATCTTTAAGTGAATTAAAATAATGGTTATGCTTTATCACTAAGTCTTTACTACCCTTGTCCACCAGGAATGTAAGCCATTCCCTTCCCTAAGCCCCCTAAGATAATACCACTAACCATTACTATTGTGCAGTATATTGGTGACACCTGATGGAACTGTTCTGCAAGGGAGGGTCATACAGCTGGCACTATTTTTAGGATATTCTTCTGTTGCTTATTAGGAGTTCTTGCTCTTATTAATATATTATACCTGTCATAAAAATCCTGTTTGTGCTCCTGTGAAGTATTACAATACTTTTGCAATGATGATTTTTTTTTTTAATCCAAAGAGACTCAGGGAGAATTGCTGCATCCTGTACATATGCTAACCATGTCCCCTTGTGTAAACTAGGCATGTGTATGTCGCACATATTTTTCTGTTGCCTTCTGTCAGCATTTACTCTTTGTCTAGTAGACAAAAAAGGTGTTGGATAGTACAAAATTAGCAATATACCAGGTTCCACAAGTGCTATTTTAGCAAATATTTACTAAGAGTGCCCAAAGCACCACCATTTTTAATAGAAGGTATAGTTCCTGGACCTTTCAAAAGCTAAATAAGAAAGGGTTTGTAAAGTACTGTATGTGATAGGAAGAGAAAGAAAAGATATTCACAGGAAAGTGAGATGTTGAAAGATCTTAGGGTGCTGGTGGAGATATTATTAACTAGTAAAGCCATAGAAAAAAGTGAGGTGCAAAGGATGGTGTCACAATGATACCTAATAAAAAGGCTACAGACAACATTGATTGGGGAGAAATACAGTAGGACATAAAAAAAGGAGGACCAGTGGTGCAGTAAGGAGCTGGCTGTGATGCCTGAAAGAGCATTTTTCAAGGCTGTGAACATATTAAAATTATTTTGGTTTCTGGACATCCTGTAAAGATTTGTTCCAAAATCTATCCAGTCTCAGAAAAGCCCTTTAAACTTACATTCTCTGATCTATGCTGATAACGTAGGTTAACCACACACTTGCAGAATACAAAATACCACATTCCTTCATCAGCACGTGACATACAGTGGCATGCAAAAGTCTGAGCACCCCTGGTCAAAATTACTGTAACTATTGAAGATGAAATAATCTCAAAAAGGCATATAATTAAAGATGACACATTTCCTCTCTATTTTAAGCAAAAACGTTTTATTTATTTTCATCTTTTACATTTTAGAAATAACAAAAAAGGAAAAGAGCCCTAAGCAAAATTTTGGGCATCATGCATGGTTAGTACCTAGTAGCACCCGCTTTGACAAGTATCACAGCTTGTAAATGCTTTTTGTAGCCAGCGAAGAGACTTTAAATTCTTGTTTGAGGTATTTTAATTCCATTTTTCCTTGAAAAAGCCTTCTGTGAGATGACTGGGCTGTCTTGAGTGCACTGCTCTTTTCAGGTCTATCCACAGATTTTCAAAGATGTTCAGATCTGTGGACTGTGAGGGCCATGGTAAAACCTTCACTTGCGCTTTTTGAGGTAGTCTATTGTGGTTTTTGAGGTGCGTTTATGATCATTATCTATTTGTAGAAGCCATTCTCCGTTCAACCTTTTTACAGTTGGTGTTATGTTTGTTTCCAAAATTTGCTAGAACTTCATTTAATCTATTCTTCCCTCTACCCATGAATGTTCCCCCTGCCATTGGCTGCAACACAACCCCAAAGCATGATTGATCCACTCCCATGCTTAATGGTTGCAGAGGTGTTCTTTTCATGAAACTTTGTGCCTTTTTTTCTCCAAACATAACTTCGCTCATCATGGCCAAAGAGTTCTATTTTAACCTCATCGATCCACTGGAATTTTTTCCAAAATGGCTTGTTTAGATGTTCTTTTGCAAACATCTGATGCTGAAGTTTGTGGTGAGGACACAGGAGAGATTTTCTTCTGATGACTCTTCCATGCAGGTCATATTTGTGCAGATGTCACTGAACAGAAGAACAATGTACCATAACTGCAGAGCCTGCTAAATCTTCCTGAAGGTGTTTTGCAAGGTCAAGTGGGGGTTCTTATTTGTCTTTCTAGCTATTTTGTAAGCAGCTGTCTCTGACATTTTTTTGGTCTTCCAGATCTTCTCTTGACCTCCACTGTTTCTGTTAATTGCCATTTCGAACTGAGGAAATGGTAACCTGAAAACCCTAATGGGCTATTTAAGGTCTGAGATCTTGGTCAAAATCGTCTGAGCATTTAAATCTCCTTGGTTTACCATACTTTTGCAAGGTACTCCTTTCCTTTTCACACTCTAAAATTTTACAAATCCAAAATAATACACTGATATTGATTAAAATGTTGAAAAATGTATTTCATCGCTAACTTTATGCCTTTTGGAGATTATTTCATCTTCACAGTTACAGAAATTTTGACCAAGGGTGCCCAAGCATTCCACTGTAGACGAAATAGTAAGATGAAATAGTAAGAAATTAGAGATGTTTCATTGTAACACAGTAATGTAATAAAGTAGCACTTTAGTATTAGGCCAGGAAATATAAATTTAATTCCAGCTAACTCCTACCTAAATAGTATAAAAGTAAAGGTTTCACTTCAAACACATACACAATAGAATTCATAAACAAGAGTGACCATGATTTTCATGTTCGGGAAAATTGCTATAAGTAAAGTAGAATGATTTAGGAAGAACAGCACTGGGGTCACAATTGATCCATATGTCAAAAGTAAAAGATATTTCTGTGTATCACTATCTCACTTTGAATCCTTAAGCAGCTGGATGTGTTTCAAAGGTATAAGAGGTAAAATACACAGTGTGCAGATATGCCAAATTCCTTAAGGGCAAATGGGACATTGCAAAAGGAAGACTGTGTCATCTCCTGGAAAAGAACCTTAAAGTAAGCAGAAATGACTGTATATCTAAAGATCTTTCATTGATTTGTATGCTTACTAAATGTTGCTGAAGATAAATTTTGTTACAAGATTTGCTAAAATTGATCCATTAAATGCAGTTAAAGGGGTTTTCTAAGATCTTTGTGGATTCTGAAAATGCCTTTACTTTTTAGGACATAAGAAACATAACACAGGGTATGATCCACACTGATCTATTTTTTAATAGTGGGGGCCACTCAATATTTGGAAAAATTGGACCTGTAATGTTGTGAATACAAAGTTTTATACCAAACATACAATAAAACCAATCTCAACAGATCTTGGTTGCAACCATATAAAATGCTAATGAACAAATATGGCCCAAACACAATTAAATTGCCACTAAAGTTGTGAGTGATGTTGGACTGCGTCAGAAGTGTGTGAAATGACGCACTAATTGCAGCTTATTGTTGCAGTTCACTTAGCTGCAGGTCGGGAAGTGTGTTGGTTGGATTGCTTGTGACAGCCAGACAGGACCTGGGAAAGGAACGGCCCATAACGTAACGGTACTATCACAAGAGTGGCCACAAGTCACGTGAGACGCCAACTTTGCACGGCAGGACCTAGTAAAGGAACGGCCCATAACATGACGACACAATCACATGAGCGGTCGCAAGTCACGGTAGACGCCAACCTTGCCTGGAGACTCTGAGACACAGCTCAGACAGTGAGGCCACATGGGACGCCGTGTACGGCCCGGTCTGCATCTACAATAGATAACAAGCTATCCCAGCACTTCGTGAAAGAACGGTAAAGTACTCAGCAATCCCTTTTTAAACTTTTATACATGCTCGAACATTAGTGTTTTTTTATCGCTACTCTACTCTGGACTTTGTTCAAATTAGAGTACCCATCACTCCTACCAAGGCGATAAGTGGACGCTCTTGCTAAGTGAACTGCAACAATAAGCTGCAATTAGTGCGTCATTTCACACACTTCTGACGCAGTCCAACATCACTCACATCTTAAGTGGCAATTTAATTGTGTTTGGGGCCATTTTTGTTCATTAGCATTTTATATGGTTGCAACCAAGATCTGTTGATATTTGTAAACACCCTAATATTGGTTTTATTGTATGTTTGGTAATAAACTTTTTATTCACAACATTACAGGTCCAATTTTTCCAAATATTAAGTGCCCCCCACTATTATTTATCTCCTTATGATTGCTATTTCTTGGTTTAGGTGGGACCAGGGGTGTGCACCATTCCGAGTTTGCAGATAGGTGAGCCACTGAATTTATATAACAACTGATCTATTTTTTGTCTCAGCTTTTTAACTGAGGTACTGATGTTGGGAAATTGTGTTGTAGTGAATAAGAGGCAGCAAGAAACAATAGGACATATAAAGTATATAAATACTTATCTCCTGTTACAGCTCAGAAGGGGATCAGTATGTAGATACAGGTGAAGGACATCACCAGCGAACTACTGTATAGGCATCAACATAGTGTAGGAAGTGCGTCAGACTAGCATAACTCTGAAGACACAGCGACATCAATCACCATGACACTTTGTATTCTGTAGTCTGCTTGCTCTTTTGACTTATTCTGTAATCGGCTCTGCCTCTCGTTTCAAATAAACATGTAAGTTCCTTTCCAGAAAAAAATGTTTCAAGAGTTTACTTCAGCTGCGGGCAAAGTCCTGGATGCCTAATTTACGTTTTTGGAGCCTGAAGGCAGAGACTGCCTAGCACATAATGGCCCTTTTACATGGACTGATATACAGGTAAACATTAGGAACAAACTTAACAGGGCTGATAACTGTCTGCTTGTCAGAGTAGGTGAGAGTTGCACATGCAGCAATCATCTCCTCTGTATGTGGAAGAACGATCGCAACAGTGATTGCTTGTGCCCATACAAATTCATTACTTGCCAGCAGCACTTTTCTGTTAAAACAGAGTGCTGTGCTGCTAACAAACAATGATTTTACTTAGAGATGCAATCACCTGATAAACAAGCTCCAATCTTTTTCCCATGTAACGAGGCATTTAGAGGCTGTATTTATCAAGTAGTCCACACCTTAAAGAAGCTATCCAGTAAAATAATGATGACTTATTGTCAAGATAGGTCATCAATGTCAGATCGGCAGGGGTCTGACACCTGAAACCTCTGCCGATCAGCTGTTAGAAGAGGGTGGTGCTTCGTGATCGTCGTTGCCTCTTCCTAGGCTATATAATGTCACCGTACATTGGTCACATGGCCTAGTTACAGCTCAGCCCCAAGCAAGCACAGCCGCTATACTATGTACGTTGCTGTACTTGGAAAGCTGTCGCAAACCAGCCCCACTAACAAGGGTTCCAAAGACAGTGGCAGATCCCTGAAACAGCTGATTATGGGGGTGCTGGGACTGGTTCTAATCTATCTAAAGGCATAAAAATGGTTTTAGACCGGCCAATGTGTTAATGAAGACCTATCCTAAGGAGAGGTCATCCTTATCTTTACCCGGATAAACCCTTTGTCATAAATAATGGGCCTGATTTATCATAGACAGACGATGTACGCCAGTCTATGATAACCCTGTGTACTGCCGTACAGCTCGTCATAAGTTGGGCACAGCCTTCGGTCCGTCTGCCTGAACTGAAATCTAGCTACCTGGCTGGCATATAGTTCTGTCTTCTTCTATGCCAGAAAACGGCCATAAAAGAAGATAAATGTGGTGGGGTCGTTGACCCTTAACCAGACTTTTTGGGAAAGTGGCAAAGGCGGCGGAGAAATACCACTTGCACCATAATTTGGTTTGCACCTTTTTCAAACCAGAGAACTGGCGTAAAATAATGATAAATCAGGCCCAGTGAATTCTTCATATGAAGTGGGAACATATATGGAGAACGTGCACAGCTTTTTTGAAAATCATCAAGAAAACATACATTATGTGTATTTCACCATGAAAGCCACAAAAATGTCTTATACTTCTGTAACTGCCTCTTATATGTTTTCTCCACTCCTGAAATGTATATATATATATATATATATATATATATATTTATACAGTATATTGAAATCCACGACTAGTGCCTTCTCTTTTGTGGTATCTGTGCATAGGATGTGCTTCCAGTAAGCCGTTGTCACTTTCTCCCTTCCTGGTTGTCCTTCTCTTAACTCCACAGAACCAATTATAGGGTTTTGGGGGGATTATAATATTGATAGTCCTTTAAAAAAGTCTACTAAGAGTCAGACCCCCATCAATCTGATATTGATGGCCTATACTATGGATAGGAAATCAATATTGTAATCCCAGATAATCACTTTCACACAAGAAGTAATAAAATGTACATATAAATTCACAAAACTTAGAAGAGTATGTATATGAACTTTTTACTCTAGAAAACATGGTTCCCCAGAGCTGACTATAAGCATATGTCTACTGTTCCTAAATGCAGCCCTGTGAACCCACCAATGTAACACCGAATTTCAGGTAGAGCATATGGATTTATATTCTTAATCTTTCCATCTGCATCTCAAAAGAAAGCTAGTAAAACATCTCTGTTTAAGCTATTAATGACTTGGTTCTGTTCTTTCCTTTCCTTTAAAGAGTTCACTTGGCCGCAGTAATTATTAGCATAAACAGATGAAAAGGAACAAAATGGTCCTAGGTGGTATCAGGCTACACAAAGTCTGAGGTCTTGAAAGCACAGACAGTGCTGTAGTGCATCATTAAAATACATTAGTAGAAAATTGTCTGAAGCAGATTATTATTATTTACTCGCGGAATGAAAAGTCAGAAGAAAAGTATGAACGGATTCTAATAGCATGTTGCCAATCATGACCTGTAGTTCCCAAGTCACTTTGACCAGAAAGTGCACTACTTTCACTACATGTTAAATATTTCTTACAAATGCATTCCAGTCAAAGCAACTGAGGATAATAAAGCAACTTGTCCCCAGTAACCCAAGGAACTCTGCAGATATTAGTGAGGAACTGTGCATTGCAATAGATCAGTGGGAGTTCATCTACATTCATCCTGTACATGAGCTTGGAAACCTAATGAGTCTCCTCTAATAGTATGTGAAGAGGGACCATGAGATGTTCAAAGCTATGTCAGAGCAGCTGACATGAAACGCATCTCCTTAGAACAGAGGTCCCAGGGTCTTTTCTACCTTGTGATTTGCGCAATTTGCTTTCAGATCACCCATTTTGTATTATGAATATTTTGTTCTTAGATGTTGAAGAGATTCATTAAAGAAGTCGTTTTAAATATGAATGAGGTTCTCATAATGTTACTGGAAGGAAGAAATTAGGATTACCTAGTTCACTAAGCAGTAATATTCAGTAAGAAGTAGAAACCTGTACTTAAAATTTACATTTTGATGCCAGTAGACTGAGTGTTCCTGATACTTAAAGGAACATTGAAACAACACTGAATTATGTTAAACTTTTAAATGGAGCGGCATGCATGCATGTGTATCCACCACTCCGACTTTATGGGAGATAGGCCAGCACTTGTACTAGCTAGATCCAGTAGCCCCATCTTGTTGAATGGTGCATCAGACACACATGCATGTCTGTGGCTCCCTTCAAACAGGGAACTCGGGTCCCCATTCTAGTGACCGGCAGGCGGTCCAGCAGCCAGAACCCTGCTGATCAGACATTTATCCCCAATCGAGTGGATAGGGGAAACTTATTGTCATGGGACAACCCTTTTAAGACAACACAGGTATGTAGTGTCATGTCAATTATCAAAGAGAATCCCTCGATGCAGACCTCTCCTTGCAGGAGTTAGAGGCTGCTATGAGAGCTTGTGTGGGAAACTCCTCTCCAGGTTCTGATGGATTCCCATATGAATTTTATCATAAATATAGAAAGGCTATTCTCCCCCGTCTTCTAAAGGTATTCGTTGAGGCAATAGAGGACGTTAGTCTCCCGGAATCAATGACAGAAGCTATAATAGTACTAATATTGAAAAAAGGCAAAGATCCCTTAGATATGGGTTCATATAGGCCGATTTCTTTACTCAATACGGATGTCAAAGAGGACCTTTCACTTCTCCTGACCTGCCAAATTTAATAGTTACATGCATTCCCCACGTACTAACAATTCTGGAGCATCTAGTCTTATGGCTCTGTGTTGTGCCATTCCTTTATTATTTGCACTAGAAGTTATGAATGAATTGCTATTAGCCTTTAGTAAGGGTACAGAGGGGAGGTAACCAGTTGGGGGGGGGGGGGTACGTGCACAGTCTGAAAATGGCTGGACTGATTGGATAGAGTCAGTCTGTGCAGGTACACACCCCCAACTGGTTACCTCCCCTCTGTGCCCTTACTGCAGACTGCTAGCAATTAATTCATAACTTCTAGTGCAAATAATAAAGGAATGGCACATCATAGAACCACAAAAATAGATGCTCCAGAATTGTTATTACACGGGGAATGCATGGAGCGATTAAAACAGGAATGTCAAGAGGGGTGAAAGGTCCCCTTTAAGCTTCTCTCAAGGATTCTTAGTACTAGGTTGTCTAAAGTTATCTCATCTATTATACATTCTGATCAAAACGGGTTTATTCCTAATAATATTCCTAATTGACAGGGTGGAGTGGAGATTCCTCTGGAGGGTGTTAGAGAAGATGGGATTTGGTATTAGGTTCATAAATATGATTAAGCTTTTGTACAAAACCCCCAAGGTGAGGCTGAATATTAATAAGACGCTGACAAGGTGTATTTCCTTGGGGAGAGGTACTTGTCAAGGATGTCCACTTTCTCCACTATTATTTGATATTTATATTGAGCCTCTTGCTGTTAGGGTCAGGCAGGATCCCAGGATTGAAGGGTTTGGGATATCGGGAACCGAAGATCGTATTTCCTTATATGCCGATGTTGTTTTATTTAACATACAACATACTAATACTACCCTCCCGAGGGTTATTTGAGTTGTAAATTTCTTTGAAGAAGTTTCGGGTCTTGATATTAACTGGTCAAAAACCATTCTTATGCCTTTAGATAGATTAGAGTTTTCCAGTAATTTGAGGATCTCTGATTCACTTGAATATTTGGGTATCACTATCTCTTCTAAGATTAAAGATTTTTTCAGCTTAATTTGATCCCATTGATAACTAAATTGAGATCTAAAATAAAGATATGGCTCCGACTCCCGCTATCTAGAGCCGATAGAATATCCCTGGTGAAGATGGTGATTTTGCCCCAATTACTGTATATCCTCAGGAACTTCCCAGTATGGATTGAAGACAAGTTTTTTAAACTGATTGAGAGAATCATTAATCTACTTTGGGGGAGAAAGCGAGTAAGGCTTAAATTGGAGCATTTTTATAAGCCGATGGAACAGGGAGGATTAAATCTTCCCTGTTTCAAGGGCTATTTTATAGTATCACAGCTATGGCTTTATTATGTATGGGAGAAAAGCCCACTTTGCAGAACCTTGGTGAAGATTTCTTCACATGATAATATCTTTACTTCATTGGAATCTGGCCAATTAATCAATCTCCAACAGGACTATAGAGTTGCTGTGAATCTATTTATAAAGTCCTGGAGTACTATTAGAGATTGGTTGGGAATAAAGGGATCCCTTTGTTATACACCCTTTTGGCATAATTATTATTTACAGGGCTTAGATGAATTGGTTGGGTATCAGTATTGGCAAAAGAATAACATTTGTTATCTTGCACAGGTGGTTGGGAATGGGCATATTTTTTCGTTTTTGGAGTTAGCACAAAGAGAAAATATATCTAATTTATCTTAGTTTAGGTATTTTCAATTACGTCCGGCACTTTCTAGTATAAAAGAAAAATCGCTTTTTGATATAGACACTTCCACATTTTTGCATGATTAAATAGTAAAGCCAGCACAGAGGGTTAAGATTTCTCAATGTTATAAATATCTACTTAAAGCATGATTCAATAATATACACTCCCCTGGGCAAAAGGCCTGGAGAAGGGATTGCCCAATAATTCAATTGGATGATTGGGATAATATACTGGTGAATGTAGGATTAGTTTCTCATAATTTTAATTACATATTGGTTCAATTTAATATTTTACACAGAATCTTTATTACACCTTTAAGGCTTAACAAATGGGGTTTGAGAAACACTTCTAACTGTCCATGGTGTGATTCACCTGAGGCCGATCATTTACATATGTGTTGGACTTGTATAGAACTAAAAGATTTTCTGGGGGGCAATTCACAATTATATTACCCAAAAACTGAAAGTGACGATTCCATTTACGATAGAGTCTTGGATTTTGAGTGACCTTTCCAAGGTTGGGTGCCATAAATACAAAAGGATTCTTTTGGTTAAAATAATGTTTTTGGTGAGGCTCTTGATTACACGGGCTTGGTTCTCATCCAATACTCCAAGTATAAATACATGGTTAAATCTCGTTAATAAGATTAAAAGATATCAAAATATTTTATATAAACAAAGAAACTCTGAGGATAAATGGTTTTAGGTATGGGGAGAATAGAATTTTGAATTTTTCCTGCCTCAACCTCCTCACTATCCTGGTTCAGGTTTTTTTTTTTGCTGAGGGGGATGGGACATATCGCAAAGGGATATGAGTTTTGGAGGGAATTTTGATAATTTACTTTGTATGGAAATATTATTGTTTAAATAAAAGTTAAAAAAATAAAAAATTATAGAAGATTCATGCATTAAGCCGACCTTATACAATTCAATTACCATTCAGTTAGGAGATTAGACAATATATTGACTTTGTTCTATGTCCCCAAATGCTGAAACGTGCATGCACATATTTAGTCTAATAAGGTCCATTGGGAAATATATAATAATATCTAATGATTATCCTCTTGATTTTGAATGCATTTATATATCAGAGAGGGTAATTGTTGTGCCAAATACACTGAAATAGCTGGTTAACGGAAATATCAGATACAGCCTATGGACAAGAGTGGTGCTGTTTCTAGAAAGTAGTGACATTTTTTGAATCTCATATAACCCCTCATATATCCTCTCTACAAGAGTTTGGAATATTCTACCAAATGCATTAATACTACCAATGCCTTGGGTCCTAACAAACCTATACAAAGACAACTGAGTCTCAATTAGTTCAAAAAGTAACAATAATCTTTATTAATTACATATACACAACATGATAAAAATCGAGATGAAATACCCCAAAGTAAAAGTGCGGTATTCACCTGAGGGATAATGTAACATTACAGTCAACACAGAGGGGAGTCAAGAAATATACATTACTTAACTACCCAGTAATAGTAAGCAGACATTGATCTAGGGCTGCAGCTATCGATTATTTTAGTAATTAAGTATTCTACCGATTAATCCGACGATTAATCGAGTACTCTAATAAGAAAAAGCTAATTAAAAGAATGCTTTCTATCAAAACTCATCAGCTTCCCTGCCATCACACCCCCCCCCCCCCAATGCCATCAGTTTCCCTCCAGTGCCACCAGCTCCCCCCAGTGCCATCAGTTTCCCCTCCAATGCAATTAGTTCCTCCAACAGTACCACCAGCTCCCCTCCAGTGCCATCACCCCCGCTCAAGTTCCATCAGCTGCCCCCCCAGTGCCATTAGTTCTCCCTTCAATGTCCCCAGCTCCTTCCCCAATGCCACCAGCGTCCCCCAGTGCTACCAGCTTCCCCATGTCATAAGTTGCTCCCCCTCCCAGTGCCATCAGCTCCTCCTCCAATGCCATCAGCTCCTCCCGTGTGATGAACTCCGCCCAATGCATCAGTTCACCCACTCCAACTCCTAGCCATCAGTGGCCAGCCGTAGCGCCAGTGAACTAAAATACTTACCTTTCCTGTAGGGGCACTGCCGACACTCCAGAGATCTTCCATCCTCTTCTTGAAGCGCTGCACTGGGACCTGACGTCACACAGCATCATGTCAATGCGTGCTTACGTGCACTGTGTCATGACGATGTGTGTATATCGTGATCCAGTGCAGCGCTGTGCGGGCAGGCGGGTGACCACGGAGCATCAATAATAGCAAGCTCCTCACTCACAATCCGTGATCACATGACACAAACGAATCATTGATGCAATAAAATTGAGTTAATTGATTAATTCGAGTAATCGTTTCAGTTAATAAGAATGTATAAGGACTTGTGTCTATTAATCTGGTGCTTTTAACCCCTCATTCAAAAAGTAAACTTTTTGTTTTCTTTGTATAGGTTTGTTCATTCAGTATTGAGTTGGCTCCTTTTTGAGGGGATTAGATGCTGCCCACTATAATATTTGGGCTTTTGTTCATTTTTGTGCAATGTAACCTGCATTTATCAATTGCCTTGGGTACTAAGCAGACCTGAGAAAAATAGAGACTACAGCCACACTTCAAATAATTCATTTTGGAATGTCCAATTACCATTTGCCCTAAATTGTTCACTTGAAGAAAGGGTTTATGCAAGAATGGGGGAAGGGTTGGCAACCCTCCTCACCATTCTGCCGAATTTGCAAAGGGAAGATTACTTACCTGCTTCTTTCTCCTCCAGGCCAGTGATGCTCTGCTGGGCTCCATTAATGTCAACATCTGGTTTGACATCGCTGCAGCCAATCACTGTCTGGCAACCCTTGTGTCACATAACGCACATGGATCTAGAGACCAGAGTGGCGAGTGATTGGCTGCGACGATGTCAAATCGAATGTTGACATTGATAGAGTCCAGCAGAGCATTGCAGACCTGCAGAAGAAGGAGCAGGGGGCCAGCTCCAGGAAGCAGGTAAGACATCTTAACTTTGAAGGTCCGGCAGAACAGGAGGGGGATGGGGGGGGGGACTTGCTGAAAAATAACTCACAATCCCTTTAAAAGCTGGGTTCAGGGGATAAGAGGCGGGTGCAGTGCCGGAAAATGCGCGATTTTTCCACGCGAGTGCAAAGCGCTTTAATGTGTTCTGGCACGCACGTGCGAAAAATCTGCATGTTTGGTACCCAGACTTGAAGCCGGACTTCATCACTGAAGTCCGGTTTCGGGTTGAGTATTCTTTATATTTTATTATTTTCCCTTATAACATGGTTATATTGGAAAATAATAGCATTCTAAATACAGAATGCTATGTTAACAGGGCAATAGAGGGTTAAAAAAAAAATTCAACTCACCTCCTCCGATTGATCGCGTAGGTGCAAGGAACATCTTCTATCTTCATATCTGTTGGTTGAAGGACCTTCGGTGGAAGCTTTTGATTGGACCATGTGACCCAGTGACGTCACCGAAGGTCCTTTACCCAGCAGAATGAAGAAAGAAGAATGATCCCGTCACCTATGCAATTAAGAGGATGAGGTGAGTTAAAGTATTTTTTATTTTTAACCCTCTCTTCCCCTTTTTACATAACATTCTGTAATTAGAATGCTATTATTTTCCCTTATAACCATGTTCTCAGGGAAAATAATAAAGATTGGGTCCCCATCCCGATCGTCTCCTAGCAACCATGCAGGAAAATCGCACCGCATCCGCAGTTGCTTGCTGATGCTTGCGATTTTCCTGCAGCCCCATTCACTTCTATGGGGCCTGCGTTGCGTGAAAACCGCAGACTATAGAACATGCTGCGATTTTTACGCAACGCAAAAGTGACGTGGGAAAATAGCCGCTCATGTACACAGCCCCATTGAAATGAATGGGTCCGGAATCAGTGCGGGTGCAATGCGTTCACCTCACGCATTGCACCCGTGCGGAAATCACGCCCGTGTGAATGCAGCATAAGGATGTCAACTGCTGTTTTTGCAGTGTTTTACTACTTATTTAAGCATTTACAGAAATGTTAAAAATGCATGAGAAACCCTGAAAAAATAGCACATGCAAAGCCATGTCCATAGGCAACATTGTAATTATCTACTGGGTCCGGGGCTTCTAGAATAGATAGATTATGCTGAAATTATTCATTACACAGCTTAAAACCAATGTTAAAGAGCAGCATTATGAGTTCTCTCAATTACAGCGCAAAAACCACAATACTTCCCATCTTTAGATAATCACTGACCCGATCAAACAGTTAATGGCATTAAACATAATAAAGGACAGAGGTGTTTTTGAATAATGCCAGTGATGCTCTCAGGAGCCAACATCTCAGCACAAGTCGGTCTAGGACATTTAACAAAGAGGGTTTTACTGTACCATGGCGATGGGGACAATCCCCGTAAACGCAGACTGGCTGACAAAGATTTCCGAAATGACAAGTTCGCTGGCAGAGTCTTCTTCTGGGTATTCCACCTGCCATGTAATCTGCTGGGCGCCAGCCAAACCCCCACCGATGTCCATTTCGAAGTCCATCTGCAGAATTTCATAAAAGGAATTGTTGACTCTGAAAAGAAATTGAGAAAATGTCACTGCTTGGAACAAAGCTCCTACAAACATAAATAACAGCCTAACCTCGTGGTAATGAATTAGCATGGATGTTCCATCTTTAACGCAGTGATCAAAGCATAAATCATCTAATCAATGCTGCAATAGCTCTAATTTATCACAGGTGACTCACAAGCCTTTTTTCCATACCTGTCTGAGAGAAGCAATCTTTCTAATTAGAGTGTACGCCACACTTTCCTATTAGGAGTCACACTACACCTTCTCTGATAGTCTTCAGTCATCAGCTCCTTTTCCTGCGAGATTGTCACTAGAAGGTGTTGTCTGTCTTGTTTAGAAATTCTGGTGTCAACACTTTCATACATGACATGGATGTCCGCCGGACGCACAGTAAAAGTCTCTGGAAGCTATGACAGTTTTTAGTGCATATGCAAATTCCAAATGGGTGAAATTGTAAAAAAAAGAAATTCCACCACAGTTTTACGGGTTTTTAAATTCCGACGTTCGATGTGCGATAAAACTGACCAGTTATCCTTATTCTACAGGTCAGTATGAATCTGGCAATACCTAATATGTATAGTTTTTCTTATGTTTTGATAGTGAAAAAAAATTCTAAAGTGGGAAAAATTTTATTTATCTTTTTTGTTGCCATATTTTGACCACTATAACTTTTTTGTATTTATGTGTACGGAGTTGTATGAGGGCTTATTTTTTGCGGGACAATCTGAACTTTTAAGTGATATCATTACAGGGTGTGTATATCTTTTTGATCACTTTAGATTCCAATTTTTTGGAGGAAATGAAGTGTCCAAAAACGGCGAATCGGCCATTTGGACGCTTTTTTTCGTTCTTCTGTTTACCGTATGGGGAATATATTTTTATATTTTTATACTATGCGCGTTTTCGCACATTGCGACATAGGAAACTATATAAATCAGTCATCTGATTGCTTCTATCATAAACTCCAATACACTTGTATTGGAGTCTATGATGATTTTACTAGTT
This sequence comes from Bufotes viridis, assembly GCA_033119425.1. NCBI lineage: Eukaryota > Metazoa > Chordata > Amphibia > Anura > Bufonidae > Bufotes > Bufotes viridis. The sequence continues at coordinate 149,929,557 of CM065589.1, read as the reverse complement.
TCCTATGGAGCCCTATTACTAACAAGGGCTCCATAGGAAATACTATGCAACAGCATGGTTTCATTCACAGAAACCATGGCTGTTGCTGACAGGCTCCGTTTCCCCCGATCGCCACATGGGGGAGCCGGAGAGCTGCCGAAGGTTTTAATTGCGCGCAGATGCCGTGGTCAGGATTGACCACGGCATCTAAGGGGTTGAATGTTCGCGATCGGCAGCGCTGCCAATCCCGAACATTAGCTGCGGGGGTCTGCTTGAATAAGCAGATGGCCACTCGCATGAAGCAGGAGTGGGCGCCATCTTTAGAGACAGGAGAAAGGACGTACGGGTACATCCTGTGTCCTTAAGAGGTTAAAGGCTAAAATAAAGGATTCGTTTTTTTCCTTTCCATTCTTCTGACGGATCAGAAGAAAGGAAAACAAATTGGTGATGTGAACCTAGCCTAAGCCTGTTTTTGTGTTTGCATTGTGTGCCTTGTTTGTTCATATGCGTACGTAACAAAACATTAAAAATGTAATGAAAATTTCAGCAATGACAGTCTGAAACCAAAATCCACAGTTTTTTTCTTCTGTAGGATAAAATATATCTACTCCTTATGAAACACAATCTACTGCTTAGAAGACTTTGACACGGAGGACTTCGGATATGTCCCACTTTTTAAAATGTAATCAATTGATTTACTTACGAGCAGACAATTGCTGTTCTTCTTTAGGTTACATTATATCTACTGCTAGTTAACCATTATTATCATAACAGTCCGTAAAAATAGACAACTTTTTTCCCGGTTCGTGAAAAAAAAATAGATGTGTCCGAGATTTTTAGAGGTTGGTGGTACCTGGCTACATTGTTTTGGTGGTGATTATCATCATTTTACAGCTCACAGTAAATACTGGTAATATGTTCTTATCAGTATATTGAGCTGTAGATATGTATGACTTATAAGAGGTAATTTATCAAACATAAAGTAGAACTGGCTTAGTTGCCTATAGCAACCAATGAGCTGTCCAAAATTAAAGCTGGACTCTGATTGGTTGCTATGGGCAACTAAGCCAGTTCTACAGTACTTTACACTAAATGACCCTTATTATTTTTTATCAATTTTTAAGGTTTTACAATTTGTCCGCAAAAATGTTGGCTGTCTGTGATTTTTGGTAAAGTTGTCCAAAAAAATTCTGGTTGGCAACCCGGTAAGAGGCTGAGCGTTCCAACATGAAGGAAACCTCATCAGTCACCACTGCGAATTAGCAGCCCGTTTCTCGATCGGTTTCTGTCTGACAAGTCTTCTCTGACACCTCTGTCCAATATGCTTGGTAAGATGACACAATGGTGAGCTGCACAATAGATGCTTTTATTAGTAACCCTTTGTAGGCATCTAGTAGCAGTTTAAAGTTAGCACATACAGTATGATAACTTGCACGTCAAAGCCTCATGCGCACAAAAAAGTGATTTTCAGGAGGCTATACAGCACCAAACGGAGTTCCCTTTGGGCTCCATATTGCAGAACCACAAGGGACTCTATGTGTCCCCATACAATATCTAATGTATAACAAAGAGTCACAATATGGCCATGTGCATGACGCCTGAGGCCTAGCACCTGCTGCTCTAGTTGCCCCTGTTCAAAGAGAACATGTTTCATGACTACACTTTGAACAAGCATGACAGGAATGTGAACAATGCCTCTAAGGGACTTGTTCCAACTTATAAAAAAAAACTAAATTTAACCAGGGCCTCTCACTTCTCCTGATGTGCCTGTTTTAGTAACTACTTGCATTCTGGAACATCTTTTCCTACACCTTTATGATGTGCCAATCCTACTAGAAGTGTATGAATGAAGTGCCAGCAGTGTGTTACCGGATGGGGTGGGTCCCTGCACAGTGTAGAAGATAGACCACTGGACTCTAGTTGCTGATTTGTCAGAAATAGCTTTTATTTCGTTAATTATATTCTAGCATTCATCCATAAGGTGAGTATATAAGTAAATACTGGCCAACGTTTCGGTCTATCATATAACAGTAGTACATAAGTATAGTATAGAATCGTAGTACCATCGTTGAATCGTAGTACTCTATTGAATAGAGTACTAGATATAAGTTGCTATACTACCTTGGCCCTAATACTATCTCTACCATCTGTTCTCTATTTAGTACTTTATTACTATCTATCACTACTTGCTCCTTTTCTCTCCACACACATATACCCCCCCCCACTCCTATAGAAGAATGCTACTTGTGGGCGCCAGTCACCTCAATACCCACTGTCTTCTCCTAGAGCGCAGACACCTTACTATCCATTTGAGTGTTGCCAGTTCCCTCACTAGACTCATTCTCTCCTTTGCGCATGCGCCCGCCCCCGATGACGTCACATGCCGGGCGGCATCCACCCCGATGACGTCAAACGCCGGGCGGCACACACAAGCTGCATCATACATAAATATCGGCGTGCTATGGACACCAACACACCATCCAGGGAAACCATTCTACATATATACTAAGATAAGGCAACATGCCATCTTCTCTCCCTGCTCTCGCGCTCTCTCTCCTCCATCCGGACTCCACACACATCCCCTGTCCGGGATCTCTCTCTTCTGTTCTTCTGTCCCTTGGACGACTATCATAATGATTGCATAAGCCTGAATGAAGCACCCTACGAATTTTTCAGAAATGATACCTCTAAACTATTCAGATGTTCTGATACTTTTACTTTGTTCACAGGCTTTTCATAGTCCAAGGCAAATTAGACTATTTACCCACAAGGAACTACTCATCATATAAATACCTTACTTATGTTCAATGCTGTAACCTATGTGTTCCACTGCCATATGCTGTGACACCATATTTTCGCATTATATGTACTTATGCCCTTCTATACCTTGTATGTTGATAAAAAATTATTTTCTATGTTCATACCAGGCCGCGATCAAGGTCTTGATTTGACTGAAACGTTGGCCAGTATTTACTTATATACTCACCTTCTGGATTAATGCTAGAATATAATTAACTAAATAAAAGCTATTTCTGACAAATCAGCAACTAGAGTGTTGTGGTCTATTTTCTACTATATGACCTTAAAACTACCACTGAGCACCGTCTGCACAAAAGAGGAGTGCCGTTCAACTTTTCCACACCTGCACAGTGTGACGCTATCCAATCAGTGAAGGGACACACACCCAAATGGTAACACCCAGTTTGACCGTTACTGCAAACTGCTAGCAATTCATTCATAAGCTTCTGGTTGGAATAATAGATAGATGGAAAACATACTGACAGTTACATGAATAGCTGCTCCAGAATTATTATTAAATGCACACGTGACGTCAAGAGATGACAGGTCCTCTTTAAAAAAGAGACGTACACTGTCTTATGTGTTTCCATATATTACTGTATCAGCCACAACCGTCCTATTTTTCCATTCCATAATCATTACCACACCATGCAATAAATATTAGTTTGCAGCCATAGAAAATAATGGCTCAGTGTGTGAAATCTCCAACTAAGTTAAATAGAGTTGTAGAGGGAATGTGTCCCCGACAGAGCCAGGCCAGCGGTCTAATGTCGTTAAAGAAATGATATGGGTTTATAGGGGTCCATCAACTGCACGGCTGCGAATGTCCCTTATAAACACGGAGAGCGGCGGTGTCTGGAGCGCAGGTGTGATCACATGTTGTAATTAGATGCCATTATCATTTTGTTTTTGAAATCAGAAGCGTCTGGAAGCAGTGCGGTACTCTGTCATTTCTGATATCTGCAAATCTGTCTCCTTGCTGTGCTTCAAGGGATGTCCTCCACCGACAAGGACATGATGTTCACATAAATACCTCAAAGTTCACATCACAGATAAGTAGAACCAGCAGACAATAGTGAGCCACCTGTTTCCTATATATTTTATTACTGGATGTAAATAAACCAGGGTATAATACAACTTTATTTTCTTAAAATAAAGCAGAAAAGCAGCCAGTTTGGACAATATCATTATTCACATATTTCACATAATTAATATTGTTTAGACTTACTGCCATATGATGCCTACAATTTCTATAACCATGAAGGTATTCAACTACCGGTACGTCTTTAAAAACCAGTTCTTTTTTTCCATGCTATGCAGACAGCGTACTGTCCTCACTAGTGTTGAACGAACCAAACCTGACAAAGTGGAATTCAATCCGAATTTCAGGATAAATTTTACTTGACATAGTGTAAAAAAACAAAAAAAATCATACTTACCTCCTCCATTTGCTTGCGACGGGCCGGCTGCCGCCATCTTGATTGAAGATCTCGCACAAAATCCTGCGAGCAGTGACGTATGACATCACCATGCCAGCCGTCGTGATGACATCATGTCAGGCCGTTCGAGATTTTGCGCCAGATCCTCAATGAAGCTGAATTCTTTGTTCTGTTTATTTTACACAGTGTTTTTACTATTAGATGCCGCGATTATGTATGATCGCAGTATCTGAGGGGTATAATGAGGGGGGCGGTGCAATAGCAGTTCCCTGTCATTGCACCCACTACTCACAAAGAAATGTGCTTCGTGATGAAGTAATTCATCACAAAGCAAATTTTTTTGTAAAATTCTGCAAAGCATCCGAATCGAATTTTCCAATATTTTGCTCATCTCTAGTCCTCACCCTTACCTTTCCCTTAGGAACCAGAAGTACTGTAATGGTGGTGGGATGCAAGGAACCAACAAGTTCTCCGTTAAAAGACTGATAAGTAAAGTGCCTACTTAAAGGGTTTTTCTGGGATCTCAGTTTTTAAACTTAGGTCATCAATATCTGATTGGTGTGGAGCCAACTGCTGGCACCCTCAGTTGTGTGACTGGAGGGCACAGCTCTTCAGTGACATCATGTTCATGCCAATGACATGTTCAATAGGTAGCTGACCTACCTGCAGCTCATTCACATTCAACTGCTTTACAATGTACACACCGAAGAGTCACAGCCTTCCATGCAGAAACCTGATCATGTGGCCATACCCAAAATGTCCACCAGTTTGTTGTGTAGACGCCAATCTTATGACACCCAAACTGTATACTTGGTGCCGTTTACCTTTTATACTGTTCTTTGGTCCCATGTATATTCTATCTTTACAGTTTTATGTTCATGTGTTCGTTTAGCTGTATTTCAATATGTACCTATGCTTAAGAAGACTCCAAACTGGAGTCTTCTTAAGTATTGATTTAAGGGGTGGGAACCCTACTCCAGGAACGACCCACTGAGTGCGTCAAGTCTACTTTATCAATATGTTCCTAGTAACATTTACATTTTAATATAGTCTGATATTTAATTTGGTAAGTTGTATAATTAGAGGATCTAGTGATGAATCGTTTTATGTGGATTGATCAGATATGGATTCCTCCTTCCTCTCTGTGTCAAAAAATAAATAAATTTGAAAAAATGGACAACTTAGTGCTGAGTACTGGCTGCTTTTTTTTTCCTCAGTAGGACTGGGAGGTTTTCGACCTGCTAAGACAAGATCAAATCTCCCGTGGTGAGTGCTCAGTGATCCCATATTGTCCTCCATCACCTGCACCCTACCTTATTGATTAGGGGCAACAAAAAGGTTATGGCTATAATAAAGTGGGAATCCAGGCTTTCCCTTTAAAGTTAATATTACGGAATATTAGAAGACAGCACATAACAAGCAGACAACTTTACAGATAAATTGGTAGTGAGGTGGTTTAACTGTCACTTTTCTGTAGCTGCAATATCATTATTTACTTCACTATTAGGCCCAGGAGAGCAGAGAAATCTCACATTTTCTGTGTTTGTGTAATTACATCTTGTAACCTCCTATTTCAGAATGTCAGGAGTAATATATAGAAATGAGCATATCACCTTGAAATATCATGGTAAAAAAGTAATATTTCACGTTGGAGGTATAAAAATGACTTGGAACCTCCTGTGTTTAGGAACTCAGTATGAAATGTAGTTTTAATAAATGCAGTACCCCCAGGTCGTAGGACTTTAATATCTTTTAGTCATTTCAGGAACTTGTTTGTTTGCTGTGCATTGTGGTGTCGGGTTCTTCAGACATAATAATTCCCTTCTGTTCTCATTAACAGCTATTCTGTGGCATGTCCGAAGTGGAGATTTGAAGTTATAAACTTAAAATGAATAGTGTCTGTGATGCCAGTGGGCAGTAATGAAAGATGCCCTCAACCACAGTGAGAAATGAAGATGCTTTCTCCACAACAGAACAGTATCACACTCAATGCCAACTCACAACAAATCTAATTCCCAGAAATTAACACTTTTTTTTAAAGGCTATGGACATCTTTGGGGGCAATTTTTTATTATTGCATTCTACTCTCATTTTGGGCTAAAAATCTTTTTTTCAATTCGCCTTTATTACAAATTACCAGCAGTTCTTGTACTACAGGGGTTAATTGAGAGTTTATCTGTAGACTGTCAGTTTCTATTTACCTGGCGTGCCCATCATCCAGCAGAGCTGCCTGCTCAGTCTGTAGCCCTGTTCTTTGAATAAGGTCTAAATAAAGGTGGACTTCCACATACCAATAATCAGCCAGATTATCGGGAATGACCGTTCCTGTGGACACTCGATCCCGACAATCTGCCCATCTAAATGTGCCGCCGATCACCCGATGAATGAGCGAAACGCTCATTCATCAGGCGATTATATCGTTCATGTAGGTGCAGCAGTCAGCGTTCCTGGGTAGCAGATGATGCTGTCTAAACAGCGATCTGCCGCCCAGAAACGATGATTCTGTATGGGGCAAAGGATCGCTATAGCCATCCCTCATCCTCATACATGTAAATGCAGCAGTCTCCTTCACTGAGCGAGTAGCCAACAATCGGCTGTTACATCGGCCCATGTAAGGGCTCTTTCACACTGGCGTTTTTCCTTTCCGTCCTAGAGTTCCGTCCTCGGGGCTCTAGGATGGAAAGATACTGATCAGGATAATCCTAATGCATTCTGAATAGAGAGAAATCCGTTCAGGATGTATCAGGATGTCTTCCGTTCAGTATGTGAACGTTTTTTGGACGTTGACAAAACTGTAGCATGCTGCGGATTTGTCTCCGTCCAAAAATCCGGAAGACATGCCGTAACGCCGGATCCGGAATTAAGCTAAACGTCGTTACGGCGCATCGACATTTAGCTTTTGTGAATGGTTACCATGGCAGCCAGGACGCTAAAGTCCCGGCTGCCATGGTAAAGTGTAGTGGGGAGCGGGGAAGCAGTATACTTACAGTCCGTGCGGCTCCCGAGTCCCGGGGCACTCCACAATGACGTCAGAGCTCCCCATGAGCATGGGTCACATGATCTCATGGATCACGTGATCCATGCACGTGGGGCGCTCTGACGTCATTGTGGAGCGCCCCGGGAGCCGCACGGACTGTAAGTATCTGCTCCCTTGGCTCCCCACTACTACTATGGCAACCAGGACTTTAGTAGCGTCCTGGCTGCCATAGTAACACTGAAAGCATTTTGAAGACTGATCAGTCTTCAAATGCTTTCAGTTGTCTTGCGCTGTGACGGATCCGGCGGGCATTTCCGGCGACGGAAGTGCAATCCGGATCCACACAACGCAAGTCTGAAAGAGGCCTAAACCTGCCTTAAGTGTTCATGAGCTTCAGGAGATCGCCGATAAGGGATTTATAAAAGCCATCAGATGGCGGGATTCAATGAATACACAGAACCCTGCTGCTCTGCAAATACACAGATTACACTGTTATACTGGGAAAGTGGCAGAATTTTTTTTAAAAAAAACCAACTAAAAACATTATTTTTAGCCCAAAATATGTAGAATGCATTAATACATTTAAAAAAATGCTGCCATAGGTGCCAATAGCCTTTAAATCATAGGCTTATGAACATGGCACAGGCATTGAGCCACTATAGGTTTCCCTGCCCTACAACTTGGTCTTACCTGCTGCAGCTCTTAAAACTACACTTCATTATTTCTAACATTTGCAAGTATTGGAATAAAAGCAACATGTCCTGAACATTATTCTTTTCAATTTAATTGTTTAAAAAGAAAAACCCACCAGCTTTGTCTTTTTACAAAAAAAAAAAAACTACAACAGTTCTGCTAATGAATTTGCATTGATATGAATCATTGTCATCTATAAAAGGTTCCGAGAATAAATGTACACACTCAGAACATTAGAGAACAGTTTAGGCAGAAATAAACACGACTAGCTAAGAACATTCATTGTATTCATGTATCTGCTAAAAAATAGATATATCATAATGGATATAAATAAGAGCATTTACCTCCACTGTCCATGTTGCCTGCTTCAACTACTCCTGTGGTTGGTATGGGCCAGTGGTGGGGGCGCTCAGTTCAGGTGGACTTCATCCTCCATAGGTGGGTCAAACCTGAACTCATTGTTGTGAATACAAACAGCCAGGAGAAGACTAGCCATAGACCCTACAGGGAATTTTTCCAATGGGCCAATGCTCAGGGGGCCGCTTGAGCCTTCCTCACTGCCTCTGGCCAGGTACAAAATGATTGGATCTTCTCCGCTGTAATATACACTATGAACACTAGGTACTTACCTACCTGGCTGGTGACAGCAGGTGCTCTTCCGAATTCAATTGTGAGGCTGTCTTAAGGACGGTGATACAGTTGAATTGTGTGTTGCCTGTTGCGGACCCGGACTCTGCTGGTCAGTATATTGTGTATGGATAGTTTATATTACTTTATATGTATGTACTTGATTGCCCAGATGTAATTTATGCATGGTTGAGCACTAGCACTTTACGACGATAAATGGGCAGCCAAGGATACATATTACATTGAGGATTATACTTGTGGACCCAGAGCCCGGGGACGCTCAGTATTGTGTGTTTTTTGTCCATTTTCACTTTTTACCAGACATTTTTATCTATTGTGACTGCTGATTTATTGTAATTTGTATGTACTGTTATGTGTATGGAATTAGATAATAAAATAGATTTTTGTATAATGTTTGGCGTGGATTAGTGTTAATTTTTTAGGGGTCTTACAGTATGCATCCACGCTGCATGTATTTTGCCGTATTGGTAGTTTGGTGTGATACAGTTGAATACTGTGGAAGGGCAATAGAGCTCATGGTATTCTGTCCTGCTGTTCACCCTCATAGGCCACAGGCCACCATATGAGACAGTGTACAAATGGTGCAGGCACACAGATACCCCAGGCTGCAGGCTAAAGATGGCACGTGGCCTGCACTACATACAGCGACTTGGAATAGGGCTCAGGTATTTGATTTTTGTCTTCTTTCCTTGGCCACTTGCAGAGCATACTATTTGAGGCACTGCTGGGATGCATAATATTTTAATTAGAGACAATTGCAGGAGGACAGAACGTGGCATCTATTGATGGTCACCACAGATGAACAGCTTTATGGTCAGATGGAAAATGAGCCCTCTTTGCCACTGAAGGGTATGAATGTTGTAATGTCTCAGGAGGCACCATTTAGATTTTTTGATAAGGGCTTTTATTTGTCATGCCATCCAAGGAGATGTAATTACCACCAATCTGATATTGATGACCTATTCTGAGGATAGATCATCAATCTCAGGATACTGTACAGCCCCTTTAAGTGAAGTGCTACAGAGCATATAGAATGCCTTTTGTCCACTCTTCCAATGCTTAGAAGTCTAGTGAGGGATCCAACTTGATGATTGACGGCTATTCTGCATGCACACTCATACAGAGATAGTTGTCAGTCCTGAGTAAAGGACCCTTTACACGGGGCGAGAATTGCACAGATTATCGCTAACGAGCGTTAATAGTAACGTTTGTTTGCGATGATTGGGCGGTGTAAATGTACTGCTGATTACCTGATGAACAAGCGAAATGCTTGTTCTTTGGGTAATCGGATTGTTTATGCACATGCAAAATTATTGTTTGCCGGCAGTACATCGTGCAGTGTAAACACAATCTCCTGCCGGCAAACAACAAGTCATTATGGGAAAGAGCGATGTGCATAAAGAGTGATAATCTGTGCATTAGTGATCACTCCTTCCCATACTCTGCAGGAGATCACTGTGTGTAAATGATTGCTCCTCCCCATACTCTGGAGTAGATCACTGCGTGTAAATGATTGCTCCTCCCCCATACTCTGGGGGAGATTGCTGCGTGTAAATCAGGGGTGCACAACCTGCGGCCCGGGGGCCACATGCGGCCCTCGATACCATTCTGTGCGGCCCATAAACATCTGGTAAAAGACATGTAGGTCTATGTCTTATGGCTTCTTACATGTATCTATCATCTATTTTCCTATTAGATGGGAGTCCTAGAACTGTAACTAGACATTTATGATATATACTGTATGTTAAATATGCCAAAAATACAGTATTTCAGTTGTTAATACCCCCTTAAGTTTTATTTTCGGCCCTTGGAATTGGTTCAGGCTGACAATGTGGCCCCCAAACAGAAAAGGTTGTGCACGCCTGGTGTAAATGATTGCTCCTCCCTATACTCTGGAGGAGATTGCTGCGTGTAAATGATTGCTCCTCCCCATACTCTGGAGGAGATTGCTGCGTGTAAATGATCGCTCCTCCCCATACTCTGGAGGAGATCGCTGCATGTAAATAGACCAGCCATAGAACAAGCCTAGAATAAGCCCAGAGTGAGCCACACAAGTTTCTAACACTACTGTGCATCAATCTTCTCTGTTCCTCCTGCTCTATAACATGCTGATATATAACTTATGTTTTAAAGGAAACTGTCATCAACTTTATGCTGCTCTCACTCAGAGCAGCATAAAGTATTGTCTGACGAGCTGATTTCAGTGATGTGTCACTCATGAGCTAAAAGTAAGTGTTGCCGAGAACCAACAACATAACCATTGCAGCCCAGGCTTTAAAAAAAGAGTCCAATCTACCTCAGAGGAGTCAGAGTTATTCATAAGCTCCTGCTCTCCCCACCGATCTGCTGATGATTTACAGTTCTAGGGAGAAAAGTAAGGAGAAGACTGCCAATCAACAGCAGATGGGTGGGGAGAGCAGGAGATTATGAATAACTCTGACTCTTCTCAGGTAGATTGGACTCTTTTATTTAAAGCCTGGGCTGCAATGATTATGATTAGCAGTTGAGCTTCAAATCATAGATTACCTCCACGAAGTCCATATGTTTGAATACTGTATGGAAATGGGTCCCCATACAGCATTCAAACGAAGTTTTGAATGAAGTGACTTCAGATCTATGATCCGAAGCTCGCGTCGCTCAACACTAATTATGATGCTAGTTCTCGGCAACCACTTACTTTTAGCTCATGAGTAACACATCGCTGAAATCAGCACGCCAGACACTACTTTATGCTGTCCTTGGTGAGTTCAGCATAAAATTGAGGATGGGTTCCCTTTAAGTCTTTTATTTTATTCAAATGTATCTTTAGCCACAAATGTGGTCAGCCCCTTGGGATGTCAGGATACAGAAACTCTCCCATGCCTTGTTCTACGGGTTCATGACACCCTAAGCACTTGAAAGGTTATCTCATATCTCCTAGTCATTTTTATAAAAAAATGTTTAATAAATTTTACCGGATATAAGTGGTTAATGGGATACAAGAGTATAATGCTAAGGAGGGAACAGAAAGGGAAAAGCTATCTGCATTGCAAGGACTCCAGGTAAGTAACAGTATGGGTAAGTAGCAGATTGGCGTATCATGTTTTTCATTTTTGTAAAAAGATTAAGTTTTCACAGTTAAATATAAAGAATTAGAATTCTGAGATATGATAGGTATGATCTAGTAGAACATCCTTGAAGTAATGAAGGGCACATCATCACCCACTGTATTATTTGCAGTGCTGTTTACCAATGTTATTTTAGACACAATATTTTACGCTCTTGTTGTAACAGCTTTGTAGCATGTTGCAGAATAATTAAAAGTAAAATCTGTTTGCATTCTCCTTCTTTTTTTTCTGGTGTGAAGTGAAAAGCTTGAAATTCTAATATTGTCTTTCATCAGCTTGAAATTACAAGAGCGTAACAAACGATTGTGCGCTGAAATAAAATTAAAACTGTTGTAATGCAAAATCAGCCAATATATAGAAGAAATGCGGTCGGTGCAGTTCTGCCACTTACTAATCAGAATGTTAAACATAATAGCCATTCTTTTCTTGAGGCAGTTAATTATGTTATGAATGCTCTTATCAGTGCATATTAAGAATACAATACACGACTTTCATATGCAGAACGGAATGCAATTACTACGATTACTACAATCAGTATACGTTTACTGTAGCTATTATGTCTTGTCTTAGAACGTTCCAGCCAACTTAGTGCATGACAACGTCTGAAGTCAGATTCAGGAATATGTTCTTAGATATACAATAGGAAATGATGTCTTCATATCAGCCATCCCTGGATCATAAGAAAACACTAAACACTGATTCTTATGTAACAGATACTTTAGTACAATAATGCTGAGATGTTATATAGGATACTTATAGAGTCAACAGATTACAAGATTCACGCCACATTCGCTGAATGGAAAGCCAGTATACACAGTTCCATACATCTGGAATTGATATTTTTTTACATACAATTGTGTAAAACATGCGCAGTTGATGTATCCCAGCCCAACGTCTCTAGAAAGTTCACTCATTCCGCATAGATTGCCCTTTTTCAATATGTTCTGTTATCGTACTTCAATGTGGTTTTTCATAGAAGTCTTTAATAAACCATTTTGGTAGAAAATTGTTTGAAACCTTTTTGAAATACTTCTATGAAAAAACAAAACACCTGACTGCAATAATAGGGGGCTCTGGGTATTACCTTGTGTTACACCTACAAGCAGTTTGTGGGGAGTTTCCCAATGTGGATGACTATGTTTCATCTTTCTTTCAAGTCAAAGTCCAATTAGAAATCTTTTTGATTACTTAATTTTTCAGTGATCTGATAATGCACAATGTCACAAGTTTGATACCAGAGAATTTGACGTAAAGATGCTTGGTTTACACAGAAAAACAGAAAACATGAATTCATATTCTCAACAATTGTCCAACACAGGTATTGGCAGGTTGTCCATGGCTCACTTGCTCTGATATGTACAGAATCATTCTAGGTAGTTAGACTCAAACAGAGGACCTGTCACGTCCTTCAAAAACTCCATCTCTCAGCATCAATTTATTGCTGTCACTCCACTGATTCTCAGCTTTTTTTCTTCTAGCCCCAAAACATCCTCGCATTTCAGACCAATCAATTAATTGGCACCTGATACACTAATGAGGGCAAGCACTGTCAAGGAGGTAGACAACACTGCTCAACTCTCGACACACTGCAAGAACCAGTGCTCAAAGCAGCTTCCTCTTGAAAGATGAGCAGCCACCACCTTGACAGTACATGCCCTCATTAGCGTATTGACCACCGAAACTAATGACAGCTAATTTCTTCGGAACAGGGGACAGTCTAAAAGAAAATATAAAGGACCAAACTGTGAAATGATGGCTCTAAATGGATACTCAGAGCTGGAATTTTTTAAGGATATAACAAGTCTTCTTTAAAGGGACACTGACAGGCCCAATAATGCTTATTGGGCCTGTCAGTGTCCCTTTAAATACTGTCAAATAATTTTTATGGCATATGTTGTAAAACTTGTTATTCTTTCAGCGTGTAAATGAATATGCTCTTGGGTTCAACATTTTGTGTTCCAAGTTTCAGATTTTTGTCTGCTGTAAAGGAAGAATCTGTGGAGAATACAGGAACACATGAACATCGAGGTATAAAGAGCAACTTCATTAATATTTATATCAAGGAGACTTTAGGTTTAGGTTGCATCTTAATAAAAATAAAAAGGGATGTTGGAGAAATTTCTTAGAATAAGCATCTGGTATTGGATAGTGGTCTACTACCATGATATGTGACTTTATTACAAAATATGGGTTTTCAGGTGATTGTCACCACAAAATGTGTGATTATCTTGTTTAATATATCTGATTATAAGATAACAGACTGTGTAATGCACTCCTAAATTTATCACACAGAATGGTAACCCATTTACATTTGCACAGACTATAATACGCTTACCCCAGTGTGAGAATGAGGCCCACAACATAATTCTGAGGGAGTAACCTCTAGAACAGGGGTCTCAAACTCGGCTGGATATGTGGGCCAAACATTGAAAGAATTTCTAGTTAACAGGCCATGTGCATTTCAAATACGATATAATACATGTGTTATATTCAGAGGTGCAATACAATGAGGGCAATCTGGGCTACCGTCTGGGGCCCAGTCCTTCAAAGGGCCCATGAAAGTTTGCCCTCATTACAATTCGTCCCTGAACAGGCTTGCAGCACTCACGACCACTAAGCTGCATGGCTGTGAGACAGGCTTGGCCTCAGACTTCAGGGCACACTGTGCCTGTTCCGAGTTCTAGGGCTGCCCACTCCAGCAATGTACACAATTTTTACTGTGTGCACTGCCAGAGTGGACGCCCCCAGAACTCGAAACAGTCATAAGCCATGCTGCTCATAACATCCTGACGTTAGCTACAGACCTCAGATCAGACCCTAAATTTATACAGACCCAGGTCAGCCTCCAGATTTATATAGACGCCACATTTATACAGACTCCCAGATCAGCCCCCAAATTTATACAAAGCCCATATCAGACCCCAAATTTATACAGCCCCCAGATTACACCCCAAATCAGCCCCCAAATTTACACAGGCTCCCAGATCAGCACCCAAAATCATACAGACCCTAGATCATACCATGGATTTATACAGATCCCCAGATCAGACCCCCAATCAGACCGCTGTTGCCCTTATGACCTCACCCAAACCTTCTGTCCACTAAATGTAGACAAAAAAGAGAAGACAAAAAAACTTACCTATACGGTATAATAAACGCAGTGGCTACAGATATATAGTATATACAGCAGTGTACTGATATGTGAGGTACAAGGTGTATAGTTATAGCTCATACCTCACATATCAGTACACTGCTGTATATACTATATACCTGTACATACTGCATCTATTATACCTCGTACCTCCCATATCAGTACATTGCCGCATATACTATATATCTGTACACACTGCATCTATTAAACCTCATACCTCACATATCAGTACACTGCTTTATATATTATATATGTGTACACACTGCATTTAATATACCTCATACCTCACATATCAGTACACTGCTGTGTATACTATATATCTGCATACATTGCATCTATTATACCTGACATATCAGTACATTGCTGTATATACTATATACCTGTACATACTGCATCTATTATACCTTGTACCTCCCATATCAGTACTCTGCTGTATATAATATATATCTGTACACACTGCATCTATTATACCTCGTACCTCCCTTATGTGCCAATGATGTTTTGTAATCCCAGTCCGGCCCTGATGGCACACAATATAACACACAGCAGAAAGCACAGTTCATGGAGCAAGGGGAGTGGCCCGGAATGGGTAGCATTAGGGGCTATGGATGGGGCATAGGGGCCCAATTTATATTCTTTCTATGGGGCCCAATGATTTCTATGTAGGCCCCTGCTGGATTATAAATTATTTCATATTAACCCTTCAGTATACTCCTGTTATTAAAAGATAAAAAAATATTCACCATAGCAAAAATGGTGGACAAATGGTCATTTTTATGACTTTAGCTTTTACTGTACTGTCCTAAAAGAGGGGCAATTTTTAGCCATTTAGAAGTGATTTTTCTCTGTCAGTAGTATATTAATATTCTGGATACATTTGATCGCCAGTCTTCTATCAAGAGCATTACTCCCTGCTTATGACTTCAAATGCCTTCACAACAAAAGATTATGCCGGCTTTTGCTACATTGCTTGCTCACTTTTATATCCTCAGTGTGTGAAATGTTGACCCTCGGGTCCCTTTTGCACTGATGTACCAAAGCACCGCCAACTCTAAAATTGACTTTTTGTATTTTATATTGCACATTTCATTACATTGCTTAGTGCAGAACTAAAATACAATTTCAGATTATAAAGTTATTGAAAGGTATTCCAGAGAGGTGCTGGTTTTACCTCTGAGACCAGTTCTTATGTCAAGAAAAGGGGCCCTGAGATGAAGGGAGAGCAAGACGCCCAGGGGCACCTGAAGACAGCAGATTGTAAAGATATTGTAACGCGCCATATATCATGCTGAGTACAAATAAAATGGATACTTATCTTATAAGGGCAGAAGAGGGCACTATGTTTTTAGATGAGTAATTTTTTCACAATTTTGACTAATGGCAGCCTGATTGTTGAACACCACCACTAGGGCAAGGATCTGAATTCATAATGTTCTTCCTCTTACATTCTCTTGATGGTTTTGATACAATCCTCTTCTCATTATCCAGATGAGAAGGGATAAGTTTGATCATTAACGTGCATAGGTATTGAAGTATTATGTTCTTCATTAACAGGAGACCCTGATATCTAGCATTTCTGTAGAACCTTGTGGCAAGACTTCCCTCCATTCAAAACATATACCAAAGGACAAGATTTTTTTCATCTTCATCATTACTCTACATGAACCCTGCCAACACTTGCTGAACTATGTGTTACTTTGGCCTTACACATATGAAGTTGGGATGATCTGTTCCTCTGAGCAGCTAAGACTGCACCAGGATTTTTCGCTGATGCCGATCTTTTGCTATACCAGCATGGATTTGGCTGAAGTGCTGTGCATCAGCTATCACAAGTTGGCGTTCAGTGCGGACACACAGAGCAGTGAGCAGATTTCTCTTTAACAGGTTAATGGTTGTGCATTACGGAGAAATCTAGCAGAGTTCTCATGGATACACAAGATGAACAGGCAGACTAGCTGGAAGCAGCAGGCAATCCTACACAAGTTGCTATCCCACTGACACCCTACTGTTTAGCCTCAAAGCAGAACTTGTGATTACCCTGACATATTAACTGCTTGAGGAAATCTATAGTCGCAATTATATAGAGGCAGCAAGTTATCCTAATATGAAAGTATTCAATCATACTGCATCGTGCATTCAGGACTTCATTTATGAGAGAGAATATTATGGATATGACTTTTGTATTCCAATGCTCACAAAAAAGGCCACATTTGACCCCATAGCTGGCTTTGGCTCAAATTTTATGTGGAACAGAAAGTATGGCAACATTTTTCCTAATGGCAAAACTGTAGTTTTCTTTACAGAGAAGATATCTTTAAAAACATTTTTTTATCTTCCTTTTTCTAAGTTTGGCCCATAACCTTCCAATATTTTCAGCTGTCACCAGTTGACAAAGCTGGGCATTTTTGGTTCTATGGAGGTGAAAGTAGTGACCCAGGATTTCTCTTCTGGAGTGAGACTGTTTGTTTTAGCATTATTTATAGCAGTTACGTAGAAAATCTCAAAGTAAGGACTCCCCATGAAATACTTTTCTTTAGGGTGCCTCAGTCACAGAACCATTATGGATCCACAAAATACAGATGATGCAACCGTTTTTTTTCAGACCCATTGTAACAATGCCTATTCTTGTATGTAAAACGGACAAGAATAGGACATGTTCTATCTTTTTTGTGGGGCTATGGAACGGACATACAGATGAGGGCAGCACATGGCGTGCTCTTTGCATTTCTTACAGCCCCGCTGATATTGTGTCCTCCTCTGATCCCAAAAAAATGCATATTGGATGCCTCAAGGTTTTTTGGGGGGAATATATAGCTTAGATGACAGGGCATTAGATTTGTTCTAATGTACGTACAGTTCCTGACTGGGAGAAGTGCAAGTTGGTACAGCGTTTACTTATGTCTCTTCCGTGTACATGGTGCCTGCCCATATATCCATATGGATGTATCTGACATTAATAAATCGATGCTTTGTCCTTGAAAAATATGTACTCATTCCCACATTCACCTTTAGGCATCCCTGATAATCAACACTCAGCCATCAAACTATAGAACAGACCAAATCAAAGAATTTAAAGGCGTGTAACAAGGTGTGATATCTACACCAGGAATTCATGGGACTGCTCAACAGATACAGTAAATGTCCAAGGTTAAAAGGACATTTGATACAATATCATCTGCACATTGTTTTACATAGATGCAATATGTGTTTTATATTTATAGGTAGTTTAACTTTTCTCTATGCTGTGTCTTCAAACAGACGTGTTTCGAGTTTCCAAGGACCCCTTTTTCAAGTCTTTAGATGAATATAAGATATGGAAGGTGCTTGTATTACACACAACACTGTTTACAACATTGCTGCTATGAGGTAGCTGATGATATGTGCATCTGGTAACGCTGAGCAGCGTGGTAGGTGGCTTTGTTGATGCTGAGTGTAGAACTACACTCAGCATCAACACTGCCAACTACTACGCTACTCAGCATGCCCAAATGCCCACACCATCGGCTACCTCGTAACAGGAAAGGTGTGAACAGCGTTGTGTGTAATACTAGCACTCCATACCTCATATTCATCGAAAGACTTAAAAATGAGGTCATGGAACCCTGAAATGCATTGTCCTTTTGAAGAATTTAATCAACAAAGCTGTTACTTGCCTGATGGCTGTGTCCTGTGCTGGCTAGTGAATTGTGTTAGTTGGAATCGAGTAGTTCCATAACCTCAAACTATGTTCTGTTTATGCAGTATTCCTCCGGTTGGTTGGTGAACATATTACGATAGCATCGGCTGCAACGACCACTCCATTCTGATCAAATGAACTTATAATACCACTGTACCAATCACCATAATATACTGTGCCTTGGAAAAGTATTAATACCCCTTAAACTCTTCAAAAAAAAATTTACGTTACACCCACAAACTAAGGCTACATTCACACTAGCGTTTTTGCTAGATCTGGCAGGGTTCAGCAAAAACGCTTCCGTTACTGATAATATAACCATCTGCACCGTTATGAACTGATCCGGTTGTGCTATCTGTAACATAGCCAAAACGGACCCGTCATGAACTCCATTGAAAGCCAAAGGGGGACGGATCCGTTTTCTATTGTGTCAGAGAAAACAGATCCATCCCCACTGACTTGCATTATGGGTCATGACGGATCCGTTTTGCCCCGCATACCAAGACAGAAAGCAAACCGCAGCATGCTGCAGTTTGCTCTCCAGTATGAGAACGGAACGGAATGCATTTTGGAGCATTTCGTTCTGTTCAGTTACGTTTTGACCCCATTGACAATGAATGGATACAAAATGGAAGCATTTTTTTCCGGTATTGAGACCCTATGACAGATCTCAATACCGGAAAATAGAAACAGAAGTGTGAAAATAGCCTTAAATGTATTTTAGGGTGCATTCACATCACCGTATAGCTTTCCGTTCTTCTGATCGTCTGAAGAAAAGAGAGAGATAAAAATAACAGTATCCTGTAAAAAAATGATTCTGTTTCATCAGTTATACATAGGATTGCATAGGATCCGTTTTTTTAGAGGATCCAGTAAAAAAAACTGGATCCTGTTGCATCAGTTGTCATCCGTTTGAGCCACTTCCATCTGAGATCAGTTTTTGTTAGACGGAAACGAAAGTACTGCATGCAGGAATTTATTTCCCGTGTAAAAAATGGATCTCAGACGGAAATGGCAACAGGATCCGTTTTTTTTACTGGGTCATATTTTTTTCACTCTGACGGATCAGAAGAACGGAAAGCTAAACTGTGATGTGAGTGCACCCTTATTGGGATTTTATGTGATAGATCAACACAAATCAGCAAGTTTGTATGAAGTGAAAAGAAAATGATACATGGTTTTCAAACGTTTTAATGTATAAAAATCTGAAAAGTGTTGTGTGCATTTGTTTTCAGCCCCCTGTACTCTGATGCTCCTAAATAAAATCCAGTGTGACCAATTACCTTCAGAGGTCACCAAATAAGTAAATAGAGTCCACCAGTGTGTAATTTATTCTCAGTATAACTACAACTGTTCTGTAAAGGCCTTAGAAGGCCTTTGTTAGAAAACATTAGCGATCAAACAGCATTATGAAAGCCAAGGAACACACCAGACAGGTAAGGGATAAAGTTATGGAGAAGTGCAAAGCAGGGTTAGGTTCTAAAAAAAATATCCCGAGCTCTGAACATTTCATTGTGCACTGTTCAATGCATCATCCACAAATGGAAGGAATATGGCACAATTGCAAACCTACCAAGAAATGGGTGTCCGTCTAAACTGACAGTCCAGGCAAGAAGAGCACTAAATGGAGAAGCAGCCAGGAGGCCCATGGTCACTCTGGAAGAGTTGCAGAGATCCTCAGCTCAGTTGGGAGAATCTGCCCACAGGACAACTATTAGTCATATACTCTACAAATCGGCCTTTATGGAAGAGTGGCAAGAAAAAAGCAATTTTTGAAAGAAAGCCATAAGAAGTCCCATTTGCAGTTTGCCACAAGCCTTGTAGGGGACACAGCAAACATGTGGAAAAAGGTGAGGCCAAAGTTGAACAACTAAGCCCCTATCTACAGGAAAGGTGATAAGTCGTAGGGGTTTGATTGTTGGGACATACACTGATCATGAGAACAGGGGTCTCGTGAGTGGTCAGCTATGCATGCTGTTGCTCTACTCAAACTCTTTAGGACTGCCAGAGATTGTGTTCAGTAGTTGGACCCCATCAATCAGAAACGTATCACCTATCAGTTGTAATCCGGTTGCTAGGGGACATGTTGGGTATCTCTAACAAGGACATAGGGTCTCCTACCGCACCCAGAGCTCCTTTCAGTGTTACCTCCCCCCCCAAACTCCTCCACTCCTCACATCCCCAGGAAGGTATCACAGACCTAAGTGTTATGGGGTAGGAAGCAGTGGATTTGGGTGAAGGGCCAAATAGAGAATGGCTTATTATCTTGCAGACCAAAATCTGTCCCTTGTCAGGTCCCACAAATAAGAGGCAGATAAAGACATGAATAAATTAATTATTCAATAATGAAATTGACATCTAAAAATGTTATGTAACACTGTTGATAATCCACACACATTCATATCCAGATTAAATTATTATTATTTAGATGGAATAATGCTTTTCCAAGGAGAACATAGTATTTAAGAAGCTTTAATTATTACAATTTTACAAAACAAATATACCGGTAAGTGAAAGAAATGAAAACCTATGATACAATAAAATAACACACTATATTTAATTTCAAATTCAGTCCTAATAAGAAAACAATGTCTCTTGTTTTTGTCCAGTCAAAACCATAGCTTTAAGTCTGAAAATGTTTTAACTGCCATTTACATCATGACTGAATTACAGTCACTTAAGTTTATGGTCAATAATAGGTGCATTATGCACCCAGCATAATATTCAACTGACATTGATGGTTCCTGAAATATTGAGGAACTTTGAGGTTATGGCTCTCATCATATATCAGTCAATCAACATGTTACTGGCAGGCAGCAGGTGCACAACAGGGCCACATCGTGGTCTCAAGATTAACTGTATATGACGTTGGGCCATGTACAAGACAGCTTCCTTTCCTGGGGCTCTTCTAGAGACAAAAGTGACTTAAGGACACGGCAACTAAACTGCAAGATCAGCAGATGTTACACACATAAAGCACAAGCAAGCAGAAGTATTAGATTAGTATCAAGCAGTCTATATACGGCATACATCTGTTCACTGTATATGCATAAAGGAAAAATTTAAAGATCTACATGTTGCCGACAAAACAGCTGTAAGCCATGATATTATCTCCCATTCTAGAGTGGCCAATGATATAATAAGATGTTCCTTTACTAAGCAATATGTGTAACAAAATGCATATAGTAAGTAGTGATATTAAAAAAATCGATTGAAAATAATATGGGGCAGTTAATAGGGTTCACACGTGGCAGTTAGCTGAGGTGCTTCAACTAAGTACTGAGTAAAGAGTCTGAATACTTATGTCAATTCAAGATTTTAGTTTTTCTTCTCAATAAAGTAGTAAAGTTTTCTAACATCTGTTTTCGTTTTTCACTTTCTCATTATAGGATATCAGTGAAGAGGGATTGGGAAAAATATAGATTTGTTTATTTTTTAGCACAAGGCCGCAACATAACACAATGTGAAAAAAAGTGAAAGGGTATGAAGACTCTCAATGTATTGTACGGGGATTAGCTCTTTACACAATATGTACTTTATTTTTCAAGCCATAATTCATTACTTTCATTAATAGTCATTTTTTTGCCCTCTGCATATTTATGCAGAACTTTACTCTGTACTCTCTTCCATTGGCACATACTGTACATCTTTTATATGTACATTGTCAAACAATAGCAACCTCGGACTTATCGCAATGGAACAGGATGTTATGTGCTTCATTGCTGTACTGGTTCTGTTTTCTTTAGATTCAAGGGAAACTGTCATAACGTCAGAAGAAGCTCATCTCACTGCAGTGACAGCTCAAACGAGAACTGACTCTATTCCTGCCGTATTATCTGCTCTAATGTTTGTCAACAAGTCATTAATACAGTGGAAGAATGACGCAACCTGTTTCCTTATTAATATGATGCTAAAATGCGATCAAGCAGCTATAACGATGTAGGCTTAATTAGCTTCTACTGGCCTGTTAATCCCGATAATTGACATTACTATATTTAAAGTGCATTAATGTGTCAGGAGACAAACCTTATTAAATATGCTGTTTGAAACTACTGTTAAGATCAGAAGGATATAAAGGAACTGCACCACATTCGCCCAATGCTGTGTGGGCTCTTAACATGATTCAGGACCAAGCCATTTTCCATTTTTTGTTTTAATTTTTTACTCTCAGTCTTCCCAGAACCATAACTTTTTTATTTTTAAATTCACAAAGCCATATGGGGATGTGTTTTTTGCAGGACAAGTTTTACTTTATAATTGCATTATTTACTGTTGCATACAATCTAGTGGGATGCTGGGAAATATTACAAATGGGGCGGAATTAGAAAAAAGAAATTCCACAGTTTCATGGGTTTTGTTTGTACAGCATTTCCTATACTGTAAAACTGACCTGTTACCACCATTTTCTGGGTCAATACGATTACATTGATACCATATTTATATAGTTTTTCTTGTGTTTTGATTCACTGCATCACCATATTCTGAGACCTATAACCTTTTTACTTTTCTGTCTATGGAGCTACATGTGTATAAAAAAAAATATATATATATATATATATATATATATATATACTTTTTTCCCTTCTTTTACACTTTTTAATAGTCCCTCTAGAGAACTCAAACATGCAGTCATTAGATCACTTCTCCCAAAGTCAGGGTCTCCATAGGAACATAGCTTTATCAACCTTGCATCCTTCACGTAATGCCAAAGCGGGCACCATATTTAAATACCTGACTCCTGCCTTAAATGCATGGTGGGCGGTTGGGAAGGGGTTAAAAAGCTCCTGATCAACACTTATGTGCTCCAATGTGACTTCAGGATGGACAACGAGGGACTTGTTCACGCAGCATTGCTTACACTGATTTGACAGCAGAAACCACGCCACGTCAGAATCAGCATCTAATAATGTCTTAAATCTGCCTCCTATTGTTTTTGATGGGAGTCAGAGACTGATGCTTCCATTTTCAGCATGCTCAAAAAAGAAGCACCCTGCCTGATCTTGCTGCTTGTTAAGAGCTGGAAATGAACGGGACTAATCAGCATACAGATACATGGCAGAATCCCAATGGCTTTCAGCCAACAGATTAGCAGGCAAAATACTCAACTGATTTTTTATGGCAAGTGTTTTGCCCATGTTCTCATTTTCTGACAAATATCAGCTAGGCTTGGGAGGCCATGCCCCTCCAGCTAAGTCCCACCCACTTGTCCACCCACAAATCTGGTGCACAGTCCTTAATATACTTCTCTATGTATTTTAAAAAAATTGAAACTTTTTAATATAAAGCAATAAAATGGTATTTAAAGAGAACCTGTCATCAACTTTATGCTGATCTCAATGAGGGCAGCATAAAATAGTGACAGAAATGCTGATTTCAGCGGTGTGCCACTCATGAGCTAAAAGTAAGTGGTTACCGAGAACCAGCATCATAATCATTGCAGCCCAGGCCTTGAAAAGAGTCAAATCTACCTGAGAAGAGTCCTGGTTATTCATAATCTCCTGTTCGCCGGCCCCTCTGCTGATGATTTGCAGTTCTCTCCTAGAGAGAAAGGGAGAAAACTAGGTAGAAGACAGTCAGTCATCAGCAGGTGGGCAGGGGGAGCAGGAATTCATGAATAACCATGACTCTTTTTAGGTAGCCAGGACTCTTTTCCAGGCCCAGTCTGCAATGATTGTGATGTTGGTTCTTGGCAACCACTTACTTCGAACTTATAAATGACAGACCGCTGAAATCAACTTACCTGTCTCTACTTTATACTGCTGTTAGTATGGGCAGCATAAAGGTGATGACAGGTTCCGTTTGAGACTGGCCAAATACTTTAAAGTGAGTATCTGGTTCTAATTACTGTATAAATGAAAAGTTATACAACCTTCTACAATTTTCTAATGTGAAATCATGTTCAAGATATGCGTTTGCTGATAGTGAATACGAGGGTTTGTTCACATTTGTCTTCTGTTTTCCATTAAAGGGGTTGTCCAGACTTTTACTATTGATGACCTATCCTCAGGATAGGTCATCAACATCAGATCAGTGGGGGTCCGACACCTGGTACCCCTGCCAATCAGCTGTTTGAGGAGACCATAGACAGCAGCAGCGGACAGGAAGAGAGAAGGGAGGCAGCACATGCACACTGCAAGTGCCGTCTGCTCATTCAGCTGATCGGCGTCTGCCGGGTGTTGGACCCCCACTGATCTGATATTGATGATATATCCTGAGGATAAGTCATCAATAGTAAAAACCCAGACAACCTCTCTAAGCGTTTATGTACCATTGGTGGCCAAAATAACGCAGCATGCCTTGCTAAAATACTGTAAGCCCTTAACTGCTATTAACTTCAATGGGCGCAGAGAGGTAGTTACCGGTCCGTCTACTACACAGTGGAAGGAGCAGTGTAGTTCCTGGGTGCCGACTTCTGACTCAGCTACTATCGGTGGGAACAAGGGTGTATAAACTCCCAAGGATTGGATACTGATGGCCTATCCTGAGTATAGGCAGTCACTATTAAAATCCTGGAATACCCTTTTAAGACAACGGGATCTGTCAGTGTAAATCTGCATCTATCATAGTTTTAATGGAATGCTAAAAAACAAGCCAAGTACACTATATCACTGAACACATTGCATTATTTAGATATTTTTATTAATAGCCAAATACAAATGACACGTTCTATTTCCCTTCATACAAAGGAACAACATAACCTAATAGGAGCAATCCGGTTTGATCTTGAGAAGGTAGAGCAGTTGTTGTGCTGCATTCCCACCTGTTCCATGAACACTCACAGATGGCACACTCCCAGCTAAGGGCTTTCATAATCTAAAAGAAGAAAAGGAAGCACAGCAACTGAATAAACCAAAGTAGCCATACCTTAAAGGGGTTCTCTTGGAATTCGGAAAATGAAAATACTTAAATATTACTTTGTTATAAGTATATTCCCAAATACCTTTCATTAGTTATGATAGCTAATTTTGTTTAGGGAGCACTAATTAGGAGAAATAAAATGGCAGCCGTCATATTAGTATACACAAAACCTGTCCTAATCACTCAGGAGGAGAAGTTACTTCACAACAATGAGATAAAGAGCTGCCTCATCCTCCTCTCTGCTCTACTTGTCAGGAATCATGATCCTGAATACAGATGATAAGTTCTTCAACTGAATCTCTGTAAGAATGGAGTTCAAGAGGAGACATGAAGTACAGAGAGGAGGTGGGGATGTTGTTAAAGAGCAGCAGCATGTCCACAGTAGCCATTATAACTAATGAGAGGTATTTGGGAATATATTTATAATAAAGTAATATTTAAGTATTTTCATTTTCTTAATTCCAGGAGAACCTCGTTAAATCCATTCTGGAGGGCAGCAATATAGAGGTGCTTACTAAAACCTATTATTGAATTGATAGGCAACACTGTTCTAAAATACTTTTATTAATGTCTGTACAGTACATGACATCTTGAAAATAATCGGAATGTCCTTCATGGAGTAGAATAGTTTATAGTCTTCTGGTGGGTTTTCAGGACCATCTAGAATTTTTTATTCTTTATTGAATCATAAAGGGTATTTAATAAAAATGAGGGAGCAAAATTCCCCAGTCATATATCACCTTCACAATTATAAATGTCTTGACGAGCCAGATGGTAGTAGCCCTGAGTCTATAGGTCCTTCTTTCATTTTCTTACCCGACTTGACCTCTCCTTTCCTGGATACTTCACTTTAACTTTTGTTTTTAATGACATTTCCTTTTCTTTTTAGTACTCTGTTGTTTCCTTAGCAATTTGTGCATCAAGCGGTCAGGAGCTCATATGCAGCGAGACATAATGTAATTGAATGCCTTGTCCTGGTACTTTATTTTTGAGACTCATGTTGATGTAAATTGCTATGTATCATATTTATCTTGCAATATATTTGAATTAATGATTGGACATGCATATGCCATATTTTAATTCTGTATTGCATTTTATTTTATAAAAAAAAAAAACAAAGGCTGCCGGGGATCACATAGCAGTATATTGATTTATAATGCTATGTAACCCTTACAGTTCTGGACTGTATTGGATAGCACTGGCATAAGGCGATGCGGACTCGCAGCGTGACCAACGCTCGTCTGCAAGGGCCCTAACTAATCAGATTCCAGCACTTTATTTTCAGAGTGGCTTGAAAGTGAAAAAAGTGATCTGACCCATGGACAACATTTTTAGTATGAGAACCATGGGTCATTGTTTTCAATAAAAAAATAAAATAGTCTTCAACAAAATATAGTCCGGAGAGGACATCAGATTATGGAATCTATGAAACATGCTTAGTCCTCAGGCTAGTTTCATACTGGTGTTAAAATCTTTTGGCAAACTGTTCTGGCAGAGGAACAGCCTGCCCAACTTCATTGTATCCGGCATAGCTGGAAAGGGCTGGAACACCACCAGGCCCTATTGAGTATAATGAAACCCGGCAGGTATCCGGCTTGTTTCTGGCAGTGGTGATCTTAGCGGTTTTTGTCTGGCCAAATCATGGCACTAATGCCAGAAACAGGCCAGATCCTCGGCCCATTATAGTCAACGTGGCCTGGCAGAGCTCTGGTCCTTTCCAGCTATGCCAGACACAATGAACATTATTTTATTGCTAGTTTGAAACTTGCCTTTGCTTCTATTTTCTTCTCTAAATGAAAGAATTCTAAAAATATTTGAAAAAAAAAAGAAATATATTACGTAACAACTGTGAGTAGATTATCTAAGAAGATATATTGAATACAAACAGAATATAGTGATGTCATTGCCACTCTATGCCCAAAACTGTATATCCTCAGGGTGGCGTATACACTGCAGACTTCTGAATGGGCCATTACACCTCTGGGTAGCAGCGCATGAACAGTTATTGCTCCCAAAGCCAAATTTGAGCTTCTGTGCCTGCAGAGGTACCAGGTCCAGAACATCTGGGCCAGGTTAGATGTCATCAACAGGCCAGTGGGCGCTTCTTTACCTGTGGGGACAGCCACTCACAGGTGAGGAACTGTTGCCAATGACACAAATCAATTCATTAGAATCAATTTGATCATCTCTAATTTAAGCAAATCTCATCCAAATGCTGCATAAAAAGCACCCCAATTTCTGCAATGATTAGGTCATTCATCCATAGAAACTTTGCAAAAAAATCTGTATGCACCTCGTGGATTTTGCTGTGGATTCAGTGCAGATTTTTTCTTGACAAAGGTCTGTCACTATTAAACAGCTGTGGGATTGACATCCAGACTATAAGTTTTCTATAAGTGGCAACACATTTTGCTTGGTACTTCTCAAGTAAGTTTCTGCACCAAGCTCAAAACACAAATATAAAAATCAATTAAAATTGTAAAATCATCAAAGGGCTTCAAAGTTTGACTTTAACACTGAGAAAGCATTAAGTATTCACAGGTGAATAGACAGAAGCTGGAAGCACTGAGAGGTGCTCACATGAGCACAGATAAATGAAGATAATTCCTTTCATCTTCATGAGCTGCAACATAAACTAGATAATTGCAATCATGCGTACAAGGAATATGAGACTTCAATAGAAGTGTGTAGGACTAGATATAATAGGGATGCTCGCGTTATATCACCGCGGTACAGAGTAGGATACAAGTGGGACCTGCACAGCCAAATACTGGAAAAGAAAATGAATCAAGAGCAATAAACATGTCGAGAAATGAAATAATTAAGACAGTTATTAGCACGTCTTCATAGAATGATACTGCCGCAATAGACACGGCCCATGTTCACTTGCTTTCAAGGCGGTTTGGCAGCTGTCACTTCTACTAAATAATTTATCAATCCCAATTCATAGATTACATTTTGTAGTGGGTTTTCTGACATTGTTAGTATAATTTATGCGAGTAATTACAAAACATTTTCTAAACAGCTCGTAAGAAGAGCAGAATATTATCTGTATACAGTTGAAGCGTACACATGCTGAAAGTGTGGCCTCCAGCTCCAGCTATGTGTTACATATTGGAGGGATTGTTAGGCTATTTAGGTTATGAAAACGCTGATGTAGTTGATGAGAAATATTACAGTGGGATTACTTGCTTGAAGCTTTATATCTGTGTAAATGAATTAGAAATATATGTACACTAAATGATCTGAATGTTTCCATTATTTCCAGGACTAGAGGGGATAGTTTGGCTTTGACTTTCCTTTCAACTTCAGGTGACTATGGCACCATATGATTAGACACTATTTCTTCCTATCATGCTGGCAGTCTGTGCCCACTGGTGCCCCTCTGCTCACAGCAGGCAATGCCACCAGGACGCTCACCAGGGTCCTTTGCCATCTCTAGCTGTTTGTGTCCTCCTATGCATCCTCCTGTGTCTTCTTAGCAGGCACGGCCACTGGAAAACTGATCCCGCCTGGGTCCCTTCTAGACCTATGTGCCTTGTACATCCTACCTGCAGCCTCTCTCTTAGGGTGCAAATGTTCCTCTTGACGTCTTAAAGGGCAAGTGGCCATCTGTCCCCAGCCTTTGGCAGCCTTACTAATGATTATATGTCACCTTTCCCTCTAGGTGGGTGTCTGAGCAATGTGTTGTCTAGATTACTAGTACCCTGCAAAGCTGCACCATAGTTTTACCTTTATACCCAAGCACTGATCTCTGCCTGCTTTCCAGATTTGAACCTTTACTCTCTGTTTAGACCTTTGGACTGTTTATCAGATTGCTCATATGCTACTCGCTATGACCCTGGCTTATCCTTGACTATGGTTCTACCTGATCTCTTGGTGTTCTGCAACAGTATCTCTCCACCCGCATAAATCAGAAGTCACTGAACAGACTACTCCAGGAGGTAGAAGCCTGGTAGTTGTCCTGCAGCTGAGAGAAGATCCCTGCACAGGGGTAAAAGGGTGAAGTCCAGTGGTCTACTAGGACAATGCCCTTACTAGTAGCCCCAAGTCAATATCTACTCTCATTATACTTCATATGTTCATGTAGTTGGTGTTCTACAAATTGGTTTACATTTGACCACAGTAGAGAATTCAGACTGTAAACTATTCTGAAGCAGAAACCAATGTCCATAACTGATGCATTATCAAATGCAATTATGTTTTTCCTGATGTGATGGACAGTGACAGTTAAAACTGATATTCACTTATTTTCCATTCTTTTTTGGTTACATACAATTCTGCCATGTTTCAAAAGATTGTGCGGTTTCTTGTGCAATGTTATCATGCTGTCTGTGGTTGGAGTAGGAGGTATCTTGGACAAGTCTGTTGAGCTTGGAGAGGCATTCTATTGTATAACAGATACAACTTCTGTACATGCCATTACCCAAATAGTCAAATAGTTACAAAACATGCAGAATACCCTAGGAAAAAAGTGTAGATTCAGAAAATCTATGTAATAATAGTTAATGTGCAAGCAGTTACAGTGATGAAAGTAGGATTTAAAGGAGGCTCAAATGTCAAGTCCATGTGAAACTATAATAAAGCAGTTTATTGGTTGACACCAATAAGTTTGGTGCCCACTCATATAATCATTGAACTTGTTGCCTTTCATAACAAGACTAACTATCAGTTATTAAACAGAAGACACAGCATAGAAAAAAGACACATATTGCATCTATGTAAAACAATGTGCAGATAATACTGTATCTATTGTATCAATAAAAGATAATAGCAATTTGCAAAATAATATTTTATGGGCAATATATTGTATCTAAAAGAATACCAAAACGCTTGTAAATCATGAGACTTTTGGGCAAACATATTCACTTCGCCCACCCTACCATTAAAACGAACAACCATCCCTAAATCCTCACTGCAGGACATAGATTTCTGTGCTTCTGCTGGTATTTTCTATGGAAGTTAAAGGAAGTCCCCAATGATCTTTCTTTTATGGCTAATAGACAAGTCATAAAAATAGTTTAAAAAAAAAAACATTCAATGTAACTTATTTTGAAGCATCAAAATTGTCAAAATCTTAGGACATTGTTTCATCTGTCTGCCATCATTTATATATATTAAATCTAAACTATCTAAAAGGAACTGCGATGCTTTGGCTATAGTTAGGACATGCTATATTTTATCCTAAATGTTGTTTTAGGAATATTGTCAGAATAAAGTTGTTCCTTCTATGAAGGCTCCATGCACCCGACAGTTGTTTTTTGCTGTCCGCAAATCGGGATCCGCAAAAAAAACTGATGGTCCATCAGTTTTTTATTTTGAGGATTTCTTTGTTTTAAATCGCCTATACCAAAAGACAAAAACCAGTGCTTTCCAAAAGATTCACCAAAATGCAAGATAAGATATCACCATAAACTTTATTAAACATGTACAAAATATACAATTAAAGAGTAGGTCAACCACTAAATGATCCGAGACACCTACCAGAGAAACACATGCAGGAAATGGGGAAAATATGTAAAAGGTAACTACTACAATTACCTAGCTCAAATTGTATTGTAAAGAGGGCATCCCAAATAACCACAATGCCACAGGAGAGAAATTAGTTTTAACTCCAATAACAAATACAAAGACATGCCCAGTATACTCCAAAATACATATATACCTAAAATAGGCTGAGGAGAAACCTGACAGATACGAGCAGAAAGTAACAAAATAGTAGAATAGCGATATTACCCATTATCCAGCTTATGTGTTTCTCAGGTACAGCAACACCTCGACGCGCGTTTGACCACACTGAGGGCTTTGTCAGGAGGCTAATTCCGGTGGTCAATGTCAGGCCTTAAATACCCAAAGGCTCATCTGTAGCTAATGTTTGGGCGCAAATACGTTGATTCCTTTGTTTTCACAGATCCCTTGTAATAAATGCCTATCCTCGTCCGCAAATGAGAAAAAAGTAGGACATGCACAACTTTTTTTGCTGAAGGGAAACACGGACAACAGACGTGGAACACAAACAGATGAACTGTCAGCATTTTTTTGCTGACCCATTGAAATGAATGGGTTCATATCCAATCAGCAAAAAAAAATGAAACGGAAGCCGAGAAAAACAACTGCCGTGTGCATGTAGGCGAAGATTGAGGGACAAGGGGAATATAATAAATGTGTCAGATATCAAGGCACAATCTTCTTGGCTGCAAATCATGAAACAAGCTGCATCAGTTGGTGGAAAATGAAATAATCACTTTACATTCCATGTAGTCTTCCCTAACACATTGAGGGAGATTTACTTATGCAACAGATGGCATAAAACGTAGACAGGGTATCTGGACCTGCACCAGATTTATCACTTGAGATGAGCGAAGCTTTGAAATATTCGATTTGGCAGCTTTGCCAAAGTTCGACAAGAAATTTGATTTGTTATGAATTAATTTGACACAAATCACTATAAATCAGGTATCCCCAGGCCAATCTGCCTAAACTCTACAGCTAACAGAACAGATTAGCCATAAATATTGGTGCAGTGCACAGTTATGTACACGGTGATACAATAGACTTGCTGGTAACAGTGGTCTGTAATACTGACGCACAGTAACTCTACAGTTAACAGAATGGATTAGCTATGAATCTTGGTGCACTGCATACTTATGTACACCTGCCGGTGACAGTGCCCTGTAATACTGACTCACAGCAACTCTACGGCTAGCTAATAGAACAGATTAGCTATTACTCTTAAGTCACTGCACAGTATTGTACATGGTGATACATTTTAGCAGAGTATTGCTTTTCACTTTTTCATTTCATATTTTGAAAAGAATCTCTATAAGTCAATTTAGTAGCTGCAAGTAGCCTTTTAGGAGTTAAAAAGGGAAATATAGATGGCAGGCAGAAGGTGCCTACATAACATGGGCTCTTTTAGTAAGCTGCTAGAAAGACATAAAATCTATTTATTGAGAACATACATCACAGCATGTTTTCCTTTCTACATCCCTTCTGATTTACTAATAACAACCAGGGAGAGGAGAAAATCTAAGCTCAAAATGTCAAAATTCCTTCACCTCTGTGTGTGACATTTTGAAATGAGCTGACCTTTGGAGAGAAGAAATATTTGCAACTTAGAGGATGAATGAGGTTGAATCTAAAACTGCTTGATAAGTAAAAAGTCGAAATGCCCAAAGCAGCAAAACAAGATAAAATTGAAAAGAAAATGACAATACAATGTATTGAGCGCAAAATTCATTAGAGTTGGATAATTGTAGTACCATATACTGCATGTATAAGCAAACAAGACAGCAGTGAAGTGTTGTGGAGCAAAAACTCCAGTAATATCTTTAATATAAAGTGCCGTAAGAAAGTACTTCTACCCTGGCGGAGGTCCCCACTTATTCCTAATGTGATCCTTAAAGGAGTACTGCCATCTTATAATGTGGTATATCACTAGGTTATACATCTTGATTATTGGGAATCGGACTTCTAGGATCCACACATTTCACAACAAAGAGACAAAGGTCTCCAGCTTATCCCTTGAACATCACTCCTGCCCACCCACTATGCATATTAAAGGAAATGGGACTGTGTTGTAGTTCCCTGCAAAGTTAATGCCAAAGAGCATAAATATGCAGGGAAATACTGTAAAGACATAGCAGTCCATACAGAAGCATTTTTGTCTCTATTGTTCAGCAGAGATTATTAATTACTAATGTGGAGGCTCTTGTATATGCCTTGTGTTAATTGATGGGCCATTTATGGCTAATCTGCCATCTTGTTAGCTTCTTTATCTCTGATATGGTTCATATAATGCAGCCTCAATTTCTCATCATGTCTTTAGTTCATCAGATGATGGAAGACCCAGAACGTTGCACTCATGATGTTCTTAGTCCTATCTAATGGCAGCAAGTGATCAGGGCCGGTGCAAGGATTTTTGCCAACACAAGCAAAGCTACATTTTGGTGCCCCCCCTACCCCCGCCATAATGACATTATGACCACCTATTGTGTCACACTCCTCCCCCTCTCCCCCATGGCACATCATCCCACCATGTCACATTTGTCCCCCTCCATGGCACAGACTACAGACATTTAATTTGTCCCCCCTCGCATTGTGTCACCCGTGACCCCCCCAATTAATGTTGTGTAACAATTATAAACAATATGCCCCCTGCGCTCATCACCTACCACCTACCCTACGCCAGTCGACAGTCCGTCTGGGCTGGCCTGGGCTGGCTGTGTGAGTCGCAGTCACCAACAGCTGCTCCAGTCCCTGCTGCTGCCCGCCGCGGAGTCACTCGCCAGTCACACACCCCCTGAGTGCCCCCGTGACCATGTTGCCGTGCTGCCGCTCTGTGAGTGAGGACCAGAGCCGCATGGCACATGCAGGCTGGGGTGGGTGGCCGGCGGCACTGCTGCGCAACTCGCCGCAAGTGATTTAAAAAAAAAAGTTAATTTTTCCGCCCCCCCCCTTCTCTGCACCCTAAGGCAGCCGCTTGGTCTGCCTTATTATAGAACCGGCCCTGCAAGTGATATAAGTGAGGCAGAACTTCTATCACAAAACTTTCACTACACAGTCTCAGAGTATCCTATGTGATAATGCATCACACTGCTCTACTGGCTTCCTGCTTGTGATAGGTTTCTTCTTGTCAGATTTTACAAGGAGAAGGTAGGAGAGCAGTGTAAAGATGCATCTCATAGAAGTATTCTTCAGATTCTGCACTAAGTACACAAAAATACTATAAACAGTTAAGGGTCTATTAAACTGTATGATTTCCAGGCCAATTATAGGGAACAAGCATTCATAGGAATACTCGTTCTTGATAACTGGCCCTTATAATCATGCCGTCAATCAGTTGATAAATGAGCAAATGTATGTCGGGTGATTGTCATTAGTAATCAGGGATGTGCTGCTGATAATCAGTAGACTAGAATGGGGGAAAATGTCTATGGTAGCAATCGTTCTTCCCCTAATCACTTTACATCAACCTGTGTAATAAGCTGATGCCAATGAGTTCCAATCAATGGGTTTCCGTCGATCGACGCTTCTCCTACCTGAACATTGGTCATTGTGATATGGCTCTTAGTGTGAGTCAGGGGTGTTTTATTACTCTGTACCTAGTCTTTGTAGGGACTAACTTATTATGTCACTTCTCTCCTGGCCAGAAGTGATGCCTTCCATAGTAGTGTATGCATGGGAACTTTCACACTTTAAATATCATGTTGCCTACCTTTTGGAAATATAGGATACTTTACTATTCATATAAACATTGCAGGATCTTGTTATGAGTGGGTAAGATATATACAATGCTGTGGAAGAAGTCGACACAGGGAACTTCACAGTTGGTCATACCGGGTGTACTGCCTATTTGTACAAAGCATTTGTTTTCAACTTATGTTTGTAATTATGGAAATCTCTGTTATCAAGTGTTGCCAACAGTATAATACTATGTTACGGTCTGATAACCTCTTGACTGACAATAGGGTCTAATTGTGGAATACCAATGACAGATACAGTGCACAGACCAATAGTGATCAAAGGGAGGCTGGTCATAGATGGACACAGCATTTGGAAACAGGTCATGACACCAATGCACTAATGTGGTGTTTTTCTTTAGGAGGACATTGCTTTTGTTTGGCAGTGAGATGCTTTTACTATAAATATGTGGGCTAATAATCTAATTGATGTGGCACCCACTTCAGAGATGGAAATTTCAGAGCTTCCATAGGACAGAGATTTCAAGCTATGACAAAACTAAAAAATTCCATCATGATCTTAAGAACCTACCACTGTACTGAGCCAGACAAAAAGGTATAAAATTAAGTATATGCCATGCCATTGTAGAGGATTTTTTGACAAAATTAGGAAATATATCATAAATATATCACAAGTTTGAATTTTTTAAATTTATGATTAGAAATGAGTGAAGTACTCAAAACTTCGAGTCGGCTGCTTCGCTGTATTTCAAAAAGAAATTCCCTTTGTGATAAATTACTTCATCATGAAGCACACTTGTTTGTGACTTGCGGGCGCAATGATGGAAAACAGCAATTGCTCCGCCCCCTGTCATTAAACTCCTATGATGCCGCATTTATCGCTGATAACAGCCTATAAGATGACCATTGAGGGCTGTCAGGAGTTAATCTGATAAAAAAAAAAATACTCACCTTATCCATTTGATCACAAAGAGTCCACTGCGGTCATCTTGCTTAAAAATCCAGTGCGAAATCTTGCGCAGTGTGGGTGATGACATCATACGTCACCCCCACCAATTTTCACACGGTATCTTCAGTCAACATGGCTACGGCGGACTCTCTATGTGCAAATGGATGAGTTGAGTATGATTTTTTTTGTTTTGTTTTACTGCCATTTTAGGGAAATTTGATTTGTTACCATAAAACATGAAGAAATTCAAATTTTCCCTAAAATTCGGATTGAAGTTCACTTTGTGAACTTTAATTCGCTCAACACTAATTGGATATTAGAGACCTTGCGCTCCTCCACCTTTCGTTTGAGGATGCCCTACAGATGCTCAAT
This sequence comes from Bufotes viridis, assembly GCA_033119425.1. Taxonomy (NCBI): domain Eukaryota; kingdom Metazoa; phylum Chordata; class Amphibia; order Anura; family Bufonidae; genus Bufotes; species Bufotes viridis. The sequence goes on along the minus strand of CM065589.1, from coordinate 149,893,706 downwards.
AGGGTTTAGGTCTGAAGACATGCATGGTCAGTCCAGCACCTTTACCCTCATTTTTTTTTAGCAAGGCAGTGGTCCTATTGAAGATGTGTCTCTCAATGAACTGTAGCACCCCACAGCCGGCAGCACTCATGCAGCCCTAAACCATGAAACTCCCGCCACCATGCTTGACTGTAGGCAAGACACACTTGTCTTTGTACTCCTCACCTGGTTGCCTCCACACACGCTTGACACCATCTGAACCAAATAAGTTTTTCATGGTCTTATCAGACCACAGGACATGGTTCCAATAATCCATTTCCTTAGTCTGCTTGTCTTCAGCAAATTGTTTGCGGGCTTTCTCATGCATCATCTTCAGAAGAGGCTTCCTTCTGAGACGACAGACATAGAGACCAATTTGATGCAGTGTGCGGCGTATGGTCTGAGCACTAACAGGCGGACCCCACCCCCACCCCTTTAACGTCTGCAGCAATTCTGGCTGCACTCATACGTCTATTTTGAAAAGACAACTTCTGGATATGATGCTGAGCATGTGCACTCAACTTCTTTGGTTGATTCTCTCGGCCTGTTCTCAGTGGAACCTGTCTTGTTAAACCACTGTATGGTCTTGACCACTGTTCTGCTGCTCAGTTTGAGGCTGTTGGCAATCTTCTTATAGCCTAGACCAGTGGTACCGACCTGTTTAGAAGCTGAGTGCCCAAACAGCAACCCAAAACCCACTTATTTATCACAAAGTGCCAGTATGGCAATTTAGCTGAATACTACAGTCCAGTATAGCATATCTTTCATGTACTTTATCACTATAATAGCCTGCATACATTCAATGTGCTGCCTGTGCTGTTCATAGCGCTCCCTGCGGGTGCCCACAGAGGGGGCTCTGAGTGCCGCCTCTGGCACCAGTGCCATAGGTTCGCCACCACTGGCCTAGACCATCTTTATGTGGAACAACAGTTCTTTTTTACGGCGTTCTTTGCCATAAAGTGCCATGTTGAACTTCCAGTGACCAGTATAAGAGAGTGTGAGAGCGATAACACCAAATTTAATACAACTGCTCCCCATTCATACCTGAGACCTTGTAACACTAACGAGTTACATAACACCAAGGAGGAAAAATGGCTAATTGGGCACAATTTTGCCATTTTCACTTAGGGGAGTACTCACTTTTGTTGCCAGCAGTTTAAACATTAATGGCTGTATGTTGAGTTATTTTGAGGGCACAACAAGATGTACACTGACTACTTTACATTGTATCAAAATGTCATATCTTCAGTGTTGTCCCATGAAAAGATATAATAAAATATTTACATAAATTTGAGCGGTGTAGTCACTTTTGTGAGATACTGTATTAGCTTATAGTCTAAAAAGAGAAAGTCTTGCTCCTTTTTGGCGCAAAGTGCTTGCTCACTGCAGTGGGAGATATGAGACAGAGAATTATTAGTGATGATGAATTGATAATAATAAATTGTATAAGCATCAAGATTCTCTGTTACAATACTGAAATACTGCTCTTCCAGTCGCTGGCTGTCATCTTCTCCTCTCTGGTTGTGTCATCTCCTCCCCCATCTGTCATCTCTCTGCATTAATAATATTTGATAGTTTGATTTCACACCAATAACACCTACCATGTGTGTGTACATAAATATATAGTATGCAGTCATAAACGTGAAGTAATTGAGGATAAAGTGTCAGTTATGAGAAATTATTCTTTAAGAACGAAGGGAATGATCATCAAGCAATTATCTGCTTCAGGTTTTATCAGTTTTGCTTCATAAACTTTGTTTGTGTTAAATGAAAACTTGTGAGAAACAGTGATTTAATCATTCATATGTAGTCTCATGACATGAGCACTCATGTTCCATTACATTACTGTACAATGTGTGTTTGCAAGCACAGAGTTCCTAACATAAACAATTAGATTTTTATTGCAGGGGCAAAGCAAAAAAAATAAAATAAAAAATTATCAAGAGATTTATACCAGTTCCTGGTGTTAAAAAAAACCTCAAATTTTATTTTAATATTTAATGCAAAAATGTGTGACTACTTATGCTTCTCTTAACAATTTTTAACAATTATGAGAAAAGTGATCTGGGTTTAGAAAGACGTTGTCATAAATTAGCGTAAATCTACACCAAACTGTATATACATAAATGTTTATTGTGATTACCTCCATTTACAACATGCAGACGTCAAGCATTCACTTATCCTTTGTATACTGTCGACCAATGTCAATAAAATCAAAATGTCACAATTCCTCTCCCACAACTCTTACAACTGATCTTGGTGGGCATGGGTGGAGGGAGCAGTCACAACCAGGTCCTGGTGCTTGAAGTGACCCCAATGGCCTTGAAGACCATATTTAGACAGCAAAAATCCATGCTTGACCCTCAGATTTCTGCTGCAGATTTGCACATTGATGTGCTGTAGATCCGCACATGCATTTACCCCATTTAATGGCGCTCATCTGCGTGTGCCAATACATCATAGTTTCTGCTGTAATAAGCAACATGTTTCTTATTGATGCAGAGTTTAAATCCAAATTCAAAGAAGTCTACGCTCATGAAAACAGCAACACAAATTCCTGTTGAAAATAATGGGATGCAGATTTTGCTTGGAATTATCATGGAATACATGACAAAATTGGTCGAAATTCCCTTTGCGTGAGCATGTTCTAAGAAGACACTAGTATTGTAAATGGCCCAGGTTTTGTATTGGGATCCATATCATCAGGTTACAGTTCTAATCCTGTGCTTTCTTGGGGATGAATATAATTAAAGAACTATTGTGACATAGTTTTAAGTGTAGAATAGAGAGAAGGGAGGAAAGGCACATTCTGAAACCCTGTCTGAGGCGACAAGGGAGTTTGTTGCATCTGGTAGGATTTTGAAAGGATGTACACTAGGTATATATTTTTTTTCTTTTAACTCTTTGAAGGTCATTACAGTATTATGTCTGCCAACTAAGTCTTTTTTACTGCATAGGAAAACTCCATTGGGGTCATTTATCAAACTGGTGTAAAGTAGAACTGGCTTAGTTGCCCATAGCAACAATCCGATTCCACCTTTCATTTATCACAGCTCCTTTGGAAAATGAAAGGTGGACTCTGAATGATTGCTTTGGGCAATTAAGTCAGTTCTACTTTACACCAGTTTGATAAATGACCCCACATATGTTTTCTACTGGAAAAAAAAAAAAACACTAATAAATTTGCTGCTCTTAATTGGCTCTTCAGTGGGAAATAACTGCTCAGTATAGACCTCAGGTTTCATATGAATCTCTTTCTACTAGCCACAACTGCACCATTGAAAGAGGAGCAGACTGAGTGATGATTCATGATTGGATGCTTGACTTCTCATATACTACATCTCCATAAAAATGTAGACCGTTGAATGTCACATGCCTGATCCATGTACACTGACATTCACTGCTGTTCTCTTCATTCTCTTGAAAAAAGTACACTTTGGAATATGGCTACAAGGGCTAGCATGCATTTATTCATAAGAATATTAGTGTAGTCCATCAATCATGTTAAATAATAGGACCTGGCTCAAAGTAGGCATCCCACGTCAGTAGATGGGATTGTAGTCAAGGATCTACTCAGGCCACCAAATTACTTCCACGCCAATGAGAAAGCCTTCCACAAACATCTGCCACAAGGCCGAAGGAAGACAGTTTTCTAGAATGTCACATATACTGTAGCATTACGCTTTTGGGTCTCAGGAGCTAAGAATCCCAGTATATGAAAACCAGTCTCAGGGGATAATTTCTCCTGCTGGATGAAACGGTTTATATAGAAAACATTATTTAAATTTTTTTTTTTAAATGGCATTAAATGTCTACTAGTTTGTTTTAATGGCGATCATTAGCGATAGTGCACTTAATATTTATGCCCTTATGTAGAATATATACCGAATGACTTCTAGGCTGGTTTCAGGCAGCTGTAATTCAACCGCATTTTAACATCACTATTAAGACTGCAAAGCCTGAAAGTTTTTCAGAAGGTTTTTCAGACTAAAGACTAATTCTTAGTAGAAAACAGTTGATAGTTTAGTAATCTACAGGGACTTCACATAGACTATCTAATTGCGTTGTCCACTGCATGCTGAATATTTATAGCAGCTCTTTAAAACTTTCCATTGTTTTCAGCAGCCTGAAATTGACTAGATAGGAGAAACTGCAAAGTAATTATACAAAGATCCATAACTCCTACAAGTGTTCTTTGTCTCATATCTGCCTTTGCCAAAAAATGACTGCAAGGGCAATTCTCGAGAAATTACCTCCCACACATAGTTCCCATTGTCAGGATTTATAGCTCCTCAGCAAGACTCTGTGAGAGAAATACCTAGAAAGGAACATATTGAAGAGCGGTAGAATATGTGTTATCTGTTCTGTTAAGTAAAATCGGATCTTGAAGTTGTAATTTACAATGAAAATAAGCATTTGTTTAATGGGATGAGATCATGTGAACCAAGATTTTAGTAATGAGTTATACGAGAGTCACGAAGCTGAAAAGTAGGGTTAGTTGTTGTTCATAAATCCATTTCTTTCTGGATTCTATCATTGTAGAGGTATCCTCTGGATGTAAGATACAATGTGGGAAAGGATGGGTGCTAAGTAAGCCAACCAATAGCAGAAGTAAAGTAAGACAACAGAGTATACAGATACACCAAACATATCATCCAGCATGATAAATTTAGTGCATCTTTGGACTCTATAATTATTACAATGTCTAACTATTATGTGTGTGCAGAAGTGGTAACACCACTCTGGGGTATTACATTTCCCCTTACTTAAAACTAAGCCGTCCTCGGCTTGTGCTTAGGTTGTGCTCTAAGGGTACCCAAGGAAGGTTAGAGTGCTGCTTTAGACTATAGACTATCATGACATACATATACTAACATAGAGACGGCTACCACTAGTTTCCTGCCCATATGAGTAGGGTGTCTATTCACAGTTTGCCCTATGAGTATACCCAGTGAACCAAAAAAGATACTGCACTGAGCACTTAAATACTCCACACAGGACTGAGCCAGAGTCATATATGGAGCGTGGGGGTGTCATGTACTGTAATCCCTCCATGATACTATGAGACGCCCTCAAATAGAAGGGTGGCTTCATCCTGTAATCCCTTTCTAGCACCAAGGCATTATAATGCTTTACGCTTTGTCAACTTGATGACTGAATAGGTAGCTAAACATTTATGTCCATAAGGCGGCACACTATGCCTTAGGACACACTAAACTAGGAGGAGGAGCTGGTTCTCTCCAGAACTCCCATGAGGGCTACTGCCTCTAAACACACATTAGCAGCGGGTTTACCCTTGACGTTGTTAGACCTGCTTGTGACAATATTATTTTACCAAAGTTGATACAAAAAGCGCATAGATCACATTGCAGTACCCAAAATAGAGTCCATACAATGGGCAAAAGTGCTTGAACGTTGCGGAAATGTTAAAACATTAGTGCAAAAATATCAGTCTTTTGTAATCCACGAGGCAGAACAACATTATCAAATTTAATGCGAACCCATAAGGTAGGCAGGGTTCCCACTTAACCTAAGAAGGTGGGGGAAAAAGGGAATTAGAGGTATTTTTGAAGATGGGGTAGTCCTAACAAACCATGTCCATCTGGGTGTGGACTATACAGGGCAACAGAAACAAACATGGGCCAACAAGTTCTCACCCTTCAGACTCAGTTCACGTTGTGGCTCCAGTAGTCCAAAGGATGGTTTTCTCACAGCATGAGGTCTTTCACAGGAGAGGCTGGAAGTCTTTCTCCTGGGTCCCAAAGTTGAGGGTGCAAAAGTCCTTCTTTAAGCTACGTGACATCCTCATCGCTGTTACTGCTAGCTCTGGTGCTCTCTGCAGCTGTAACTCTAGCAGAAGCTTTATCTGCGATCTCCTGGTGGCCTTCCGTGGCAGAACTTGGAACTGCAGGGTCACCCTCTTCTGGATGATCCTCTATAAACTTGGCTTTTTCCTTGTAGGTGACAAGTTCTCCAGCAGTAAAGAATAGACCCTCGGTTTTTCATAGCAAGGAGCTCCGCATTCGGTGGTGGTTCTGGAGTGCATCGAGCAGTATCAGTGGACTCCTCACTGGTGGATAGGTTACTTTCAGTGGTTGGAGGATCTGGTAGTGTCATACTAGGTGTGCTATCTTCAGCAGGCGGCTGAGAGGAAGTCTTGGAGGCTTCATGCAATTCTCTTTCTCTGCCCTTTTTTTCCTTCACAATTTCTTTATATGTTTTTATGCTTTTTCTCCTTTTTGATAAGTCTCCTTCTCCACTAAGCATTCTATCCATCTTTTTCCTTTCTTCCTCTTTATTTATCAAGTCCTGTAATGCACTCCTCCTGTGGGCCTTCCTTTGGGCAAGGTCATTCTGCCATGTGTTATGCTCCTCTCTGAGTAGATAACTGACATACTGCAGATGTTCTTGGTGGGCTTCTCCTGAATAACGTGGGAGCCAAGGTGCCCCAAAGTAGTATGGCATAGTAAGAGGCATGATGCATGTGGCTGCAGCTGCTGCTGATAGATCACTGTGGTCCAAGTGGGTGCTATCTTCGCTATCTGACTTGGCTTTGGATACCCTGTACCAGACTAGAGGGGTCAATGTAAGCTAGACTGCAAATTAAGTGTGTGTTGCTCTAGACATTGCTTCTCAGCATCCAGGGAAGAAGGAACTGCATTTTGCCCTTTTTAAAATGGCCGCCGCTTCTACTTCCTGTAGGGGATACAGTTTGTTTCTCTGTCCTCCTAGGACTTGTACTAAATACTTTAGTTCCTTCTGCTGCAAGAATGGTTCCTCTGTGGAGGCGGGCCGCTTGGTTCCCTGCCCTCTGCTGGGTGGATGTCTTCCTCTTAACACAGGGGTTAGAACAATAAAGACAGTAGCAAGGTGCAGAAGTGGTAACACTACTCTGGGATGTTACAGATGCTTCTTTAATACTCACATGCATGTTGACAATTTTGTACACGTTATGTAATAGATAGATGAGTGAATCAATTCTAAATAAATCAAATTTGTTACAAATTTTACAAAAATTTGTCTGTAAAATGAATCTGAAGATTTTTGATTTGCATTGAATGAATCGTGTAAAAAGGCGCCCAGTGCCATTTTACAGTCCATGTTGGCAGGCAAAACCACGGGGGAGGAAAAAGAAGTATGGTCACATGACAATGGGAGAAAGTAGGGGGGAGCTTGCCGTGATTAGCTCAGAGGCTGGCAGAGAGCATGAATCAGCCAGTTAGGGGACAGCAGGCAGGGAGGTGCCTGGGCAGAACACTATTCTGCATTGTTCTTGTGACCTGGAAGGATAATGTGCTGTGGCTATGCTAAAAGAATCTGCAGGCAAAACCAACTGATATACTGTGATGGGGCAGTATAAGAAGATTATATGGAGAGAATAGATATATTTAGGAATTTTGGGTGTATTAAGGGGTGCAATCAGGGAAAATCCTATCTGAGATGGCACTGGAGGCTGGGCAAGAGAGAAGAGAGTAGGTTAGTTTGGACCAGTGTTCCACTCAGCCTACTCAGAAGTCCATGGGGTCAGGGAACATAGTATGCACCATGCCCTTCTTCACCATGTGCACGGTATGAACCATCAGCCTATTGTACTTCTTCCATCACCAACTCTGGAAGTTTGTGCATACAAGGCATACAAAGAATTTCTTGACAGAAAGAAAATTGTCTAATGTTCTATCAGACACCCTATTATAAAGTTCTGTGTTGTAAAAAAACACTATTGAGGTAATGTACATTGAAAAACAGTGCTGTAGGACATCCAAGTGACTCTGTACAGGTTCATGATGCCTCAGTTAGGTACAAGGTCTTCTATTGCTATAAACAGTATTAGTAATAAAACTTGAAATCAAGAACTTTATAACGTTGCGTTGAATAAAGTAATGACATTTTGAAAGTCTTCAGACCCTTTCACTTTTTTCACATTTTGTTATGTTGTGGTTTTGTACTAAAATATTAAAAAGATCAAGTTTTTTTCCCAAGAATCTCAGGTTATGGGCGTTCGTCCTGACGCGAAATGCCCTAAATGCTTAGAGGAGGATGCAGATCTTATTCACATGAAGTGGCTCTGTAGGGAGCTAAGTGTATTTTGGACGGATGTCTTTGATGCCATAGATAATGCATATAGTATTATCACCCCAAGGGAACCGGTGATCAGTATATTAGGATATGTTCAGGAGCTAGGAATAGCTGAGGGGTGCAAGCTAGCAATTGCTAAGACACTTTACTGTGCAAGACGTTTGATTGCAAAACATTGGATCCAGCCCATTGGCCCGAATAGACAAGAATGGGTGGGGGCCGTCAACGCTTTGGTTAGTTTGGAAAGAGGTATATACAAAAAAATTTAGGAAACAATGGGAGTGCTGGATTACACAATCTGGTCTGGCTTCACATGATTTGATGAGGCTCTGGGTGCGAGACAGTATGTCAATGTTGGGCCCGATTTAGGGCTACATAGGTAGATTAATGTCAACTATAGTTATACCGACCTACACGGAGGACACTGCACAGAGGGAGGGGAGGGGGGGGGAGTTCTTTTGTTTGATCCGTGTGCCAAGTTGGCGCGCACACACAGCAGGTTTAATTTCAAAATAGAATAATCAATACAAAAAATTAGGAACATAAGCTTACAGCCATAAACGCTTGGGCAAGCAGGCAGATTTCACCGTCTTCTATGTAAATTGTAACTAATGTTTTAGTGTACGTTGGTGTACTTATATTTTACTGTACCTAGATGTATGCATTTTTGCTGTATGCTTACAGTTGCTCTGTCAATAAAAATTATCTGATTTAAAAAAAAAAACTCAGGTTAGAAGAGGACTGTCGGTGGACAACCATTTTCAGGTCTATCCAAAGGTGTTTGATTGGGTTCAATGGGCCACTCAAGGACATTCACAAAGTTGTCCCTAAGCCACTTCTGTGTTGTCTTGGCTGTATGCTGTCATTGTCTTGTTGGAAGGTGGACCTTTGGCCCAGTCTAAGGTCCAGAGCATCCTGTATCAGGTTTTCATTAAGAATATCTCTGTGCTTTGCTCCATTAAGCTTTCTCTCAACCAGTCTCTGTGTCGTGGCCACTGAAAAACACTCCCACATGCTTCACTGTAGAGATGGTATTGGGCTGTGCCTAGTTTCCTCTAGAAAGTTAAATTGTGGTTTAATCAGAAATGGGCAGAATGGTGGCTCAATGGTTCCTTGCAGCACTGGGGTCCTAGGTTCGAATCTGCATGGAGTTTGTATGTTCTCCCCATGTTTGTGTGGGTTTCCTCTGGGTACTCCAAAGGCATACTGACAGGTAACTTAGATTCTGATCTCCATTGGGGACAGTGTGATGCTAATGTCTGTAAAGCGCTGCGGAATATAGCAGCACTATATAAGTGCATAAAAAAAAAATCAGATAATCTTTTTTCTCATTGTCTTAGAGTTCATTAGGTGCTTTTGGCAAGCTTTCATGTATCTTTTACTGAGGGGAGGCCTTTTTATTGCCACTCTGCCATAAAGCCCAAATTGGTGAAGTGCTGCAGTGATGGATAACCTTCAGAAGTATCTTCCATCTGGATCTTTGGAGCTCAGCCAGAGTGACCATTGGTCACCTCTCTTATCAAGGCCCTTTCCCTTAGTTTGGTGGGACGGCCAGCTATAGGAAGAGTTATGGTTGATGCAAATTTCTTGCTAAGCCAGATACGGTAAACTCTGTCAGGCTGTTCCTCTGTCGAAACAGGCTGCTGGATAGCTTTACCGGAAGGTGTGGAACTATTCTAAGTGGGATTGAATGCAGATTGATAGGAAAACTCTTTCTTTTTTTTAGCATAAGGATGCAACATAACAAAATGTGAAAAAAAAGCAAAAGGGTCTGAAGACTTTCCAAATACACTGTGCACTTAGAATCGCCTGCCCTGCAGCTATGTCCTAGAAGCTACTCTGAAATGCTGATTTAGTAAAAAATATTCTGAATATGAATAACATTTATGATGGTAAATCACTATGGAAATTTAGACCATGATTTAAAATCTGCAACATCATCCCGAAGCTAGGAAGCCTAGGACATGACTGGAACATGGAACATTATGTAGCGGGCCGGACTGTTTTTAAAGCCTGGCTTGACCTGCTCTTTTTCCAAGAACTTTCCCTGATGATTGCTGCACAAGAACAGAAAGGTAATACAAAGCATGGCTGAATGGTGAAATATTAATCGCTATATCTGCTCTGCAGTGATGAAATGGGACTTGAAACAAAATCTGGCAAGTGCTTTATGCTAATGTAATCCCAGTCACTGACAGTAATCTGTACTTAGAATGTAGAGGGATGGAGTCATGTAAAGGCTCATGGACTATTATGCTAATGATATTGAGGCAAAAACGATTATGATAGTACAGACAGAAAAGCAGAAGCTTATGTATGAGGAATAGCTATCGTTTATTGCATGTAATCTCTCCATAGCGTTCTTTACTTTATTTCTTTCAGTAGACAACACTAATCTATAACTGCGCTCCTGTGCATAGCAGGAAGTTCACGCAGTTTATCCTGTTATTCCCCTCCCACAGAGCAGGCTTATAATGCCTGTAATCGCAGATTACACACATCTCTACACACTGATCGGGTTTACAATCCGGAGTGCGTCTCCCCGTTTGAAGGATAAGTAGGAACTGTACGGTACAAAATGTATGAAATGTCTGAAGTGCATAATAGCTGCTTGGAGATAAATCTTATAAAAGTTCAACTAAGAAATAAATGGACATCAGCAAGGAATCTGTTTTGTGTCAGGCCTAGTCAGGCCTATATCATCAAGAAAGTGAGTGCCGGTCCTTCTTCGCTATATACTAGTAAAAGACCATTGACAGTTTTTCTTTTTCTAACACGTAAATACTATAAAGGTTTGTTCAGTGGGATATACTGCTCCCTTACCAATCCCCTGGCAATGCTATTACCTGCCCCTACTAATCTCCACTTCTTGGTCCCAGCTCGACAAATAGGATATGTCGGGAATTGCATGCTTAGCCAATCACTGGCTGAGGTTGGTCACCACTGCAATCAGTGATTGGTTGAGCATGCATCTACTGCTATTTCCTGTGTGTCAGGTTGTACCGGGAGTAGAAAACAGCGGAAACCAGGCGAGCAATGGAACGGTGAGGGATCAATGAGGCAAGTAATGCGTCTTTTAATTTTTTTTAACCAATTCAGCCCCTTATCTAAACAATTTTCTCCTGACATATAACTTATTTGACACTTTAAGCAAAGGCATCACACACTAACTGCAGTAGAAAATAAATAGCAGAAAAGTATTTCCCAAATATAGTGAGAGACATATAATTTCAGACATACAGTATCCACAGCCAGATTGTCCATTTAAAAGGAAGCCATTTAAAGAGAACCTGTCACCATGAAATGCAATGCAATCTACAGGCAACATGTTATAGAGCAGGAGGAGCTGAGCAAGTTGATGTATACTGTAGATTTATGGGTAAAGATTCAGTAAAGCTTGTAATTTTATACACTTAAATCTCTGCTCTTTCTGAGCTTGGCTATTATCATTAATAGCATCCTCTATGTTAGTATGTATAGGGAGAGAGCTGTCAGATGGCTCCTGTATACAATTGAGTTCAGGAAAAGTAGAGACTTAAATCTATAAATAATGAGTCATAATCTGCAGTAATACATGAGTACTACAGCAGAAAAGGAGTCCAAATCTCAGTTTTTTATTTTTCCTACTGCCATGGTTCCCCCACTGTCAGCAAGTCAGGAGTTCAGACTGTGTATTAGTTTTGGGAACCGACAGCAGGCAAACGAGGAGCAGAAGGAAAATAAAAAATGGAAATCTGGACTCCTTATGTGCAGCACTACTTACGTATTACTGCAAATAATAGTCCAATATTTTGGTTGCAGATTCTCTTTAATTATGTAGTTGTCAGTTTAGTCAGCCCCACAAATATAATAAGTGGTTATCCATCAATTGAGCCCTTCTATATTTGCCAGGGAGCAAAGATGCTCCAAAGAGCCCCGCATTGGACCTTGTTCTCCTACACATTACAAAGGTGACAACATGGTTGTGTCAGTGTTTATGTGCTGGAACCTTTGCTGGGTGAATACTACAGCAGACTACCCCTGTCCGGCTAAAACTCAATTCATCATATGTACTTACATTTGATTTAGGAAGTTAAAGAGGACCTTTCATGACTTCTAAAGATATCAACTAAGGATGCTCACATGGAAAGCGGCGCTCAGGGATCTCCCTGCACTTACTATTATCCCTGGCGCCGCCCATTCTCCGGTATGGCTCCGGTATCGACGCTCACCAAGTTATAGTAGGCGGGGACTTGGTGGAATTGGTTATAGTAGGCGGAGCCTGCCCTTCATCTCCTTCTCCCCGGCTGTAGCGCTGGCCAGTCGCAGCGCAGAGCTCATAGCCTGGAAGTTTTTTTTCTCCCAGGCTATGAGCTCTGCGCTGCGATGTCAGCGCTGCAGCCTGGGAGAAGGAGATGAAGGGCAGGCTCCGCCCACTATAACTTAGTGAGCACAGATACCGGAGCCTATACCGGGAGAACGGAGCGGCTCCCAGGGATAATAGTAAGTGCAGGGAGATCCCTGGGCGCCGCTCTACATGTGAGCATACTTGGTTTATATCTTTAGAAGTGATTAAAGGTCCTCTTTAACATAGTTTGTACGTCTATTCCAATACATTACAGCAAATTCCATGGTAGTGAGACAAAATAACAATATATAACATTAATTATTCTCACATGATCAGACCTATTGATTCAATATGCATTCCCTTCAGAGTCCTACTTGATAGATTTATTATCAAAGGATTCTATAAGGAAGGCAATAACTAAGCCAACAATGAACACTGGCACAATGAGACCATTAACTGAACCGTCCACATGAATGGGTTTCCTTATATTGATAAAACCTGCCCTATTTAATATTGTCCTTACCAGGACTACCCTTTGCATTATTCATCAGAAGCAGAAATATGATATTAAGCTGTACAAAAAAGTTGTTCTTGAACAAACTCTCTGAGCGGCGGCGTCTGCTTCTGATAGGCAATATAAGCACAGTACTCCAAGGTATTCATTTACAAAGCGACACAAACCTATTTCTGATGTATGATATCCCCAACTCCCTAATCTGCAATAGATGTAAAGATGCTGGCAAGATATAGAGAATCTCATAAAGAAGATCTGTGCAATATCTTATGTCCACAAATAGTTAGCCGTGACATAAGAAAGAAATGGGCTCAGGCTCGAGTTTATATAATCTCTAATGCATTCTTTCAAATCGAACTCCTGTCCCAGTGCTTTAACAAGAAGATAGGATTCCTGACCTGGATATGTGTCTTGAAAATCGTGATTGAGATCCCCAATAAATTGAAAAGGAGTCTGTGCTTATGGACACAAACACAAAAAAATGCCGCTTGGGAAAGGCGCTGGAGGAAACCTGTTTATACTTTGTTCAGTTTCTTGTCACATTCTCATAACTCATAAGAAGGAGTTGGAGAATGGAAGTCAGATGCAAGTAAAGAAATGTAAGCAGCATTGGACAGCTGCATCATAATCTCATGTTTAGCTGAGTGTGATGACAAAACCTCTACTGAGGACACTTTTCATGGTTATCATTTCTGATATTTTATATTATCACTAGCAATTATAGTGCAGTTTCCTAGTTATATATGATAATATATAAGGAAGACTCACATTAGAGTCCACAGAGGCTGTGACACAATATACTAGTACATAAAGCTGTGAACTAGTAGTACACAGACAGATGTTAGAGCATGCTGTACCTAAGTATGCCCTAACAACAGAGAATATGGGCAGACAGTTCAGAAACCTCTCAGGGCCCTGGGCTGTTTACAAGGTATATCACATGACAGGGATTCGTGGTATTTGATCTTTAAAAGGGAACTAAAGCCAGAATCCAAAAACACACACAAAAGTAACATAATATCCTTACGTGTCTTTGTTATTTGCCCTTGTTTGTTATGTTACATATCACAATTGCAGAATAGAAAAGAAGTGCATTGTTCACTCAGGCTTCAGCCATGACTTCTCCTACTCCCTGTCCCTCTTTTCATTCTAGTGCATGTAAACCAGGAATAGGAGGAAGGGGCTGAGTTCAGTATGAATAACTTTTGTCTACAAAGCGGGAGTGGACATTTTGTTGGAAGGAATCTCCTAGTTGGTAATAGTACAAAACAGATTTGGTTACAAGCACCTGGAACTGTAATAGACAACAGAACACTAAATGTACCAAGCCAAATCCAACTCCCCATTCCTAAATAGTGCCACAGCTAGGCAGATTTGGCTTTCAGGGTCTCGAGAAAGCTGGGATACAATCACGTGGAACTGTAATAGACCACAGAATACTAACTCTACCAAGGTAAATTCCTCTTCCCACTCCTAAATAGCACCAGGTTCCTGGGAAAGCTGGGTTACTAACATATGGATATGTAATGTAGTCTGTAGAATGCATGGTCACATGACCGGAACTACGAACGCGAAATTTTGCGATGATTACAGGCACCTTGTGCAGTAGTAGGTGGGATTGGAATGATGTGGTGCTTTGTCCGGCACAATCCCTTCCCTCACCCCTTACCTGATTGAAGATAAAAACTGTGAATTGGTCTAAGCTGAGAATTGGGTTTATATTGTGGACAGCAACTCAGAGACATTAGTCCGTTGGAAAAAGCTCAGGCGAAACGTACGTCTCCCCGCTCTGCGGATACCAGAGTCAGTATGTGATGTGTTTGTGTTTGGCTGATTTGGATACCACTGTGATTGGCCATAATGATAACCATTGTGATGGTCATATGCTGGAGCCACATGTCTGAGAACAAACATAATTAGGGATCTATATGTGAAATCAAGTGGTTTGAGGGATATACATCATGCCTATGAACACCTCACTGCAGACTGTTTATAGACAATGATACATTATGTAATATTATCAGCACTTTAATATATAATACCTTGATGGTGTGTATACATTAACAGCTATTTATATGCATTCCATATGTGCAGTACATGCTGGCTGTATCTGTGTGTGTGTGTGGGGGGGGGACCTTGGTTTTACAGCACTCACCCGCAAATGTTATAATCTGTTTTGTAATATTCTGTGTAAATGTGACTGTTTTCAATAAAGCTTATTTTTCTACATTACATGTGTGGTTTAGGAGGGTTGGTATGTAGTCTGTAGAATACTAAATCTACCAAGTAAAATCTCCCTCCTCACTCCTAAATTGTGTCATAGCTAGGCATATTTGCCTTTGAGGTTCCTGGGAAAGCTGGTTTACCATTATGTGGAACTGTAATATACTCTAGAATACTAAATCTACCAAGAAAAATGCCCATATTTAATCCTAAATAGTGTCACAGCATAGGGCATTAGAGGATATTAAAGCAGGAGGGGTATAAGAGCAAAGGACTACAACTCCCAGCATATCCAGACTATTATTATGGACCACAAGTGACTATTACAGGGAGAGGGTATATAAGAGGTGAGAATTACAACTCCCAGTATGTTCAGACTGTTATTATGGGGCAACAGTGGACTTTACATGGAGAAGGGTATAAAGGGACAGAACTTTAACTCCCAGCATGACCAGATTGTTATGGGATATAAATGGCCATTTCACAGAGAGGGATATAAGAGGAGACAACTACAACTCCCAGCATGACCAGATTGTTATTATGGGGCATCAGTGGCCATTACATGGAGAGGGGTATAAGAATAGAGAACTACAACTCACAGTAAGCCCAAACTGTTATTATGGGGCAATAGTGGACATGGTAGGGAGAAGGGGTATAAGAGGACATAGCTACAACTCCCAACATAATCAGAGTGTTATTATGGGGTACCAGTGGACATTAAAGGGAGAAGCGCATACAAAGAGGGAACTACAACTCCCAACATGACCAGAATGCTATAATGGGGCATCAGTGGCCATTACATGGAGAAGGATGTAAGAGGATATGCTCAGTGAGCAAATGTGTACAGCTTCAAACACTTATTGTGCATGTCTGCTTCCCGACCGCTGATGAAGTGCCACGCAAGATTTGGCAGGGCCAGGCGCTGACTTCCAGGTTGGAAGGGGAGGGCTATAGCAGCAGGCAGGATTGCTTAGTGTATTCAGGCACTTGGTTCAGGAATAAACACGCCCCAGTGACTACACTAAGACCATATTCATAACCTCAGGCACATTTTATAAGTCGTTTTTCCACAATAAAGCAATGATTATGAACTTCAAGAAAACCAGCTCAGGAAACAAGGCAGCGTGTCCAGTGTGAACATGTAATTAGCTCAATAGAGCTGTTCTGGTGACAGGTTCTCTTTAACTACTGTATTACTACAAACTCTGAGGGAGGATGCAAACAGCATCCAAAATGCATAAGTAATTGTGCAGTGCAAAGTTTTTCCCTGGTGCTGGACTAATTTAGATTCTCCTTAACTGTATTACTACTTGGAAATTAATAACCCCTTGCGCTAGTGGTGGATCCGACGAAAGTTATGTAGAGGGGCCGGCCTTTACATAACTTCGGTTCATTCACTGCCGGTCTAAGTGTAAGCCAACTCCCTGACGGTCCTTCCCTACCCACGCCAAGCCCCCTTTTTTCGACCTGGAGTGAGCAGGGAAAAGTCGCAGATTGTGGTGCAAATATGTAACCTTTGTGCTGCAATCTGTGACAGATATAGGCATATATCTGATAGTAAATGACTCCGTATGTTCTCATCACAAGCCTTTTGATGCAACCCATTATCTTATTGGCCTTCACAGAAGCTGCCTGACAGTGGTTTCTAAAGCTTAGTTTGCTGTCCACTAAAATTCCTAAGTCCTTTTCCATGTTCCATTTAGTATGTATGGGTGACTTGCATTATTCCTTCCAGTGTGGATAATCTTACATTTGTCAGTGTTAAACCTCATCTGACACTTCTCTGCCCAAGCCTCCGATCTATCCAGATCCATCTGCAGCAGTATACTGTCCTATTTCACATTAATTACTTTACATAGTTTAGTGTCATCTGCAAAAAATGATATTTTACTGTGCAAGCCTTCAAAAAGATTATTAATAAATATATTGAACAGAATAGGGCCCTATACTGATACCTGTGGTACCCCACTAGTGACAGTGACCCAATCTGAGTGTGTACCGTTAAAGGGAACCTGTCATCAACTGTATGCTGACCTCAATGAGGGCAGCATAAAATAGTGACAGAAATGCAGATTTCAGCATTTTGTCACTCATGAGCTAAAAGTAAGTGGTTGATGAGAACCACCATCGTAATCATTGTAGCCCAGGCCTTGAAAAGAGTCAAATCTACCTGAAAATATGGTTTTATGGTTATTCATAATCTCCTGCACTCTCAGCGATCTGCTGAAGATTGGCTGTTCTCTTCTAGAGAGAAAGGGAGAAAACTAGGTAGAAGACTGTCAATCATCAGCAGGTGGGCAGGAGAGCAGGAATTAATAAATAACCAGGACTCTTCTCAGGTGGTCATGACTCTTTTCCAGGCTCAGTCTACAATGATTGTGATGTTGGTTCTCGGCAACCACTTACTTTTAACTTTTTAATGACAGACCACTGAAATCAACTCGCCTGTCTCTACTTTATAATGCCGTTAGTATGGGCAGCATAAAGTTGATGACAGGTTCCCTTTTATAACCACTCTCTGTTTTCTATCACTGAGCCAGTTACCCACATACAGACATTTTATCCCGGTTCAAGCATTCTAATTTTTATATACTAGCCTTTTATGTGGTACAGTATCAAATGCCTTGGAGAAGTCAAGATATATGACATCCATTGATTCGCCACAGTCGTCTAGAACTTACCTCCTCATAGAAACTGATTAAATTAGTTTGACACAACTAATTCCTTGTGAAGCCATGCTGATACAGTATTATACACGTATTTTCATTGAGGTACTCCAAGATAGCATCTCTTAGAAAGCCTTCAAAAAGTTTAGCCACAACAGATGTTAAACTTACCGACCTATAGTTTCCAGGCTCTGCTTTTGACCCCTTTTTAAATATTGGCACCACACTTGCTAAGCACCAATTCTGTGGAACGCTCCTTGTCAATATAGAGTCCTTAAAGAGATAAGGGTCTATTACATTACTTGATGCTAATAGGATGCGGGGGTGTATACCATCTGGTCACTGCGATTTGTCTATTTTAATCTTTTTAAGACACCGCTGCACTTTTTCCAGAGTGAGACAAGCCACTTTTAATGGGGATTTTACTTTGACACTCAGCATTTCATCTGGCAGTGAATACAGTGGAGAAAAAATATTTAATAGATTTGCTTTCTCCTTATCACTCTCTACAACTCCTCCCTCATCACTCTCTAAAGGGCCAACACTTTCAGGTTTAAACTTTTTACCAATTATATCATTGAAAAACAATTTAGGGTTAGTTTTAGTCTCTTTGGCAATAAACCTCTGTCTCCAGCTTGGCTGCTTTTAATAGTTTTTTACATTTTCATTTTTTTTCTTTATATTTTTTAATGCTTTCTTGGTATCCTTCCTCTTCTAGTGATTTAAATGCTTTCTTTTTGTCATTTATTGCTTCCTATACAATTTTATTATATTCACATTGTTTTTTTCCAATTTCTTACCCTTTTATTACCATAAGGTAGGGATGCCCAACCTGTGGCCCTCCAGCTGTTGCAAAACTACAACTCCCAGTATGCCTGGACCGCATACAGCTTTCAGGACATGTTGGGAGTTGTAGTTTTGCAACAGCTGTAGGGCTACAGGTTGAGCATCCCTGCCTTAAGGTATGTATCTCTCACAATTAGAGTTTAGGATGCTTTTAAAAATATCACATGTGGTTTTTATTATTTTTTTATCATTTTTTATTGGAATTTTTTGGGGGAGGTGAAAAAGAAAAAAATAATTTGGCATTGGGGATATTTTTTTGTAATACTTTTCACTATGAGTGATAAATAATGATATTTGAATTTTTCAGAAATTTTGCGACACAGCGGTACCAATTATTTTTATTTTTAGTATGATAAATGGGGAAACATTTTTTAAATAATATTTTTGTTTTTTTAAATATTTTAATAAACATATTTTGCTGGTTTTGTTTTTTGATTTTTTTTTTTTATGAATTACAAATTGATTGATTGCTTGAATGATTAATAGCAATATTTCTGTATTGCTGTGAATAGCAATTTCACTAGCATTCTATTAACCCGGCCAGAGGTAGGGTGTAACAGGAGCGCTAACTTGGCAGGTCTGGTGGCCATAGCAACTGACTGCCATCTCACGATTAGGTTGCAAAAGGGGCGATTTAAAGGACCGAGGGAGTTCATTCGGTCTAACTGCTTAGATGCTGCAGTCACTATTGACTTATCCACGATCCTAGCAGTAGCAAGCGAATGTTAACTGGCTCAGCTCCTTAACCACTCCATACATTCCTTATTAACCAGTGATGTACATGTGTGATCACTGGTCACTAATGTATTGACTTTTTAGCCACTTACTATACTTCAAAAAGTAAAACTAGCAATAGTCTGCTTTTATGTGGAGGGTTCTACAGCATAACTTTTTAGCCTAAATGCTATTCAACATTAAAAATACCCCTTATAAGAATAGTCAGTTGTGAGTGTTACCAATAAATATTTATATTCTATTTATCAGGGGCATAACTACAGGGGATGCAAAGGCTACAGACACAGGGTGGCCATGGTGCCTGAAGAGACTTCGGCCACCTCGCACAGCTCCACGGCCATGTAGGACAATGGCAATTTCATAAATGACATGTGAAAGCTGGAGTGCCCCGTTATCAATGTTTCATCCAGGCCTAGTTGTTTTTAGTAATAAATACCCCATGGATGACATGTAATTTCTCTGAATACTGAAATAAAAACAAAAACTTTTTGATGACATTACAATGTTCTTTCCCTGAATATCTGACTTTCTGTAAATCTTTTTAAGTATACATTTGAGAATGTCGGAATGCATAACTGGCATTTCTGCAGCAATTTTACTCCGAGGCATAGATAGTACTTTTAATACATTACCATTCTGCCTGTCTACATCAAATTGGGTGACAACGTCTCCCATTTCAGACCTGTGATGAGCAAAACCTCAAACACATCAGGGAATATAAAACCATTCTGGCTTTGATAGGTACTTGTGCCTCAGTGATCCAAAATTATTCAGAAGCTCAGCTACATTCAGCCCAGTTTGAAAGCGGTTCTTTGTTACTGAGCTAGAGTAACCAGTTTTAGAAACTCCTAATGCCTAGGCAATTTTTAGCTGTGCATTATGAAACTGAGAATTTGACAGCAGCTAAGGACCGTTTGGAACACCTACGATGCCTGTGTTCCTATATGCTGGAAAAAAAAATCAGCCGCCATTTATCCTTTGTGTGCATTTATATATAGTAAATCAAGCAGTTTTGAAACCTCACACTATATCAGCTACAGCCTTCTCTGCGGGAGAACTGCTGCACTGTGCTCACCCATGAACCATCTCAAGAAGTTCAACTTTTCAGCATTCAGAATAATGTTTCCAAATACAAGGAAGCAGGTTATAAATAAATGAAGCAGAACACTGAATGTTTGCTTTTTCCCCTTTTCTTTTTAGATTAAGGGTTCATGAAAAGGGAAATGAATCTCTTTTATTGTGTACTCTTGTAGTCATGTATCAAACTTGATTGCTTGAAATTTTAACCTGAAATGATCATTGCTGCCTTCTGCAGCTGACGAGAGTTCATGCACAGACTTAGCCAGGGGCTTTTAATTGTCAAGTGTGATGAAGAGGCATATCAAGTAGACAATAGATTGGGTTCGATACAGAGTTGATGTTTGTAGCTTTCAACGTAGAGATGAAAAAAGCCAACCACAAATGTCACCATCGCTATATTTTCATCGAAGACATTTTACTTAATCCAGTCCTTTCCAGCGTCTGCCACAGGGACATGTTATGAATTATAATATCCACCAAGCTTCCTCACTTTTCTTTTTATTTAATTCTTCAAGCACTTTCCCTCCCTGCTGTCCCCGTGCTAACAATGATGGGGAGAATTGTCTGCATCTAAAATGATCATTTATAATTCATAATATTCAGAAAGAACATTCATGAAATAGTACAGTCACTGAGTGAAGGAGGATGCATGTCAACTGGATCCTTAAAGGAAATGTACACCTCGTAACACCAAGTTGTTTTTAGAAAAAACATTTGGTTCTAATTAGATTCATAGTTAGGGCTGAGCGAACACCTAGAAGTTCGGGTTCGCCCGAACTCTGCCACAAAGTTCGAATTCGGGACCCGAACTTGACCCAGAACCCCATTGAAGTCAATAGGGACCTGAACTTTGGGGCACTAAAATGGCTCTAAAAAAGTCATAGGATGGCCTAGAGGGCTGCAAAAGGAACAACAAATGTGCATAGGGAAATTACTTAAAATAGCATAAAATATAAAAAATGGAAAAAATAATGATCTTGAACTAGGAGGCGGAGGTCAAAAAGTGGAGTAGGAGGTTGAGGAAGCAGTGGACATGGTGGTGAAGGTGGAAGCCGTGGTGGGGGAGGAGGAGGTGGCCAAAACTGTTTTTGTAGTTTTTTTATTTTTATTTTTTTCCCTTTATTTATTTATTTATTTATAAATTTGGGATGACCTCAAAACATTGGGAAATAGAAAAGAGAATGCAAAGAGAAAGTGCGCTGGAGTATAACAATAGCTGGGTGCGGCTGGTATACTTGTCTATTCTGCACAAGGTACATATAAGTCCTGTGGGATCCATGCCTGGTTCATTTTAATGAACGTGAGCTTGTCCACATTGGTTGTGGACAGGCGGCTGCGCTTGTCTGTGATCGACAGCCCCCTGCCGTGCTAAACACACATTCGGACAATACACTGGCCGCAGGGCAGGCCAGCAACTCCAAGGCGTATAGCTCAGGCCATGTTCCCAATTTGGAGACCAAGAAGTTGAATGGTGCAGACCCATCAATCAGTACGTGTAGGCGTGAGCACACGTACTGTTCCACCATCTTGCTGAAATGCTGACTCCTGCTAAGATGTTCCATATCAGCTAGTGGTACAGGATGTTGTGCCGTGCTGACAAAGCTTTTCCACATTTTGGCCATGCTAACCCTCCCTTCTGAGGTACTGGCGGTGCCCCAGCTGCGTTGGCTACTTTTTCCTCCTCCTCTGCCTTCGCCTTGTGCTTCCACTGAGCGCCCGGTGTAAGGTGGGAATGACATTTGCAGCGTGTCTACCAGCGTGAGCTTGTACTCGCGCATCTTCCTATCATACTCCAGTGACGGAACTAAGGATGGCACGTTGTCCTTGTAGCAGGGATCCAGCTGAGTGGTCACCCAGTAATCAGCACTGGTTAGAATGTGGGCAGCTCGGCGGTCGTTGCGCAGGCACTGCAGCATGAAGTCGCTCATGTGTGCCAGGCTACCTAGAGGCAACGACAAGCTGTCCTCTGTGGGAGGTGAATCGTCTTGGTCCTCTGTATCCCCCCAGCCATGCTCCAGTGATGCCCATGAGCTGCTTTGGGTGCCACCCCGCTGTGAACACCAGTTCCTCCTCTTCATCATCCTCCTCCTTCTCATCCTCCAGAACTGTGCCATGGCTGGACAATTGTGTACCTGGCCTCTGTTGGTGCAGGAACTCACCCTCCGAGCCACTTGTGAATGACTGGCCTGATAACCGTGGAAATGATCCCTCATCCTCCTGTGCCACATCCTCTTCCATCATCGCCCAAAGCGTTTTTTCAAGGAGACATAGAAGTGGGATAGTAACGCTGAGGACGGTATTATCAGCACTGCCCCTGTTAGTGGAGTACTCGAAACAGCGCAACACAGCACAGACGTCCCACATGGAGGCCCACTCATTGATAGTGAAGTGGTGCTGTTCCACAGAGTGACTCACCAGTGCGTGATGCAGCTGAAACTCCACTATCGACTGCTACCCGCACAGTCTCTCCAGCATGTGCAAGATGGAGTTCCCCCTTGTGGGCACATCGCATATGAGGGGTTAGAGGGAAGAGGTCAGCGCAGACAGGCGAGCAGCAGCAGTGTGAGAACGCCGAAAGCACACACAGACGGCCCGCACTTTCTGCAGCGGCTCTGACATATCGGGGTAATTTTTCAGGAACCTCTGCACCACCAAATTCAGCACATGTGCCAGGCAAGGGATCTGGCTATGCTCAGAGCTGCTGCGAGATTTCGCCCATTATCGCACACCACCAGGCCGGGCTTGAGGCTCAGTGGCACAAACCACTCATCAGTCTGTTGTTCCATGGCCGTCCACAGCTCCTGCGCGGTGTCGGGTCTTTCCCCCAAACATATGAGTTTCAAAACAGCCAGTTTTTTTTTTTCCCCTGGCTGTGCTGAAGTTGGTGGTGAAGGTGGTCCACTAACCGGATGAGGAGGAGTAGGAGGAGGAGGCAAAGAGAAATGTCCTACAATCCTTGGTGGCGGAGGGACATGCGCCAAAATACTATTCGCCTCAGGCCCAGCCACCACTGCATTTACCCAGTGTGCAGTTAGGGAGATATAACATCCCTGCCCATGCTTACTGGTCCACGTATCGGTGGTTATGTGGACCTTGCCACAGATGGCGTTGCGAAGTGCACACCTAATTTGGTCCACCACTTGGTTGTGCAGGGCAGGGATGGGTTGCCTGGAAAAGTAGTGGCGGCTGGGAACCACGTACTGTGGGACAGCCACCCCCATGAGATTTTTAAAAGTCTCTGTCTCCACCAGATGGAATGACAGCATTTCAAAGGCCAGTATTTTGAAATGCTGGCATTCAGGGCCAGGGATTGCAGGTGTGTAGGGGGGTACTTTCTCTTTCTCTCCAGTGTTTGGGAGATGGACAGCTGAACACTTCCATGGGACATTGTGGAGATTCTTGGTGACGCAGGTGGTGGCGTTGGTGCCACATCCTCTGATTGCGGATTGGCAGGTGCCACTGTCACTCCAGAGGGGGAGGAAGAGGCTGAGACTGCAGCAGAAAAGGGAGCAGGAGGAGCCTGAGATATTTTGTGGTTTTTGAGGTGTTTACTCCACTGCAGCTCGTGCTTTGCATTTAGATGCCTGGTCATGCAGGTGGTGCTCAGGGTTAGAACATTTATGCCACGCTTTAGGCTCTGATTGCACAGCGTGCAAACCACTCTCGTCCTGTCATCAGCACATTGTCTGAAGAACTGCCACGCCAGGGAACTCCTTGGTGCTGGCTTTGGTGTGCTCAGTCCCTGGGTGCTGTGCGCAGTAACAGGCGTACTGGCTAGGGGACGGCCACTCTGCTTTTGCACACTGCTCCCTCTTTTTTTGTGCGGCTGGCTCTGTGTGACCACCACCTCTTCCTCCGAATTGCACACGTCACTCGCATGACCCTGATTCCATGTGGGGTCTAGGACCTCATAATCCTCCACATCCTATTCTACCCACTCTTCACCCCTGCCTCCTTGCCAGTCTGCACACTGCAGAAAGTCGCAACAGTTGGCACCTCTGTTTCATCATCATTAGAGATGATACAGTGGTCCTCCCATGTCCATATCCTGAAACATAAGTGGTTAGGCATCGTTGCACTCAATCTTTTCCACTTCTGGGGCAGGGCTATGTAGCTGTAGGGTGGTGGGACATACATAAGGTGGGTAAACATCACCCCAGCCTGTTAAATTTTAAGTTTTGTTTGCACAACCCTTTTAGCCTTTTAGGTTCATGATCCACATCAAAGTCATCTGTTTGCCTCTAAGTCATCCATTTTCATGGAACCTTGAAACATTTGATTCCAAAAACCCATTCATATTTATTTGACCTCATATTTATTTGACAGAATGCAAATTCCAAAATGATGTTGTTTGTAGATTTGGTAATATTATCTTGTATTTGGTAAGAATATCTTGCTAGAGTAAATGATTTCTAGGACACATCTACAGTATATACCATAACTATAAAAAACGTCTAAGGACTAATGACATCAAACTGGAAGTGTACAGGAAAGAGACGGGAAAAAGATCATAAAAACATCCTCATAAGTTGCCTACCAACTCATCTGCAAAAGTTTCTGGAACAAATGAACTAACTTTAAGAAGGTGAAAGCTGTAATTACTCTGTACTGAATTTCTATTTAGCTAATAATAGACTGCTCAATCTTGCCTCTGCAGTGTTTGTTAAAATTATTTTTATTTTCAATGCAGAGTTTCTAACTTTTGGAGAAAAGTTCTAGCAGTTGAATAGTTCAGAATAAGACACAATCGTGGTCATTATTCAATGATGATGACCTGCCAGAGGATGCACCTAATTTATGAAGAGGAACACGCCTTGTCCTCCTCCAGTCCATGTGCCTAGACTGAAATCTACTCCAGCCCCTGACTAAAGTGTATTTTAATAGTTATTAATGCCAAGAAACTGGAGTAAATATTGGTGAATTTGCATGGGCTGATGGTCCCGCCTACCCCCTCGCCATTCCCAAGTGTCAAGGACAGCATAAAAACGTTGTGCTTGCCTAAATTTTAGTGGTTTGGTGTTTAAACAGACGTACAATGGGGATGCAATTTTTTAATTCCAAATGGCGCAAGGGGCAATGATAAATGGACCCCAATGATTTTACTCCAAGACAGCAAATATACAATTCAGAGTCACAGGGGAAATCAGCCCACTTAAAGAGGATTTTGCACAGGATATGCCGTAAATGTCTGATAGACGAGATGAATAAGCACAGTATATGCCATGAATGTCTAATAGAAGTGACTTGAGAGAATTGAGCATGCATGACCACCTCTCCATTCACAGAAGTTGTGCCACCAGCCAAGACAGGTAATGAGGGACACCGTTCTGGAGATAGGTGCTGGTCTTAGGGGGAACTGCATTTATCAGACATTTATGACATATTCTGTGGATGTGCCATAAATGTTTATCATTTGACTAGTCCTATGAAAGGGTTTGTGCCAAGTATGAACAAGATAACTAACTGATTGTGGGGGTCTGACTACTGGGACCTCCACCAATCCTGAGAACAGGGGTCTCATGTTCCTGCCCTGATGAAGCAGCAGGCCAACCATGCACCTTGCCACTCCATTTATTCTTTATGGGACATCCAGAAATAGATGAGCACTGTACTTTGTAATGTATTTCCAGCATTCCCAAAGAGATTAAATGGAGCAGCCGGGCGCATGCTCAGCCCCCCACTCCATCAAGACAAGAAGATAAAATCTCTGTTCTATTGATAATAGTGGGGGTCCTATTGGTCGGACTCCCACTGATCAGTTATCCCATTTCCCTTTTTATAGGGTATAACTTTTATATTATATATTTTATATAAGACATAAACATATTATATGTAAAACACCACAAACCGAATAAATAGACTTTAAAGAATGATTCCGAATAAAATAAAAACTGCTATAAAATGCCACCAGAACTGTGTCAAAACAGTGGGTATTTATTAAAAAGCACAAGAATTCTGGGGCAATTTGTGCCCAAAAACTGTCTTACATGCTTTGCACTACACTTATTTGTGACTTAAGATTCTACAACAGATTTACTAATCCTGTAGATGGCGTAAGCTTAGACAGGCTGTCTAGGCCTGCACCAGATTTATCACAGGGGCTCAGGCTGGGTGATAGATGTGGTGCAGGGAGAGACACTTTTGTCTAACTCTATACCAACTATTGGTTTGCTTAAAGACAGAATTTTACACCAGAACTGTGGTGCAACTTTGGTGCAAAAGGTCACATCTTAGTTCACTTTTTCCCATAAAGCACCCTTCCCGTAAAGCTCCACCTCTTTTTAAAGCATGTCGGCAAAAGTTATAGAAGCCCACGTTGTGCCAAACTATGCTAATTTGTGTCAATTTTTACAAAGATTCTAGGTGCAGACACATTAGTAAATCTGGACCAATGTGTGCAAAAATGTGTCATGATTTATCTCAGAGTAAAGTAAAAAAAACTAACAGGTGGTGCGAACTTAGATTAGACAGTCCAAATGTACCTGAGATGTTTGTCTAAACTTGCACTAAATTACCAAATAAACAAGACTTAAACAACTAGTAAATCTGCCCACTGTGTGTGAAATTGTACTAAACATTTTAGGTGTATCCACAGAACAGAGGTGTATCCACCAAGAACCGATCCACTATTACGGCTGAGGCACGTGACTGGTACCTCTGAATGCCACTGTTAACATGTGCAGGCATACAGAGGATTTTTGTTCCATAGAAATCTGACAGAAAAAAAAGTAAAAAAAAAAATAAAAAAATAGCATGCTCCATTGGATGCCATATGTATAGAGAGATTCTTAAAATCATTGCCTCTAGGGATTTATAATATCTCCATATGTAAGCACTAACCAGAGCCTGTGTGGTTCTGGTTAGTGCAATATGCTTGATTTTTCAGTATAACAGTGAATATGTCTATAATCAGGGGAATGCATTACTGTCCATACCATAGTTTATACCATGTTTTTACTTCTCTATTGAGCAGGTCCACTTAAAGGCTATGGATACCTCTGGAGGCTGCAGTTATAAATTCAGTCCACTACAAAATGGACAGAGCCTAGTTTCGGCACCAACTTGTAGCACCCAAGTTACTCTGAAACAGCTAGTTGGCAGTGGTGCGTGGTCTCGGATTCCCACTGATTAGATATTGATGGCCTAACCTGTGGATAGGCCATCAATATTAAAGGAGTGGATAACCCTTTTTAGCAACGGTTAAAAAAGAAAAAAAAAGAAATCTAAACACTCTCTTCTTTATTCAGGTAATTGAAACATAAATTCAAGACATATTGTAACCCATCCATAAGCCTTTATCAACAAATATATCACAACTCATCCTAGTCTTGTGTGTCAAGTTAGGCTACGTTTACACTCGCGGCAAAGGTAATCCAGTAGGCTGTTCCAGCAGCGAACAGTCTGCTGCAGTTCTCTGGATCCCGCATAGCCGATTAGCACTGCGTGCCTGCCAGACTCCATTGACTATATTGGGATCCCAGGTATAAATGCCGGGATTAGGCTGGAAAATAATTGCAGCACGCAAAAGTTTTTGTTCGACCGAATTCCAGCCATGGAGTGGCCATATCCCCACTGGATCCCATTACAGTCAATGAGGTCTGACGATGTTCAGTACTATCTGGCTATGCGGGATCCAGAGAACTGCATCAGGCTGTTCTCTGCTGAAACACCCTGCCGAATTAGCTTTGCCACGTGTGTGAATAACTTGAATAAAGTAGATTTCTTATATAGTTCTGCATATTGTGGCATACTAACTCCCCTTTAAAAGGGTTCTGCACTTTGTTTTAACTGATGATCTATCCTCTGGATAGATCATCAGCATCTGATCGGTGGGGGTCCGACACCCGGGATCCCTGCCGATCAGCTGTTTGAGAAGGTAGCGGCACTCCAGGAGCGCAGCGGCCTTCTCACTGTTCACTGCCGGCCCACTGACGTCACGACTAGCATCAACTGTCCTGGCCGCGGCTAGCTCTGTTCACTTCAATGGAGTTTAGCCCCGCCCAAGCCAATTGATACTAGTCGTGACATCACTGGGCCGGCGGTAAACAGTGAGAAGGCCGCTCCTTCTCAAACAGCTGATCGGCAGGGGTCCCGGGTGTCAGACTCCCGTCGATCAGATGCTGATGATCTATCCAAAGGATAGATCATCACTTTAAACAAACTGCAGAACCCCTTTAAGAATACTACACAGAGTGCAATCCAGATCTATCAATATGAGGAAGGATTAGTGGATATTCCAATGAGATTGTTGGTTGAATTATCACAAAAGGTAAACGTTTTCTACCTCAAAGGCACTCCCATAACCAAACAACCTCTAAAACTGGTCATTAGGCGATGAAGAAGGGGGAATCACAATAAGGGCAATATAAAATTTGAAGGAGATCCAGAGTTCACGGGCTAAGGCCAGAGTGAAGGTGCACTCTGTCATCTGTTATCAAGAGCTCAGCATTCAACAGGACGGTAAGTGATAGGGCTGGAAAGAGTCCATGAACGAAGGAAAAACACATCAAAGTATCAGAGTGACCCAGCTGAATATTGGAAAAGGGATTTATGGTCAGACTGCTTAAACCTAACACTGCCTCTTCCTCGGCAGGCACCATCCCATCAGTGAAGTCACTTTGTACGTAGTATTTTACTAAGCAGAGAATGGGCATGAAGAATGGAAGGAGAGATGAATGCAAAGACTAAACCTCGGGAGGAAATTCACCTTTTAGCAAGATAAAGTCTATGCAGGACTGGCCCTGTGAAAACTGTGGAATGACTCATGGGACCAAAAAGCAGACGACAACCAAGAAACAACTGACACTCCAAATTACATATCAATGAAAAGACCCATCAACTAGAAAAAGTAGACTTGATCTACTTTTTTCTTTATTAAAAACTGTAAAGGATGAATAAAGTCCGCCCAAGTCATTAATCACATCAGTTGTGATCTGCAGATCCGGTACTGTACTTCCTACACGCCGCATTCTTTGCTAATTACAGTAATGATTAAGAAGCTTGCTGAAAAATCATCCTCCCCCTCAATTTACACTAATATTTGCATGGCTGGATATCAACACTGCAAAATAGCACAAAGTAGTGTACTCAGGATTGAAGTACAGGAAATTATTGATGGTTTCATTACAAAGAATAATGCACCCCTTGGGACTGACTCATTTTTGCCTAGTAAATGACATATATAAGAGCGTCTGGTGTCTGACTGCCGGATGTGTGAGCCCATTAAATCTCTGGGGGACTGAATGAAGATATACTAGAATTATTAACGAGAGATGAAAGAAGGCTCAGAGAACGAGCCCTGAACTGAGCTACTGAAAAATAACACTCAACAATTATTTACTTCTATGTAAGGAGGCAAAAAATATAACTTTCATTAAAACTCACATGAGGCGTCTCATATTATCTCCTGATCCCATGCAATCTGAAGCCAAGAGAACGACAATCTTAGCCTGCAATTTACGTTTATTATTAGGCTTGAGCGAATCGAGCTTCAGATCATAGATCCGCAGTCGATTCGTTCAAACACTTTGTTTTAATGCTGCCCGGAGACCGGTCTCTGTACAGTATTAAAGTGTATTGCCTCCATAGGCAAAATTCGTTTTAGCTGAAGTCTCACGAGTCTTCAGTAAGTGAATTCGGTATTCATTTCTGCATCTTCAAAAACATTTAAAATTCGGAATCCCAAGTTGGGTTTGGTGCCAGCCACTATCTCGGTACCACACTTGACTTTTGATTGCGATTTTAAAATGTTTTTAAAGATGCAGAAATGATTTCCGATTTCATTCACTGAAGTCTCAGGTGACTTCGGCTGAAACGAATTTCTACTCCAAGGAGGCAATATATTTTAATACAGGTCCCTGCATAACATTTACACTAAGTGTTTGAGCGGATGGACTTTGGATCTATGATCCGAAGCTCGATTCGCTCAATACTATTCATTATAGAAGGTAAAGAGGAATGTGTCATCAGAAAATGACCCATTGAATAAATCAAGTTTTTATGGTAAAAGAAAGATATTCACTAAGAATTGCTGTGGTTTTAATTTTCCATGTCACCATCTATATTTTTAAAATGTCCTAAATTTCTGAAGTTTTCACACTAAGGCCTCTTTCACACGAGCGTGTCCGGATTAGGTCCGGATGTGTTGCGGATGCCTTCAGTTTTGCCTGCGATTGCGTTCAGTTGTTCAGTTTTTTCGCGGGTGCAATGCGTTTTGATGCGTTTCTCACTAGTGTGATAAAAAAACTGAAGGTTTACAAACAACATCTCTTAGCAACCATCAGTGAAAAACGCATCACACCCGCACTTGCTTGCGGATGCAATGCGTTTTTCATGCAGCCTCATTCACTTCTATGGGGGCCAGAGCTGCATGAAAAACGCTGAATATAGAACATGCTGCTTTTTTCACGCAACGCAGAACTGATGCGTGAAAGTAAACGCTCATGTACACAGACACATTGAAATGAATGAGTCAGGATTCAGTGCGGGCGCTAAGCGCTCACGTCACGCATTGCACCCGCGCGGAAAACTCTCTCATGTGAAAGGGGCCTAAAGGTCTCTAAACGGACTGACAAAGCAGGCAAAAATCAGTAACAAACCATTTGTTCCCAACAATTGCATGTCATCATTATCTTATCAGTGGGGGTCCGACACTCGGGACCCCCGCCAATCGGGTGTTTGAGAAGGCACTCGCAGGTCTCGCAGTAGTGATGTGGTCTTCTTCATCGGTCACATGGCCTAGGCGCAGCTCAGACCCAATGACGTGAATGGGGTTGAGCTGTGATATCAAGCACAGCCGCTATACAATGTACGACACTGCTTGGTGAGCAGGGATAAGGCCACGGTACTACTGTGAGCACCAATGCCTTCTCAAACAGCTGATCAGCAGGGATAGGTCATCAAAAGTCTTGGGAATCCCCTTTAAGAATGAAATTGGACAACCCTCTGGCACATCCCGCAAAAAAAAAACTGGTGACGGCTGTAAAGCATGTCTCTAAATCAGGGGTGCACAACCTTTTCTGGTTGGGGGCCACATTGTCAGCCTGAACCATTTCCAAGGGCCTAAAATAAAACTTAGAGGGGTATCACCAACTAAAATACTGTATTTTTGGCATACTGAAGATAGAGTATATACTATAAATGTCTAGTTACAGTTCTAGGACTCCCATCTAATGGGAGAATACATGAAAGATACATGTAAGAAGCCATAAGACATAGACCTACATGTCTTTTACCAGATGTTTGGGGGCCGCATGTGGCCCCGGGCCGCAGGTTGTGCACCCCTGCTCTAAATGTTGTTAACAGCTCAGGCAAGATAGATGCCCTTATAATCATGTTCAGAAAATATAAAAATCCACAGTCAGAAAATAAAATAGATTACTGATACTTTCCCTTTAGACTTTCCCTTTCCATTTACTTACTATTTTGTTGACCTCTGCTTGCTGTCAGTGAATGAGAACATTTACGTTTTATCATCCAAAGACTGAAAACTCATAAAAACATAGGGGCACATTTATTAAGACCGGCATCTTAATAAAGCCATAAGCTGGTGGTGGATCAGTTATGAAGAGGATCCTTTGCTAGTTCTAAATGGCTGTCTAAATGCTGTCTTAAATTTAGACCTTTTTCTACGCCTAAAACAGGCGTAGAACATGGTAAATGAGACGACCCTGCAGGCCCATCCCCTTCCCGGCCCACACCATGCCCATAATATTAGACCTGGTGTGAGCGGAGAGAAGTCTCAGATTGTGGCGCAACTAAATACCCCCATAATTCTCTCATCTGAGACCTGCATACAGTATATGAAGTGTAGAAAATTCTCTGTGAACTAAAATTTTCCATCTGATTCAAGACGGGTGACAAACCTGTACTGCTAAATTTCATAGATGGGGATTGGAATAGATAAAGATGGGTTCACTTCTCACCTGGGAGCAGGACTAGAGCAGAAAAAAATCTGACTATTTTGAGGAACCGACAGCAAGCGGAGAGATTGAAAATGACGATCAGTTGACACACAGGTAATCATGCATAACTACTTCATGATTAAATTTTATTTACATAGGATGTCAGTAACTTAAACATGTATTTCCGGCCAAAATTCAACAATAAATATTTATTGTACATTTCACTTTACAAGATGCACCTGATGATAAGATGCACCCCAGGTTTTAGAGGAGGAAAATAAGAAAAAATATTTGTCATCAGACCTCAAATCAGATCCTCAGGTCAGACCCCATATCAGATTCTCACATCAGACCCCCAAATCAGGACCTCACATCAGACCCCCATATCAGGAACTCTGTTACTTGTCAGCACCTCAAATCAGATCCCCATATCAGGACCTCACATCAAACTCCATATTATGACCTCTCATCAGACCCCCATGCCAGAACCCCATCAGACCTCAATGCAAGACCCCCATCAGACCTCAGATCAGACTTCCATGCCAAATCCCTATCAGACCTCCATGTCAGACTCCTATCAGACCTCCGTATCAGATCCCCCCCATTTTTAAAGCAAATAACTTCACTTACCTCTCCTGCTCCAACGCTCCTCTTCAGGTCCGGCATTCTCTGAAGAAGTTGCACTCCCTTATATTCTCTGGACCTGCTCTGCATTGCGTGCAGCATCGGGTCATAGTGCGTACACTACGTCCTGATGCTGAATGTGGTCAAGACCTGCAGTGCAGCGCAGCCCCAGGGAAGAAGACCAGGGAGGGTGAGTACAGGAAGTGCCTCACTCCATGCTCCTACATGCTGCCACCCCCCCCCCCTTCTAGACTTCTAGGGGAAAGTGCGTCTTATAAAGAGAAAAATATTGTATTTGTTTATGTTACTAAGAATTTAGATTTTTTTTTTATAATCCACCAAAGAGATATATTTTATGGCCACTGAAGGCTACATGCATTTATGTTTCGCAAACCACAATATTTGTAACTTATACATTTAGATCTCCTTCTATTCTTATGAGTCCAGCAGGTAGTCATACTCAGTGTCCTATGCAGGGAAGGCTGTCAATCACTGATAGGATTGCCCTCATTAAGCTCAGAATGAGCAGACATTTAAAAGGATAAAATAAAAGTGATACAGATTTTTTTCTAACACTGTTTTATTCATTTAAATCCCTGCTCTTTGTATGCTTAGGAGTCAAGTGAATGGACCTACTCAGAGACTGGCAGCAAAATTTGCATACATTTGCATAAATAGCTGCCAATCACTGAGCAGGACCGCCCTTTGGACTCCTAAGGATAGAAAGAGCAAGTAATTAAATGAATAAACCACCTAACTGTTTTGCCTGAGCTCAGCTCCAGCTGTGGGAAAAATACTTAACTGTGTTCTGCCCCAGCTGGGCTCAGGCAGAAGTGGAAGGGAAGGGGCTGCTTTACCTACTGATATCTTCTGAATGGTAGCAGCTAGAAGCATGGAACTGGTCTTGTTTGAAATACCAAAATGACAGCTGAAGATATCACTGAAATCGAGTCAGGAATAATTGCGGATAAAACCCCATTTCTAACAGTGATATCTTCCCATTTACTGAAGATATTGCTGTCATTCCGGTATTGTATGTCAGCTTTCAAACAATACAGAGCCCATATCTCTAGCTGGTACCAAACCAGAGATATGAGTAGCTAAAGCAACTGTCTCCCTCCCCTTCAGTCTGTAGGAGAATGAGGGAGCATCTGCAGATCTGACAGGCTGCAAGAGAGAAAAATTTTCCCCTAAAAATAAAATAATAAAAGTTATTTAATACACTATATAAACCCCAAAATAGTTCCTAAAAGGGGGAACATATTATTGGTCCTTAAGGCTAAAATTAACGATGTCACTGAGCGGTTAAAAATGCAATAGTGTTCCCTGAGTTGTGCGCCAACAATATTTACTGCAAATACACATTAAAAATTTACAATAAAAAAGTGACATTTTTGGGAAGGTTTTTTCAAATTATATGACTGTTAGGAGGTTAAAGGGATTGTCTCAATTCAGCAAATTGCATTTATCATGTAGAGAAAGTTAATACAAGGCACTTACTAATGTACTGTGATTGTCCATATTGCCTCCTTTGCTGGCTGGAGTCATTTTTTCATCACATTATACACTGCTCATTTCCATGGTTACAACCATCCTGTAATCCAGCAGCGGTGGCCATGCTTGCACACTTCAGGAAAAAGCGCTGGCCAGTGTGGTGGCCTGGACCGTGGGAGCGCACATAGGCACACATGCACAGCAGCTCCCATCCCGGACACCTCGTATCTGCGTTAAAGTGGTGGTCGTGACCCCTGGAATTAACCAGTGTATAATGCAATGGAAAAATGAATCAAGCCAGCGATGGAGCCTCCCTCTATGCATTTAAGCAGATTTGGGCCACCCATGGAACTCCATGGTATGCCACTCATTTGAATGACTCGAATGCAATATTATATTTTCCCTGCAGATCCAAAGGCCAGTGGCAAAAATCAGCCATTACCATTCCAGGTTTCTGAAGCCAGATCCATGTTTATTAGAGTTGCCATCCAGCCAGAAAACCAACAGACCAACCAGTATTCACAACCAGAGGCTGGTGCAGCGAAAAGTTTTTTACTGGCAATATTAATTGCTGATATTTTGTATCAGCTCCTGTTTCAACTGCATCAGTGTCCTCAGTGTTAAAGCCTCATTTACCGTGCGAGCAGTGGCTTGGCTCAGCAGGCATTTGCAGTCACATCATAGACCCTGCTGTATCTAGTTGTAGAATGTAAGCTCTTGAGGGCAGGATCCTCTCCCCCTCTGTACCAGTCTGTTAATAGTTTCTTGTTTCTTGCATTTTTATATTATGTATGTGTAACCCCCTCTTGACGTACAGCGACATGGTATTAATGGCACCTTCTAATAATAATAGTCACTGGACAGACGAAGATGCAGAAATGATCTGCATTTAGAGATCTGCTCTGTTTGCTGTGGGAATGTGGGCTAGGTTAGGATGCATTGTGTAGGGGGCACTATACTGAATTTGGGGCACATACGGGGGCTTAAAGTTTGTGTAAAAATGCATAAAATATAGTATAACAGTATAAAGGGTAAAAATAGTGTTGTCATGACCCAAAGCAACACACCTTTATTACTCATTGTAGGTATTTCTTGTTGGGAAAGTTGGCAGCCCTAATGATGTTCGGCTGATCACCGTGTCAGCTTCAGTCTGAATTTAGATTTTGGATAGGCTTTCTCTGTAGAGCTAAAATATGTTAAAGCCTAGTCTGGAGGAAGCAGAATCTAGTGAAGTTAAACAGAGTCAAAGGAAAGGGGTGAAGAGTCAGGCCGATACATCATTCACATCATTCATGTACACACAGTAAATATCTAAGGGTCATTCTCAAGAAAAAAGGCTCTTTTTGTGTTAGTGAAATTTGATTTCGTCCCCCAGTTTACGCCCGTCTCTGAATATTATTTGGTGGGAGTAACTTTCAGAAAATTTCAGCCAGAAGACTGAAGATGTACTCTGAGAAAAATGCCTTTTTTACACTGAGATAACTTAATAACCATCAATTTGAAGCCTGGAGAGATATTTTATTTCTTTCTGTACTTAAATGTTACTTTAAGTACAAAATGAGTCCCCAAGCAACATATTACTTATCACTCTGCACTATCCAGTACTGTAAAAGTAGGAACACAATGTTCAAAGCCATTTTCAAAAATTACAGTGTTTAGGAAATCCAAAATATTACTAGATGCAGAAAATCACTAAGCTTGTCAAGTATTCTGACAACTACAGGAAGAATATCTGCTTCACGGTCTCCTTGAACTGACTGGACTTTATGGCTTATACAATACATGGTAATAGTGGTTATTTAACTCTTTTAAAGCATGAAATTTGAATTAATACATAGAGGGGGTGTCCAGAATATTTTTCTTTTAATCCCCCCCCCCCCTCAACCATTAGAAGGAATCCCACCAAATATGTTTGCTGCCAATAACTGGTCTTGACATGTCCTCTAGCAGCATATGACCAAGCAGTAACATGCCACTTGGGGACATGTAACCACTGATGCCAATCATTGTTTGCAGCAGCACGTATGACCCTGTCCACACAGGAAGTTTACAGGCAGTAACAGTAAATTAGGTCTTGTTGGAGGGGTAGGGGGAGAATTTAAAGAGAATATATCCTGGACAGGTCCTTTAAAGGAAAAAAAAAAGGGGGCATCCAAAGCAAAAAAAGAGGTACAGTAGACGCCCAGCGGGGGCCAAGTCTAAATCAGTCCCGAATAGTACTAGGACAGCCCTTGTGGTAGCAGGTGAAAAAAGCTGAAAATTTATTCCATAATCAGCAATCCAGATGATGCAGCATTTCAGGTATTTATTAGCCTTTTTCAAGCATTTGAGGCTTGAAAAAGGCTAATAACTAGCCGAAAAGTTGCATCATCTGGATTGTTGACTATGGAATAAATGTTGGAATAAATGTTGTCCTACTTCCTGTTTTGAGCTCCTTTAAGGAGTCACAAGAGAGATTTATCAAACTGGTGTAAAGGAGAACTGGTTAGTTGCCCATAGCAGCCAATCTGATTTCATTTTTCACAGATCCTTTAGAAAACGAGAGGTTGAATCTGATTGGTTGCTATGGGCAACTAAGCCTGTTCTACTTTACACCAGTTTGATACATTTCCCCCACTGGGTTTTCAGAAATCTTCTGACATGTCATAGTGACATATCAAGTTTTGATCATTGGGGGTCTGAGCCCTAGTATCCCCAATGATTGGTAGAACGAGGAGAGAGAATCACTGGCATATAACATTCTCTCTCCTCACTGCAGGAGATGGGCTCATAGACTTTCTATTGAGTCTGTCTCGCTTTCTCTCCTGCAGCAAAGAGAGAGTGCATTATGTGAGGGGTTTTCTCTCCTTATTCTAGCGATCTGTGGGGATCTCAGTGCTCGGATGCCCACTGATCAAAACGTTTCATACTACTCTATGATATATGAAACGTTTTCTGAAAACACAGTCCCCTTTAAGGTACCAAACTGTTATTTCACATTGCTGAGTTTTGCAGAATTGCCTCTGTCAAGAAACCAGTGCAGTTTAAATTGGGGAGGAGAAGGTAACCCACAAAATTTCCATGCACTGCTAGACTGGTTAGTGTTTTGAATACAACCCTATAAACCAGGGGTCATAGGACTGCACATGGATTTAGTCAGCCTAATCTGTTGGCTCTGGCAGGTGCGTTTTTGGCCCATCAACATTGCTAAAATAGCTCAGATCGATGATGATTTATGAGAACCTTTAGGGATTCCCTCACTCTGTTCTGCCTAGCTGAATAATTCATGCTATTTCCTACCAATAAGTGCTGAAAACTGTTTAGAAGTCTGAGATGGCAGGTGCAAAAGTTAGATATACATGTGAGACTGATTGGAAAGAAAAATAGCTAAGCCAGAAGAACAGTTTCTTGGTGACTTTAACTGCAGAGTTTATCCTGCTGGGATTTAGCAGTAGCTGCAAAACATGTTGGGCACTACCACATTTATGCTAAGTAATCTGAGCTCGGATAATAAACTCATCATAAACCCATAAGGCTACAGCCACACGTTTAGGTTTCTTGATGCAGTTTTGGAAGGCGGTTTTGGAGTGAATCAAAATTAGAAGTACAGAAGCAGGGGTAGAACTACAGCTGTAGCCGCTGCTACAGGATCCAAAGTAGCAAGGAGGCCCAGACAGTCAGGCCCAGGCCTCGTATGCCAGTACGTACCCACACACAGTAATGTTAGTACTCTGTGTGTGTGTGAACTGGTAGGAGAGGCTCAGCTGAAGTGTTTGTCATCCATTACCTCCCAGTCCTAGTTCCATGGCCTCTGCTCTCCTCAGCAGCAGACATGATGTAGTGATGTCATCGTGCGTGCTAAGCTGTGCAGGAAAGCACACAGAATGAGGATCATCCCCTGGCCTGTGTGTTCTCCTGCTCAGCCGGCGCTATGATGTCACTTCATTGCGCCTGCTGTTTGGAAGAGCATTATGTGCTCTATTCATTGGAAGGACAATGCTAGGTGAGTATTAGGTAAGGCATTCTACTGTGTGGGGGCACTAAGGAGGCATGACTACTGTGTGGGAACACAAAGGGGCCATAACTACTGTGTGGGGGACCTAAGGCGGCATTCTACTCTATGGAGGCACTAAGGGGCATCACTACTGTAAAGGTGGCATCAAGAGAGCACTCTGCTGTAAAGGGGCACTAAGGAAGACTCACAACTGTGAAGGTGGCACCGAGGGAACACTCTACTGTGAAGAGGAACTAAGGGGGCATCACTACCTTGAATGTGGCACTATGGTAGCATTCTGCTGTGAAGGGGGCAGTAAGAATGCATTCTACTATGTGGGAGCACTAAGGGGGTATCACAACTGTTAATAGGCACTAAGGGAACATTCTACTGTGGGGGCACTAAGGGACATTACTGTGTGGGAGCACTACGGGGACATAACTACTATGTGGGGGCACTAAGGGGGAATCACTTCTGTGAACTGGGAACTAATAGAGCATTGTACTATGAAGGGGGCACTAAGGGAGAATAACTAAAAGGACACAGAGGGTCTGGGTGGCAAACTATAAACCCTTGACTTCTCCTGTCCAGCGCTATTATTAAATGTTTCATATTTATATTTTTTACAAATGGGGGGGGGGGGGGGGAGGGTCAAGTCATTTAAAAATTTGTTATGGAGCCCAGGCTTTTCTAATTATGTCCCTGAGAAGTAGTATATGTCCTTTATAATTTCTTTCAGATTTTCAGAGCAGCATCTTGATAACCAAATGTGTGGCGATTCCATTACTCTGAAAGAATATGATCACTAATGGTTAATTAAACCTCCAGTAAAGCTGGCAGCAATTTACTACACCCAAAGGTTTATTTTCTATTGAAGGGATTATCCATTAATACAGGCTTCTCAGTGTGCCCGAGGTAAAGGAAGAGTCGGCCCAGAAGTGACAGAGAGAGAACCCAGTGGCAGGGACCAGATAAGTATGATCTTCACAGAGTGTTGGCCACTCTTGGAGGTCTTTATTAGTCTTGGATAACCCCTTTAACATACTTTTGTTGTAAGGTAGACTTTCTGCCACTTATAATGGATACAGCAATGTCTGAAAAGGATTTCAAAAGGATCAGATCACCATCTAATGGGATAGGGCCCTCCTGACTCTCAATTAGATTTCAGGGGAGAGAAGGTCCGTCATGATGGATTCTAACATGTACAAACCTTTTGTTTTCAGCAATATAAGCCGCCACCAGAGGCACCTGTCATCGGCCTACCTACATTCAGAACATACCTACGCCTGGTCATGGGGGTAGGGTCAGGAGAGATATCTGTTAGTTGACACCTATTTAGAATGTATGGCCAGGTTTAGTAATCCAGGCGCTAAATCCTATAGTGCCTTCCTCAGCACCAGTGTATTAAATTAAGTGATTTCAGTACAGATTCTGCACTGAAATTTAAATTAAATCTGATCAGAATATTTCTACCCATACATGTAAATAGGCTTTTGCAGCCCCATTTACACGAAACCAAAGTTTTACATTTTTTTTGTCTGTGTGGGGGTAAAAGAATGTTACTTATTTCAGACAGAAATATATAGGATCAGTTCCACTGTATTGTAAGAGCATTTTTTTTAAGTACTGATTGGTTCTGTTCCTTTAATGCTGTTCCCATTTATTATTAGCATTCTGTGTAAATGTAGTACCCATCCCCTATTGTGCTGATAAGACCACATTCCTGAGTGATCTGAGACATACGTGATGCACAGTAGAGGAGGGGCTGATGGAAATAACTGTGGTCTGAATTAACAATTAATTGGGATTCAACCAGGCACTTCATACTAGGAAGGATGTAAGTATTGTTTGTCTTATCTCTTGTACACCCTGGGGTGTCGGTCATGTGTTATAACGTGGTAGACAGCCATGTGTTATAGCATGGCCGGCCAGATCCCTATCCTATATTTAGGCTAGTGATGAGTATTTACTTTTTACTATTCTGTATGTGATTTCTCTGTTTTATCTTACACTAGCTGAAGGACCCGGCTTCGCGGGTATATTTAATCTATTTCAAATAATGTTTGTGTGTGTTATTAAAAGATATCGACAGTATACACTATAACAGTGACATCTACAGCACCCCGCTCCCTTCACAGTGACCTCCACAGCCCCCCACCCCTTAACACTGACCCCCCCCACACACACACACAGTGCCCCATCTCCTTAAAATGGGACCTCCACAGCAGCCCACCCCTTTGACATTGATCTTTACAGCAGCCTTCCCCTTTAACAGTGAGTTCCACAGCACCCCACCCCCTTGAGAGTGACCTCCACAGCAACCCACCCCCTTAACAGTGACCTC
Organism: Bufotes viridis; assembly: GCA_033119425.1. Classification (NCBI taxonomy): domain Eukaryota; kingdom Metazoa; phylum Chordata; class Amphibia; order Anura; family Bufonidae; genus Bufotes; species Bufotes viridis. Next base: position 149,852,883 of record CM065589.1, on the reverse strand, counting down.
TACAGCACCCACCCTTTAACACTGACCATAGGTTACAGTCCCCTTAACTGAACTCCACCATTCCCTGCTCCTCTAACAGAGACTTCCACAGTGACGGCCCTTTTAACAGTGACCTCACAGTCGTCTTCTCCCTTAACAGTGACCTCCACAGCGGCCTGCGCCTTAACAGTAACATCCACAGTGCCCGCCCCTTTAATAATGGGGAAGGCTCCTCCTTTATTAGTGACCTCCAGAGTATCCTGTCTCATTAACAGTGATTTCCACAATAACCCGCCCCTTTAACAGTGACCTCCACAGAGCTTTGTTCTCCTAAAATTGGACTTCCACAACACCCCACCCCTTAACAGTGACCTCTACAGCACTCTGCCCCTTAACACTGACCTCCATAGTGGACTGCCCCCTTAACTGTGACCTCCACAGTTCCCTGCCCCCTTAACAGTGCCCGCCCCTTTAACAGTCACCTCCACAGCATCTCACCCCCTTAACAGTGACCCCCACAGTGGCCGCCCCTTTATTAGTGATCTCCACTGCATCCTGCCCCCTTAACAGTGACCTCCACAGTGGCGGTTCTTTTATTAGTAACCTCCACAGTACCCCATCTCCTTGTACCCCATCAGGCTTTTAGACTCCCTGTCCTCCTTCCAGCGCAGGGCCTGGACGGACGCAGGGATGTCCTTTTGAACAGCTCACTCTCAGACAGCAGCACTGTGCATTCTGAGCGTGAGCTTCAGGGAGAAATTCACCCTCCCTCCCACCTCTGCAGCTGACAGAAGTTGATTTTTACCTTCATTTTTTCAATCCCGTCGACCGCGGAATGGGAGGGGGCATGGCCTAACCGGATCAGGGGCATGGCTTACTGGGACCTGGCGGTGGGGTTTTTAAGTACGTCTTTTTAGGGTGGCCTGAATAGCCACCCTACCTGCCCCCATAACTGTGACCTCCACAGCACTCCGCTTCATTAACAGTGTCATCCACAGTGCCCTGCCCTTTTAAAGCTGACCTACAGCAGTAAAGAAAAATGGCTTGATTGTTATGGAAACCTCGTGTAAAACTGTGTGTATGTGGAGACAAAAGGACCTCAGAGCTTCTATTGGCTGATAAGGGACATGTGACCGTGTGTATGGCAGTTGGGATATGAAGAGAAAGACCTGCAAGCTTCTACTGGCTAAAGTAGGTCATGTGATGTGCCATATTTACATTTTTTGGGAATATCTCAGGAACGGTACGTGCTAGAGAGCTAAAAATCAGTCTAAAACCTTCCCGGACACCAGATGTACCTGTGTGCCAAATTTTATGATTGCAAATGCAACAGTGCGGATTCCTTTAGCGGACATACATACATACACTCAGCTTTATAAACTAGATTTAATCACTTAGTAAATATATTTATTCACTAAGCCTGCATAAGCTTATTCATTCTGAAATCTGTTGAATTCATTTTACATTACACCCACTGAATGGCAATGGAGCTAATCCTTGCGCAGATCGCCTGCACACCAGAGGTATAGAAATCTGAGGGTCAGCCTTGGATTTAAGCTGTGGAAATACATGTTGAATTTTAACATACCCTTAACCTGGAAAAAAAAATAGATACAGTTATTATCTTTTTGGTGACAGAATATTTTTCAACGTAGAGAAAAAACTAGACCAAGAGAAGCTATCTCTCGGGAATTGTGATTGCTGTGCTCTAGCTTTGATACATACCTTCTCTATTAGTCTTTTATGATGAACACGTCACATCCACATCAAAAGTTTACATATGTACCTGAATAGGACTGATTATAAAGTATACCGCAGAGTGATCGTATGAAAGGATCCTAACAGCTCGGTGTACCGCATAAAAATAACTGTACAGAGCCTTACTACAGAGTCAACTAGCTCATCTTCATCAGTGTGCATGGATATGGAAATAGCCGGTCTTATAAATGGAAACAGCAACATGTAAAGCTAAGGGAAAAACAAATATTCGCTCTGCAAAAGCACTGCTGACTTTGTATCCCTGTCACCAAAATCATAATGCACCAGGCTGAATGCCTCAATTATCTTTCTCATAAAAATATCTCCATAAATATGCATTAAAATGTAAATATGCGTAGCACCATGCTCTCTGGGTATTGCGAGTATTATTCCAGCAGTTCTGTGCTACTTAGTGTGCGGGTTGTTCATTTACTTATTCATTCTCTCTTAAATGCTTTATGCCAGCGCATGCACGCTAATGATAAATACTGGATAATGAGGTGTAAGTGCTCCATAATGTTTGACATGTCAGATATGGGGTTGCCAATACCTTACTGCATCTTATGTGTTATTTTCCTGTGTTCTCTTTCCTTATAATGCTTTTCCCCGTGGAACACGGGTTCATATAAAGCATAATCTGCTATAGTAATTATGCTTTTATCTCGTTTTGGACAAAAAAAAAAAAAAAACATGCTGAGAATGACAACCAGAAATGAATGTCAGGAGCATTTCCACTCAAAGGCAAATAATCAACATTAACCCCCTAATGACCAGCTTCTTTTTCACAGTGTTGCCTCTCCATGTTTGAGCAGCCATAACTTTTTTGTTTTTCTTTCACTGACATGAATGTATATGGCCTAGTTTTATGTGAAAGAAATCCCTTTTTTGCTGCTGTTTGAGAGTGACATGGCTTTTTTTATTGTTGACACTGTACATAATGTATAAATGAGTTGTTCAGGTTATTTTGGTCATGTAGATACCTAATGAGTGTACTTTTTCTTACTTTGAAGTAAAGTACAGCATGCACAATAATATGAACAATAACTTATTCTTTATTATTTTTGTGAGTTTTATTTTAATTCACATAATTTTTTATTCATTTTTAAAATTGCATTTTATTTCCCCATTAAGAAACTACTGTCTTACAAAATAATTTTATACTTATAATGTATTAGCATACTCTTGTATGCTAATACATCAGACTGTGGTTAAAGCCCTTACAGCAGGTTTACTGAATTTACAGTCCTGAGGTCCTTTCTAGGTCCCCAGGGCTGGCTGCAGAAGGCTTACTCAGCCTCAGATCACTGGGACCAAGTCAGAGCGGGAAATTCCCTTTGATCATTCTGTGGTCACAGACTGCGGCAATCAAAGGGTTAACAGTGGGGACTGGAGCTACCTCTGATCCTGGTTATAGAGAAAAAGGCTGCTCTAAGAACCAGAGCTGTTAGTTACAGTTCAGTCGTAGAACAGAAGTTTTCTGTGTCCTAAAAAAGGGCGGCATAAACTAGTGACAAACCCCCACTAGCAAAGTACGGGTAACTTTTTTAACTGCCCCAGCTGTTTTTCTAAAATCTTGTAGTGAACAGCTCCAGAGAGTCCTGAATATTCATGAGGTTCTTGCAGTGGTGCAGGGAGACCTCATAAATATGGGGACTCATCGACATACGCTGGAGCTAATAGAACCTAGCAGCATAAAGCTGGTGAAAGATTCTCTTAAGACCGCATACACACGACCATAAGTGCTTTGTGGGCCGCAAACCGCGGTTTTGCAAAACACAGTTACATGGCCATGTGCACACCACATCACAGTGCAGAACCATTGACTTCAATGGGTCCGTGCTCTGTATGTTGCAGCTAAGTATAGGACATGTCCTATCTTTTGTGGAACAAGAAGTTATTCACCAGTAACACCAAGAGGCCTTGGCACTTGCAGCAATAGAAAACACCCCTGGGCACTTATGAGCTAACTAGCAAATCACTTTAAACGTAGTTTTTTCAACTGGAAAGAAGGCAGACAAAAGTATCCTTTGTGAACTGTGTATATGGACTATAATGTGATTCGAGCAGTTGGAAGTGAGAGAAGCAGAAGGGTTTTCTGGTATGTAGAAATTGATGGCCTGCACTTAGAATAAGTCATTACTATCAGAGCAATAAGAATAAATCCCAGCATTACTACCAGAGCAGCTGTTATGGGCAGTGGTAACTGGGACATGAGACTCCCTCAGAATGTCAGACCCCCAAGGATCTGATAAAGATTAGTAGCTAAGTCCCGGAAACCCCTTTAATTACCTAACAGTTTTGCTTGAGCTATGCTCAAGTTTTGAGAAAAGGACTTAAAGGGAATATCCCATGATTAATATAAAAATGATATAAATATTCTAGTACATGACAGCCTCTTTCTAACAATGCTAGAACAATCCTTGTACCTCACATAGATCCAGAGATCTCCCCATTCATTTCTCCAATTGTTCTGCTATATTTACTTTAAGTTGACAGCTTAGGGGTGTGTCCTTTCTCAGAGGATGTGTCCTGTCTGCTGTAGCTGGTGGCAGTTGAAGGATGGAACTGAGCATTTGCTTCCATTTCAGGGAGCAGGACAGAGAAATTATAAAAAAGCAATATAGATACATTTCATTGAATAACTCAGTAGCTATAATACATGTTTTATTACATGCAATTACACAAGTATTTAGATCCAAGTGTTGGTCTGAAAACTGTAGGATATTGTTGGTGGAACAATGCCTTTAAAAGGTTTAGCCCCAGCAGAGCTTGGGCAGCTGGGGGGTTTCAGCTAGAGATATGGGTCTGGTCTTGTTTAAAAACTGGCATTCCAAGCCTCCAAACAACACCAAGCTTTCCAAAATTACAGCATTATCTCCATTACATCAGGAGATATGGCTGTTAGAAATCAGGTCAGGAGTGAAAGCAGTGAAACCTGCGTTTACTCTCAATTTCAGCTCCATACACTGCCAACCTTATTTCTAACCATATCTCTAGCTGTTACCAATCCTGAGATATGAGGGGTTAAAGCAGCCCTACCCTCTTCAATCTAGAGGAGGGAAGGCAGTTGGGGAGCTGACAGCCTGCAGGTGGAAAAAAAAAAATTGGCATTATCATATTGGTACTGACCCACAGAATAAAGTTATCATGTAACTTACAGTATAGCACACACAAATAAATAATACATAAATAAATTCCACAAGATAATATTAAAATTGCAGGTTTTTTTATCTTTTCTCCTAAAAATACAATAATAGAAGTTATTTAATACACTTTATGTACCCCAAAATGGTTCCTAAAAAAATACTACAACCCATCCTACAATAAAGAAAGAAAAAAATCAAGAAAAAATAAACAGTTACGACTGCTAGAACACAGAGGGGGGGAAATGTTACTGGTCCTTAAGGCTACAATTGGTGACATAACTAAGGGTATAAAAATGCTATTGTGTCCCTGGAGTTGTGCACCAACCATATTTATTTAAGACACAAATTAAATATCTACAATAAAAAAAGTCATTTTGGGAGGGTGTTTCCAATTTTATTGCGACTGTTAAGAAGTTAATAGTAATTCTAACTGTAATTCTATGAATAAGTAGAAGGTCCCATTCACCCATGAATTTGGTCTGGTGTTTTTACTGCTTCTAAAATGGCAATAGCAACTGTGTGCCGTTTTTTCCAGACCACATGCATTTTTTAGGTTCTTCTTTTAGCGTTTATGTTTTTTTTTTTTTTGTCAAACAAAAGTGTGGATGTCAGTCTTTCAGGAGTTTAATTCCCTAAAGAGAAGATGCTACGTTAAAAAAAAAAACACCAGAGAAAAAAACGCTACCAACAAGAAAAAAGAACAACACCAAAACACAAAAAAAGCACACGTGTAAATAATTACTGAAAAACACCACATAACACTTATATGTGAAGGTTAAGCTTTGTTCATGGATAAAAATGCACCATGTAATTCTGTGATATAAAATATTTATATCCCAATGTTGATCATTGTAACCAGTAGGAAAAATGGTTAAATGCAAGGGTTTTTGCACTTTTTTTTACCCATAATCAGAATTGTATCCAAAAAGAAGAATACATTTACGGTAATTCCTTTCCTTTCAGTTTTCTCCATCTGTTTATGATTCCCTCCTGTTTTTTTCTCTAATTTACTGCACTGTGTGAACAGGGTCTAATGTATTAAAAATACAAAAAGCAGGAGTGGATCCTAAATAGAATAAAATAAAGCATAATCAGAAAAGACATAGGCCTTGTGCAATCTATACACAGTAAAATTCCTTTAAATTAAAAATATCAATAAAATTATAAAGAGGCAGTACACACACAAGGGTTAAAGGGGTTCTTCAGGCTTTTATTATTGATGACCTATCCTCAGGATAGGTCATCAATATCAGATTAGCGGGGGTCCGACATCTGGCACCCCCGCTGATCAGCTGTATGAAGAGAAGGCGCTCGCAGTGTGCACGTGTCTCCCTTTTCTCTTTCTGGTCACTGCTGCTATGTCTATGGACGGGAAGAGAGATGGCAGGTGCACACTGCGCTCCCCATCTCTTTATACAGCTGCTCGGCAGCGGTGCCTGGTGTCAGACCCCTGCCATTTTGATATTGATGACCTATTCTCAGGATAGGTCATCAATATTAAAATCCCGGAGAACCACTTTAAGAAAAAGTGTCTTTTTACTCAAAAGCGGGTGCAACATTTAAGCTCATCACTAGTGCCTTTTCCAAACATTCTACGATGAAAGCCGAAAACAATGCCAACCTTAAATCTTTTAGACACATTTCCTAATTGACTTTCAATTTTTTGTTTCTCAGTTTGTGAAATTCCACAAGAATATTAGATTTTCTGAGTGCCAAACTAAAGGATTCTACATTATGTATGTGTAGTTTAGTGCAGACACAGTATATTGTCTTTCCTTTACGCATATGTTCTGCTCCTATTTGACTAAATCACTTGCTAAATGTGTAAAAAATGAATGAGTTAACTTGATTTTAACGATAATCTGTTATGCATTTATAGGCTCTCACAGGGAGGGCTGTCTGGCGGTGTCTCACTGTCCATACATTATTCCACCGCTCTGCATTTTTGAGGCTGAAAGTTCTTGCATAGTGTATGAATCTACATCTTTATTTTGTAATATAAAATGCACACTATGGTAACGTGATCACCAACACGAACCCTCTAATGTCACTCTAAAATTCAGCTGTAATTTTAACATAAGTAGATATTACAAGCCTTGCTGGATTATAGATAATGAAAAGTACACTTATTTCTAGTATGTCTCCACTCTCCAGAGGCGGAATATTCCATTTGATTTCTGGGACTTCATTAGGGATTCTTGTAGACAAGAGACAGTCCCTTCAAGTTCTACTTAAATGATGTCTCCAAATCTTTTCACTAATGAACATCTTACGTCTTGAAGGAATTCATAATACAGGCTTCTCTCATTATTTTTTGCAGCCCATTTTTTAACCACTTTTTTATGGCAGAGGTTTCAGGTTTAACCTGCCTTGGAGCTCAAATCAAATCTAATGAATCAAAAGTGACAAGTTTAAAGGAAACTCATACAAATAAAATTAGCTCAAAGGAAAAACACATTAACCTGACTTTTCAGTGAAGGGTCTTGCCATGAAATATGATATAATATGAAATAATTTTACTTGCATGAGTGGACATTATAAGAGCTCCATAGAACCTCCAATATGTACATGCAGAGTTGTAATACGGTGGTGTCACGGACGTTCCCGCAACAGCTGGCAGGAGATCGTGAGACTGGGAACACGTGGTTTGATCTGACAGGTTTCCTTGTGGATCAAATGACGTCTGAGTTGTTTCTGGTAATGGCCACACCCCTTGCCTCAGGTGTTGCTAATGTGGTCATTTAACCTTCCTTATTTATAGTTGCCTCTCCGACTATGCTGTGCGGTTTATAGATTCAGTTTCAGTTGTGGATAGCTGGTATGTGCTGGTGCTTCCATTGCTCCTCTGAAGTTTAGTCTTTCCTTTCCCTTTTTGTATTTTGTTTGAGTTCTGTGTGTTGCATTTCCCTGTCATTTGTATTAAGGCCTGAGGGAGACTCCTGTTTGTCCTTCCTTTTGGAGGAACAGGTTGTCTGTCCTGACAATAGAACCAGGGCCCTATAGGGTAAGTTAGGATATTAGGAATTCCTGTGTATGAACTCACCTACCTCTGGGGTCTGTTCATACTGGCAGTTAGTCAGGACATAGATTAGGGTTTTACTAGGAGGTGTCTATCTCCTTTCCCCATGCCTTATTCCCTCCCACACCCAAAAGTGACAGGTGGCTACATATACAGACATTTTTTATGAAAAACAAAAAATCACGGCATTCTCAAAGTCTCTTCAGCTCTGTACAGAGTTTCCGGGTCTTTATATGCCTCTATATAGCCTACTGCACAATGAGGTTCTCCTGAAATCACATCCTATAGCGTTAAGAAGTATCACCTGCAGTTCTTCAGCGTGTTCACGAAGACTAGATTAAATATTTAAGGCCTCGTTCACATTTTCATGTATGTTTGATGTTCGTAGAAAAATCCATCCATCTTTCATCCATGAAGGATCTGTGTTTGGTCCGTGTGTCTATTTTTTGCCCTCCGTGTGTCATCCGTATTCCTCTCAGCTGAAAATTATTTTTCCAGAGCGTCTCTTACCAGTGGTCAGTAAAAAATGGTCTGCATGATGGACTGCATGACGGATCAAAGTAGTGCATGTCTCCATGTTTTTTTCCAGTAAAGAAATTCTGATGTGGGAACAAACACATTAAAATTAATGGGTACTTGTGCCGTCCATTGAAAAAGTGGATACCCCACATCAGTGAGATCCGGAAATGTGAACGAGACCTAACCAAGTGTATCCGGCAGAATGGTGGACACATCATGTAAAGTACTTTAGGAGACGTTGTCCTAGCTTAAATCAGGTAAAGATAGGACAAAAGCAACCCTTCTAGTCTGTGAGTAAATTCTATCCATGACTGATATATCACATGACCGCTTCCCACTGAAAAAACATGAGCTGAATTCAATATGGCAGATTTAAAAATGTTTGCCAAAAACATCTCCTCCACCACCATATAATGCAGCCTCCTTCTACATTAATACTTTCCCGCATTGGAAGTCAATTTTCGCCAAATTACACCAGTTAAAAGGGTGTGTTCCGACTTTTGCCTCACCCTGTACTTTTGCTCTGCAAAAAGGACATCATGTTCTAAAATACTAATTACCATCAAAACATTTTTTGTATTTTTGTATATTTAGACAATTCTAGAGAATTTTACTTCACGATCAAGGTGTGTCATTTTGTAACCACTGACTTCAGTGGAGAAAGAGTGCAATTTAATCTTGTAATTATGTTGTGGCTGGAATAAAAAGTAGCATGCAGGATATTTTTGCTGATGACACACAATTATGGAGATTACTTAAAATTCAGCTTGATTGTAAGAAATTACATAAAGTTGGTAATCTGCTACATGAAATGTAACTTTGATAACTGAAAGCTAAGTTGCAGTTATAGAATGGTTGTCTCCACATAGAAAACAAGTGAGAAAAGCAGAGAAAGAGACAGACTCTGGTGTAATAGTTTTCAGTAAACTAAGCACCAGCCCTCAATGTCAAGCAGCTGCTGCACAGGCATATAACATTTTACAGCACATAAAAACAAAGGTGAAAACGTATTATCTGAACATAGTACAACCCACCATAAACTGTACTGTACAGTGGTTTAGAAAATATTCTGAACACATATAGGAAACATAGTTACATTATTACAAGAAGTATTAATGGTATTTTAATAGTGACCTTTAAAACAAAAAAAGTGAATTTTGTTATTGAGAGTCTTAATTTATGTGAATATAGTATGCAGGTAAATTAATTTAGGCAATGCCATGAGGAAAAATTGGTAACAATCTCTCAGGATTTTGGCTTAACGGCCTTATACATGGGCTGATAAGCCGCCAGATAATCGCTAACGAGCGTTCATAGTAACTAAAATAGTGGCAGTGTAAAGGTGCCACCAATTACCCGATGAACTCTTGTTCATGGGGTAAGGCTCCATTCACACGACCGTATGTTGTCCGGAAAAAAACGGATCCGTGTCCGCAAAAAAACGGATCCGTGTCCGCAAAAAAACGGATTGCATTCCGTTTTTTTGCTGATCCATAGACTTCAATAGGGCCATGTCTTATTGAAGTCTATGGATCAGCAAAAAAACGGAATGCAATCCGTTTTTTTGCGGACACGGATCCGTTTTTTTTGCGTCAACATACGGTCGTGTGAATGGAGCCTAACTGGATCATTTGTGTAGGCACCTAAATCGTTGTTTGCCGGAAGCAGATTGTGCTGTGTAACCAGCCTCTGCTACTGGAAAACAATTCTGTATTGGGACAAGCGATGGCATTAGTGATTGGTCCTTCCCATACTGTGGAGGAGATCCCTGCAGGTAAATGCAGGAGTCTCCTTTACTGACGAGCAGGCGCTTTCCGGGAAGGAACACTTCCTTACCGACAATCACCTGCTGAATTGGTCAGTGTAAAGGGACATTTATTCTGGTAAAATAGCTAGCTCAGAGAAAGACAAAACATTCTTGTTTGTGAGGAAACCTCACTCAAACTATGTTGATCCCTCAAGATTCCCCAGCAATGCTCAAGGAAAGTTGCTTGTCACCATGTTATACATGGTTGCAATTTTTCCCTTAGATATAAGCGTGTTCACTGATTGATATTCCTAAAAGTCAACCTTCTAGTATGATTTGGGATATAAAACATATAAGAAGATACCCGAAGGCCAAAAATCCCAAAGTCACACTTGAAGATCTCACTTAATTAAAATTTCACTTTTATTACGTAATATAAAAAACAAAAATGATTATAGCAAAAGATATATGTATAATAGGAGATTGACTTCCAGTGACACTTTAAGAGACTCTGTCACCATGATCAACCCTATTAAACCAGGTATATAGCCTGAGTTGATCATGCTGTCTTGTTACTATAGTTAATATGCAAATGAGGATTTGGAGCACCAAGAGGCGGGTTGTAGTGGTTTGAGCATAGCTACAGCATGATGAGGTGAAAACACACCTCTCCCCTTAGAGATCATGTCTAAAGCTGAGTACTCACACCGGCGCAAATGGGATCAAATACGTGCCTGTGCACTGTGAATCTGGTGCAGGGATAGACACTTTTATCTGACTTTATACCAACTATTGGTTGACTTACCCTAAGACAGATTTTTATGCCAGATTTGCACCAATATTTTAACAAAACAGAACACATATTAGACCCACCCCTTCCCCACAAAGCTCCACCCATTTTCCTCTAAGCTCCACCTCTGTCAAACATGTTGGAAAAAGTGTAGAAACCCTAGATGCACCAAATTGTGCCAATCTGCACAACTTTTTTTGGACAGATTTTTGGTGCAGATACATACATATAGTAAACCTGGGCCAGGAATGGTATTTTATGGTATTTTTTTTTTCTGTTATCTCAATAGAGAAAAATGTGAAAAGATCATAAATGCCACAAAAAACATGCAAAAATAAAAAGGCAATAAAACCATGGGCTTGAAATGACATGGTGTTTTTACATGTGTTTTAAAATGATGAAAATAAGTGTGTGTGAACAGGATGTAGGAGACCTACTGAACACCTTATATGTACAGTAGTAACACAGATCAGGCTTTTCTGTAGAAAGAGTTCTATTAACATACCAATCAATTAGGTGGTCCTAGACTGTACAAAGACGTTCATTATATTAGTAATTATGGTGATAAATATCTTTCTTTGTATTTTTATTTTAATCATGACTCTACAAAATTGTACTACTGTATATATATATTGTCAATTACTTGTCAGTTTGAATTTTAGTGATTCCACTCCAGACTCTACAACTCTGTATGCATTAGAGTAACACAATCTGTCGTCTAGTAAAATCTGGCTCAATTCCCACTTTAGGTGATTAGGGTACAGCTACCAAAATGTTCTAATTAACAGTGCCGAGATACACAAAGAAAAAAAGTGTTAAAACAGATGGTTTGGTGACTCAGGAAGTTTATCGCTTCGCACCACTACTACTACGCTAGCTAGTAACATTTAAAAAAAAGCACTAAATGGGTTAAACTCAGGGTGGATAAAAATCAATGATTTAAAAAAAAAAAAAAAATCAGATTTATTTGATTTAAATCTGATTTTTTTGATTTAAATCGGATTTAAATTGGATTTTATTTTATTTAAATTGGATTTTTTATATAAAATGCTTTTTGAGGAAAATATATTACCATCCAAAGGTTATTCCATCATGAAATAAATTAGTTTTTTAATTATGTAGAATAAGGCTGTATATCTTTAATTATTTTTTGGAAATAAATTCCATTAATCTATTCACAATGTCATGCTCTTCCAGAGGTTTTTCTTAGATTATTGGGCAGTTTCTCTGCCTACAAGATATTATCACAGATGCAGTTCTCAAAACTGAATTTGACTCAGCAGAAATCATGTGCCTCTTCTTTACAGCAAATCTTCATCTACTTGCATATTATAAGTTATACCAGCAAGAATTAGTCTTAAGGCTACTTTCACATTTGCGTTCGGTGCGGGTCCGTCCAGTACTTGTACAGACGGATCCGCACTACAAATACAAACCAATGCATCCGTTTAGAACGGATCAGTTTGTATTATATGTGGAAAAAAATGCTAAGTCCCAAACGGATACGTTCTGACCCCCATTGAAAGTCAATGCAAACGGATCCGTCCCGATTGATTTACATCGTAAGTCAGGACGGATCCGTTTGGCTCAGCATCGCTAGGTGGACACCAAAACTCTGCAAGCAGCGTTTTGGTGTCCGACTCCAAAACGGAAAGGAGGCGGTATGGAGCCAAACCAGTGTATTCTGAACGGATCCGCATCCATTCGGAATGCATTTGGGCTGAACGGATCAGTTTGGAGCCTCTTGTGAGACCTTCAAATAGATCTCACAAGCGGATCCCCAAACGCAACTGTGAAAGTAGCTTTATGTAGAAAATTATGATTTAAATCAAGCCTTACTGACTAGTGATTTAAATCATGATTTAAATCGTGATTTAAATCAGTTTGATTTAAATCAAATCCACCCTGGTTAAACTTTAAAGGTGATATTGTCTGCAAAGGATTCAAAGCAATATGAAAGCACTAAATATAAAGAATGTCCTGGACATATCACTGCCATATCAGGAGAACTTCAGTGCGTCCTAAAAAAATGACCACTGTTTGCTCTGCCCCAATTTTACTGTTGATTACAAGCCCTTTTAGGGCTCTTTCACACAAGCGTGCCCCTTGTGGGGATCATGCTCTGTGTGAGAGAGGGATTGTGCGATCTGGACTAAGGAAGCACCCGGGTCCACCATCTAGATCTGATCTGTACACCTGGATAAAAGACCTACGATCCCTTGAATACTCTGTGGCCCGCCTCCGGTTCTTGAAGTTTGGTCAGCATGGGACACTGGTCTGAACTGTATAACTATATGGGTAGTGAGGGAATTAACTTGTTTCTTTTTATCCTAGCTCTTGTTTGAGTTGGATCTTTGTTCTAGGTCCATTTGTACTGGACTAATATGTCTATTATTTATCTTGTGTGGCAGAATAGGACCCCGGGAATCAACGGATCTGAAGCTAAAAAGATGAAAAGGAGGTCGCCATATAAGAGAGAAAAAAGAGAGGATGCATAGTGCAAAACAATTGAAAAATTACTACATTATTTATTATACTATAAGGGCTACAAACATAACTTTAGCTTGGTGTTTTTGTATATATTTTTTGGCAGCTAACACTGCATGCATTTTTGTTACCACATGCATTTTTATTAGTTGTTTTCCGTTTTTTTTTTTTTTTTCTTTACGTGTGTCAAATGTGCTTTTTTCCCCCATGGAATTTAGAGAAAAAAATATAGCTAAAAATTCTATTGCTGCACGAGCTGCAATGAGAAATGCCCCGGGCTCCAAAAACCCACCGAAACTTTAAAAAATAGCTGCAGAAAAAAAAAAATGCATGGTTGTAATGCTGTTTATAATTCTCATAGATTGATTCATTCAAGTTTTTTCAGAAAAAGTGTAAAAAAAAGGCATGTCAAAAACATTGTAAAACACAAGCTAAATAAAAAAAATGAACGTGTCAACACTGCCTAAAATGCAATATTTTATCCATGGCTATATTTTCAGGAAATGTACTAATTTTGCTGTGAAAAATGGAGACCGCCCTCTGGATCGACAAGCAAACAAACACACTCAGGGCTGCATTTTTTCCCAAAAAGGCAGTAAAAAGGATATAAATACAAAAACAAAGCAGTGACCAGGCCTAACCTTACAACATGTCAAATAAAACCTCACACGAAGACTCAGAGAGCAAGGAGAATTTAATCAGCCTGGCGCAGTGGGAGCCCTCCCAAAAAGTGTTGCTTGCAGAGTGCTGCAGACACATAATCACTCACAACTACAGGCGAATTACAGTTCACATCAGTGGTTCTCTGCTGGAATTCAGAGGAAGAAAAGGGCAAGTCCAGCAGCCTTTCCTGCGTCCAATAAATACACTCAGAAAATATATATAAAATAAAAGGGAAAGCTACCACAAATAAAGCGTCCCAGGAGGCCAACCACTCAATCTAGGCTAATGCTGGAGCTGTGCCTTTGAGTCAAACTGCAGGGATGCCAATTAAGGTTTCAGGTTAAATGTTTTCATTTCATATTCTTGACCCAAGGAAATATACTTTATGCAAAGGTTTGACTTGTAGCTACAGTATAGATGAAAGGTCCTGTGAGGGATGCATGCTTCAGATCACTAAAATAACGGGGGCTTCTATCAAGGCCCTACCATATGCTGTTGTGTCCCAGTGCAAAAAAAATTACAGTGAAAAAGTCTTCTTTGTAGGTAAATACCAAGTACAAATCTTGTTAATATGACTACACAGTATGTTTATTTTATAAGCCGACATAGAGTTCCGAGTATCAATGTGGATACAGTAAATGCAAACCTATGCATCTGGGTGCTAATCATCTGCATGAATCATATTTCTGTGGTAATTTCCAAGTATAACAAGGTGTTATCTAGTAAGGTTAAGTAAAGGGGAAAGGAGCGACAACCTGCAGTAAACATAAGATGAATGGATATGTGCAACGTCTTGTAATGCTAACGGTTGTATGTGTTGGGTATACTCTATCTGTTGAATCCATGAGCTGCTGAATTTCGCAATGCAATTTCCCCTGAGGATCAATAAAGTTGTATCCTATATGTCATATGGGGAGGGAAAACAAGAGAATCACTTGTAGAGAAGGATCTAGCTGTACTTGTAGACTAAATAAAAGCATGCAAAATCAATCAGCTGCTTCGAAGGCCAGCAGGATATTGTTCTGTATTAAAAGAGGCATGGAGTTATGGCCTCATTTAGAATATGCAGTTCAGTTCTGGGCACCAATTCATAGAAAGGATGCCCTGGAACAAACAAGAGCAACTAAGCTGATAAGGGACCTGGAGGATATTAGTTATAAGGATAGAGTAAGAGAATTATATTTATTGAGTCTTGAGGCATCTAAGGGGGATATGATTAGCCTGTATAAGTATATACGTAAACGGCCCATGCAAAAATTTGTGTTGAAAAGCTGTTCCATATAAAATAGCCTCAAAAGACAAAGGGGGCACTGCCTCCATCTGGAGAATTTTTTTTTCGAAGGATCGAAGGATCACAAGACTTCTTTACCATAAGAACTGTGAATCTGTAGGATGGTCATCTCAGGAGGTGATCACAGCAAGCAAAAGTAACTCATTTTTTCCAAACAGAATAAAGTTAACTCTTGTGTAAGGGTATAGAATTTTTGTTTTGATTGTTTATCCGATATTGATCCGGTCTGGTTGCCACTTGGGGTTGGGAAAGAAATTTCTTCTGGATCAAAAGGGGCATTAAAAGGAGGAAACTAATTCTTAACGCCTAGCCATACCAGCATCTCTTCATCCACATTGTTACAAAGAGGGATGTGGATCTGCTGTGGAAACTCAACAGATTTGGCTTGGGGCTAATCCTAAGGGCATTATCTAAATGGCCCCTGTTTTTAATCTTTATATATACATCTGGATTCAGCTGCAGGGGAACCACAAGGCCATTACCTCTTGGAGTAATCTCACTTCAGTAGACTGCTAAACCAGGGGGTCAAGAGACACTGGAAACGCAAAATCGTACTTGATGACAAGCCAAGGTCAGGGCAGGAAGTTTGTCCAATCCAAAGTTAGTTTGATGGTCAGGCAAGCAGTGCGTAGATCAGGCAGAGGTCATGTCAGGCATTGAAGATTCATATCCAGAAATAGGCATAAGTTGGTATATTTAAGAGAGTGAACCAAGGCAAGTGGCATAGCATGGCAGGAATCTAGACAACTAAAGCCTATTGCTCAGGGATCCTTCCACAGAGGAGAGTACTTTAAATGTCTAGGGGGGCTGAAATTGGCCAATAAGTGCCAGACAGAATGGACATGCAATCCATATGAGCAGTGAGAGGCAAAGTAATCAGGAAACAGGCCTGAGATTGTGGGGAAGATCAAGTAGTGCTACCCTGGGAGGGAGATGGCGGTACAACACACATCCTATCCCTTGGCTGAACTTAATGGATCTTTCAACTGTACTATCTTTTTTTTTTTTTTTTTTGGGGGGGGGGGGCAAACTGGGCAATTACCCATGGCATTAATCCTCTAAGTGGCCCCCGCTTCAGATCACTGAACAAGCATTGTCAGTCTAATTTAGCATCTATTTTTTTAATGTTTCTGTGGGGATTTGAACTCAAAACCATCTACATTAAAGGCAAGAACCTTAAACACTGAGTTATAGAGCTCAATGCTAAAATATTGTTGAAAAACCTCATAGAATTTTCTCTTGCATTAGATATTCATAAACAGCAGAAGTATTTTATTTTATATATTTTTTTTATAATTGTAAAAAAAATGTATGGCACAAAATAAATATGTAATTACTAAAAAAATATAAATGATACACATACCTGCTATATATATGAATGCATAATGCATGGGAAACTACTATGAGGGTTTTTAGCCATAATATAGTACAGGTAACTTAACATGGAGCTCTATAGCGCAGTGGTTAAGGTTCTTACCTTTAATGTAGATGGTTGTGAGTTCAAATCCCCACTAAAGCGTTTCAAGAATAGAGGCTAAATAAAATTTATATTCTCAGGGTGTCTCCTACAGTAAATGCTTGATTTTCTTGAAAAATAAAATGGAGCAAAATGTAAAATATTATCAGATAACACCCGTATTAATACACGTCAATATTTTTAACTTTAACCAGTATTTTTTGTTGGGAAAGATGGCAACCCTAGCAGCACAGGACCTCTATAGGCCCACTCACTGCAGCAAGCCCAGCTTCAGTAAGGCTTATCAGGACTCACTTTGTAAAAAATTATTTTTTTCTTATCATCGCGATATTCTGACTCTCATAACTTTTTTATAGTTATATCTATGGAGATGGGTGGGGGGTCATTTTTTGCAGGACGATCTTTCTTTTTTGACAATACCATTTTGGGGTGTGTATGATGATCACTTTTTATTCAATTTTCTTCAGAGATAAAGTGATGAAAAAATGGCAAATCAGGATTTTTTTAATTTTTTTCAGTTACGCCATTCACCATATGGGCTAATTTTTTTTAAATATTTTAATACTACGGGTTTTTCGCATGCAGTGATGGCCATAATGTTATTATCTTTTTTGTTTATTTTTATTTTGGGGAAAGTTGGGGGGATTTTACTTTTTAAGTCTTTTTTATCATTTCAAAACTTTTTATTTTTTTTACTTTTTGTTAGATCCCCAAGTGGTCCATAACTTGCAATCATCAGATAAAGAATAATGGAAAATGCTCCATTATTCTGTATAGAAATATCACAGTTCAATGCTACCATCTAGTGGCCTGAACTGAGATATACTAACAATGAGCCTGGAAGCCTAGTACAGGCTGCAGCTCATTTTTAGAACTGGGTGCCTTCCCCGATCTCCACTGGGGGAAAGCATGCCTAAAAAGGAAGCCTGCGCTTATGGTTTTTAACACCTCAGATGCCGAAAGTGAGGGGAACTCATTGCTGTGAGGGGAGGGGGCATCTGTCATATTCTGGAGCCTTGAGGGTGCAGATCTGTGTGAGGAGCTTTAATGGGGTGTAAATCTGTGAGGGAGGGCCGGAATCGACAGAATGTAACTGTGTTGTTTGTACTAATGTACTTTATTACAAGATGTAATGTAATAATGTACTTTATTACAAGATTTGGGGCCCCACTTTTGATTTTGCCCAAGACCACATTTTGTCTAAAACCGGCCCTGTATCTAACTATAGGATGTTCTTAAATTTCCTGTAAGTTATGGGTGGTTTTCAAATCTTTAATTTTTTTACAGCTGTATTAGACCGCCCGATGTAGCAGAGGATTGTCGGGAGGGGAGCGTTGTTCCCTCCCAGCAATCAGCTGCTTGCTAGCGGAGGAGACTGCTGCTATTACATGCAGCGATCTCTGCAGCATGGGGAGGAGCGATCACTAATGCCATCGCTCATCACCATGCTGCATAGTGGTTCACCGGTGGCAGATTACTAGACAGCACAATCTGCCTCCTGCAAACAATTATTTTTTAACATGTCAAAAGATTTGGATTTCCCGATGATAGAGCATCGGGCAATCGGAGGTAGTATTACACGGCAAGATGATCACCAACGAGCGTTCTTAAGAACGCTTGTTAACAATCATCTGCTGAAAAATTGGACCATTTACTGGGGCTGCCCAAGGTTTTATTTAATGCTGACAAACTCCTTAAGTTTATCATTTCTTCATCCTCATTGATTATTATGATGAAATTTTACTCCTTAGTGATGGAAAACTCACATCAAGAATGTGGTCATCCATTAGCTTACCATTGTGTCCTCACATTGCTTTGATGTCCTACTACATACATGAGGTTTTGCTCTAATTAAGACGTTATTGGAAGGATTTTCTAATGAGTGGCTATAAGACATAATCACACTGCAAGGTAGTTTACATTCTGAACCTGGGGTGCGCTATTCTATTGATAAGGTTAAAGCTAATGCCATTTATTCCCTGACATTTTATTTCAGTTCAAACTAAGGGTAGATTTGATACATTTACCGTTTCAGTGAAATATGTTAAAGACCCAGGGACATGGCAAAATGTGACTGAAAATTGCTAACCGATATGTAACAATGGTCACCTACTGCTGTTATTCACCATAATACGTAATGATCTTGTGAGCAAAAACATTTAAATTTACAATTTTATCATTGTTCATCAAGGCTACCGATGGAGAAAGATAGTAATGTGTAGCCTGGTTTGTGAAGAGCAGAGTATAATTCTATTAGGGCTGCTGATAATAAGACAGTATTTAGGTGTCAGCACTTAAATTACTTAAAAGGTTATATGTCCAAGGAACAGACTGCTATGTAAGCAAAATATCTTGGCTCTCCTGGTTGTTTGCTCTTAAAAAGTTTTCCAGGATAATTCAGGAGAGTACAGCCGAAGCTTTTCATCAACTCGCATGTAAGTGCAATCTCAAATTGAGGTTATGTGGTTTAACTGGAATCTACAACTTCTAATACTATTCTCAAATCACGGCAATGATTATTTATTGGATAGACACCAAAATAACATAAGTAGTACATAAGATATACAAAGCCAATAGATTTGACACTTCAGCAAACACAAGTAGGTCTACAAATAAAATATTATAGGAAAAAATCACATTCATTTCTTATAGGATAAAACTCCTGTAATAAATGTACACGTTGAAGAGCTCTTGTTATAAGGCAGAACAATGCAGCATCTCCAATCCTGGGAGTAAGAGCCACGGGGCATTCTATAATCACCAAATGCTTCAAATATTCTTGATCATTTTCCATTCAGTCAAACACAGAATTGTTAAGGGTCATATTGTAATGTACTTCTTTTCCTGTGATAATGATGATGAGTATCTGCACTACTTCACAATGAATAATTCATTTGTTCCAATACACATATGCTTACAAAACTCGAATGTCACAACAAAATTCATTTTATATATACAATAATCTGTGACTGAAAACACAATAATTCATAGTCACAAAATGAAATCTACTAACGTACAAGATGAACAAATGAGTAAATAGTATCCTTTATGGAAAGTCACCTTCAAACAACACTTAGAGCTGTGTTCCACGACCCAGTGTTCAGGCAGTGCGAGCGCCGATGGATGTGGTATAAGTTTGCACTGGCCTGATTACACAGGCCGACACAAATTTAATGTGCGAGGAATGATTGCAACCTCCCTCATTCAGTACCAATGATTATTAGTCGCATGTCCCTGGTTACACAAGATGTGCGGCCAATGATCGGTCATCTTTCATCCTGATCCCATCAGTAGACAAACGAGCTTTACTGGTTGACTGTTTGGATCAACTTTAGACCAGTGTGTATGGCCACCTTAAGAATCACTTTTCAGTATTATAAAGTCTATGTTCACATTTGAACTGCAGTGGTTCTCCAGCTGAAATGGACCATCAATGCAGTAACCAGCTCCATCCATTATACAATGGATGGAACCAAGTAGTTCCAGTGCAGACTACCAATGCTGGAGAAAAACAGCTGATCGGCACGAGTGAGGGTGAACGGCTACTGTGATCAGATATTGATGGCCTGTTCTCATAGGCCATCAATAGTAAAATTCTAGAATACCCCTTTAACATAAAATGCACATGATACATTACATTTTTTATATTGTTCTGTTGCAAAGTTATGGCCTTGAGCTACATTCAACGATCTCTTGATTTTATATTGGAAACAGTCTACAAGCATCTCAACAGATATCTTTAATATCTTAGCTGAGCTTGGTGTAAAGTCTGCACTTTCCAGAATGAAAATCAAGGCAATCTGCAGCCAGAAACTGAGCCACCTAGAAATGACTGGAGAGACATGTTGTCATCATTGTAGGACTGTTGGGGACCACTGGACTGCTGATGCTAGAGTGATGAGGGAGAAGTTAAGTAATGTTTAGTTTTTTTTATATCATCTCTTTTCCTTTGGTCAATTTCCTAAAATCCTGGGCTCCCCTTTTACACCCAGCCTGTGGAGGAGAAGGACATAAACAGACTCCCTTTCTTTACTGTTAGTTTTAATTCAGTTCAAATAAATCTGACATTGTACTGTGTATCATGTCTGACAGTTTGGTTGCTAGAAATATGGTAACAGTCTCTCCAATAGCGTTGTTAAGCAGCACATCTCTAGCAACCAGTGTGTGTTCCATTATTCAGGTAAGTAGATTCTACTGGGATTTCCATACATTTATATACAGTGGCTGCCACTACTATTTATAACTTGCCAGCTATAAAGCCAAGGCTTCACTGCTAAGCTGAGAAGGGGGCTTGGTGGTTTGATGGAGGTGGAACTTAGTGATGACAGAGTGGAGCTTAGCAGTGCACCGGGGTTCCCAGACATAACTTTGGGTGCCAGAAAAGCAAAATCCACAACTGCCTGTCGTTAAAGGAAATCTGTTTATCAGACTGTTTGCATAGACACATACACACACTAGCTTTTGTTCACCTGATTAAAATGTGCATGGTATGTATGGTAGTGATACACAGAGTGTTTATGGCACCATACAATGGTATACAGAATGCTTAAGACACCAAACAGTGATACACAGAGTGCTTATGGAACCATACAGTGGTATACATAATGCTTGTTGCACAATACAGTGGTACACAGAGTGCTTACGGCAACAAACAGTGATACACAGAGTGCTTACAGCACTAAACATTGATACACAGAGTGCTTATGGAACCATACAGTGGTACACAGAATGCACATGACACCATACAGTGAAACACAGGGCACTTAAGGCACCATACAGTGGTACTTAGAGTGCTTATGGCAACATACAGGGGTATGCAAAGTGCTTATGGCACCATACAGTGATATACAGAGTGCTTATGTCATAATACAGGGGTACACAGAGTGCCTATGATACCATACAGGGGTACAGAAAGTGCCTATGGCACCATACAGGGGTACACAGAGTGCCTATGACACCATACAGGGGTACACAAAGTGCCTATGGCACCATGCAGGGGTACACAGAGTGCCTATGGCACCATACAGTAGTAAACAGAGTGCTTAAGGCACCATACAGTGGTACACAGAGTGCTTATGGCACTATATAGTGGTATACAGAGTGCTTGTGGCACCATACGGTGTTACACAGAGTGAAATTTCTTAAAATAATATCTAATATATGCACCTCAAAGAAGATACCTCCTGAGTTCCTCACTAGTGCCCTCTTGGAGCTGTCCATATTCGGTATATAGAGGAGGCATAGAGCCTGTCAGGAAGGCAATTCATCCACATTTCTACTCACATTCAGTGACCCTAAATGTTTCCCTTCGACTATTACATATTTTACTGTAAAATAAAAACTATGTAGATGTCACCTTCAAGGCCTGTAACCGTTGTCTGCCAGCTATTTGTATTTTCAGGTAAAGTGAGTAACAACAAGGGTAAGATGATAACACAGGTTTTAATTTAGTTGGATTCAGAACAGCAGAAGCAAATGCAAACAGATGAAATGCAAAGACATAAAGAGTCAGTGAGGCAACAAGCTTTAAATGGAAAACATTTGTGCAGAGAGACTTGTAACCAGCCGAATGTACAGTCGGGGATTAAAGAAGAGTAACAAAGCGTGACGGGTGGCACCATTAGCAGGGACCGGTGAGTACATAAATACCACTGGGTGTTAACATGTCAACTCACTCGGTTTTACCAGGAGTTAGCTTATTTGGACAGCCCTCCCCCATCACCCAGCCAAATACAGATCTCCCCCTAGCCAGTACAGCTGTTGATTGTATTAGTAGTATCTGTCAGTGCATTGGTCAGCTGCAGCAGTCCGCCTGTGCAGGTGCCCTATTGAGTACACTTGTGCAGCATCTATCAGCCAGGCCATTGCTGCCAGACCACCTATGCCGAATTATGTGAGAGAATGGAAAGTGCAACAATGGAGAGGGCGAGTGATCTTTGAGGAGTAAATGTTGACCTGACGAGTTTAACATAACATAAAGCAGCATTTAGAAGGATGTGGCGGCGGACAGGAGACAATCGGTGATCTTGACGTGATGAAATTCAGAAACAAACAATGACGTCACAGAGCCTGCAGACTGAAAGGCAGAATGGGAAATCAAGGCTGGAGATTACCAGAAGTAAAATTAAAGGCTGTAGACATCTTTGGAGGCTTGTTTTTTTTATATATATTAATTGAACTTATTTCGGGCTAAAAAACATTTGAACATTTAAGCTGAAGTTTTATCAAACTGCTAAGAATTCAGTTTAAAGGGACTGTTGAGGAATAAATATTAATAACCTATCTTCAATATCTGATTGACAGGGCTCTGACTCTTAGCACCCGCGCCAATCAGCTGTTAGATGAGGCCACTGCACACGCCTCTCTCTTGCCTTGTGACGTCATGTCCATCAGTCACATGTTTTTATGCTGCTCAGACCTATGCAAGAGAATGGGACTGAGCTGAAATATCAAGCACAACTGCCATACAATGTATGGCACTACGCCTGGTATACTACAAAATGGAAGCCGCACTCTTCCAAATGCTGGGGTGTCTCCAAACAGCTAAGTGGTGGGGGGTTGCTGGGAATTGGACCCACACCAATCCGATATTGTTGACCTATCCTAAGGATAGGTTATCAGTATTTAAGTCCTAGACAACCCCTTTAACGCTACCTTCACATATGCGTTTTTGCTTTCCGGTTTTGAGATCTGGCATGGGATCTCAAAACCACAGCAAAACGCATCCACATGAAGAGATGGGAGGTCGGTACAGAACTTGCACACAGTGTGCCATGATGAGAAGGGGCAAGAAAGACACAATAAAAGGTCTGTGCCAGCACAGGGACTATTGTAGGGAATGAAATTAAAAGAGCTAGTATAAGTGGCATGTGCCGTAAGTAAAACAGAAAAGGTGATGATTATGGGTATTTATATGTAGGGACTGTCACCATGATCCAACCACACTAGACGAATAGCCAGTAGTCAGGAATTTTTTGTGTCTGTTCTGGAATCTGAATTTATGTAGGGATCTAGTCAGGGGTCTGAAACTTATACAGGGGATCTAAGTATATAAGTCATGCCCTTTGAAATATATACAACACCCCTTGTAAAGGAAATTTTTGGTACATCACAAAATCAAGATTTGTACCTATGAAACTGGCTGAACTGTTGCATGTGTGCTTGGCAGCTGAAGGCATCCGTGTAGATTTGTTGAAATACTTTTATTTTAATGCTGTTTCTGTATGGCAACAGCATCAAAGTATTCGTAGGATCTTCGTAGTAGTCGAAGTACCAATCGACCTTGGATTTATGATCTGAAGGTCATTTCGCTCATTCCTAGTCCCATGTTCATATGTGCCCGTATTAAAGAGGAAAATTATGTTTTAATATATGCAAATTAATTTCTAGGAGTAATGGGGACATTGCCATTACCCCTAGAGGCTCTGCTCTCTCTGCAACTGCCGCACCCTTTGCACTTTGATTGACGGGGCCAGGCAGTGTAAACCTGATCCCACCTGGCCCTGACTTCTCAAGTCAATCAAAGAGAGTTTTAGCAGTTGTAGACAGAGCTGAGCCTCTAGGGGTAATGGCAACGCCCCTGTTGCTCCTTGAGGCTCATTTGCATATATTATAACATCATAATTTTCTCATCAGTGCGGGCACATATGAACATGGGACCAACACCGATGCCTTCAGCTGCCAAGCGCACATGTAACAGGTCAGCCAGCTTCATAGGTACAAATCTGCTGACAGATGCCCTTCAATTTTGCTCAAGATACATTATTATAGACAGGTTAGTATGGCAAAATAAGAAAAATTGAGATGTTTTAGGCCACAAGGAACGATCCCAGAGCACAGCACTTAAGGATGGCCCCACTCTCTACATTTTTTACAGATTTACAGCTGAGAAAGGTCCTTGTGAACCGAAATGTCTGGTTTCTGTCATAATCTTTCTCATGGATCTTATATGCTGACTATATACAAAGGTAACATGAATAAAATTGACCGCTTCTGAATAATAACTTTATTTGTGTGTGCTATCTACCGAACTACTGATGATTTTTCAGTCTTTGCCTGCACCAACACTTCCAGGCGTGGTGTGTAAGCCTCATCCTCTTTACTCACAAAAGTATTTGCAGACTGTTGCCAGACTTCAGTGAAGCCATGTGGAATTTGATTTTCCCACAGATTCTCTGCTGTACATTCTGATCGCTCCTGATTGAAATTCAGGCATATTCTATATTTGTCATCTGCCTATGAGATGTTAGACTTAGGACCATATCAAATGGATGTCTTAATGACCCTTTAAATAAATGTTCCCATCTAAGCCTTTGTAGACAGGGGGCAGTTAAGGGGCAGTAAAGAGGTTAATATATCCATGGTGGTCTATAGCAGAGAAGGGTTACTTCCAGGGGTTACTTCTGGATGTCTAGGGCATCAAAGGAGGTTATTACCTGCATCCCTTGTGGTCTAAGACAGAGAAGGAGGTTATCTATCAGGTCTACGGAGGCTTAATGACAACAATCCTCGTAGCCTAGAGCAATAAAAGGGGTAGGGAACTGTTGTTATAGGGCAGAGGAAAGGTTAAAGGGATTCTCCATCCCTTTAAAGTGATGACCTATGCTGAAAGTTCAACCCAGTCGATAAGGGGACATTTCAGGGAGTCTGCAAGGCAGCAGACTTTCCCTAAGTAGGGTGAACTTTTAAGCATAAAAAGTGTGTGCCAAGTTTAAAAGTTATTCCCTATACACTAGTTGATTGCTGGGAGTCCGACAACTGGAGCCCTTTACCAATCCTGAGAATGGGGGTCCTGTCCTGGGTCAAGCATGCACCCCGCCAGTCCATTCATTCTCTATGAGAGCGCCAGAGATAGCCAAGTACAGCTCAGCTCCTCCTGCTCTATAACATGCTGCCTGCTCTCAGTCTGTATATTGCAGGTACTGTACTTACTGGAGGGATTTATTATTGCAATTCCATTACTTAGCTGGCAAAACTGCATAATATAAATGAAGTTTGAATACCAGTTTTATACTGCATGAAGACACCCAACACTTTTTCAAATGCAAGGTAAAGTTTTAAAGTGCATAGGAAAAATTGAGTGTGACCTCCCAAATTTGATTTACTGATTTACTAACATTTACTGGAAGACAATGCTAGGTAGCAAGTATTATATTCCTAAGCAAGCAGGTGGTCTGCATATTGATGAATAGAGCACAAGGTAAACTAGTTTTGCCGACTAGTATACCTCTGTATACTCTCTATAAAATTAGAGGAATATGATCTATGAACGAATTGAATGGAGTGTCCTACTCCTTAGGGTACAAAACTGCAAAAAAAAAATTAAAATTACCGGACTATAAGACACACCTAAAATTTGGAGGAAAATAAGAAAAGAGAAAATATTTTCCATCAGACCTCAAAATCAAATTTTTTTTTTCCATCAGACCCCATATCAGACCCCCATTCCTCATCAGACCCTCATCAGACCACCAATCCTCATCAGACCTCCAAATCATACCCCCATTCTTCATCAGACCTCAGATCAGACCCTAAAATCAGACCCCCAAGCTCATCACCCTCAGATCAGAACCCCCCAGCCTCCATCAGCCGCCCATCAGACCCCCCAGCCTCAATTAGACTCAGATTAGCCCCTCATCAGAACCCCCAGCCTCCATAACTCAGATCAGACCCCCAATAAGTCTGATCGGACCCTCCAGCACCAATCAGCCTCACAGCGAACCCTACAGCCCCCATCAGCCTCAGATCAGTCACCATCAGACCAGCCAGCTCCCATGACACTCAGATCAGACCCCCAATTAGACCCTATCAGCCTCAGATCAGACCCCCAGCCCTTCTAAGCCTCAGATCGCACCCCCAACCCCCATCAGACCTCAGATCAGACCTTTCAAAAAAAATAAAAAAATAAAAATAAACTTACCTTCCTTACTCCGGACAGCACCACAGATCCAGGACTCACCAACGTCGACTCACCATCGCTTCTTCCGGGTCCCACTGTGTACTGTGACCTGACGGAGCAAAGTGTCAGGTCATAGTGCTGTACACAGTCAGGACATCACAGTGGAACCAGGAGGAAGACCACAGAAGGTGAGTAAAGCCAGCTCATTGCTGCCCTCAACTCCCCATGTCTCCCGCATGATAATGACCGCTTCCATAATGGAAATGGTTATTAGCATTCAGACGTACTGCAACTTTTCCCCCATTTTTGGTGGCAAAAAGTGTGTCCTATAGTCCGAAAAATATGGCAATAATGTGGACCAAGACAAGTTGTAAAAAACACCTTTTACAGAATATGTTTTTTAACATTTCATAAAACAATCTTTTTTTTATGAATATACTTCATAATTCCTCTAATAACCATATCTCAAGTATGCTATTGCAGTGGTTTTATGTGATTAGTATTACGGAAGTCGTCATATAGAACCTACCGCCATTTTTAATGGTCCCATCCCTAACTTCCATGGGTTAAAAAACACAACCAGGTTTTTCGATGGTGTTATGCCACAGTCCGAGCCCACCATCACCTCTTTCCTCCTAGTGGGCCAGGGTGCCAAAACGCTTACTTTCCCTTCTCTGATGTTCCATCCCCACCGATGTACTTCTGCTCCCTCAAGGTGGGTGTTCCAGCTGGGGCAGCGCAGTTCTGTTCACTCAAAGCAGGCTGAATATTGATGTTCACCTGCTCTGCCTCTCTCCAGGCGCAGGGTGTGGGTGCGTGCCTCCTCTGGCTATTAAAGGGTCAGTGTCCGTCCACCTCAGTCTTCCTCAGCCAATGGCTTGTCACTTTAGGGTATTTAAAGCATCATCCCCTGTGGCAAGGTAACACAAGGTGAACGATATGTTCTAGTTATCTAGTATTCTGTTCCATTGCCCTGTTTTGATCATTTATGTACTGACCTCTGCCTGTCTCTGGACTTGGTCCTTCTCAACCTGACCTTAACTCTGTTTGTTCCACATACTGAAAATGAGCTGCCTGTCCTGACCCAGGGAGCTGCCGGGATGATGTCCTCAGGGGTAGCCCCAAGCCAAATCAGTTGAGTAGGCACAGTGGATCCACATCTGCTTTCATAATAGATGGGGTACCACCATAACCAAGTTTCAAGTTTTCAGTACAAACAGTTGGATGAATATCATCCAAGAAGAACTTCTTAAAATGAATACATCTATGTTGCATATGACTTTACGATAGCTGCGTAGTTGTCACCCACACCACTATTGCATATGCATGTGAACCTAACCTGTCCTTACAGTATCTGTAACCTATATAAAATATATAAAGACAATTTCTAGAGAAACTTTCAGAAGACCCCAAATATCAGTTAATCTTATGGAAAAGAAACGTAGGGATATTACCATTTGTGTCCGGATTTGACTGATCATTCGGCAAGCACATTGCTATGCCTATGATCTTGGGCACACTACCAAATTCCATCGAACTGTTCTACAAATCGTAAATCAATAATGGTGGCTGTGCAATTATTCTGAATAACTACGTCTTTATGTTTTACTTATGAAGCAGCTGAAGATAAATTCCTACCAGATGCTGAACAGGATCACACTAGAAAAGCAATCACTCAATGCACTGTGATTGGGAACCTCTATAAATAGACCCACGTTTCTTATTACAGCGCCTATAGATAATTATAAATCTGTGCTTATTGGCACAGCATATGTGAGGAGAATGAAGCGCTGTGATTGGCAGGGATAGCATAAGCTAATGCTAATAAGTGAAGCAAAATTTCACATAAGATATTTCTGGCACTTCTGTATTTAATATCCCTTATGAAGCAAAATATCAAATGCTTCCTGCTGACAATGTTTCTTCTCTCTCCATAATTTCCCTATTATACCGCCTTTATTTTCTTTCCAGCATCAGGGTAAGGGCAACAGGTCCCAGAAATAATTTCTTACCCGATTTGCATTAAGGTGCTAGGTTCAAAGCTTTGTATTATCAGAAAATCTCCTTTAGGTTGGATTTACACATTTGTGTTCATGATGTATTATACATCTGTATTAGGGCTCATTCAGATGACGGTATCTGTTTTGTGATCCGCAACTTGCAGATCTGCACAACACAGTTACTAGTCGTGTGCGTTCTACATTTTGCATAACGGATCAGCCAGCCCTATGATAGAAATGCCTATTCTTATCCAGAATAGGGCATGTTCTATCTTTTTTGTAGGGTCATGTAACGGAAGTATAGATGCAGACAGCACATGTTGCTGCCTGCATCTTTTGTGGACCCATTGAAATGAATAGGAAAAATTGTGGAACAGATGAGGACACAAATATACAGTCATCTGAATGAGCCCTTACTCACAAGGTTTTAATGGATCTGAACTCATAGCATTATAGGGATCTTTGAAACTCTGAGTTCGGGTCAGTTAAACCCGCGATCAAGCCTCGACACATCTGAGTAATATGGACATACTTGTACAGAAAGTCTTGAGCACAGATGTGTGAATCCAGCCTCAGTATAGTTTTATTCTTAGAAGTACTATCATCAGTAGGTGTAATTAAAGTGGTATTCTCATCTTAGACAATGGGGGCATATCGTTAGTGTATGCTCTCATTGTCTAATAGGTGCGGGTCCCAACTCTGGGACCCACATCTATCTCATAAACTCAGCCAGCAAAGTGAAGGAGGCGCACCACACATGCATGGAAACCTCCATTCATTTCTATGGAGCTGCTGAAAATAGCCGAGTACTAACTTGTATATTTCCGTCGGGCCCATTGAAGTGAATGGAAGTGGTGGCCACGCAAGCCCGGTACACTCCCATTCATTTCTATGGGGCCAACAGAAATAACAGAGACAGCGCTCGGCTATTTTTAGCTGCCCCATAGAAATGTATGGTGGGTGGGCGTGCATGTGTGTTCACCCTCCTTCACTTTGCCGGTTCAGTTTATTTTATAGGTGTGTGTCACAGAGGTGGGAAATGCACCTATCTCCCACCATATACTCCTAGAGATATGCCCCCATTGTCTGAGATCGGAATACCCCTTTAAGGGAGAAGCAGCATCCTACACTCTTCTACACTCTTGGTTCTGATGAGATGTACGTGGATCCCCTTTTTCAAGCAAAGGAAAGTGACTAAGAACTTGTAGACAGTCCTAATACAGGGCCAGTGCCCGCAGATGAGACCACAAACAAATGGAGATTTTAAATTCCCATTTGAAAGAAAAATGTATGATACTTATGAAGGCTAATTATGCTGTAGAGCACTAGAGAATGCTGAGATTACATGCTACACACACCACTGACTTTTTCCCTGACTCCGTTGGGCAAACGCTCCTGATAAAGATCTACAATAGATCTACAGAGAAGTTGAGCACTGTTATCTATTCAAATCTACTTTGCCGGCATGAAATCACATGTATGAGCATCAACTTGTCTATCTGAGTGTTGTGGATCTTGTGTTGTGGATGATTACATACTATAAAGCTAGAACTTCAGAATTTTGTCATAAACCCCTCTCAAAATATATTTTTAAGAAAATGGATTTGCCCATATAGTATCAAATGTAATGCATATAGAATATCACATATTATAAAGTACTTATATAATCAAGTACATAATATATACCGTAGAATAGAGTGTATAGTATATGGTATTATTAAGTACCTGCCCATGTATATGTTTTCCTATATTACTAATTAAGGCACTTTAACAGTAGCATAGCTTCCATTAGCAGATGTTTCACAGTTTTGTACAAACCTGTTAAATAATATTGATAAAGCACAACTATAGTTCATTAGCACTTTAACTCTTCCCTTTGTGTGATACATTTTTCTATAATTTCATATTAATTAAATTATGTAAATTTAAAAGGCTAGAAAATCTTGAGAAGACTAGTAAATACAATAAGTGAGATTAAAAGGAATGTGTACCACTACCTATAATAACGTTTTCTGTTTAAAACCAGATAGTGCCCCATTTCCTTGTTTTGATTTTCAGATTTTACAGGTCATTCATATCATTGAAAAGTTAATTTATTTTAGTAATACAAATCAGAAAGTGAAACTAATGATTAATGTTGATGATTATGGCTTACAACTAATGAATACCCAAAAGTCAGTATCTCCAAAAATTAGAATATTGTGGACAAGCTCAATACTATAGACTCACAAAGTGGTCTACTTCAGTAGGCTACACAATCATGGGGAGGACTTGACGGTTGTCCAGAAGACAGTCATTGACAGTCACACTCCACAAGGAGGGTAAGCCACAAAAGGAGTGCTGAGTTCAAACATATTAATGTAAAGTTGAGTGGAAGGGAAAAAATGTGGTGGAAAAAGGTGCACAAGCAACAGGAATAACCACAGCCTTGAAAGGATTGTGAAGAAAAGGACATTCAAGAATTTGGGGGAGATTCACTAGGAATGGTCTGTGCCTAGAATCACTGCTTCAAGATCCACCGCACACAGACATATACAGGACATGGGCTACAACTATTACATTCATTTTGTCAAGCCACTCATGACCCAGAGACAATGCCAGAAGTTCAATTCCTATCTGGGCTTAGGAGAAAATTGGCTGGGCTGTTGCTCAGTGGCCCAAAGTCCTGCATTTAGATGAAAGTAGATTTTTCATTTTATTTGGAAATCAAGGTCATTTTATTTGGAAATTTGGAGGTATAGTGAAGAGGCACACAATCCAAGTTGCTTGAGGTCCAGTGTGAAGTTTACACAGTCACTGATGGTTTGGGGAGCCATGTAATCTACTGGTACTGGTCCACTGTGTTATATAAAGTCCAAAGTCAGCACAGCCATCTACCAGCAAACTTCAATATATGCTTCCCTCTGCTGATAAGCTTTATGAAGATGCTGATTTCATTTTTCAGCAGGACTTCGCACCTGTCCACACTGCCAAAAGTATCAATACCTGGTTTAAAAACCACAGTATCACTGTGCTTGATTGACCAGCAAACTCGCCTGACCTAAACCCTGTAGAGAATCTATGCAGTATTGTCAAGAAGAAGATGAGACACCAGATCCAGCAATGCAGATCAGAGCTGAAGGCGCTATCAAAGCAACCTGAGCTTCCATAATACTTCAGCAGTGCCACAGGCAGATTGTCTCCATGCCATGCCGCACTGAGGCAATAAGTCATGCAAAAGGAACCCCTATCAGTATGCACATATTGTACATGCTTTTCAGTAGGCCAATATTTCTGTATTAAAAATAATTTTTTTAATTGGTTGTATAACATTCAAATTTTATGAGATATTGACTTTTCATTAGCTATAAGCCATAAACATCAACATTAAAAGAAATAAACTCTTAAAATAGATCACTCTGTGTGTAATAAATATATAGAATATACAGCATGAGTTTCACTTTTTGAATTGAATTACTGAAATAAAAATAAACTTTTCAGTGAAATTCTAATTTATTGAGATGCACCCGTATGATTTTTTATATTTTCTGAACATAATTATGTTGGCCGCCATCTTGCCTGAGCTTCTCTTAACAGTATTTAGACATATGCTATCATGTGCCAAAGGCACAATAGTCTGGAGGGGACTCACTGTCTTCTGTGCCACAGTGTTCTAGGCATGGTCTGTGACTTGTGCAGAAGCCACTGTACAAGGATGGAGTAGACAAGCTGTGATAATCCTCTATTGTGAATGTTGGATCCTGCGTTATCTATATCTAGGTGATATCAGTCATTCTATTCCTGCCTTTGATAATGGGATGACTGCTGAAAGTAATCTGTACAGACCAAGAAGTGGTGCCTTTTATTAGGCTTTGTGGTAAGTATAAAAACTACATGATTTTAGGATTTTTTAACTATATATAGTAACAAGGAAAAATAAAGAGGAATTCCAAATACATTGAGTAAGTTACATTAAAATAGGCAATACCAATTAGATTAGTGGTTGTCCCACCAGGATCCCCACCGATCCCGAGAACAGGGGTCCCGTGTCCCCTGCAGCCCACTGAAATTAACGAAGCAAACAGTTGGGCATGCTTGCAGCCAAATACTTATATAGGTATATATATTTTTATAAATAATTAGTTTCTCTTTTTATCCTATGTTATTCTGTTTGTACATGCACGCTTGGAGGTGTGGCAACTCCAGGTTTCAATGTGCCTTGATTTTGATCTATGGGTAACATTCAGGTGCACCTGTGCGGCCTGCATCACATGAGTCAGTGGTAGGTGACTCCTCTCATTGTATGTGTGATTTCACGCTGGAGGTAACTGGGAGTTGATGGCTGTGTGTCGACCTTATGCCCCTGTAAATAAATAACTTTTATTAACTAGACCTTGGGGTTCTCTCCATGACATTTAACTGTTCAATATTTCAAAAAATAAAATAAATGCCCGCAAAGACACAGAATAGGAGATCTGGGGGAACGATTTCCCCTAAAGGGTGGGGGGGGGAAATCTGCTACCCCCCTTGTAAATATGGAGAAATACCTTAAGTCCCCCCTGGTTAAAACTAGAACTGCTCATAAGGTACAGGGGATATTGGAAACTCGAGACGAAAGTGATACTCAACAGAATTTAGGAGCCACCCAGAATAGAGTTGAAGATGTATGTAAAACACCAATCGCAGATCCCAGGATAGATTTAAGTGATAAGAAATTAGCAGTCATATTAGGTGCAGTGAATCACACTAATCAATCATTGGGAGATATGGCAATTATGTTATCATCCGTACAATCAGACATATCACTCATCAAAGATGAGATGAATAAGGTACGGGAAAAGGTGAAGGATCTACAGACTTCAGTCACTGATTTAAAAGTTGAGGTGGGTAGGGCAACCACAAGAGTAGATAAAATGGAAGAGGAGAAAGTACAGTGGTCCCTGAAGTTACAATATTAATTGGTTCCAGGACAACCATTGTATGTTGAAACCAGTTGAGACCATTGTATGTTGAAACCAGTTGAGACCATTGTATGTTGTAACTTGAGTAATCGGTTCCAAAGCCCCAAAATGTCATCCAAGAAAATTAAGATTTAAGAAAGATAAGTAGATAACTAAGACAGATAACACAAGTCCCTAGATACGGTATAACAGTTGGCAATAGCTGCTAACTAGAAACTAATCCAGATATTTTAACAGAGAACTGGCCTTGATTGGTTGGATCTGAGACTGAGACATTGTATGTTGAGTCTAGTTTCAACTTACAATGGGTCAGAACAGACCATTGTATGTTCAAAATATTGTATCCTGAGGCCATTGTATCTTGAGGGATCACTGTACTGCTTAATGTTTACATACAGCTGTAACAGAGTTAACACACACACTTGGTAAGTTATCACATCTAGTTAACGAGTTATAACTGTGACTGTTAACTCTGCTACATCTGTAATTTTTTTAATGCAGCTTAATTTATGCATGTAAATTATCTCTAATACCCTAGGACATGGTCTGGTTCATGAATGTACACAGTCAAGCCACAACATTATGACCACCAGTTAAAATCCAGAGTAACCACCTTGTGTAGCTGCTGACTAGTGCATCCCACAACTGTGCATAGAGCAAACATGACGATGAAGTTGGTCCCACAGGTGCTCAATTGGGTTCAAGTCTGAGGAATAATGCGGCTAGTGTAGCACATGGAAATCTTGAACATGCTCTTCCAACCACCGTCAGACATTTCTATCCATGTGACATGTTGCATTGTCTAGATGAAAGATCCCATCCGCCCCGGGGGAAAATGATCAGCATGTATGGGTGTACATGATCTGCAAGGATGGATTCATACCGAAAGTTGAGAGTGCCTTGCAGATGAATGAGTGGGCCCAGAAAATGCCACAAAAACATTCCCCAGACCATAACGCTGCCTCCAACACCTTGTGCTTTTCCAGCAATGGTTGCAGGGTGTGTGTTCTCTGATGTCTCTCATCTGACACACCAACATCCATCCATTCAATGAAGAAGAAAACATGACTCATCTGAGAAGACAACACTCTGCAAATCAGAGGAGGTCCAATGCTGATAATGCCACAAAAATTGAAGCCTTTTCTGCTGATAAACAAAAGAAAAAAAGAAGACCCTGTCAAGGGAAGGGTAAAACTCAAAAGAGATACTTTTCAGCAATTTGCCATGTGGCTATAATACCCATCCTGCCCCAGACTTATGGACATGTTTATTAAAATATAACCTTTAATACAACCTTATAAATTCCTGCCCGATACCCCTGATGAAGCCAGTCTAACAGCAGTGATTAGCTTTTTAGATGTCAAGCAAATGTGTTAAATACTATCATAGAGTTAGTAGAGTGAACTGAATACAGATGGTTAGTATTAGCGTCAGCAATAGGTTGATATAGGTGGTGCACACCTTTTATCCTTAGCTGCACTTACTATATAAGATTTATACATCTGAGCTTGCTAGTTTTAATGTTGAGCATGCTCTCATTATGTAGTATGTTACCAGTTTTAGATATAGTTATAGTAAAGGTTATATTGTAATCAAAATTTCAGAAGTCTGGGGCAAGTTGCTGAAAAGTATCTCTTTTCTGCTGATGGAACTTTGTTCATAGAGATGTAGTGACCATTTATCCGCTTCAGAATCCCATACGTGGTAGGGCTCACCGAACTGTTGTTTTACTGTAGACACATCTGGTAGCCCCTGGTTCATTTTGCAGTGAGCTGATCTACTTTAGCATGTCGGCCCACTGTAGTGCACCTTAGTAGCTGACATTCACCTGGCCATATGTCCATTCATGCTACACTTTCTCCACATATGCATGTACACAATTCACAAACTGTGAAGTTTCAGAAATACTGCCACAATCATCCCTCCTGACAACTCTGGGAAATCGTCCTTTTAACGCATCACACACCTTATTAACCCACCAAACCAGCTAAGGACACGTGACTTCCTTTATTAGCTATGAGTTACCAAGAAGGAAAGTAGGAAGTGGACATAATAATGAGACTCAACTGTATAGTTTGGCACTATCTTGAGTCTTTTCTGGCTTTATTCAGCTTTCCATGAAGCTTTTTCATACTTGAGAGATGCACCTTTCTTGTCTCATACATATCTTCTTTCTTTATTAGTTTACATTAGTTTGCTTTTACACTGCAATAACCAGCTCCATCCATTACACAAAGGATATAGCTGTTTAGTTTAAGAAACGATTTCTACTGCCAGAGCAACTCCCAAACACCTGATTGGCAGGAATGCATATATTTTAGGCTACTTTCAAACTAGCTTTGTTGCTGGATCCGGCAGGGATCAGCAAAAACGCTTCCGTTACTGATAATATAACAATCTGCATCCGTCATTAACGGATCCGGTTGTATTATGTTTAACAGAGCCAAGACTAGGCTCCATCATTAACTCCATGGAAAGTCAATGGGGGCCGGATCTGTTTTTCATTGTGTCAGATTGTGTCAGAGAAAACGGATCCGTCCCCATTGACTTGCATTGTGGGTCATGACGTTTTGCTCCGCATCACAGGATGGAAAGCAAACCACAGCATGCTGCAGTTTGCTCTCCGGTATAAGAACAGAACGGAATGCATTTTGGATTATTCCGTTATCTTCAGTCATGTTTTGTCCCCATTGACAAAACGGAAGCATTTCTTTCCGGTATTGAGACCCTATGACGGATCTCAATACCGGAAAATATTAACGCTAGTGTGAACGTAGCCTTACTGTATTTTCGGCTAAACCCACTGTCAACCTACTCAGTATCGGGAGCTTCTGACTTTCACCCAACCGTTTGATGACAATGCCCGATCCTTTCGTTCTCTCGGGAGATAAGCGGTGTCTAGAAGCAGCTTTCTCCTTTCTCCCCATTGAAAGCACAAGCTTTCCTTGGCCAAGTAGACCATGTAGGAAAGTTGGAAGAGATAGCAATCAACGAGTGTTTGGTAGACAGATATTGAAGGTGTATGGGTGCCTTTGTGTTGGTACTGTATTGCAATATTGTATATTGCAACTGTATGGCAATATATTTTTGCCATTTTACAACATCATTTGAGCACATTACACTATTTTGTGAATGGTGTTTTATTTGGGCACTGTATGACACTTGTTTGGCACTGGTTTTGATTGCTACTTACTGCTACATCTAAGATTTCTAATAATTAATTCAAACATGTGGATGGGTATGCAAGTTAAATACAAAGAATTACCTTCACTAAGTGCTTTGATTTCTACAGGGAAGCAACTCTAGCTGGGTACATGCTGTCTAAAAAAATAAAATGTTCAGAAAATGATGTGTACCTTGGCATATTCATCTTGTCAATAATGAATGTTTAAGAACCTTTGCCTACGTGTTACCATACTAACATCTGTTCCACATAAGACTATTAGTTTTTATTTTGTTTCCTGGGGGTTGCATTTCAGCCGACTCTAAAACCAACAATTGTAAGAGGGATGTCAGAGAACGCTGACAGAGTGTAAAAGATTGCCTACATCATTACAAATATGTGTTACAAACCCTTTGTATATGAAATCTGTATAAAACAGATTGTTATGAGTAAGATTGTGGATTTAAGTACATTCTGCGGCATATTTCTTGCCAAAAGGTAAAAAAAAATCTATTGTTAACATCCTAAGTACTTGGTGAACAGACTACCCCACTTCAAAAAATGTATTGCATGCAATTCTACCATCACAGGCATCACTGTCTGAATGAAGTCTACATAATATGATTTGAGCACACCATTTTCAGGTCAGTGTTTTGGAAAGGGGTGATGCATTTGAGCATATATTTCACAAGTTTTAACTTGCCAAAAGCATTGTGAATCTCATGCATGCAAACAAGTGCAAAATGAAAATGGGGGTGTCAAGCCACAGTAATTAGGTCACTGCTTTCTAACCTGCACTAGAAATGAATTCGAGGCTTATGCGTACATAGTACAAAAACCTGAGCAATTTCTTTTCTAGAGACAAACTATAAAGATCTGAAATAGAAATGCACTGACCATGGGCATAATGGACCTGACAGTATAATCTACATGCACTGATGTAAAAAATATATTGCCATTTTACAACATCATATGAGCACATTACACTATTTTGTGAATCATATATGGTGTTTTATTTGGGCACTGTATGACACTTTTTGGCACTGGTTTTGATTGCTATTTAGATTTTGCGCCAGATCTTCAATCAAGATGGCAGCGCCGGGCTCTTCATGAGTTAAGTATGATTTTATCTTTTTAAATTTTTATTTGACACTTTAATATTAATGTTAGATGCCGCGATCAGCGATGAATGCGGCATCTGAGGGATACAATGACAGGGAGTGGCACAATTGCCGCTTCCTGTCATTGCATCCACTACTTACAAAGAAATGTGCTTCATGACGACGTAATTCATCACAAAGCAAATATTTTTTTTACATTCGGCAAAGCATCCGAATTGAATTTTCCAATACTTCGCTCATTTCTAATTATGGGTATTATGGACTTGCCGTATCTGACAACACCGAAAACCATCAGATTCCAATTGCTTACAGCTTCATCTTCTACAAGTAGCCATCTGTAAAGGGGGTAATCTAGGAGAGTTAACTAAGATGAATATATCCCAAGGAAGAAGTTATGTCTCTATTTCTCTTTGCATTGGAGCTTTTTACACCTCATCTCCCCACAAAGGAGATTTAAAAACCATAAAAATGGCACAAGCAAAAACTATGGCCCTGATTTATCAAGGCCAGTGTGTGCTACTCAGCCCAGCCTTAATAGGGCCTGTGCTACCAGAGAAGGCAAGTAATTTATTACCTTGCTCCAGCTCTCCCTGTGCTGAAATGAAACTACAGAACTCCGAAGCTGCTATAGATTTTAATAATTATTTATGCCAGAACAGCGTAAATAATAATGAATTGGCCTAGGCCCTTGCAACACCCTGACTCCATTCCATAGATTTGGCGAGGGCACCATAAAATGAAGAGGCATATGTTTTGTTCACTAAAGAAGATAACAATATGCAACCCAACTTTTCTGTTTGATCTGGTGATCAAGTTGATACCTGGACCATGTAGAGGGTTGCTTATGATTTGACATCTAGTGGCGCCTGTGAGGATCCTTATCTCTATGTATTGAAATCCAAATCTCCACTAATAGTTGACCAGTGGATCTAAACCGTTGACCATATCTTCCAACCAGAGAAATTACCCAGGCGGAAATTTAGAAGTCATGCCCTCTTCAGATCTGTCTGAACCCCTGGAAAAATTTTCAAAAGATCTGCACATGACTACTAGGCTAATTGCACAGTCCACACAAGCTGGATTTAAATGGGCCGACTGAGCGGCCGTTGTCAGGAAGGAAGCATTCCTTCCCAACAGTTGGCTGCTCGTTCAGTGAAGAAGACTGTGATTTACATGCAGCAATCTCCTTCACTGTATGAGGACGAGGGATCACTATTGCGATCCCTCGTCCTCATTCAGAATCATGGTTTCTGAGTAGCAGATCGCTGTTTAGATGGCAGATCTGCTGCCCAGAAGCCATGATCAGTGGTGCCTGCATGAACGACAAGATCAACCAATGAACTAGCATTTCGCTCAGTCATCCGGTAATCGGCAGCACATTTACATGGCCCAATTGTTGGGAACGACTGTTCGCAGGAACATCCTTTGCCGATAACTTGCCCGAATCTCGAGCCGTGTAAATGCACCTTTACACCCATTTTCTCACCCCACACGTTGCTGAACAATTGAAATTTGAACTGTTCTCTCTCATCGTAATATCCATTCCATAATAATAATATTTTCATTAGCGTTACTATGATTGCCCTACTATGATTATTATCATTATTATTTTGACAGGCTACCCTACTTCCACTCTCCAATTATACTACTTTGTCTCATTTCCCTATAATATAGCCCATATGTGCTGATCTGTATTTAAACATTTAGTACAGCTGCTTCAGTTGATATACAGTTCTGTGACCACTCAAGATTACAGACTCACTTACAGTGTGGATCTTGAGTGTCCACTCAAAACTCATGATACTCAAAATATGTATTCTGCAGTTTATATCCTGCTGAGATCTCTGAAAACAGTGTGTGGTCTCAATGTAAATTCAGTGTCATTTTTTTCATTTTCCTTTAAAAAAAAAAAAAAGAATTATGAAAAGAATTGCGTATGGTCAAGAGATATATAATGTGCCATATACCTTTTGGTGGTTTAAACAATAAAAAGGGAAGGACTTCCCCCTGTAAGGGTTCAGCCCCACTGTCAGGTTTTCTGATGCAATTTTGGAAACCAAAATCAGAAGTAGATCATAAAAGAGGAAGTATGATGGACAGATATGACTTCTCTTTTTTTAATTCACACCTGGTTTTGGCTTCCAAAACTGCATCCAGATACCTGATTATGTGGCATTACCCCTATGCTGCAGATGCCACCAGAAATGTCAATGGCATGACTGTGTACGGTAACCTATAAACCACAAATGAGCTAAGTTATGACATACACTAGTAATGTTCTACATAAAGAACATTATGATGACTTCTGTAACCGATATTAGACACTAGGTATGAAATTCCCAGGGAAGATGTAGACCGTAGAC
This sequence comes from Bufotes viridis, assembly GCA_033119425.1. Taxonomy (NCBI): domain Eukaryota; kingdom Metazoa; phylum Chordata; class Amphibia; order Anura; family Bufonidae; genus Bufotes; species Bufotes viridis. The sequence goes on along the minus strand of CM065589.1, from coordinate 149,812,522 downwards.
TTTAACAGTATTCTTTCTCTGACAGAAGCAGTAATTTTAATGGGGAGGTTAAACATTACTGCAACACTGCCAAGTCCTGCATCTGAGTGCTTATGTGATTTCAAAGCAATCACCTAATGGCATAAAGAGTGTTATATAAGGTTCAACATCAAAATTCTACAGCAGAGCAGGTAACTTCTAGACACTGGTCATAAAGGAAAGACGGCAAAAAACTCTTAAAGAACAAGACCTAGGGCACCACAATCTACAGGACAGAAGAACATCTTAAAGGGAACCGGTCATCAACTTCATGCTGACCTCACTCAGGGAAGCCTAAATTAGTGACAGAAATGCTGATTTCAGTGGTGTGTCACTCATAAGCTAAAAGTCAGTGGTTGCCAAGAACCAGCATTATAACCATTGTAGCACCGGCCTTGAAAAGAGTCAAATCTGAATCGAACTTGAGAAAAGTCATGGTTATTCATAATCTCCTGCTCTCTCCGCCCTTCTGCTGATGATTGGCAGTTCTCTCCTAGAGAGAAAGAGACAAAACTAGGTAGAAGACTGTCAGTCATCAGCAGGTGGGCAGGGACAGCAAGAATTCATGAATAACCATGACTCTTCTTAGCTGGCCGTAACTCTTTTCCAGACCCAGTCTGCAATGATTGTGGCATTGGTTCTCGGCAACCACTTATTTTTAACTTATAAATGACAGACCACTGAATTCAACTGACCTATCTCTACTTTATTCTGCTGTTAGTATGGGCAGCATAAAGTTGATGACAGGTTCCCTTTAAAAGATTGATATACAATTATCACCTACTTATAGTGGTAACATGTTTTAGAGTAACCTTGAGATAACCAATTCATTAACTGGTAGCTGTATCAAGTGGAGCTTAAATTCTCATTAACCTTTCAACAAACTTTGCATAACTCAATATAGATGAATATAAAAAGCTTTGTAATATAGCTTATAAGAAAAATATGCCTTATTCTTCTGTCTATAAACTCACTCCTCCCCATTCCACTCTCTATAGACTACTGCTTGCAACTATATTTGGATCCTTCAATGAGTTGGTGCTCCATCTATCTTAAGAGAAGCTGAGAATTCAGAATTAAGAGTCTGATAGGTGGAGAAAAAAAAAGTAAATTTGTCTGATAAGATATATTACAAAGTTTCTTATATTCTTTAGTAGTATTGATTGATGCAAAGTTTGTTGAAAGATGTAACCATTTAAAGTCTAGCCTATCTCAGCTACACAAATGCACACAAAGTTATTTATAGCATGTCAAATTAATAAACCATTGACCAGTGTTAAAGGAAGCAAATATTACCCTGTAACTGGGATTGTAAGAACTACAGAAGGCTTTCAAGAACTAGTGCAGCTGAATAGAACCATGGAAGAAATGTACTAAGGTACATGTGCCTGATTTCTGGCTAAAGTTGTACCAACAAATGGTGTACTGCAGTATGCCGTAAGCTCCTACGCTCCCTGCAGTGGTTTCTACAGGCAGTTGGCAGGCTATCTTTAAAATCTAGGTTTATTTCTGTATTGGATTCTGCTGATAGATGCAAGGATAATGATACGCTATCTAGTGGCACTGAACACCTGAAAAAAGTTCCCAAACTGAAATTAATGTGCCAAATAGCCATCTAAACATAACCAGGTTAGGAGTAAGACCTTCCTTTGAAGTAACATACCTGCTCTGGGTATAGGGACTTTGCCGTAAGCAGTCTAGAGTGACTGTTGTATGTTTTTCTCCATTCTCCATCAGTCTTTGAACTCTCCACTGTTCGGAGTCATCCACTCTCACAGCAATCACTCTGGCACCAAGAGCAGCTCTGACCCTGCAGAAGGGAGAATGTAGGGAAAACGATTTAGCAGCGCATCTCGAATGACAGCTAGCAATGCATCAAAGACCTAACAATGCACAAAAACCTCAGCGGGGTGACACCTTCTCTGGATCATTGTTAATGACTGATTCACAACTCAAGATGTGATTACTAACCATGCAAAAGAAGACTGCTGAAAGAGTAGAACATATATCGCTAGCTTTTGGAATGAATATGCACAGCAGAAATTAATGAATTAATAAACTGGCAATCAACAGTCTTATCATTTTAGTAATGGGATCCTATTTATTTGGATTTCGAATCATACTGTATTTGGAAAGTTAGACTTTGAATCATGAGATACTTTATACTCTCAGATAATCTGTTTAAGTGAAGGTTCCACAGTCTTGAAGAGAGATAAGGATGATAGAGTGATGTGAATTAAAAGGAAGAAACTATGTCTAAAAAAAAGGAGCACTTTTCTTTATATTTACCTGGGGATACAATCTAAAGTAGAGGGTCAGACATTCCAGTAGGTTACTGTCAAATTTGAGCCAAGTCATCTGCCAACCATGAACACACTGGGTCTACAGACAGTTCCATATAGAGTCACTGTAAGATTTATAGACAATAGTGCATTCACGTCTTTTAACAAGGTCATGATTTTGTCTTAAAAACGTACACAGCAAAACCACCACACCACCCCTGTGATAAACAGTCCTAATGCTCTACATGATGAACTATAACTGGGAATCCCTACAGCCTGATGCAAAACCTGGAACAGGACCCCCAACTTTATATGTAATTGACAGTATTGTCTAATCTGGCAGTAGAATAGTTGCGCTGAGAACAGGAATAACACACTCAGTGAGATCACAGTACATGGAAGATAAACACTATGCAATTACAGGAACAAATTAGTGATTGCACAGTAAATGAAGAGTGCCTATACTGGTGTCATAGAACTGGGGAAGAGCCAAAGAACAAGGATAATAAACACAGCATCACTAAAGCAGGATAATGCACACAGTGATGTCACAGTATCAAGGCTATGTAGACGTACAGGACAGTGGGTTCATATTTAATGCTGTGATAACACAGCACAGGGGTGATTAACACAGTAAAGAAATGGAAAAAGAAATGCACACAGTTATGTCCCATTGCATGGACAATAAACAGTGATGTCACAATACAAAGAATAAACATTGGTTTTTCCTTATGTGGCAGAAAGATCGCTGACAATTTCAGACCCAAGAGCCCAGGTGTGGCTGCTTCCTGTGCACCTGCTATAGTTACACCCTTGACTCCTAATGTCTACTCTTTAACAAAAAACATTGGTTCATGGCCACCGCTGTCCCATGCATACAGGCACTGGCTTCCAGTGTGTGAATTAGTGCCATTGTTCATTTGTTGCAAGGGTTAACCTCCTCTTGGTCTATGAGCGGCTGTGAGCCATGTCCCAATAGCTAATCAGCTTCTACTATATAGCTATATTGCTGACATCACTTCCTAGCCTGAGCAATTTGTTCTCTACAAATTTTACAGGGTCTTTCTAGCTTGTAAAGAACTAAATCCAAGTGTCTGCCCGTGTACTGACCATTGCCTTTATCCTGGTTCCTGATCCTGTGCTGCCTGCCCTGACCTTTGGATTATTTCAGGGATTTGTACAAACTCTTCCAGTCCTGACCTCTGCCTGTTTACTGATTATGCGTATTGCCTTATCCCTTATGCCAGACACCAGTGTCTCTGGTCCACGCGGGTCAGCAACCAAACACAATCGGACTATTCCAAGAGGTAGTGGCCGGGTGGCTCCTCTGCAGCGAGTGTCAGATCCCTGTATTAGGGGTTAAACAGTGAAACTCAGGGGACAACCATAATACCATCCTCAGGACTAGCCCAAAGTCAAATCAGTTGGTTGGCACAGTGGGTCCAAACTTACTGACCACAACACATGTTCACTCTATTATGAATGCCCTTAAGAACAAAACAACTGGTTAAGGACAAAACCACTGCCCCTCTGAGTTGAGTGTCATGCATAATTATTAGGTAGGTTCTATTGGCCCTAATCTGACAGAAAGCCACTAAGGTTTCCATTGGTCTAAGGTTTTTTAAATGTACTATAAGTGCCATCCAAAAAGGTATGTTTAAAGGGGTTTATAAGTGCCACCCAGAAAGGTATGCTTAAAGGGGTTGTCCGAGTTATTTTTTTTTGTTCTTTGAATGTCTCTAAGTAGGCAAATGTAAGAACTTTACAATTCACTTACTTTATCTCCAGTTGCTGCTTTCTCAGATTTCACTGAGGGTCACATGACCTGTGATGTCAGCTTCTCTCCCTGCCCTGATGATGTTTCGTGCACAAGCCTGAGAGATCAGATATGAGTCTGTATACGAGACATCACTGTGCCGGCCACGCCCCCCCCCTGCACTGCCGCCTGCTACAGTCTGCTCTCTCCCTGGATTCTTAACCCCTTCAGCAGCACAGACTCAAGGCTGAAGGCTTTAGCTGCAGGCAGTTAAGAGACAAATGCTGGGTACAGGAGCTGACAAAGGAGTTCTGCAGAGTATTGCACAAGAACAGGTAATGGGCAGATCCTGTGTGTATCAGCAGTGTCATTATGCAGCTGGGACTTGTATTCCTAGACATGCAAAATACTGCAGAGTCTTCCAGCAGCACTTGTATTTAATCCCTTTGAAGAGCGGGGGGAGGGGCAGACATTGTTTTTATTACAGGTAACCAAAGAGAAGAGACCCAGGGAAATTAGAAAATAGATTTTTTTTGTCAAATTTTTTTTCCATAACTCGGACAACCCCTTTAACAGCTACAGATGTCCCTATAACAGCAGGCACCTTCACAGATGCCACCATTTCAATATGCCAGTCACAGATACATGACAATATACCAGCCAATATGTAACCACAGAAGCCTACAGTGTGTACCAGCCTCAAATGGTTACCTGCTACTTAATCCCATCTAATATAATAGTACAATAGAATTATTTCTACAAGTATCTATAGTTGCAAAAATTTACAGAATAAAATATACATATACACACCCACATATAATATTTATCACAAAAAAATGTGATGGTTGAAAACTTAAGGAACGCTCATAATAGTGTGGTTTACCAGAAATATATAAAAAGTGTATTTAGGATTATATACAATAAAAAGTAAGTACAGTATTTTATATTAAGGCAGAACACATGCACAGCAGTAAGTAGTAATAATAGTTATGAGGCATAAATCTAAAGTGATTTGTATCCAACTACTAAATTTGCAGACAAAACTTTAGTATTAAGTAAATGGAAAATATTTTTTTGTAATGTTTCGCTTACATAATCAATATACTTTCAGTGTAAAAAAAATGGTCTATAACATCTTAATTGAATGAGTTATGACTCCCGTGGCAGCCAGCACCGGAAAATATATCATTTACACATAGTAAAAGAAAATAGGGAATTAGAGTGATGGGAACACTGAGAACCTCAATAGGTTACATTAACATGATTTCCAATTCCCAGTTTGCCATCTTCTGCAGTATTTACACTATATTAATGGCACACTGATTTAATCTTCAGTGAAGAGTTCTTATCTTAATCATCTTGAAGGAAAAGTGATCATTTTTGTTCAAAGCATTTTCTTATGTTCCTTCATTAGCTCTACTACTAGAGGCAAAAATCAATTATCAGTAGCATCAGGTCTTTCTCTGGCCTAGAGGTACAAGAAATTAAAAAATGCATCTATATATGTGGGAACCTGTCACATTGAACATGGTGTCTCAGGTGCAGGCAGTATGTTATAGAGCAGGAGGAGCTGAGCAGATAGCTTTGTGGATAAAGATGTAATATAACTTGTAATTTATACATTTAAATCTCTGATCATTGTGGGCTTTTAAGTCAAGGAGACGTCCTATCAGTGATTGACAGCCTTCACTGTACATACACAGATAGCTGTCAGTCACTGATAGGACCGCCTCTTTGACTTCAAAGCCCAGAATAAGCAGGAATTAGGCTAGTTTCACACTAGCAGCAGGGCGGATCCGACAGCCAGTCAGATCCGTCCTGCCGCTAGTGAACGTGTGCCCCCGGACTACCGCTCCGGACCCATTGACTATAATGAGGGCAGGGCGGAGTTCTGGTGGAGGCACGGCAGCGCACAGCGAGAGGCTGCCGGAATAAAACTACGTCATGTCCGACATTTATTCCGGCAGCCTCTCGCCATGCGCTGCCGTGCCTCCACCGGAACTCAACCCTGCCCTATTATAGTCAATGGGGCCAGAGCAGTAGTCAGGGGGCACACGTTCACTAGCAGCAGGACGGATCCGACAGACTGTTCCGTCGGGTGAACAGTCTGTTGGGTCCGTCCTGCCGCTAGTGTGAAACTAGTCTAATTCTTGCTTATTCTGGGCTTTGGAGTCAAGGAGGCGTTCCTATCCATGATTGACAGCTATCTGTGTATGTACAGTGAAGGCTGTCAATTACTGATAGGACCGTCTCCTTGACTTCAAACCCCAGAATGATCTGGGATTTAAATGTATAAATTACAAGTTATACTGAATTTTTTCATGAACTATATATCAATCTTCTCAGCTCCTCCTGCTCTATAACATGCCCAGACACCATGTTCAACATGACAGGTTCTCTTTAAACGGTCTCCGCTTAAAGCGAGCCTGTCACCATGCATGTTACAGAACAAAAGGAGCTGAGCAGACTGATATATATTTTAATCAGAAAAGATTCAGTATAACTTGTGTTATATGTTATTGTAAGCTCAGCAGTCATGTGGGCGATGGTACTATCTCAGTACATTACACTGCATCTTTTTCTATAAAACTATAAATTAGTCTGCTCAGCTCCTCCTAGTCTATAACCTGCTCCTTGCAGATTGCACTGCATAGTCACGGGCAGGTTCAGTTCAAGTTTACTGTTATAACCAACTACCTCAAATAGGGCTGCTCTATTCATAACAAAATTCTTTATTCACGGTATCTTTTTATATGTGGCTATGGTGCAGAAGTGTGTAGGACAGCACTAATTCCCAGTGGGGCTTCAGATGTGGGAAAGTCTTCCCTCCCACTGGTCAATGCAAAAGGCAGAAGAGGCTAAGTCGTCCATTAGAAGTTTACAGTGTGTTGCAGTCTAATGGTGTTAGAATATGATATGGTAAGGCAAAATTCTACTTCACGCCTGTTCCCAAATAACCAAAAACCATTAAAGATGAACCAGAGTAAAATGGAATATTTCAGCTGAAAGAACTTAGACACTATCTTCATTGTCAGTCGCACCTGGAATTAAACTCCTGTATGCCACTAGTTCTTTCAACCTTTTACAATGGCTGGGTCTTCCTATGGCTTGTTGGATCAATAAAGAAGTCTAATGAATGATAGATGCTGTGGCCTTTTCTACGTTTAGGTCACACAGATTTGGCAATCCAGAAAACTATCCTTCTGTTCTCAGAAAGCCATATTTAAGAGTAGCATACAGGGTTGCCAACCATCCAGAAATTTCTGGACAGTGTGTGTGAAAATAGGGTACTTAAGTGTTTGGGGAGGGGGGGGGGGGAATAGTTATGTCCTTTTTTTTAGGCTAGTGGTACTTAAACAGATCAGTGTAAATGCTGGTAATGAGGTCATATCAGTATGATGACCTAAAGACATGTGTTATGTTAATCTTTATTGTTCATTATGGTTTTCTAATTTGTCCATAAAAACTTTAGTTGTATGTGATTTTTGGGGTCCAGACTAAAGAAAAATTTAGGTTTGCAAATTGTTAGGGTATTATACTTAAACTAACAGGTCTGCTGTCTAATTAATACAAAAAATTATCGTTTTATATAGTTTTATTTATAGTCTCAATTATCCATGTTCACAACATTCATGAAGGGAGCACTCACCCCACTTCTCTCCACCTCCTACAGCCCTAAAGGCAGTTAATTGATGACCATCAGAACAGTACTGACAGTACTGCAGTTGTGAGCCTAGAGATGCTGGTGGGCCCAAGACCAGCCACTTTAGGTCATTGATAGATTCATTATCATTAACTTCAGCAGCGAATATTAATGAATAAGTGTCTCTTGTTCTATATAGGTTTGGGGAGGGGCCCTCTCCCAGCACATATACTTTCACAAAAGATTTAAAGAAACAAACTTAACGGCCTCTTGAACCCCAGACCTTCTGTATGGCGGACAGAATTATAAAACTATGCTATAAACCTGCCATGCTGAGGAGATAGGATTTTCTGTGCTTAAAGAGCTGTGTTCTTCCCAGGCATAATATTAAATAAATAGTATATTACCAAAACTAAGGTAAAAAAGTGCCATTTTTATTTATTCTGTTTACCGATCAACATAACTAATGTGATCACAGGAATAGCAAATACTGTATTTTCATATTTAATAGTAAGTATTTATTTAATCGGTTTTACAGCATTATTTTTTTCTGAAACGTTAACTTTGATCAAACATTTTTTTAAAATGACCCCAGACCTTCTATATAGGAGCAAGCTGCTTTACCTGCTACTGTATAGAAGGCCTCTGTAGTAGGCATAGGATTTTCTGTGCCTAAGTAGCATTACTGTATTCTTCACAATGATAATATTAAATAAATAGTAATACTATTTATTAGCTGCTAGGCCAATAAAATCCTATTTAAACATCAGGGTGTGTCTATACAGTAGTGGGTAAGCCTGCTACTTCCTATTCAGAAGACCTGGGGTTTGTTTCCCAGTACATACCCATATAATAATTCATGTATTAAAAGTTATAGCCGAAAAATGCTACTTATTTTCCTGCTTTTCTTTTATGGTAAAAGCGCAATTTATTTTAATATCACTTAAAAAAATAACAAAATGTGTTTTTGTAACATACTTACTATAAAATATCTTAAAGGGGTTCTCCAGGAATTAAGCAAATGAAAGTACTTAAATATTACTTTAGTATAAATATCTTCCCAAATACATTTCATGAGCTATAATGGTTTATTTTGTCTAGGGAGCAATCATTAGGGGAAATAAAATGGCCGCCGTCCTTAGTACACATAAAACCTGTCCTAATCACCCAGCAGGACACGTTTGTTCACAACACTGAGGAAAAGAGCTCCCTAATCCTCCTCTCTGCTTGTCAGGGATTAGGATCCTGAATACAGGTGATAGAATCTTCAGCTGAATCTGTGAGGGAATGGAGATCATGAAGTGACATGAAGCACAGATAGGATGGACAGGACAGGTAATGTGGGGTTGTGGTAATGGAGACTGCATACAAGTGCTGCTGCTCATTATCTACACCCCCACTATCCTCTCTGTACTTCATGTCTCTTAATAAAATCCATTCCTACAGAGATTATTCTGAAAATCATATTAAACTGTATTCAGGATCATAATATCTGACAAGTAAGAGAGAAAGATGGCGCAGCTCTTTAACTTGTCCTCCTGTGTAATTAGGACAGGTTTTGTGTGAACTAGTAGGATGGCGGCCATTTTATTTTTCCCTAATGACTGCTCCCCTAACAAAACGAGCCATTATAACTAATTTAAGTTATTTGATAATATATTTATAATGAAGTAATATTTAAGTATTTAAATTTTCTTAATTACCGGAGAACCCTTTTAAAACAGTATGTGGTATCCCTGTAATCATAATAACCTGTTTAATATAGTGAACACATTATTTATGGTCATCAGCAGAGTAAATAAAAATGGTGCCAATGTTTTCCCTCAATTAACTCATAATAAAAGTTGTTAAAGATTAACATTTTACCGATGTATATGCTAAAATGGCCTGACACAAAAAAAAGTTATGGTTATGAAAATTAAAAGCACCAGGGGCTCACAGGTTTTCTATATAGGGCCCAGAGGGTATTGTAGGTGGTTTATGTACCATATTATCCATCAACTTTTTCATTTAGCTGATTTTGTTTTCTTTTTATTTTTATGAATTTATGGGCTATTATAAATCTTTAATAAATGTTGACATTTTTCTTATGAGTGTGAGTCCCATTGTTTCTTTGGACGGCATACCTGAAATTCCTGATGGCAGCCCTGCCACCAATTATATGGAGACACACAGATTGCATCAGTCACTGGTTAGAAGAGTGGGGGTAGTTGAGGAGAAACAGGAGAAGCATTCCCTTCATGAATATAGCAGGGTCTTCTTTGTTAGGCTTCATTAGCCATACAGTACAATAGGGAAGTTTTACTAAGCTAAATGTACCGATTTGTGCCAAGACTGCAATACATATCTTCCACTACATTTATTATGTGTTTTTGTGCCTCACTAGCCAAGCAGGTCTTTCTTAGTGGAAATGTTGTGGCTCAAAATGTGCACCAAATTTGGGCCACAAACATTTGCTGTAAGTAAGCCAACCAATAGATGGTGTAAAGATACAGATACATATCATGCAAGAAATTGAGAAATTTGAAGCATCTATAGTCTGCTTGGTGTAAGTTTACACTATCTAAACATTAGATAGGATTAGTAAATCTTTTCTAATATAGCTAACCAAGGCTGCTTCCCCCTCATTTTCAAAACCAGAAAGTATAAAAATGTAGGAAAAGTTTTGTGCAAATAAGCCCAAAATGTTGCAAAGTCCTATTTGGCAGCTTTTCAATTAGGACTTCTGGGGTGCAGGTCTTGATAAATTACTCCCTGATCTGTATGGGTGCACATGGACTTACTTTGTGTATGAGACCTTAAAGGGTCTTAAAGATTAGAGAAAGTTATTCCGGAGATAGTTGAGTGAAGCACAAAACAACCATTCTGTACTGCCAATGTACAGGTGTTTTGCTAGTGAAATAAGGTGCTTACTCGTTGCTGTTTGTTAAAGGGGTTGGCCTTGTTAGTGTTGATCAATATAGTTGTAACATGACTATACGGCACTTACTAATATAGCCTTTGTGGAAACTCTGTGCCATTTTGTATATTTCATAAGGTATGCCCCATTGTTGGCCAAGTCTTTTGTACTGTCCACACGGAGATCCTGTCCATAAAATGGCTGCTGATAAAGAGTCATATGACCAGGCAAATCACTCAGTCTCCTGCATTTAAATACACTGCACCTGCCATCTGCATTTCACTGTTGGGGTGTGTTTGAATGAAGGAGGCTGAGTGATGTGTCTGGTCACACGACCCTCCATCAGCGGCCATCTTATAGACAGGACCTCTATGAGGACAGCAAAGAAGATCTGACCAACAGGGGACATAACTTATGAAATTGAACAAACGTCACAGAATATCAACACAGGTTATATTAGTCAGTGACATATAGTCATCTTACCTACACATTCGTCAACAGTCAGAAGGTGGCCAGACCCTTAAATGGCCAAAAATAAACTTTAAATAGAGTTGCTCAAACACATTGGTGTACCTACCATATAGGCAGACCACGCAGCTGCTATGGGGCCCGTGAGTATGGGGGTCCCACAGTGGAGGAGAAGCCCCGCCCCCTAATTGCTCCCATCTATGTTCCTAAAGCTAAAGGTCCTTTGATGATGTCATCACAGGTCCTGTAAGGGAACTGCACAGTGTAAAGTGTAGTTCCCAGGTTATAACAGTGCATCTGTCAGGACCTGTGATGACATCATCTTCAACATCACAGGTCCTGCAGGATATAGCAAAGGAACTGCACCAAAAATGGTGTAGTTCCCAGGTTTGAAAGGTACATCTGCCAGGACCTGTGATGACATCATCACAGGTCCTTCAACCCCTAATAGCAAGTATTAGAAGTTCACAATCAGCTCTGCACTGATCCATACAGACTGGAATGGAGTGGTAAGAGGAGGACCTCCACTTTTCTCTTCATTTACATCCCCCCCCCCATGCCCTGTTTTTACTCATTGCTCACTCATATACAATACTTCAGACAGTTACAGTGACCACTACCTCATGTACCTCACACACAGTGACCATAATGTAAAAGTGACCACATATATATGTACACAGTGCATCTATTATACCTATTTTAGATCTGTATATATATATATATATATATATATATATATTAGTTACCATCCTGTACATAAAAGAATCATTTGAGCTACCGGATATAAAATGCGCATGTGCAAATAAACTGATGAAGCTAGATTTGCACATGCAGTGATTTTTCACAAGGAGACGTTATACTGAATGGGGGCAGCCACAAGGAGGCGTTATACTGTATGGGGGCCACAAGGAGACGTTATACTGTATGGGGGCAGCCGCAAGGAGACGTTATACTGTATGGGGGCAGCCACAAGGAGGCGTTATACTGTATGACGCACTGTTATGGGGGGGCACTGTGGCTGACGCACTGTTATGGGGGGGATCTGTGGATGACGCACTGTTATGGGGGGGATCTGTGGATGACGCACTGTTATGGGGGATCTGTGGATGACGCACTGTTATGGGGGGATCTGTGGATGACGCACTGTTATGGGGGGATCTGTGGATGACGCACTGTTATGGGGGGATCTGTGGATGACGCACTGTTATGGGGGGGCACTGTGGCTGACGCACTGTTATGGGGGGATCCTTGGATGATGCACTGTTATGGTGGTCTGTGGCTGACACATATATAGCATCTTATGCTATATATGTGTCTGCCACATATACCCCATAACAGTGTCAGCCACAGACCCCCAACACTGTGGCGGGGGGGGGGGGTGACGGGGGCACTCGTAGTGGCCAGTGCAGTGTTACTCTGCAGTAATACACCGGCCTCGCAGCTCTGATCCAGTATTTATGTAGTTAATGTTATTAGAAATAGCCCGACCTTATTAACTATTGTTGCGCAGGCTCCCCGGGCAGCTCTCTGTTCCTCCATGCTCCGCCTGTCTGCTCCGCCCACTTTATGAATGAAGGGGCAGATGGCGCATGGAGCAGCAGAGAGCTGCCCGGGGAGCCTGCGCAACAATAGTCAATAAGATCGGGCTACTTCTAAAGACATTAACTACATAAATACTGGATCAGAGCTGCGGGGCTGGTGTATTACTGCAGAGTAACACTGCACCGGCCCCGCAGCTCTGATCCCGTATTTATGTAGTTAGTCTCTTTAGAAGTAGCCTGACCTTAACTATTGTTGCGCAGGCTCCCCGGGCAGCTCTCTGTTCCTCCATGCTCCGCCCACTTTATGAATGAAGGAGCAGACGGTGCATGGAGGAACAGAATGCTGCCAGGGGAGCCTGCTCAACAATAGTTATTAAGGTCGGGCTACTTCACTGCGGGGCCGGTGCTAAATTCCCGGCAGAGCCCGCTACTTAAACTAGCTGCCCGGCGCCCGGCTCTACATGTCCCGGGCGCCGGGCGATAGAAATTCCACACCCCTGACATGGATGTTTTAGGAGTGGTCGGCACACGTGCGACCACTCCTATGACGTCATTAAATACCGCGGTTATTAGGAAACTATGATATCGCCATATCGCAGTTTCTTAATACCGCGGTATATCACAGACACCGGTATATTGCCCAACCCTACATGGACCCCATTATAGCCAGTGGGATCTAGGGTTGGCCGTTGATGTCTGACATGCCAGATCATAACTTCGACTTTTTTTTCCTTTTCTGTTCCTATACTTATACCATACTAAGGGATATGTTCCAATGGACTTGGTGGACAATGTCTAGAAGCTGTTGCCTACAGGCAATAAACAAGATGAGGAAATGTGTTCTCAGATAGGTATCAGCTGTGTTTGCATACACCAATAGCATAATAAGGTTATATTGCTTGATAGTATAGACCATATACATACAGCCTAATAGTATAATAAGTTAGCAAGAAGTGTAACAACACATAATGACTGATTGCTCCACTGCCTAATACACAACCCCCAGCCCTTTGTACAGTCTCCTGCACCTCCACCTTTTCCTCTACCCCATCTCTTCCTTGCCACCCTCGTGCCTTGGCAGGAGACCGCTGTGTCTATTTAGCATATTTATATGCTTGTGTTGACAGCTCACATTTCCATAATGCATTTAAATGAGGAGACTGTTTGGCGTTTCTTATCTTTCTCCAGTCACCCATGATCTGTCTTAAAATAGCAGTGCCACTTTCTCTTCAAGTAAGTTAAGCTGCAGAGTTCGGTATAGTAACCTTTGCTAATAGGGCCTGCCCCTTGTAAAGAGGAGAAAATCCATGGCGGAGGAATTCTCGAGAGAAAAAAATACTAGCAGCTTCCCAAATCATTTTTAGATGACTTATTTTGTTATTCCAACCATTTCACCCTGGCAGCATTTTACGCGTGAAGTCTCCCATGCTTGGTTAAACAATTTAAGTTTTTTATTTTACTTCTATATACTATGAAAGAGCTGAGCAATTGTCCACTTATAGGGGCACATGAGTGCCAGGTTCCAAGCATGAAACCTGTGACAAGGGGCATCTAAGTATTTTTATTTTTTATGATGATTTTGTCTAAACCATGTGTCTTCCCTTTCTTCTGTCCCTCGATTGAGAAGGAAAGCAGATCAAGTAAAGATTTACCTTGCTTTATATATTTAAAATTCAGCTCCATAGTCAGATATGGCTCGTCTGTTCCCAATGCAAAAATTAAGCTGCCATGAAATGAAATGCGCTGCCTGTCGCTGACAGAAATCTGAAAAGACTGTGTTTCTAGAAACTGCCACAAATCTGTGAAAAAAAAAGATTTCTAGACAAACCAACTAAATAAGACCTCTTGCACACGACTATATGCCCTCCGAGACATACAGTCCGTGAGCGGGCCATATGCCCCAGGGCGGCATTGATCGTGCGCACAGGAGCGCACAGCATCATGGATTACAATGATGCTGTGCATGTCGGGCCGCCCGCGGAGCAATTGTCCCGCACTCATATGAGGGCATACTCATGTGTCTCGGAGGGCATACGGTCGTGTGCAAGAGGCCTAAGAGTTTTCTGGTTCAGAAATAGATTTTACTTGCATGATATCACATGCAAAAGCTTCGGTTTCATAAACATCCATATGAAAAAAACAGTGTCATCTATTCCGGTATATTACATTCACTTGTTGAAAATGACATCGCTTACACAGTGGGACAGTTTTATTGTGGAGGTTTGATACTATGTACAGTAGTCATTAGAATGATGACTGACATATTTCTTAAACAAAATGCATAATCAGAAGATGCCACATTATTTACCCAGATTTCATTATAAACATACTTTTATAAGTGTTAGCACTGTTTTCTCTTAATTATTATGTACTAGCACAGGGATGCTCAACCTGCGGCCCTCCAACTGTTGTAAAACTATAACTCCCACGATGCCCTTCTGCAGGATTATAGCTGTAGGCTGTCAGGGAATGATGGGAGTTGTATTTTTACAACAGCTGGAGGGCCGCAGGTTGAGCATGCCTGTACTAGCAGAATGACCCGGCTTCGCACGGGGATATTTCCACTATTTCATTTAATGTGCCCTGCACACTGCACTTCACACCTGGGGCAGAGAGACAGCTATGTGCGGATGCTGTTCAATGATTACAGCTCCACCTTTAACACCATCCCTCCAAACAAGTTGTCAACGAAACTGAACAACTTGGCTCTCAGCCCACACCTGTGCAACTGGATACTGGATTTTCTTACAAAAAGACCACAAACCGTACGCATGGGCAAGCACTTCTCTTTATCCTTAACACTAAACACTGGGGTACCGCAAAGCTGTGTGTTGAGCCCTCTCCTTTACTCTCTCTTCACAAATGACTGCAAACCTATTCGCAATACCAATACCATTATAAAGTTTGCACATGACACGACCGTACTAGGCCTAATCTCCAACAATGATGAAACAGCCTATAGAAAAGAGGTGGATAACCTAGAGAGATGGAGAAAGAACAACAACCTCATACTCAATACCAAGAAAACAAAGGAGCTGATTCTGGATTTTAGGAAGAAAAAAAAAATGAACACCATCCCATTAGCATTAATGGTGGAAACATGGAGATAGTTCAAAGTTTCAGATTCTTGGGAGTTCATATTAGTCAGGACGTGTCATGGATAAAAAAAACAACAGAAATTACCAAAAAAGGCCTTCAGAGGCTTCATTTTCTGAGGAGTCTGAAGAAAGCACAAGCCCCGAAACAGCTGCTAGTCAGTTTTTACAGGTGGACCATAGAATCTGTTCTCACATACTGCATTACAGTGTGGTACTCTGGCCGCTCTTCTGAGGACAAGAAGACCCTCAAGCGCATCATCAGAATGGCTCAGTTACCATCACTGGATGACATCGTAACTGCTCGTTGCAGCAACAGGGCAAAGATTATCTGCGGGGATCCAACTCACCCCGGCCACAGCCTTTTCACTCCCCTACCCTCTGGTAGGCGTCTTAGAGCCCTACATGCCCGCACCGCTAGGCTGAAGAACAGCTTTTACCCCAAAGCAATCAGTCTCCTAAATGCTCGGAGATTATTGCCCCTTCCTAGGATAGAAACTACCACAGACTGAAGTGACTGCTGCATTCGTGACCCCATGATGATCTCTTGTCTGCAGTGGGGTCTGAATCAGTTTGTATATATATTCAGAAGTACTTCCTACTTTGCTCTTGCTATATATATGCTGTGAACTGTGAATAGTAATGCTTTCTAGTGCAATGCTTTAGTTTAAATGTCAGTTCTTTGTTCCTCTGTCCATGGCATCTAGGATTGCTCCAAACAACATTTCATTGTATTGTACATTGTATTTCATTGTATTGTACAGTGACACTGACTATAAAGGCATCTTAGGCATCTTATCTTAACAGTGACCTCAGTGACCCTTAGCAAAGACATCCACATCACCTCACCCCATTAACAGTGACCTCCAAAGTATTCCTCCCCCTTAACAGTGATCTCCACAGAACAGCACCCCCTTAACTGTGACCTCCACAGTGCCTGGCCTCTTTAGACTGACCTGTACAGTGGCTCACCCTTTAAAAGTCACATCCACAGTGGCACGTCCCCTTAAAAGTAACCTCTACAGCACTCGCCCCCTTAACAGTGACCTGCACAGTGGCCCGCCCCCTTAACATTGACCTCCACCATATCCCTCCTCCTTAACTGTGACCTCCACAGCACCTGTCCCCTTAACACTGACCTCTACAGCACCACACACCCTTAACACTGACCTCCACAGTACCCCACCCCCTTAACACTTACCTCCAGAGTGGCCTGCATCCTTTACAGTGACCCTTCACAGCGATCTGCCCCTGTATAGTGACCTCAACAGAGCCCCACCCCCAAAGCATTGACCACCACAGCAGACCACCCACTTTACAGTGACCTCCACAGCGGTCCGCCCCCCCAAACAGTGACCTCTCACAGTGCCCTGCACAGAGGCCTGCCCCTTTGCATTAAACTGCACAAGGCCACTCCCCTTTAACACTGACCCCACCCACTGCACCATGCCCCTTAATATAAGACCTCCACAGCACCTCATCCCCTTAATAGAAGACTTCCGAAGCACCCTGCCCTCTTAAAATTTGGCATCCATAGCACCTCGCCCCTTAACAGTGACCTCCACGGCACCACGCCCCCTTAACACTGACCTCTAACAGTGAAGAAAATTAGCTGAGCTATTATGGAAACCTGGTGTAACTGTGTATGTCAAGACTGAACGACCTATAAGTTTCCATTGGATCATAATTGTAATGTGACTGTGTGAATGACAGTTAGAATGTGAGTGAAGCTGTGAGCGCCTATTGGCTAATACATTTTTGGGAAATATCTCAGGAACAGTACGTCCTAGAGAGGCGAGACCCGGTCTAAAACCTTCCCAGAGACACCTGCTGTACCTATGTGCCAAATTTGGTGCTGATAGGTCCAGTAGTTTGGCCATGCATAAAGAACAGACAGACAGACAACAGACAGAAATTCATTATCTCTTATTTATATAAAAACTAGCAGAAGGACCCGGCTTCGCATGGATATATTCCATCTATTTCATTTAATGTTTGTGTTGTTAAAAGATTTTAACAGTATCCACCATAACAGTGACCTCTACAGAACCCTGTCCCCTTAACAGTGAACACCAGTCCCCCACCCCTTAAAACTGCCCCCCCCTCACAGTGCCCCGCCAACTTAAAATGGGACCTCCACAGCAGCCCATCCCCATAACTTTGACCTTCACTGCAGTCCACTCCTTTAACCGTGAGTTTTACAGCACCCCACTCCCTTGACAGTGACCTCCTCAGTGGCTCGTCCCCTTAATAGTAACCTTTACAGCACCCCACCCCTTAAAACTGACATCCATAGGGGACCATCCCCTTATCTGTGACCTCCACTGTTCCCTGCCCCCTTAACAGAGACCTCCACAGCAGCCGTTCCTTTAACAGTGACCACTACAGTACCCCGCTCCCTTAACAGTGACCTCCACAGTACCCCACTACCTTAACTGTGACCTCTCACAGCGGGCTGTCCCCTTAACAGTAACATCAACAGTGAAAACCCCTTTAACAGTGGCCTCTACAGTGCCTGCCCCTTTAACAGTGACCTCCACAGCCCCCTGTCCCTTTAAAGCTAGGGTTAGATGACGACATGTGTCGTGCAACAATTTTTATAATGATAGGCTATGGTGTCACACTGCGACATACGACATGCTGTTACTGTGACACGACAGTCGCAAAAAATCCATCCAGGATGGATTTTTCTGCGACTGTCGCATCACAGTCGCAGCATGTTGCATTTCGCAGTGCAACACCATAGACTATCAATTGTCGCGCGACACATGTCGTTGTGTAGCCCTAGCCTAAAGCTGACCTACAACAGTGAAGAAAAATGGCTGTTTTTTTATGGAAACCTGGAGTAAAAACTGTGTGTATGGCAGATGGGATATGAGTGCAAGACTTGTCAGCTTTGTTGTATAGACTGGGACAGAATGTGAAGAGTCCATTAAGGGGTATACAATTTAGTATCAGCTCCTTTTTACTTCTAGAAGCCTAAGAATACCTTCACACTGGCATTTTTCTTTTCCGGCATAGAGTTCCGTCATCAGGGGTCTATGCCGGAAAAAACTGACCAGGATTATCCCCATGCATTCTGAATGGAGAGAAATCCGTTCAGTTATGCGTCAGGATGTCTTCTGTTCAGTATGTGAACATTTTTTGGACGTTGACAAAACCGAAGCATGCTGCGGTTTTATCTCCGGCTTGAAATGCCGGAATACATGACGGAATGCCAGAATGCATTAAGTCCTATTGACTTACATTAGTGCCGGATCCGGCATTAAGAAATGAATGAAGGATGGATCTGTCCTTCCGGTCTGCGCATGCGCAGACCTTTAAAACTGTGAAAAAAAATACAAGACGGACCCGTCTATCCGCATGGCAAACGGATTGATGGATCCACACTTGCAATGCATTTGTAGACGGATCCGCACACAACCTGCAGCATTTTCTATACAGACAAGACAGGAAAGGTGCGCCTCCATTAGGGCCGTCCCCAGGAAGGTTTGATTTAAATAAAAAACAAAAAAGACTTCTGGGAGGACTGTGAGTAACCTTCAGCCAATGAGCATCACCAGGAGATTTCTTGGCAATGTTAATTAAAGGACAACAGTTGATAGGACAGTGCTTCTATAAAATTCTAGAGTCCATAGCAAATAAACACAAACCAAAACTGCACATTTGGGGGGAAAGGTGCAGTTACAGTGATAAAAAAAAAAATCTGAGGATGTGCTACGTTACATTTAAACACATACACAATTAAATGAGTTTTCAGGGAGTTCAATGATGATGGCCTATACTCAGGATAGGTCATCAATATCTGATTAATGGGAGTCAGACTCTGGGCACCACGTCACTCAAGCTGTTTAAAATGGCTGTGGCACTCCAGTAGGAGCGGCAGCCTCTTCCTAGGCCAGTGATGTCATGTTCATTCCACATTTGCATTCAGTCCCCTTCAAGAGAATGGGCCTGGGCTGCAATACGAAGCACAGGCACTATACAAGTACGGCACTGTGCTTGGTATGCTGTGAGGAAGCCACAGCAGTCACCGGAGCACCATGGCTTCTTCAAACAGTGCCAGGAGTCAGACCACCACTGACTAGATCTTGATGAGTCTGATGACCTATCCCAGTGATGGCTAACCTCCAGCACTCCAGCTGTGGTGAAACAACAACTCCCAACATGGTCCATTCCTTTCTGTGGAGTTCTGAGAACAGCCAAGCAAGTGTGCATCTCGGGAGTTGTAGTTTAACCACAGCTGGAGTCCCGGAGGTTAGCCATCACTGGTCTATCCTGAGGACAGGCCAACAATATCAAACTCCTGGAAAGCCCTTTTAAAACGTTCCTTTCACCAAATATTTTTAGGTCTGCGTGTTTTTTTCTTGATAACCTGCGGAGGTGTACCATGGTTAATGAATGTTCCTGGATTTCTGCTATTAAATCGCTTCACCTATTTTATTGATTGAAAGATCAAAAACAAAAGGGGACAATTTAGTGAGTAATAACAGAGCTGTCTTGTCATGTTTTAACTCATCACTGCTTCCCTAATTTACCGCCCACCCCCTCAAATGTCAGAAATAATTGTAAATGGTGCACAATACCTGCAAATGCTTAAAAGAGTTGTTGAAAAGAAAATGACATAAATTGAGAATACTATAAACTACGTTTCTGCTAATTATCAATAATAATTACACGCATTTTCCTTTTTGAATAGTTAACCCTTTAAGCGCATTTCATTCAATCCTTGAACACCTTCCTATTACAGCTTCTGTTACAGCTATGTATTACCCTGCTATGACGTAACACGTGAAGATTAAGCAAACGCACTGGTTATTTTTCCAGTATTTCACACACAGTCTATCTGTAGACCATGTCTATAAGGATAAAATCACAGAAAGGCCGGCATTGTGTTCTCAGACAGTATATTTAACAGGACAAATTGCCGACAATCTGACAAGGGTAGACATGCTGTGCTCTTGACTCTGGATGTTGCGCCACACTGTTACAGCTTCTCGTCCAAAGACATAATCTTCATATGCTTCGTGCGTAAATGAAGGACTATTCTGATGCATCCAGAGCCAGCCAAAAGGTATAAAATAATATGTGCGGATGAAGGTAGATTTGTATATTGTGACTGGATTAGCTATCTTAATTTGTAGGAATAATGGGGTTGACATTCTCCCGTTGATGAGAATATAATAGGGCTTACTACGGCTGGTACCCCCTGGCGTTCAGCTCATATTGCTGGAGAACGCTATACTTTTAATTTACCGTGGAAATAATGGACATCCTTGTAATACACTGATGTGCTAGATCTGTCACAGCTTCAAGTGACTCTTTGTAGCTGCTTTGCTCTCTATTTACTACTGGGATAGCGAGCAGTCAGCAGTCTCTAATAATCCCATATGCCCTGGTAGATGGACAGACTATTTAAAGGGAACCTGTCACATTGAACATGGTGTCTGAGCTGAAGGCAGCATGTTATAGAGCAGGAGGAGCTGTGCAGATTGATGTATAGTTTTGTTGGAAAAAATGTAGTAATTCATTCATTAAATCTCTGCTCCTTCTGGGCTTTGAAGTCAAGGAGGCAGTCCTATCAGTGATTGAAAGACTTCCCTCTATAACTGTGCATATCCTCCTGCTCTAACATGCTACATTCAGATTAATTCACATTTTTATTGCGACAGGTTTCCTTTAACCAGTGCACTGTAAAACACAGTAGAATTCTGAGTAGACTCAAGTCAGCTTAAAGGGGTTGTCCAGGTTCAGAGCTGAACCCGGACATATGCCCTCCGCTCCCCCTTAGCATTTCATGAGCCGATGCTCGCCTTTGCCCTGTGCTGGATCGTGCAGGGCAGAGGCATTTTCTGGAGATCTGGTGACTGTCCATAGGGACTGCTAGGCGGAGGATTTCACCTAGTAGTGAGCCCGGTGATGTCACCGGCACTATTGGGCAGGCTTTAGCAGTAAACGACTAGGGCAGCGCTAAAGCCCTCCCATCAGAGCTGGTGACGTCACCGAGAACAATGCTGGGTGTAAGCCTCCACCTAGCTGTGTGCCAATGTGAACAAAAAATCCCTTGCCCTGTGCAATTCAGCGCATTGCAAGAGAGAGCATCAGAGCATATCAGAGGGGCCGGAGGGGTGAAGATGGGGATATGTCCAGGTTCAGCTCTGAATCCAGAGAACCCCTTTAAATATGAAAGCAGATTTTGGCAAACCCATTGTGACATCACAATATACGGGTCCATTCACACGTCCACAAAATTAGTCCACATCCGTTCCGCAATTTTGCAGAACAGGTGCGGATCCATTCATTTTCAATGGGGCTGCAAAAGATGCGGACAGCACACAGTTTGCTATCCGCATCCTCACTTCCGTTCCACACTTCCGCAAAAAATAGAACATGTCCTATTCTTGTCCGCAATTGTGGACAAGAATAGCCATTTTCTATGATAGTGTCAGCCATGTGCGTTCAGTGTTTTCCGGATCTGCAAAACACTTACAGACGTGTGAATGGACTCTACTACAGGGTTTTATATACACCGTAAGACCACATTATTGTAAAACAGAGTCCTTCAAACTCCAGTCAGACTCCATAATGAATAGTCTCTGCAAGCTGCTTGTTATAAAGCGTGTAAGTGAATTAGAGTGGCTGCATAGCAACATACCCTTGTGCCAGAAATGCGGAGTGTCAGCTTCTGCACTACAGAACTGCTGCTGGAACATATTTCTGTGAACCATCAGCCATAGGTGGAATCATAGCTGTCGAAGCTACACTATATGGACTACATTACTGAGACACACCTCTTAATCATTGAATTCCCATGTTTCATTCATTCATGTGTATAAAATCCAGCCCCTAGCCACGCAGCCTGCCTTTACAAACATTTGTGAAAGAAGGGGGCATTCTAAAGAGCTCACTGAATTTGAGCCTGGCACTGTAATAGGATGTCACTGTTATAATCAGATTGTGACATTTCTTCCCTCCTAGATATTCCACCATCAATGGTGAGTGGTACTATTGCAAACGGGAGGTGTTTAGGAATTACAGCAAATCAGCAAAGAATTGGTAAACCACATAAAGTTACAAAGTGGGTTCATTGAGTGCTGAGTGCATAGTGCCACAAAAGCTGCCGATGCTCTGTTGACTACTGAAGGGAAACATTAATGTCTCAGCATGCCAAGACATTTTGGATGATTGTATACGTCCAACTTTGTGGTAACGGTTTGGGTAAGACCCTATTCTATTACGGTATGACTGTGCTCACAAAGCAAGGACCACAAAGGCATGGTTCGGTGATTATGGTATGGAAGAACTTGATTCCATACCCACACAGAGCCCTGACCTCAACCCCATCCAACACCTTTGGGATGAACTAGAATGGAGATTGCGAGCCAGACTCTCTCGTTCAAAAATCCGTTTCTGACCTCCAAATACTGGATGGATAGGCAAATATTCCAACAGACACACTGCACAATCTTGTAGATAGGCTTCCCAGAAGAGGGAAAACAGTTTTAGCTGCAAAGAGGGGACCAGCACTGCCCCAGTATTGACTAGTCTCCACAAAACCAAGTACCACTCTTTCCTTGGTGTATGTTGTTCTGCAGTATCTATCCTTACTCTGAAACACATATCAGATTATTTCTTCTATCTAGATCCTTTAAGTGGGTTATGTGAGGTCCCTTAACACCCTTAAATATAGTTCTGTTGTTTTTTTAAATTACTGCAGTTTTCTGTCAACTACAGTAGGTAGTGAGGGCCAATCTATGAATGGACTTCAAGTGCTAGCTCAACTACTTCTGGCAGTCTTATAGCAGTGAATGGAGGGGTGGCTCTGCTTGAGCGGCTTGATCTCCATTTACTGCTTTCCGACTTCTCAACACAGCTAAGCACACATGCTCGGTTACTGTTTTAAGTTCCATATAGGTAGAGGTCGCCCCCAACATGCAGTGTGCTCTCCTTCACTTCAGGAGCCCCATTCTGGAGATAGCAGAAGGTCCCAGGGGTTGGACCTGCACCTATCTGACATCTGTGGCATATCCTAGCAATATGCCAAATAATTTGAGATGTGTCAACCACTTTAAGTACACCAATGCTATAACCCACATGCACAAACTCTGCTTTGTTCAAAATAGTCAAAAAGTAGGTTTGAAAAAAATGTTGTGCATTACTTGCAATGCTCTACAGAGCAATGCGAAGCTGTTTTATTTTTTAAAGCCAGTTTGCAGCATTAATCTTAGTATATGTTGAGCCAAGAAGAAAGGAAGGACACATCTGTATCTTGCAGCTCTCAGTTCTGGCTCATAAAGGGGGGGGGGGCTTCTGTGCAGAATATGGAAAGATGAAGAGGAGGCACTGGCTTTTTTCTTTGACACAAACGTTCATCTGATACAGTGTGATTTTATGTTACCTCCAGGGGCGTAGCTAAAGGCTCATGGGCCCTGGTGCAAGGGTTCAGCTTTTTGTGCCAGAAGGGCTTTTATAAATATGGGGGGTGGGGTCATTTACAAACATATACACGCCACTTTTTGGCATATATCTGTCACAGATTGCAACGCAAATTTAATATGCGCTGCGATCTGCGACTTTTCACTGCTCATGCCAGATCTAAAAAAAGGGGCTGTGGAGTGGGCTCTGAAGTAGAGGGGCTGGCAGGCTCGTCTCATTTATCATTTTCTATGCCTGTTTCAGGCGTAGAAGCAAAGGAGCTGGCATAGATTTAGACAGCCTCTACATAAATTCGGTGCATCCACCTCCAGCTAAAGGACTATTAAGATCGGCATCTAAAGCACTGGTCTTAATAAATGACCCCATGATGTCATAGGGGTAGAGTCTTTGATATCACTTCCGCTGCCAGAGGTTGTGCCTAAGTTATCATAAATATTAATTTAATTAATAATGAATAATAATAATTTACCATAATTTATCATATCATTAAAAGTCCATGTGTCAAAATGAAATCTATGCCAGGTCGGAGCTGCCGTAGATTTCTGGCTTCACTTGCGACAGAAAACTGGCGTCAATAGAGATAAATGTGCCGGGTCCACTGCCCCCCTTGCCACGCTTCAGTTTCAGGAAAGAGGCAAGGGCAGCACAGGAATTCCAATTGAGACAAAATTTGTCGGAAGTGGCATTCAAAATGTCGCAAACACACTTTTTGCGACTTTTTTTTTACAACCGAAAAGTTGTGAAGGGAGATAATAAATCTCCTCCATCTGCCTTGTGTTAAAAGACATATCTAGCCACCGAATACCTCTAGAGATTTTGCTTTTGATACTAATATCATGCTGCTGAATTTGATGCTTCTCTGTCATCTGCCAGAGAATGACAAAAGGAAAAGGTAGAGAAATAGATAAAAAGAATGTATGTATCTAAGGAAAACATCCATTATACTGTCTTCTGAATGGAAATACAATAAATACATTTAGTGTACAGGAAACAAAGAGCTGAGTGACTTAGTGGTTTCTAAAATGATCATTTTCCTAAAGTAGACTAAAGTTTTGTTTAGATGGTGCAATTTAAGAAAAAGAGAAATAAAGTATAAGCCCTCATGCACACAGCTATAGTATGTTATACAGATCCACAATACAACACACATAGCCTTCTATGTTATACCTCCAAGTATCTCCCACTATACGACACTGTATCCATTGATGTGAGGTATTCTCTTTTTGAAAGTCGAAAAAAAATCTATTCGTTAGAACATCATACAACGCATTTCAGGTCATGCAGGAAAAAAAGTTCACATCAGTATACTTGTATATGAATACTTGTCTCTGTCCATGGTATCCAATACACACATTGAATTGAGATTAAAATAAACAAATATTGAGGCACATCCTATAGAAGTGAACATTCTAGGAGCTTAACACATTTCGAACCTGAGTGGTACTTACGCATTCTAGAATGTTTAGTACTAAAGTTTTACAATTGCCTCACAGTTCTTTACCTTTGAATCTTAATTGGCACAAACAGAGCCAAGTATTCTTTAGAATCATTGATTCTAGTGAAAATATTGTGCCTCAGGGAGGCACAATATGGCAGCACATTGGGTGCCTAGTAGACCAGAATATGTGAACACAGCTTTCCTATAATATGCAGCAGCTATCAAAGGGGGCTTTAGCTGCCTGATACACTGCAGTGGACTGATGATTAGCTAGTCCTCATTTATGGGTTTTCTATGGGAATCCTGATCATATGTTTACATGTGGGTCTCCACACCAATTGCTTTATGTTATTGTATATATGGGGGAAAAGTGCATAGTTAAATGCAAAAAGGAAACTATCTCTCTAGTGAGTGCCACCTGTTGGGAGTAGCTGCCCTAGAAGTCAATGTCTAAGCACATCATCCAAACCAAAATCTTCTGCAGACAGCTATTTTGAGTTTTTGCTAATCATCAGTTGAGAGCAGGGTACCGGTTGTCTGGGTGAGAAGCCTTGTGGGTCTGTTGGAGTAAGGATTCTCCTTCTGGAGACTGCCAAGTTGTCATAGAGAGTCTTATGGGCCAGGCAATCCGACCTAGGAAAAAAGGTATGCAAAGTATCAGGAAAACTGCCTCTCTAGTGTCACCTCTAGTGGGTAGGTAGCTACCCTACAAGTCTTTTCCTGGGCCTAGATCTTGCAACATGGCTGAGGATATATATATTCCAGAGGATTCTTTTCTTAATAGAGAAGATTATGATTGGGCTTATACAGTACTACAGATACAGCTTTCTTTCTTCCTGGAGGAGAACTAATTTGCACATCTCTTATGCTTGACCTATAAGACTCCATATGCCAACTTAGCGGTCTCCACAAAAAGAAATACTTTCTTACTCTATGACCCATATTAAAGGGAATCTGTCAGCAGTTTTCTGCTGCCCTCACTTTTAAATTCTACCAGCTCCAGAGTATGCCAATAAGTCCCCATATTCATGAGCTCACGGTTCTCCCCACCCACCTGCCTCTGATTGACAGCTTTTTTACAACTGAATCAGCAGCAGGTTGGCGGGGAAAGCCAGGAGCTCATGAATATTCAGTACTCATCATTATGCATTGAAGCTGTTCAATACAAGATTTTGGCAAAACGGCTTGGCCAATTAAAGAAAGTGACCCAGCATTGTGTCACTTGTTTATGCTGTTCTTGGTTAACCCGTTCGCTACCAACGGAGCGATGTGTAAACATGGCGCCCGCTCCCACGTGCAGCGGGCGCCATGGCCGGCAGATTTCTGCTGTTTCAAACAGCAGAGACCTGCGGCTAATTACTGTGACTGGCAATAATGCTGATTGCGGTAATTAAATGCATTAGATGCCATGACCAAGTGAGATCACGGCATTTAAATGCGCAAAAACCAGGAAGCTCGTGCTCGTGTGGCCAAATGGGACATCGGTACTTGCGCTGAACACTTTCAGCCTCGCTGATGAGGCTGAAAGTGTTCATGCTGCAATTCTTATTTTGGCCACCAGATGGCAGGCCAGGATAAGAAATTAGCAAAATCAAGTTTAAATGGCATTTTAAAAATCCCTGAAAGACCAAGATGAAAAATAAAAAAAAATTAATTTATAGGCTCATATATGAGCCACAAGATCATCACAAAAAATAAAAAAATGTTAAAAATATATAAAAAAATAAATATATAAAAGTTTAAATCAAAAATCTGTATAATTAAAAAATAAATACCTAAATAACAATAAATATAAACATCATGGGTATCACTGCGACCAAAAACACCCATACGGTGAATAGCGTAATGGAAAATAGGTCAAAATGGCCGATTTGCCATTTTTTCATTGCATCTCTTACCCAAAAAAAATTAATAAAAGTGATCAAAAAGTCACACACACTCCAAAATGGTGTCAATGAACACTACAGATTGTTCCACAAAAAATTAGCCCCTAAACAGCTCAGTAGACATAAAGTATAAAAAAGTTATGGGGGTCCGAATGCGGTGATGTAAAAAAAAAAAAGTTTCATTTATTTGTACACTATTTAGACATAAAGAACCTACACATATGGGGTATCGTTGTAATCGTACTGACTCAGAGAATGAAGGGAATTGGTTAGTTCTGCTGTAAGTTAAACGTCGCGGGAACAAAACCTGTAAAACCTTGGAGGAATTGCATTTTTGTTTTCCAATTCCACCGCGTTAGGAATTTTTTACCGCTTCTCACTACATGGTATGCCATAATTAATGGTGGCATTTGAAAGTACAACTTGTCCCGCAAAAAATAAGCCCTCATACAGCTATGTGACTGGAAATATAAAAAAGTTTTGGCTCATGGAAAATGGGGAAGAAAAAGGAAAACACAAAAATGAAAAAACCTCCTAAGGGTTAAAAAACTGATTGACGGATTCCCTTTAAAGTCTCTCATCCAGCCAACCAGTAATCCCCTTACTCTGCACTGATGATGATTAAATGCCCTAAGCAGTGATTGGCCTAGCCCAGACCAGGAAGTGGAGAGTATCGGGACTGATAGCAGAGAAGGATCGGTGAGAGGGAAGAGGCTTCATTTTTTATTTTGAATCTACTATTTGTCATATATAAAAATTACAATAATATTGCTGGACAATCCTTTTAAGTAACTGTTTGTATGAATGATTTATACACTTTAGCTCAGGTTCTGTAAGCCCCGTTAACAAAACCAACACTACAGGCTCCTGCTTTTATGCTTTAAACATTTTAATTAATGATGGGGTTGATATTTGTTGTGTAATGTTATTTTTTATCTGCTCCTGGTTTGTGACACAAAGCTGTAACGCTGCCTAGGACAAACAAAGGTTGCAAGTAACAGAAACAGATTTTTGATGCCAAGATGGGAAAAACACCCATGGTGCTATTCATAATGTCCTCTGCTTTTAATGTGCCTTAGAGAAATTAGCTGCTGGAAATGAAATGACCTGTTAACCCCTTCAATTCTTTTTAGACTTGTGCTTCAAGCTATGCCACAATGTCATGTGCACCAATTCAGTCAGGAAGAGGTTAAAACTAATCAACTGCGGCCCCTGCCAACAATTAGAGTAAATTAATGTCGCCGGTTAATACTACAGCCACCCACCTCTCTGCTTTCTAAATGCTAATTATTTGCCCGTGCAATGCCTTGATAACTGCCACTAAGCTTTTCATGGCTACTAATTACACATCTACACCATCCTTTCTATGTCAAAGACAGATTACACATTTCACAAGGTGTTATTGAAGTAGCTTCTAATTACAGATACAGAACAAGGAATGGCCGGCAGAATGCAATACGGGTGTTGGAAAAATCAGGGACGTAATGCTAATCTGTTTGCAACAGGAATGAAAGGACAGTGAGGGTCCGTTTTAATTTAGCTTCTCCTCTAGACATCAGAATGAAAGCGTTTATTAACTAAAGTGCATGCATCATAGCGAAATATAATATATAATAATCCACCGATTCTCAAAATAGTCTTGAAAAGTCTAGACAGCTCAATAAGAAAGAGGGAAAATCTTATCACTGATAGGTCATCTGTAAGCTTCTAATATTCCTAATTTTAAAAAAAAGTTAAATTTAATTAGACAATAAACCACATTAATCAGCATCTTGTTCCTATCACCTATGCTCCTGCCACATATGTACAAGCACTTGAATTACCTAAAAAAATAGATCTGTCCAAATAATCTGGCTGGTGTATATCCATCCATCTTTTGTTTGTCATGCAATTAAAAGTAGTTATGCTTCAGTTTGCTCGACTACAGATCAGTTCCTAAAAGTACAACACTACAGGATAAAACTATAATCATCTTTATTACATCATATGCTAAAATCACAGAAACGTGTTAAAAGAAGAGCCTATCCCCCAGAAGAAACGACTGCGGCTACAGGTGCCATTGTGGGCTGTATTTTGTGATTTATATTGTGTAAGGAAGCCTTCCATCTTCTCATATGTATGGATATTCTAAAATGGTCTCCTGTAACGGTGCGTGTACGGATCTGTTTTTACCGTGTTTATGCGATTTTAACACAATGTGCAATAATGATGATTATAGTTTTATCATTAAGATTGTTGTGCAGTGTTGAACTTTTTGGAGTTAATTTGTGCACACAAATAACACGTAGCTGTTATCGTTTTGAGACCAATTTGGATAGGTATAATAACTAAAGATCAGTTTATTAATGTCAGGTACATCGTACATTCCTGACTTTGTAGTAGCCCCATATGTCAAAAGCAGTGACTTGACTATAGAGGTAACAGCAGTTGCAGTTATGACCCACAAGCCTGGAGTAGTCCACAGGGAGCGGAGAGAGGGTTACAGAGGGAGAGTGAGAGAGCAAGAGAGAGTGGAAGAGGTTTCCAGGCAATTGGGTTGCATTAATACTATGTTCCTATTTGCCAGTTTATTACCGTGTTACTGCATTCTATATGTATGTTGTGATATATATCCTGTTCATTTGCACTGTATTTGCAAGGCTCTGTGGAAAGGGTTAATGAATACTGAGAGACTTTTGGGACTTTGAATAAGAAGCTGGTAATTTTAAACAGGGTTTAAAGAAGAGTATGTTTTTGAGGGGAAAAAGCCAGATTTGTTTACCAGCAAGCCCAGACAGACTGACCTTGTGACTGTCTGGTTTTAGCTATGTTGTTATCTCTGGAAACTTGTTTGTTTCTGGAAAAACTGCTGTGTCATTGCTATTTAGTATCAGTGAAGCTTTAATGTAGGTCTATGAGAGACGGAAAGTGTTACAATGTATCTGTTTGTGCTGAGCTTATCCACTCCACCCCTCCCACTAGATTAAGGTTCCAGTCTAGCTAGAGATGGTATATAAGGAAAGCAGTCAGCGCCCCTAGTGTGCTGCAGTTAGGGAACAGTGCTTGGAAGAGGAGACTCTGACAGACTACTGAGTGACAAGAAGAAGTGGTGGTCCACTTACCTTAAAATATTAACACTTGTGGGGTAGTGTAAGTTTGAAACTATGCTATACAGTGAAAACCGCCATGCAATGGCTCAACAAACGTTTAATAGATCCCCAAAGGTCCATCAATTTACACATTTGTAGCAGCACCCCATGTCCCTCAATCACACATTGCAAGACATAACATACCTGAGAGGCCTGATGTACAAGTTCGATGAGAGGAGGCATGGTTGGGTTACAACCAGAAAGGGAGAGCATGAGTCTTCGGGTTAACACTGCTCATGTTCATCCTTCCTACCTCAAGAATAACCTCAGGAGAAAGCAATATCCTTTGGCAGCAGTATTTGGGTAATATTGGGGACATTACAATGTTATTTTTAATAAAGGTATTGTGATAGCATTATTTAGGGGGACATTCCACTGGCACTTTAGAAGCACTCTTAATGGGGGATTGTGTTGTGTTAAATATGAGTACTTTGCTGCCACTGTTCATAGGAATACTATGATATCTTTATTAATGGGGGTAACATAATGGCACTATTACAGAATATTATTATAGCATTATTAATGGGGGGCTTTGCATGAACTATTAATTGGGGTAATACCAACAGAGGCCCTCTTCTGGCAATACTGAAGAAAAAGTTGAACCAACTTCATTAATACAGTGCACAGTTTCTTGCACAATTATCAGTTACTTCATTTGTGTTATTGATTATATCTTCAGAACTCTCTATATAATTTCAGTAGATCTCCACCTAAAGTTGCTTACCATGCACTATGCAGGGCCTAATATGGTGCTAACATAGTTCTGCCTCAACTTTTGAAGATGTCCATGGTGCATTTCATAAAATAGAAGTTCTTATACTGTGACTTGTAATTCGCTAGAGGTTCTAGTATTTGTACAACTCGCCCAATGTATCTCTACACTGATAAAATCTAGGTTTAAAGGGGAGAAATGAAATCCAGCAATATCTGGTTCTGCACTGATACGCAAGATTATTTTAGGCAACCTTAGGTGACCCTGTAACGTATGGACCATCCACAACTGTTTTTCTATATTTGTACAGCATACCTGACAGCACAGCTCAACACATCATGCATTGTCTGAACGGCAAACTTGCTTCAAAATTGTTTTGAACTGTTTTCACCCAAAAGGCTTGTTTCTTACATGAATCACATAGATTAACACTGGAGTCAGCTAGATCATCTGTCTTAATCAAAAACAAAATGTACTAAGAACACTTCCCTATGTTTTATTGAAAAAGTTCTTTCGTCAAGGTGACTTGAGAGGCATTGTTCTTTTCCAATCAGATCTGTAGTGAATGCTAGGAGACTTTTATCTTGAATTGTACTACACTGTTCAAGTTTTCTCTGGAGACACATAGTAATATTCCAGGGACAATCACTGAACCCTCATTTATTTATGAAAGTCTTTCTTTAGCAAGTTTAGAAACAAGCAGCGCTACAAACAAGCTACAGCAAAGCAACCTTTTCTTAAAGGGAACCTGTCATCAGATTCATGCTGGGAAAATCAGATTATAAAATAAAATCCCAACAGGTTCCCTCTTAAACTAGAGATATGATTTGCCATATGATAGTGTCATACAGTTTGTACCCCAAAAGTAATATTACTCCCAAAAGTCTCACCAAACAATATATCTCTTTCAGAGTGCCCAACTTAGTAATAGTGGACTCTATATTGCTCCCAAAAGTGATGATGCTCCCCAACTGTGACCCCGCTAGTAGTGGTTCCCTCCATATTGTGCCCATTAATTATACTCTCACAGTAACCTAGTAGTAATAATGCATCCATAGTACCTCCTGTAGCAATAATGTCCTATATAGTGCCTCTAATAGTTATCTGCCCCCATGAGTGCCCCAGTAGTTATAGTATGCACCTTTAGGTATAATATGCCCCCTAGTAGTGCACCTAGTATTTATAATGCCCCCCATGTAGTGTACTCAGTAGTTATAATGTCCCCCAGTGGAGCCTCCAGTATTTCAAATGCCCACTTCTAGTGCCCGAGTAGTAGTGACAAAATTAAAAAAGCAAACTAATCATTCCCACTGACTGTGATGCAGGCCACAAGTTTCTTCCTGAGTTGCCTGCATCCCGATGCAGATGGTCGTGATGATGTCATTGCACCACCTGAATCCTGGCATAGGCAGTTGCTGCCTAAGACCAGGTCAAGATAATGTCATAGTTCTTCGACTGCCTGCACCTACTGCCCCATAAGCGTCAGGCCTATTAACCTGGGGCCTATGAGAGTAAATGGATAAGAGGACAGCCATTGGCCCCCATAGGACTGAGAGTGTTCAAACATGGGGCAATGGGCAAAAGCCCTGAATATTTTGGCCTAGAGATTTTGTGCAGCCATGGGCCTCCCCAGGTGGTCACCCAAAACACCTTATTGTAATCAGCCACTGATAGAATGTACTGAACATATGGTCGTTTGGCTTTTTTTGTTTTGTTACTACTATTAAGTTAAGCATATAAGATCAGTTGTAACAAAAAGTTCTCAAAGCTCATTACATTACTAGTCTTAGGGTACTTTCACACTTGCGGCAGAGTGATCCAGCAAGCAGTTCCGTCGCAATCCGGCAAATTGCATGCAAACCAAAGCATTTGAAGACGGATCCGGCTATGGATCCGTCTTACAAATGCATTGCAAGAACAGATCCGTCTCTCCGCTTGTCATGCGGAGAGACGGATCCGTTATATATTTTTTTCACAGTTTTACCAATCTGCGCATGTGCAGACCGAAATGACAGATCCAGCGTTGCGGTATTTTGAATGCCGGATCTGGCACTAATACATTCCAATGGAAAAAAATGCTGGATACGGTATTCCGGCAAGTGTTCCGGAATTTTGGCCGGAGATACAACTGCAACATGCTGCGGTATTATCTCTGTCCTGAAATGTCAAAGAGACTGAACTGAAGACATCCTGATGCATCCTGAACGGATTTCTCTCCATTCAGAATGCATGGAGATAAAACTGATCAGTTCTTTTCCGGTATAGAGCCTCTATCACAGAACTCTATGCCGGAAAAGAAAAACGCTAGTGTGAAAGTATCCTCAATGTACTCTAACAATAATATATAAACCACATTAAGGTCTCTTGCACAAGAGTAAAGTGTACAACACTTTTGGTGCACAATAAGTCGTAAGCACCGAGCCATAGGGCTCTGCTTGAACCCTTCATATGGGACAAGATTATAAATATATTCTTTCCAAGCAGTTATGCGAAGGATACTATGAATTTTTTGTCAAATTCTCTATGAACCTGCAAAACTAGCAAGAGTACCCAGAGAAACCATACTATATAGCAAAAACAGGGAAGCTTTTACAATGTACTGTTAGATAACACATTCCGATATTATTGAATGATGCTTTTTTACCTTTATGTTTTCTTTTAGGAAATAAAAATATATTCACCTTTAGATAGTAACCATCAAAATAAAAGCAACTGTCCTGTTTCAGTCCTAACATTTATTTTAGTTAAGCCTGAAGTAGAGGCTATTGTTTGACTTTTAGACTGCGACTTCCCATTAGTCTTAAAGGGGTTCTCTGGGAATTAAGAAAATGAAAATTCGTAATTATTACTTTATTATAAATATATTCCCAAATATCTTTCATTGGTTATAATAGGTCGTTTTGTCTGGGGAGCAATCATTAGGAGAAATAAAATGGCCGCCATCCTACTAGTCCACATAAAATCTGTCCTAATCACACAGAAGGACAAGTTACTTCAGAACACTGAGGTAAAAAGCTGCCTCATCCTTCTCTCTGCTCGTCAGGGATTATAATTCTGAATGCAGTTTAATATGATCTTCAGCTAAATCTTTGTAGGAACGAGTTCATGAGGAGACATGAAGGACAGAGAGGAGGTGGGGATGTGGCTGTGTGATTGGGACAGGTTTTGTGTGTACTAGTAGGATGGTGGCCATTTTATTTCTCCTAATGATTGCTCCCCAGACAAAATGAGCCATCATAACTAATGAAAGATATTTTGGAATATATTTATAATAAAGTGATATTTACATATTTTCATTTTCTTAATTCCCAGAGATCCCCTTTAAGTGAAAGGAGTGGGCTGTTTCTTCTGGTGACATCAATTACCAATTTCCCTCCACTCTATCAGCCTTCAAGCAACAGCACAGAAGAGGAGCCATGGGGGATGTTTTTGAAAAGGTGAATTCTGGCTCCGACATGAAGAGCACCAATGTATATTTTTGATTAGATTATATGATTTAGAAGCAAAACCATAATATATCCTGAAAAAGAAAACTAAAAAGATGACTACTGCTATGCAGTGATCAATACATGGATCACTTTCCCATCTAGGAATTTTCTTACTATGAAACCTCTGTTCATACTGTTCCACAATTATGATCATTTTAACACCATATGCTCAAAAATGAACTGAAACATTCTACATAATTTTAAGGATTCACAGTAATTCTACTATACTGTAACGTTTATGTGGACAAGACTGATTTTAAAGTCAGCAAGAGTTCCTATCTGACACGTTTCTATTCAGACGTGCTGTTCTTCAAGCAGTGAATTATCCTTCGGTAATTACTTACACCTACGTCCCTCCCCTTATAGCACATTCAGGTGTGGATGTTACTCCTTTTTTTAGCTGCCAGGTTCTTGAAACCTCAGGGCTCTGGCTGTTAGTTTTACCGCTCACATATTCTTAACAGGACGAGCGTGACAACTGTTTTCATCTTCAAAGCAATATTTTGGACTTATGCCATAATCAGCCCACAGGATCACTTCCTTGGGATTTGCTCTGCTAATTATTTTTCAGCCCTACAAGAACATATGCAATTTGTTGTTGCTCGTGGTTCATTATTTTCAAAAGGCAACCTATTGGGCTAGGGAGTCTACAATACTCTGAAGGAAAGACATTTCAACAAAAAGTCCATTTTTTTTTCCAAAGGATTGCCATCCATACAAATGTTCATTTCACATTGCTTTAGAAAAAAGGTGTATGTTTGCAGAGTCTTGTATGAGCTAATGAATGAATTCCATGTGTTGGCTGTCCTAACACTGGTGCCTGTATGCGCAGATGAGCAGCAGATTTACATGCAGCAATCACCTCCACAGTATGAGGACGAGGGATAGCTATTGCAATCGCCCATCCTCATACAGCATCATTGTTTCTGGGCAGCAGATCGCTGTTTAGACAGCACAATCTGCTGCCCAGGAATGATGACTGGAGTGCCTGCTCTAACGACAGTTTCTTCGAATGGACGAGCATTTCACTCGTTTGTCGGGTGATCTGCCGCACCTTTACACAGGCAGATTGTCGTAAACAAGCGTTCATAGGAACGTTCGTTCCGGATAATCTGCTTAATAATTGTACCATGTAAATCCACCCTAAGAAAACTGTGAGCAGGTCACTATAAGGGTCCATTCACACGTCCGTGGCGCAACACACCCGGCCAGCACCCCCATAGTGCAGCCTATTCTTGTCCGCAGCTGTGGACAAGAATAGGACATGTTCTATTTTTTTCCGGAGCCGCGGACCGGAAGTCCGGCGGCGCTCTCCGGAAATGCGGATGCGGAGAGCACACATTATGCTCGCCGCATCCATTCTGTCCCCATTCAGAATGAATGGGTCCGCACCCGTCCCGCATAATTGCGGAACGGGTGCGGACACTGAATGCGGACGTGTGAACGGACCCTAAATCTGATGATTTATTACCACAAGAAAGTTGAATGTTGATATGGTCATAAATCAGCTTAGAAGATTGTTCAGGGGAGGTCATAGAGGCACTGAAGACTAAGCAGTTAGACATCAAGCCTGACGGATTTATCACGGAACAGTATTCTGTCACTTTCTATGTGCACGTGAAACATAGAACTTGAGGACAAGAAAATAAAGCAGTAGTTCTAGTAAAACCTGTCACAAAACATGTTTAGCCTACAATAAAGGGTTTTCATAGTTTTTAAAGTTAAAGATTTAAAAAAAAGAAACTTTCCACAATGACATGATAAGGTTATACACTGAGTATAGTTTCAGGTTGGTATTGGAAGCAGTTTTTTCAATAGTTCCTTTTACTTAAAAGTAAGGGTCTAGTCAATAGAACCAAAAGTGGTCTTTGTTTTGCTGCTGGGGTACTTAAAGAGAACCTGTCACATTGAACATGGTATATCAGCTGGCGGCAGCATGTTATAGAGCAGGATGAGCTGAGCAGATTGATGTATAGTTTTATAGACAAAAGAAGCATTTTATTCATTAAATATCTGATCATTCTGGGCTTTGAAGTCAATGAGGCGGTCCTATCAGTGATTGACAGCTATCTCTGTATGCACAGTCAGAGGGAAGGATGTCAATCACTGAAAGGACCATCTCCTTGACTTCAAAGACTAGAATCAGCTGGAATTTAAATTAATAAAATTCTACTTATACAGAATCTTTTCCCCATAAAACTATATATATATATATCAATATAGAATAAATTAACGGGCACTCAGAACCGTATGGTATTGTAACTGCCAATTTATTTTATTAAAATTAAATTACTAAAATCTTATATTATCATATGTCGCAACAATATGTTTCATACACATAAAAATAGATAAAAAATATATAAAAGATATATTTCATACACATAGGAGTCCACCTGATATCACGTTCAGTCTCAGTTATTCGCAATTGATATCTGAAAAGGGGCGATGGAACTGTTATTTGAGATAGCAGGTATATATTATTTGTGTCAGTTTAGTCCGAATTTTCAGAACTGAGCTATCAGTAATATGTTCCGATTGATTTTGCCAAATGTCCAGTTATATATAGTAATAATGAGGTATACTCACAAGAAGTCCAGTCTATGCTGAACACCAACTTATAGATAGATTGTTTGCCACTCGTGTGTTCGGCTCAGGGATGCGGAGTTCACCCAGAGCCTTGGGGTGATCGGCCTCAACCTCAGATGTAATGTTATCCAGGTGACGCCCTGCAGCGGTGGTTGTCGGACACTTGTGGTGGAGCTGTGGACAGGTCAGTGTATTAGTCTTCTGCCATCTTCTGTATCCCTCCAAATTATTTTCTTTGTCTCTACACAACGTACTCTTCTCCTCAGTCCCAGCTTCCCTCAATCAGGCGGGTCTCCGCTCTGGGCCGAAAATCACCTTAGCAACCAATCAGAATCCTTGTCTCCAATCAGGATTCTGATTGGTTGCTAAGGTGATTTTCGGCCCAGAGCGGAGACCCGCCTGTATTGAGGGGAAAGAAGCTGGGACTGAGGAGAAGAGTACGTTGTGTAAGAGACAAAGAAAATAATTTGGAGGGATACAGAAGATGGCAGAAGGACTAATACACTGACCTGTCCACAGCTCCACCACAAGTGTCCGACAACCACCGCTGCAGGGCGTCACCTGGATAACATTACATCTGAGGTTGAGGCCGATCACCCCCAAGGGCTCTGGGTGAACCTCCGCATCCCTGAGCCCGAACACACGAGTGGCAAACAATCTATCTATAAGTTGGTGTTCAGCATAGACTGGACTTCTTGTGAGTATACCTCATTATTACTATATATAACTGGACATTTGGCAAAATCAATCGGAACATATTACTGATAGCTCAGTTCTGAAAATTCGGACTAAACTGACACAAATAATATATACCTGCTATCTCAAATAACAGTTCCATCGCCCCTTTTCAGATATCAATTGCGAATAACTGAGACTGAACGTGATATCAGGTGGACTCCTATGTGTATGAAATATATCTTTTATATATTTTTTATCTATTTTTATGTGTATGAAACATATTGTTGCGACATATGATAATATAAGATTTTAGTAATTTTAATTTTAATAAAATAAATTGGCAGTTACAATACCATACGGTTCTGAGTGCCCGTTAATTTATTCTATATTGTAATTCCAAACTACCAGGTAGAGGGGAATACCTAATAACGTGAGCACCAGACTCGTCAATTCCTATTCTATAGGGTGAGCCGCCTTGTATCAATCGACCATATATATATATCAGTCTGCTCAGCTCCTCCTGCTCTATAACATGGTGCCTTCAGTTAAGAAACCATGTTCAACTTGACAGGTTCTCTTTAAAAGGGGTATTCCCAACTAGATCCCACCTATGTGGAGCTCGCTTGTTCAGCTGTTTACATAAGGGTTCGTTTTTGCGGTCTGAAAATTGCGGATCCACAAAACATGGATACCATTCATGTGTGTTTCACATTTTGCAGAACAGAACGTCTGGCTCATACTAGAACAGACTTATCCTCATTCACAATACGGACAAAACTAGGTCATTTTTTATTTAATTTGAGGGTGTCACGGAACGGACGTACGGATGCAGACAGCAAATGATCCATGTTTTGCGGTCCCATTGTAATGAATGGGTCCGCAAACAACCCTCAAAAAATGCGGATGGGATGTGGACTAAAACAATGGTCGTGTGCATGCGCCCTAAATCCTGAATAGAGAGAGCTGGGCACCTTCGCCAGGCAGTTTGGGAGTTAGGGGACCCCCATTCTCCATATTTATACAGGTCAAGAGGTGTCTGTAAGGCCTCTTTCACACTAGAGTTTTAGCTTTCCGTCCTAGAGATCCGTCGTCGGGCCTCTAGGACGGAAAGCTACTGATCAGGATTATCCCCATGCATTCTGAATGGAGAGAAATCCGTTCAGGATGCATCAGGATGTCTTCCGTTCAGTATGTCAACGTTTTTTGGACGTTGACAAAAGCGCAGCATGCTGCGGATTTGTCTCCGTCCAAAAATCCGGAAGACATGCCGCAACGCCGGATCCGGAATTAATGCCCATTGAAGGGCATTAGTCTGGATCCGGCCTTTAGCTAAACGTCGTTTCCGCGCATTGCCGGAACCGACGCTTAGCTTTTTGTCAATGGTTACTATGGCAGCCAGGACGCTAAAGTCCTGGTTGCCATAGTAAAGAGTAGGGAGCGGCATACTTACATTCCGTGCGGCTCCGGGACGCTCCAGGATGACGTCAGGGCGCCCCAGTGCATAGATCACGTGATCGCATGGATCACGTGATCCATGTGCGCGGGCGCTCTGACGTCATTCAGGAGCGCCCGAGCCGCACGGAATGTGGCATGCCGCTCCCCGCTCTCACTGCTACTATGGCAACCAGGACGCTAGTAGCGTCCTGGCTGCCATAGTAACACTGAAAGCATTTTGAAGACTGATCAGTCTTCAAATGCTTTCAGTTCACTTGCGTTGTGCAGGATCCGGCGTGCATTCCGGCGACGGAAGTGCACGCCGGATCCTAACAACGCTAGTGTGAAAGAGGCCTTAGACATTTATGGTATGTCTTATAG
This sequence comes from Bufotes viridis, assembly GCA_033119425.1. Classification (NCBI taxonomy): domain Eukaryota; kingdom Metazoa; phylum Chordata; class Amphibia; order Anura; family Bufonidae; genus Bufotes; species Bufotes viridis. The sequence goes on along the minus strand of CM065589.1, from coordinate 149,772,653 downwards.
GAAACATATGACATAAATGTTTGAGCTGGGAAGTGTCATTTTTTTGTGGAAACTTTTAATTGCAGCCATTCATACAAAACGAAAATCACTTTTCTTACGCAGTTTTAAACGTGTGGATGGTGGAAGAGGCATTCTGCCTTAAAGAATATAACTTCATAGCTTAAAGCAAAAGCATTGATAGGAGGAGTGATGAATTTGATGTTTTTATACTACGTTTCAGGTCTTGAGGTATAGAAATAGGATCATCTGGATCAAAAACTCTCTCTCCTTTAAATACTAAAGTGACTTAAATTTGATTCATAAATGTTTCAGTTCCTATAACAAACCCTTAGAAAGTCCTCAGGCAAAGTCGTCTATCCCCCTTCCAAAACTAATGAAAAAGTGAGATGGCTCGCTCATGAGAGAAGAACATTACAGGAAAGCTTTGGGACTGTTTTCTACACGTTCCTTTTTCTGGGGACAATGAAGAGAAATAAATGCTTTAAGACTAGTGTAAATTCAGCCTGATGTTCAATAAGAATCAACTGATACAACTTGCCAACAGTGTAAAAGGTACAGTGTCATATATTGGAAGAATGTACTGTATGGTTAAAAACAAAAAACAAATATATATATATATATATATATATATACTGTTTATACGTTTAGTATTTTATCTTCACGTTACAGTGTCAATGTGTTAATCCACTGCTGTTGGAAGGTACATTAAGACAAATAATACCCATCTTCGAACTCGATATGCCTTTTAAGCATTTTATTTCATTATTGAGGTCCATTTGACATTGCTAACAAACTCTTCACTGCTGCAGATTAAGACATTAACTTGCAATTCTCCTGTGTATTTGTTTGCCAGTTAAGTGTGTAAGTGGGTAATAATATGCAGGTATTCGTGAAGCCTGTGCTCCGTGTCAGCAGGAGCTTGGTCAGTCTGACAAATACGGTATAAATTATTCATTTAGATTTATTTACCACATCAGGAGAGTTTCTGGGAGAAGAGTGCATGAGTTTTTACCGCAGAGTGGGGAGTAAATAGGTATGTAAACCTATTAACACACTCACAACAGGAATGAAACTGTAAGTGATTACAATATTAGAGCGAAAAAATAGGTTTATTAGGAAAACTTTAGCACTGGAAGGAGGCTCTAGTGCTCTGTTGGGCCACCTACAGCCTGGATAGATGATGAGATAAGGTTGGGCGTGGGGGCATATAGGTTCTGTATGGCACCTGCGGCACATTTGCCCACAGATGTTGCCGCTAGGCCTGTAGATCCTGCAGACTTTTTGTTCCAGCTGGTCTCAAACTGACTATAAATCTAGTGACCAGCCAGGGCAAGGAAGTATTGCAATCTGGGAAACCCTTGCTGTATGTGGGAGAGCATTATTCTGCTGAAAAATGCCAGTTGGAAGCCCAGCCATGAGAGGTAACACACATGGGCAGACCCCACAAGGAAATATTCCGGTGGGCCTGGGGTGATTTTTAAATTACATTTTCCATAAACTTAAAAAACTTAAGTCTTAATATATCGAGAATTCCTGTTCTGTACAAATCACTTTTCAGCACTCATTGCATTATCAATACAGGCAGGATTACAATGACAAAACACCTCTGTATGCTGTTGCGTTATATATTTAGTTTTGTTTTCAGCCATAGCAATGTGCACCTGCATATTGGGATGTGCTGACTAACCCCCTTTTGTTATTCAAAACACCTCTGTATAGAGAACAAGGGATACACCATTCACAAAAGGAGAGGGTCATTGTTTATCTGCTCCCTCCTGACCTCTGTACAGATATCACAGAGCATGCCCATGAGTAATGTAAAAAGGAAATAAGACATCATACAGTACCTAACAGTCTCTTTCTAACAAAGCTAGAACCAGCCCTGCACCTCACATGGGTCCAGAGATCTCCCCATTCATTGCTCTCCTACAGGCATGCTCAACCTGCGGCCCTCCAGCTGATGCAAAACTACAACTCCCAGCATGCCTGAACAGCCTACAGCTATCAGCCTACAGCAGGGCATGGTGGGGGTTGTAGTTTTACAACAGCTGGAGGGCCGCAGGTTGAGCATCCCTGCTCTACTAAAAAAAATACACTAGAAAACCGTGTGTGTCACTACCTGGTTTTAATTAGCAAAAATAATAATGACCCAATCCCTGGGATAATTTTTTGCTGGTCCTATATTTCCTTCTTGCATTGAGAATGATTAACCCTGTGTGTTCAACAAGTGGCAGACCTGTGAAGAGGAATTCTAGATTTAGAAAATGAATATTATTAGCTTTTTAATGAAAAGTTAAACAGTTTTTCAATATATTTTTGAATCAATTCCTCAAGGTTTTCAAGATATGACCATGCTGTAATTAAGTGGGATCCTTCATTAGTTAGTTCCTGCAGATATATATAATATATATATATATAAATATATATATATATATATATATCTGTCCTCGTCATGTGATATCAAAAATATGAAAATAAAAAAGGGAGACAGCGTGTCCAATTCCGTGAGGTTTTACTCCAGATGCAATAAAACCTCACGGAATTGGACGCGCTGTCTCTCTTTTTTATTTTCATATTTTTGATTGCACAATTTTGTTTAGGGATTTTTTTGACGAGCACCCATTGTATGGACAACTGAGGAGTGCTGTTCATCCTGTTTGTTCTCGTCATGTGATAGGCATGACTAAGGGTGGGTCCACACTTGCATTATGGTTTACATTATGGCTTTTCGTTATAACATGGAAGGACGGATCCGTTCTGGAGCCCATAGACTTGTATTATGACGGAATGCAAAACGGAATCCTTTAAAAGGCATTCCATTTTCTTTCTGTCCTAATAGAAGTCTATGAGAAAGCATAACGGATCCGTCTGGTTCTCGTTATGGAAGACAGAAAGCAAAGTCCTGTTGACAGGACTTTGTTTTCCGTCTTGCATAACAGGACCCAGACGGATCCGTTATGCTTTCTTATAGACTTCTATTAGGATGGAGCAAAACGGAATGCCTCTTAAAGGCTTCCGTTTTGCATTCTGTCTCATGGATTCTGTTTTTTTCCATTATAACCATGTTATAACTGAAACCCATAATGGAAACCATAACGCTAGTGTGAACTCACCCTAACTCAGCTACAGTACAGTTACCTGGTCATGTGACAGACACACAGGTGCAGGACTGATTCATTTACATTAGAGTTAGGCCTCTTTCACACTTGCGTTGTGAAGATCCGGCGTGCACTTCCGTCGCCGGAATGCACGCCGGATCCAGCACAACGCAAGTGAACTGAAAGCATTTGAAGACTGATCAGTCTTCAAAATGCTTTCAGTATTACTATGGCAGCCAGGACGCTACTAGCGTCCTGGTTGCCATAGTAGCAGTGGGGAGCGGGGGAGCGGCATACTTACATTCCGTGCAGCTCCCGGAGCGCTCCTGAATGACGTCAGAGCGCCCGCGCGCATGGATCACGTGATCCATGCGATCACGTGATCTATGCACTGGGGCGCCCTGACGCCATCCTGAGCGCCCCGGAGCCGCATGGAATGTAAGTATGCCGCTCCCGCTCCCTACTTACTATGGCAACCAGGACTTTAGCGTCCTGGCTGCCATAGTAACCATTGACAAAAAGCTAAACGTCGGATCCGGCGATGCGCGGAAACGACGTTTAGCTAAAGGCCGGATCCGAACTAATGCCCTTCAATGGGCATTAATTCCAGATCCGGCGTTGCGGCATGTCTTCCGGATTTTTGGACGGAGACAAATCCGCAGCATGCTGCGCTTTTGTCAACGTCCAAAAAACTTTGACATACTGAACTGATGCATCCTGATGCATCCTGAACGGATTTCTCTCCATTCAGAATGCATGGGGATAATCCTGATCAGTAGCTTTCCGTCCTAGAGACCCGAGGACGGATCTCTAGGACGGAAAGCTAAAACGCTGATGTGAAAGAGGCCTAAGGCCTCTTTCACACTTGCGTTCTGAGGATCCGGCAGGCACTTCCGTCCCGCCGGATCCGTCAGAAAGCAAGTCGTCTGAAAGCATTAGAAGACTGATCAGGATCCTGATCAGTCTTCGAAATGTTTTCAGGTTACTATGGCAGCCAGGACGCTATTAAAGTCCTGGTTGCCATCGTAGTAGTGGGGAGCGGGGGAGCGGTATACTTACAGTCCGTGCGGCTCCCGGGGCACTCCAGAATGACGTCAGAGCGCCCCATGCGCATGGATCTCGTGATCCATGCGTGTAGGGCGCCCTGACGTCACTCTGGAGCGCCCCGAGAGCCGCATGGATGGTAAGTATACTGCTCTCCCGCTCCCCACTACACTTTACCATGGCAACCAGGACTTTAGCGTCCTGGCTGCCATGGTAACCATTGAGAAAAAGCTAAACGTCGGATCCGGCGATGCGCCGAAACGACGTTTAGCTTAAGGTTGGATCCGGATTAATGCCTTTCAATGGGCATTAATTCCGGATCCGGCCTTGCGGCAAGTGTTCAGGATTTTTGGCCGGATTTTTGGCCGGAGTACATTAGAGTTACCTGTTCAGTTACAGTACACTCATTTAGTCATGTGATAGGCACACAGGTGCAGGACTGGTTAAATTACAGTACAGTTACCTGGTTATGTGATAGGCACACAGGTGCAGGACTGATTAATTTACAGTACACTCATTTAGTTAGGTGATAGGCACACAGGTGCAGGACTGGTTCAGTTACAGTACAGTCACCTAGTCATGGGATAGGCACACAGGTGCAGGACTGGTTCAGTTACAGTACAGTCACCTAGTCATGGGATAGGCACACAGGTGCAGGACTGGTTCAGTTACAGTACAGTCACCTAGTCATGGGATAGGCACACAGGTGCAGGACTGGTTCGGTTACAGTACAGTCATCTAGTCATGGGATAGGCACACAGGTGCAGGACTGATTCATTTACATTAGAGTTACCTGTTCATGTGATAGGCACACAGGTGCAGGACTGATTCATTTACATTAGAGTTACCTGTTCATGTGATAGGCACACAGGTGCAGGACTGGTTCAGTTACAGTACAGTCACCTAGTCATGGGATAGGCACACAGGTGCAGGACTGGTTCAGTTACAGTACAGTCACCTAGTCATGGGATAGGCACACAGGTGCAGGACTGGTTCGGTTACAGTACAGTCATCTAGTCATGGGATAGGCACACAGGTGCAGGACTGGTTCGGTTACAGTACAGTCATCTAGTCATGGGATAGGCACACAGGTGGAGGACTGATTCATTTACATTAGAGTTACCTGTTCATGTGATAGGCACACAGGTGCAGGACTGATTCATTTACATTAGAGTTACCTGTTCATGTGATAGGCACACAGGTGCAGGACTGGTTCAGTTACAGTACAGTCACCTAGTCATGGGATAGGCACACAGGTGCAGGACTGGTTCAGTTACAGTACAGTCACCTAGTCATGGGATAGGCACACAGGTGCAGGACTGGTTCGGTTACAGTACAGTCATCTAGTCATGGGATAGGCACACAGGTGCAGGACTGGTTCGGTTACAGTACAGTCATCTAGTCATGGGATAGGCACACAGGTGCAGGACTGATTCATTTACAGTACATTCATCTGGTCATGTGACAGACATACAGGTGCAGGACTGATTCATTTACATCAGAGTTACCTGTTTATGTGATAGGCACACAGGTGCAGGACTGATTCATTTACAGTACACTCATTTAGTCATGTGATAGGCACACAAAAAGCGCTCCAGGCTTTCTGCTGTAGGTAAGGGGTTAACCCTACAGCCATTCGCACACAGTAGTATTAAGCATTGTCAAATGACAGCCTATTATCTGAAAGAAATGTAAATTGTTCTTGGCCGTCAAATACTTCTTTGTTTGCAATTATTTACAAGTCCTAATAGCAAGTGGAAATGAGAAAGACGTGTTTCTCAAGCACTTGTTAAGAAAAAATAAATTACATCTGTCACAACATTTCTTGTGTTCTGTACGAATCTGCAGTGACAGAGGATAACAGGTTTCTGTGGTACAACAGGACCCGGATCATTACAGTGAGAGAAGATTATTTGTCCCAGCTCTCCATTCTGTACACCGCAGGTCAGAACAACTTGTACTCTAATCCATGTTACAGAAATCAGAATTTCCTGTGTGAATACATAATATAATATATAATGTACCTGAGTTAGCAGCCCTTCATGCAATTAGGGAAGATGTAATGAAATCATAAACTGGTCAGATATTTACACCATGTTAAAGGCATAAGCAGAAATCGGCTTAAGGCAGCATAAAGCTACCATAGTTTTCACTTTATTAAATGCACCTAAGATTTGGAGGAAGAAAATTAGAAAAAAATATATTTTTCATCAGACCTCCCATTAGACACCCAATCTTCATCACACCCAAAATCAGACCCTCAATCCTCATCAGAACTAAGATCAGCCAGCCAAATCATAGCTTCAATCTTCATCAGACCTCAGATGAGACACCCCCAATCCTTATCAGACCTTATACCAGACCCCAAATCAGACCTCAAATCTTCATCAGACCTCCAATCCTTATCAGACCTCATATCAGAGCCCAATTCCTCATCAAAGTACAGATCAGACCCCATTCCTTATTAGACCTCAGTTCAGATCCCCAAATCAGACCCCATTTATTATTAGACCTCAGATCAGACATAAAATAAATAAATTAACTCAGGGTACTTTCACACTTGCGTTGTTTGATTCCGGCAGGCAGTTCCGTTGTATACAAACGCATGTCATTTTTTCTGACTGATCAGGCATTTTTCAGACTGATCAGGTCTGAAAAATGCCTGATCAGTCAGAAAAATACATTGCAAAACCGGATTTGTTTTTCCGGTGTCATCCGGCAAAACAGATCCATTATTTTTCCCCCCACATTTTTAAAGGTCTGCGCATGTGCAGACCGAAATGCTGGATCCGTTATTGTGGTATTTTTAATGCCGTATCCGGCACTAATGCATTGTAATGGAAATGAATGCATATCTATGTTCATATCTATGTTCAGTGACTGAACTGAAGACATCCTGATGCATACTGAACGGAATTCTCTCCATTCAGAATGCATTAGGATATAACTGAAGCATTTTTATTCCGGTATTGAGCCCCGATGACGGAACTCAATTCCGGAAAAGTTTAACACTAGTGTGAAATTACCCTTACCTCTCCTGCTTCAAAACATGTTGCCAGTCTGCAGATCCAGCAGCTCTTCCTGCACTCACCAGTCCCTGGTCTTCTCTGGGGGCTTTGCATGGCGTTAGGACATAGTACACAGTGCAGTGCGGCACACGGAGAAGACCAGGGAGTGGTAAATACATACAGCACCAAAAGCGCTATATTCACTGCTCCCTGGTCCTTCTGTGTACTAGTATCCACTCCATAAGATGCCCTGCCATTTAATTTTAACTTGAATTCATTTTTATGGAACACAGCAGGTGATATAATGGACTCCTAAAGTTTTATCCTGATTCTGCAGTTTTTAGAAATATGCACTACAAGGAACATCATGTGGATTTTGGGGCTCCATTTCAGGTTTGCAGAGGCCTTGAGGTGCTAAGACATAAGAAATATCTCCAAAAGGCCCCATTTTGGAAACTACACCTCTCAAGGAATTAATATAGGGGTGCAGTAAGTATTTTGACCACACAGGTGTTTCATAGAACTTAATACAATTGAAGAATGAAAATCAAAAATTTCATATTATTAATATGCAGTTTTAGCTCATAATTTTTCATTTTTGCAAGGGGTAACAGGAGAAAAAGCACACCAAAAATAGTTATGCCATTTTACCCGAGTAATACCCTATACATGGCCATAACTTGCTGTTTGATCACACAGCAGGGCTCACTCCTGAGATACAAGTACAGTGCAAACTCCAAGAAATAACCCAATTTTTTAAACAAAACACCCCAAATAATTCAGCAAAGGATGTTGTGACGGTTTTGACTCCACTAGTGTTTCATAGCATTTCTTAATGTGAAAATTAATGTATATTACTACTGTTTGGGGACATGACAGAACTTATAAGGCAAGGAGCAGCATCTGGATTTTCTAACATTGAATTTGGTAAAAAGCTTTTTAAAAAACATATTTTCTTTTTTTTGTTGTTGACTGAGCTGTGTGAGGGGTTGTTTCTTGTGGGACAAGCTGTAGTTTTTAGTTGCACTATTTTTGAGTACATTTGTCTTTTTGAAAGCTTTTTCTCACCGCGAGAGATAAGTAACATGATCCTCTTATAGATCAGGTTATTATGGACATGGCGATACCAATTATGAGAAGTTTATTATATTTTCTTTTTCAATTTAAATATACATTTTAATTTAATTATAAAAAATATTTATTTATTTTTTATTTATTTTTTTAATCCCACTTGAGGACTTGAAGATACAGTAGTCATATCACTGTTACAATACAATGCAATAGCTATCTTTTGAAGTGTATTGTAACTGTCAGTTCCACACTGACAATAGTCTACCAGAACCTGCCTCTGGCAGAGCCTTGTAGGCTTACATACATGGCAGGCCCAGAGGCCTTTGTAAGGCCTCAGGCTGCCATGACAACCATCAAGACTCTGCGATCTCATCGCGGGGGCCCGATGGGGAAGAGAGAAAGTACCATACGGAGAAACACAGAGAAAACATGCTCCAGAATGTAAATATTTACTAAAATAGACACAGCAAGAGAGGTGACAGGTTCTATTGAAGTGTGACTTCAATTCTGTATAAATCATTATCAGTGTCACCTGCAAAGCAACCCCATACCCTCACACACCCTCACCCAGGTTTTACAGTGGGAACCATACAGTCAGAAATCATCTGTTCCCCTTCTCTGCATCAATGAAATGGTGGCTAAAGGTAAAAAATCTCAAATTTGAATGTGTTGGACCTAACAACAGATTTTTTATATTCTGATGTCTACTGTATTTCTTGGTCCAAACAAGTCTGACCCTCTTATTTACCTCCCTCGTTAGCTGATTTGATGCAGCCATTTCACCATGGAGGCCTGGTTCATGTGTGCTCCTTTGAAAGGGTGATGCTAAGATTTGTCTGCTGCTTAACATCAGCAACCAAGTGGCCAATCAGTTTTGTGTTCCTATTTATATGAATGACCTGACAAACAGTAACTGAACTGGTCGATGAGGAACATACAGTAAATAATATGTATGTGTATATATATATATATATATATATATATATATATAGATCCCAGAGAAGAGGCAGCACTCCTGAGTTAAATGGTGATGACCCAATTTATTCCAAGGCAACGTTTCAGCCTACTCCATGAGGCCTTTGTCAAGCTTGACAAAGGCCTCATGAAATAGGCTGAAACCTTGCTATGGAATAAATTGGGTCATCACCATGTAACTCAGGAGTGCTGCCTCTTCTCTGGGATCTATATATGTGTGGAGGATTGTCCGTCCTCCTGAGAATTTTGCACCCGCCAAGCCCTTTGGATGTGCTGCTGCCTATCTCTGGATTTATATATATATATATATATATATATATATATAACGCATAGATTCCACGGTACTCCAATGTGTGAGAAAGTATCCCGTGTTTATTTACCAAACAGCATTTCTAGGATTGGGGATGGTTCCTACAGCCGCTGGCACCAGTTTTATCTTGATTTGCTGTGCTGCCATTGCCCTTTTTTTGGTTTTACACATATATATATATATATATATATATATATATAATATATTATTATATATATTTTTATTTATTTATATTATGCATTATTTATTTCTTTAAATGCATTTGCACAAAGGGATGCATTTTCACATATTACTATTTTGGCAGTTCTCAGCCATTGCAAGCAAACATTTGCATAAAATATTAAAGACCAACTTCAGTCTTTATATATAAAAATCAACCACTAAAAAAACCAAAGCATGTGAAAAGTCATCAGTAAAATGAGTAAAATAATTAAAATAAGCACAAAAATAAGTGTTATTGTTTATACCAGAAAGCAAAATGGACACAAAATAATGATGCATCCAAATCAAAAGGTTTGCTTTCAGCAAATATTGAAACAATAGATTTGGTAGCAAATCAAATGTGAACCATAATTTGCAATTAAAATTAAGCAGCAGGTGTCTAAATGGCAAAATCTCATCTGCAATTTTTCTCTTGTGCATTAAAATCACAGGGAAATAGACCTCGTTTTCCATTTTATCCAGCAGGTTTTTCCATATTTAGAGTTTTCTTGGCATGAAAATAATTGTTACTAATTTTGTGTTTTCTTTATTACTTGGTAATGAGAAAAATTGGTTATTGCCAATAAAGACATAGCAATAAAGGATCATTTGTTGTCTGTAATAACTGTGTATTACTTCCAGAATTCATGTACTATAGTCTAAAAATAATTTCTTCAGAAAGTTGTCACAATGTAGCACGATCATATCCATATATGAACACTCTAGTGCCTCACACCGAATCACCTGTGCCTTGTCTTCCCATCTTGGATGTCTACTATCTCTACATATGTCCACATATCTCCTGCCCATCGTTGGTGATGCTCCTTGTTGCTGCTCTAGTTCAACTGGATAGTTTCTTGCTACCTGTATTTGACCATTGATCGGATCCTAACCACTCAGGTGATATGGTCATCAATAACATATACATATTAGTTATACTAATTACAGTACACAGATGTGATAAACTCTTCATTTATTCATATGAATATTGTCAGAGAGCTACTAGTATGATCAGCAAATATTACTTTTGTAGGTAATGTGGGGATTCGCTCTGGTAGACAGGACCAGCGGGTGCAGTACAGAGGCAACGTTCAAGCTTGTAAATTAAATGTCCGTGTTTTATTCACACAACAAAAAGAGCATCACAAAAAACAGGTGGCTTGGTGTTTGTTCACACACACAAAAGTCCATAAACGGAAGAGTCACCTTAGCTCCTTGGTGTTAGCAAGTCCATAGACAGGCTTTTTCAGGCAGCCTGTTCGTTTTCACAGGGGTTTGAGCCCTCCAGCTTGGCTCCAGCCGCAGGTCCCAAAAACACAGCCCTCAGCTCCCAGCACTATTAGCAGCTCCAGGACAATCACTCCCCCAGCTGCTGGTGCTGGCTGAGTTTTTAAACCCAGCCCAAAACCCGGACTGGACCGTGGGGAGCAACCACCCACCCTACACTTTAGCTGCTCCCGGTAAGAGCCGGCCCGGATCGGCTTTGCAGCCATGCTATCTATCAATGTCAAGCAGCACTAGCTGCTGCTGACACAAAAACCCGGCTCTCACCTCACCGAGGCCAGGAACCTCGGTGACACGTATCTTCCGTCCATGACGGCACCTTGCGCCCTCTTACATACCTCCCCCTTTGTTCAACCCCGACAGGGTGAACACACGCCAAACACTGTACTCGAGACAGTGCATCCGCATTTCCTTGCAAGCGGCCTGCCCTGTGTTCCACTGTGAACTTGAAGTTCTGCAGAGACAAGAACCATCTGGTGACCCGAGCATTCCTGTCTTTCGCCTGGCACATCCACTTTAGAGGGGAATGGTCGGTCACCAGACGGAACTTTCTCCCTAGCAGATAATAGCGGAGAGACTCTAGTGCCCACTTGATGGCCAGGCACTCTCTCTCCACTATACTGTACCTGGTCTCGGCTGGGGTGAGTTTGCGACTCAGGAAAACCACGGGATGCTCCTCCCCATTGATTTCCTGAGAGAGTACAGCCCCGAGGCCCACTTCAGAGGCATCGGTCTGTACCACAAACTCTCTCTTGAAGTCGGGCGTCACCAAAACCGGGGACCCACACAGGGCCGACTTCAGAGCAGAGAAAGCCTTATCCGCCTGCTCATTCCACTGGATCGACACTGACCTGCGTCCCTTTAAAAGGCTTGTCAATGGAGCAGCAATTGTAGCAAAGTTGGGAATAAACCTCATGTAGTATCCCACCATGCCCAGGAATGATTTTACTTGCCGCGTAGTGACAGGTCGGGGCCAATTCTTAATTGCCTCAATTTTGTTTACCTGAGGTTTGACCACCCCCGCCCAATGACATACCCTAGGTATTTGGTCTCTTCTAACCCTATCACACACTTTTTTGGGTTAGCAGTTAAGCCAGCTTTCCTAAGGGAGTCCACTACGGCCTGTACCTTCGGTAGGTGACTCTCCCAGTCGGTGCTATGGACAATGATATCATCCAGATACGCTGAGGCGTACCGTCGATGTGGACGAAGCACAATATCCATAAGCCTTTGAAACGTGGCGGGGCGCCATGTAGACCAAAGGGTAATACCTTGTACTGATACAACCCCTCCGGTGTGATAAAAGCAGTTTTTCCTTGGCAGCCTCCGTTAAGGGTACCTGCCAGTACCCTTTGGTGAGGTCCAAGACAGAAAAATACCTGGCTTGGCCCAATTTTTCAATGAGCTCATCCACCCGCGGCATGGGATACGCATCAAACTTGGACACCTCATTCAGCTTGCGGAAATCGTTACAGAACCTCAATGTCCCGTCCGGCTTGGGTATTAAGACTATCGGACTGGCCCAATCACTTTTTGACTCCTCGATGACACCTAACTGGAGCATCAGCTGCACTTCCTTCACAATGGCTTGTCGCCGAGCCTCGGGTACCCGATACGGCTTTAACCGGACTTTGGCCTGAGGCTCAGTGATAATGTCATGCTGGATTAGGGATGTGCGCCCAGGAGGTCCGAGAACACATCCGTGTTCCGACTAATGAACTCCTTAACTTCCTGGACCTGTTTGGAGGACAGGCTATCTGAAATTTTTACGGTGGCGGCTGCTTCCCGGACTTCGAGGTGAGGGGCTGGATCCTTCTCACCTAGAAGCCCTGGCCGGGGGCTGTCATCGCTGGACGAGTTCCTATCCTTCCATGGCTTCAGCAAATTCACATGATACACCTGCTCCGGCTTCCGCCGCCCTGGCTGGTGCACCTTGTAATTTACTTCCCCACTTTCTCGAGCACTTCATAGGGCCCCTGCCACCTAGCTAGAAATTTGCTGTCAAGGGTGGGTACCAGAACTAAAACTCGGTCTCCGGGATTAAAGTCTCGTACTCGAGCCTGACGATTATAGACTCTACTTTGGGCCTGTTGTGCTGCCTCCATATGCTCCCGGACCAGCGGTAACACCCTCTCCATACGTTCCTGCATCTGGGTAACATATTCAATTACGCTTTTGTGGGGACGGGCTGTTGCTCCCACGCTTCCTTAGCGATGTCCAACAGGCCCCGTGGGCGTCTGCCATAAAGCAGTTCGAAGGGTGAGAACCCAGTAGAGGCCTGGGGCACCTCTCGCACTGCGAACATGAGATAGGGCAGAAGCAGATCCCAGTCCTTCCCATCTCGGGACACCACCCTTTTAGCATATTTTTTAAAGTTTGGTTAAATCTTTCCACAAGGCCGTCCGTTTATGGATGGTAAACGGACGTCCGTAACTGCTTTATATGCAACAGTTTACACAATTCCTCATAATCTTAGACATAAAGGGGTCCCTTGGTCCGTCAGAACCTCCTTAGGTAGGCCCACCCGGTAAACATCTCCATTAACTCCTTTGCAATGAGCCTAGCCGATGTGTGTCGAAGAGGCACCGCCTCTGGATACCGAGTGGCATAGTCCAGAATCACCAGGATATGTTGGTGACCCCTAGCAGACTTCGGTACGGGTCCGACCAGATCCATGGCAATACGCTCGAATGGGACCTCAATTATTGGGAGAGGGACCAGGGGACTTCTGTAATGCGGATGGGGGCTATTTACCTGACAGGTCGGACAGGACTTACAGAACTCCTCTACTTCCTTAAACAAACCGGCCAGTAAAATCGCTGTAGTACGCGGTCCTGCGCTTTCTGCCACCCCATGTGTCCCCAAGAACATGTTGGTGGGCAAGCTCCATAACAAGCTTGCGATATGCGGTGGGCACCACCAACTGTTCAACTGGCTCACCTCGGATTTGGTTCACCCGATACAACATATCCTGAAGAATAATAAACCGTGGAAACATTAATTCAGCCCCAGGTTTCTGGGGTTTACCGTCAATTATTACAACACTTTCCCAGGCCCTGGTTAGGGTTTGGTCCCGGTGTTGGGCGGTCCCAAAATTTTCCCCGGAGACATTGAGGTCTGCCAACTCAGGTCCCGGTGGCAAGTCCTCCGTGTCTCCCACCATTACACTCAGTGGGGTTGTCTCCCCTCTACCGCTGGAGCAGTGGTCACCCCTACCGCTGGCCCTTCAGATTCGGGCTCCCAGGGTTCTGGCCTTCCAGTGGTATCGGGCCACTCTACTAGGGTTATCCCTGTCTCGGGCCCATCAGACACTTTTATAGCCGGCCACAGCGCCGGAAACCTGGGAAGTCCCTCCCAAGAATCAGTTCATGTGGGAGTTTGGTAGCGACAGCCACCTCGTGGGTCCACTTACCAGCAGCTGTGGACAAAGTCACTAGTGCAGTGGGGTAGTCTTTTAAGTCTCCGTGGATGCATAGGACTCCGACTTTACGGCCGGTATACTCCGCAGGCCGTACTAGGGCAGCTCTTACCAGGGAGACTAAACTCCCGGAGTCCAGCAGGGCCACCGCCAGAGAATCTCCCACCTCTACCTGACACAGGTGGGTATTGTCCTGCCCCTCACGGGTGCCAGTTGCACACAGCTTCCGTGCATACAGGGAGTGGCGATACCCGTAGTTCACATCCATCGGCTCACCCTGATGCGGACAGTCGGCCCTGATGTGGCCTGGCTCCTGACACCTCCAGCATACCACGGGAGGCGGATCCGCAGGGGATACATTCCGTGCAGGTCTCTCTGTCGCCGGTCGTCGGAACTGGGGTGGAGGCCTCCGGGTTTGACTGGCCCCTTCCCAGCAAGACTCCCTGCAGGTTTCTGGTGGCCTCGTAACGCTCCACCAGGTCGACCATCTCCAGGGCACTTACCGGAGACGCCTGGCCGACCCAGTGCTGGAGGGGATAAGGCAGGGCCCTCCAAAAGATGTCCGCCAACAGTCGATCCAGCATGGCAGTGGGACTTAGTAGATCAGGCTGCAGCCACTTTTGCAGCCTGTGCAGCAGATCGTAGTACTGCGGCCTAGCAGGTTCAGTCGCTTTAAAGTCCCACTGGTGGACTCTTTGAGCGCTGACCAGCACGTTCACCCCCAGTCTGGCTAGGATCTCTCCTTTCACGGTGTCATAATCGGCCGCTTGGTCGTCCGACAAGTCGAAAAACACCTGCTGGGGTCCGGAAGCCAGGAACGGAGCGACCACCTCAGCCCACTGGTCACGGGGCAGCTTCTCCTCACGGCCACTTTTTCGAAGACTGCCAGGTAGGTCTCGGCATCATCCTCGGGGTCATCTTGGGAATTGCTGCACGGACCGCTTCCGGGCATCATGGGCACGGTGAGAGGCTCCAGTCGCTGCAAAGCCATTACATGTTGCAACAGCAGCTGGTTTGTCTCCTGCTGCTGCTTGTTGGCCTCCCGCTGCTGTAAATTGGCCTCCACGAGAGCCTTTACAACTGCCTCCATCTTGTCAGAGTTCACGTGTTGAAACTTTGCCGGCTTGACATATGACATTCACTTTGGAAAAACTTCGGCGTTACGCCAGCCTCACTGCGCATGCCCGCATCCGACACCAAATGTGGGGATTCGCTCTGGTAGACAGGACCAGCGGGTGCAGTACAGAGGCAACGCTCAAGCTTGTAAATTAAATGTCCGTGTTTTATTCACACAACAAAAAGAGCATCACAAAAACAGGTGGCTTGGTGTTTGTTCACACACACAAAAGTCCATAAACGGAAGAGTCACCTTAGCTCCTTGGTGTTAGCAAGTCCATAGACAGGCTTTTTCAGGCAGCCTGTTCGTTTTCACAGGGGTTTGAGCCCTCCAGCTTGGCTCCAGCCGCAGGTCCCAAAAACACAGCCCTCAGCTCCCAGCACTATTAGCAGCTCCAGGACAATCACTCCCCCAGCTGCTGGTGCTGGCTGAGTTTTTAAACCCAGCCCAAAACCCGGACTGGACCGTGGGGAGCAACCACCCACCCTACTCTTTAGCTGCTCCCGGTAAGAGCCGGCCCGGATCGGCTTTGCAGCCATGCTATCTATCAATGTCAAGCAGCACTAGCTGCTGCTGACACAAAAAACCCGGCTCTCACCTCACCGAGGCCAGGAACCTCGGTGACACGTATCTTCCGTCCATGACGGCACCTTGCGCCCTCTTACAGTGAATAGAATTTGCCATGGTAGCATTGCGGATCCAATTAATGAAATTGTAACTCCTAATGCTAAAGGCAAAAAACAAACATTTGAATGTGTCCGTGAAGATTCTCATTCATCCAAGTCTTGGTATATCAGTTGTAATAAGTCAGAGCAACTTGACTTGTATTTTCTCTTGAAGACATTTTGCTAGTCATCCCACTAATTTTCTCAATTAGGCTACATGCAAACGACAGTGAAAAACGGACATGTGATGTACATTTTTTTAACGACCATCACACCATTTTAAGACCAATGGTTGTCTATGGGGTTATTCACATGGCAGTTTTTTGACAGTTAGTGAAAAACGGACGTAAAAAAAATAGAACATGTTCTATCTTGTCCGTTTTCTGGGTCCGTTTTCAACGTCTGTTTCTCAGAAAGGCATCAGTGAAAAAAAGTCTGTTAAAATGTACAGTTTATACGTGTTTAGGGACTTTTTTTTCACTGTCATGTGTATGTGGCCTTAGAGTGACTTGTACAAGAATCTCTGGCATTAAAAGTAGGTGACTCATGCTTCAATCAGTATAATCTGTTTATCATAATCTGCACAAGGTCAAGGACCGCATGGAGCTTAGAAGGGGTGTTGACCTCATATTGATTACGATACACAGATAGGCCATAAACTCTTGTACAAGTTATTCTAATTAAAAAAAGCCACTTGAATGACTAGCGATATGTCTTCGAGAGAAAATAAAGCAAGTCCATATGCTCTGACTTACTACTAATATACTATGATCTGGATGAGTGAGGACCCTGACAGACATACTGCAATTCATTTTGTGAAAACCCTTAGGCCCCTTTCACATGAGCGAGTTTTCCACGCAGGTGCAATGTGTGACGAGAACGCATAGCACCCGCACTGAATCCTGACCCATTCATTTCAATGGGTCTGTGTACATACGCGTTTTTTTCACGCATCTCTTCTGCTTTGCATGAAAATTGCAGCATGTTCTATATTCTGCGTTTTTCACGCAGCTCTGGCCCCATAGAAGTGAATGGGGCTGCATGAAAAACGCATTGCATCCGCAAGCAAGTGCGGGTGCGATGCGTTTTTCACTGATGGTTGCTAGGAGATGTTGTTTGTAAACCTTCAGTTTTTTTTATCACGCGCGTGAAAAACACATCAAAACGCATTTCACCTATGCAGAAAAAACTGAACAACTGAACGCAATCGCAGGCAAAACTTAATGGCTTTGTCTGCGAAATTGCACAGTTTTCACTGAACGCATCCGCAACGCATCCGGACCTAATCTGGACACGCTCGTGTGAAAGATGCCTTAAACTTATATGAGAAAACAGCAAGAAAATTGGCAGGCTATAGAAATCACCTGTGCCTCAACCTCAGATGCTGACAACAATGGCTGATATCATGCAGTATACGCCTGGATTCCACAGTATAGGGACACTGAACTTCAAAAGGCCCCAAACAATTGCTAAATGAATGTGTAAGACAGGCGTACTTTAAAGTTGATGTCATAAAGCACAACATGTTGATGTCTAGTTCTGTCTGGATAATAGTGGATGAGTTTACAGAACATGCACTGCTTGCTCAAAACACTAAGGGCAAAGAGAGACAACATTCTATTAGCCTGGACTGGCAGCAGCCATGCAGATGAGAAATTAACCTGGACACCAAGGGATTGAGCTGGACACTGCATAGCCAAGAAAACTGGGTGAAGAACTTGTCAGACAGGGTTCTTACCCAGCCAGAGACGGATATCCTGGCTAAAGGGTTGAATTTTACGACTGCCCCAATACCATCCCAGTGGTGGATATTATGTCAGCCATAGAAGCCACCTACGATAACAACAAAATGGCTCAGGTTGGGGCTGAACAACTCAGTTTTAAACAGTTTCTGGACTGAGCCAGCACTAAAACACTCCTTTCCAACCTGACTAAACAAGAAAGGAAGGCTATTATATCCCTCAAAAAAGATCCAACCATCACCATCCTCTACGATGGTAAAGGAAAATGCACTTAATACATCTGACAACCACATTTTGAGTGATAACGCATATGAAGCCCTAAGAAAGGACCCAGCCAGTGATTACAAGAAAAAGATCAAAGAACATGTTTTATCACCTCTACACTGGGGTGGTCCCTCCTTGCATACATGGATTTCCTAAGATGAAGGGACCCCTCCAGGGCTCCAGACTAAAAAAAATTTCAAGGAGCCATTGGCTCCTAATCTGAAAAAGTTAGGAGCCAAATGAATTTTTTAGTCGCCAAATGTAAAATACATATTATAATAAAAAATAAGACTTGTCCTTACAGAGCGGGGGGAAGTAGACTGGGGTGACAATACACAGTCCGGCATGCTGCCCAGGTGTGTGGCACGGCACAGTAGGGGCATCCCTTGCAGATCTTCAGCGTGTAGGGCCCCTGTGAACACTGAACAGAGTCGTTTCCACTCTGGGGTTCACCTGAACCCCTACTTCTTTGGTGTAAGAGCGGTTCAGCCTCAGCTGGCTGAGCAAGGCCTTCAGCTGAGCCCACCGGTAGTTTATTATCCAGGCAGTCAAAGGGAAGGGCAGACTTCATGGGCCCCCTTGTAGGGAGGCTAATCCTGTAGGGCCCCTGGGTTTGTAGAGGGGCTGCTGCCAGTAAGTTGGCCCATCATAGTTCAGGAAGGGAGGGTACATGATTCCAGCCATGTCAGATCAGAGTGTCCTGCAAGGAGAAGGTGGGCTGCGCGGCTGCCCCTATATCAGCCTGTTAGGCCCCTTGCAGACGAGCGTTCCTCATGCAGCGAGTCCGCAACGGAGCTCCCGGCCCGACCTTCCTGCACTGACGGGATTCACGTAGCATTATATTGATTTATGATGCTATGTAACCCTTACAGTTCTGGAATGTATTATGCCAGTGTTATCCAATACATTCCTGAACTGTAAGGGTTACATAGCATCATAAATCAATATAATGCAATGTGAATCCCGTCAGTGCAGGAAGGTCGGGCCGGGAGCTCCGTTGCAGACTCGCTGCGTGAGGAACGCTCGTCTGCAAGGGGCCTTATAGCAGGCTCCTTACTTTAATGACCGGCAGCCCTGCAGCTTAACCCCTTCACTACCAGCCACACCTAAGCCTCCCCAGCATGGTGACATCTCCGCACTTACTGACAACTAGACTGATGGCACCAGGGGAGCACCCAGAAATTTTGTCTAGGGGGGGTCCGAAAAGAAAAAAATAATTGTGCAGCGCCAAAAAATTACCCCGCCCATTTTTCTAAGAACATCCTACATATAATAGGCCACTCCCAACAAACACTGTACAGCTGAAATGATATTGATGAGGATGACGGTAAGAGTCTCACCCTCATCTTACATAGACACACTGTACCTAATACTCCACCATACAGGGCCCAACATAAAGCTCCCTGTACTCACACTGCCCCCCACGTAGCTCCGTGGCAGGAGCTGTTGCAGTTTCACTTCCTCCCTCCTAGTCCTGAAGGCACCAAAAGTGGAGTGGAGGAGGAGCTGCGCGATATTAAAGGTGTGTAGGTCTGGGTGGAGGAGCCCGGCTCTACACATCATACAGAGGGATGGCGTGTCCTGGCTGCACTGCCTGCTTCACATTATACAATAGACAACAGCAGGCTACAGCCAGGAAGCTCCTCCGCTCTTCTCCCTCCCCAGATCTTGCTCAAGGCTTGTGATTCCCCCACCATCCGCCACCCGCCCCTGGCCTGCCACCCCTTGGGCCGTCCTCACGTAGCTCTGAATCCTCCTTTCGCAAATGGCAGGAGGAGAAGCCGGTGCATCTCCTATCCTACATAGCGCCACATACCTCCTACATCCAGTGATGTCACCTTTGATGTAGACGTTTCTTTTCTCATCTTCTCCATTCAGACCAGACCGCCATGATGATTTTTCACCCATCTCCTGTCTCTGCAGAGATTGACAAACAGACATTAGTTTCCCACTTTTCCATCATCTTCATATCTTCTGAACACCCCATCCTGCCATCCCTAATACTGTTCCCGCTGTGCTCCTCAATACTATACTGCAGAAACTATCCCCTGAAAAATACCTGTACCACACAGATAGTGCACCCTTCTACAATTATTGGCACACAGTGCTCTAAAAAATAACTGTGCCCAGTATATAGTATCCCTGACACTAATAGAATAAACATATTGTCCCCAAAAATAATTGTGCTAAGCTGATACTGTGCCAGGGTGCCCACCAAAGTAACAGTGCTCACCAAATTCCCACCAATAGAAATAATTCCCTGCCTGAGCACACTTAGTAATAATGCCCCCATAGTGCCCATACTAGTGTGATCATGTTCGCCATAGCCCCCCAGTAGTAGTAAAGCTCACCATAATGCCCCCTAGTAGTAATAATTCTCCCTATAATATTACAGTACAAGAAATACACCTGCTTAGTGCCTGCAGTTGAGCTAATGTCCCCATAATGTATGCCAGTATAAAATACCTCTATATAGTGCCCCAGTAAATGCCCCCGTAGTGCTCCTCTCCCACTTGACCATAGTGCCCCGATAATTTGCCAGTATAAAATACCCCATCTTAGTGCCCCCAGCACATGCCTCCATGGTGCTCCTCTCCCCTATAATGCCCCCATAAAGTGCCAGTTAAAAATGCCTCTTCTTAGTGCCATCAGATGCCCCATAGTGATGCTCTGCCCTATAGTGCCTCCCATGTGCCAGTAAAAAATACACCTTAGTGCCAGATACCATAGTGCATATAGGGGATATTGTGCCAGTAAAATAAATACCATAGAGACCCCAAATAATGCCTCTATAGTGCCACCAGATGCCCCATAGTGCTGCTCTCCCCTATAGTGCCTCCCATAATGTGCCAGTGAAAAATGCCCCCTTAGTGCCACCAGATGCCATAGTGCCCCCCATAATATGCCTATAAAAAGCCCCTTTAGAGCCCCAGATGCCCCCATAGTGCTCCACTCCCCAATAGTGCCCCAAATAATGCCGCTATAGTGCCACGAGATGCCCTAATAGGGCCCTCCAAAATAAGGCAGTAAAAATGCCCCAGATTCACCCATAGTGCTCCCCAAAATGGGATATAAATAAATAAATAAATGCCCCCATAATGCTCCACTCCCCATGGTGTGGTGCCCCAAATAATGCCCCTATAGTGCCACCAGATGCCCCATAGTGCCCCCCAAATGGGGCAGTAAAAAAATCCACCAGATTCCCCCATAGTATGCCCCCAAAATGGGCTAGAAATAAATGCCCCAGATGCCCCCATAGTGCCCCCTACCCAAAACGGGCCAGTGAGAAATGCCCCCATAGTGCCCCCACAAAACAAAATGCCTCCAGGTGCACCCTAAAATGTGCCACCATTAAAAAAAACAAAAAAAAATACACTAATACTTACCTTTATGAGGTTAGCAGCAGACCTCTTCCGGCCGCGCTGTGTGCTGCCCGGCTCAGGCGGCGCGATGATAATGATGTCATCGCTCCACCTGAGCCGGCCTCTGATAGGCTGCAGGCACTAGTGCCTGCAGCCTATCAGAAGAACAGGGAAGGGAGACGCCTCTCCCTACCCTGCCACAGCACATTGATCTGTATCGCTGTCCTGAGGACGGCGACACAGATGAATATAGAGATGAACGCTTCCACAATGGAAGCACTCATCTCCTACTGCCTCCCCACCGCCACCATCAATTAAAACCAGGACCGCGCTGCCTGTTGCGATCGGCGGTGCGGCCCTGAGAGATTTAAAAAAAAAATTGGTTCTAGGGGGGTCCAGACCCCTAAAACCCCCTGTCGGTGCGCCACTGGATGGCACCCCGGTCCCTCATACGCACGTGCGCCAACAGATGGGACTGGTCCCAATCACACTTCGAGCTTACACCTGAGAAACCCCCCTCCCCCCCACACCTCAGCATAAAATTGGAGGCGCGCATAGAGAAGTAGGTAGGTGAGGGGATTAGCGGCAGCATAAAATTGTTGGCGTGCAGAGAGAGAGAGTTGGGGGGTGGGATACTGGGCAGCGGCAGCCAGCAAGTGAAGTCTTAGTGGCAAGCTAACCTGTTGGAGAGAGCAGTCGGCGTGGAGCGGTTTCATGAAGACAAGTCTCTGCAGGGCTCAGCGTGGGAGAATGGGGGTGGTGTGAGGGGAGCAGCAGCAGCCAATGGCAGGGCAGCCCGTGGATACCATGACCAATCAGCAGCCTCCTCACTAATAACAGAGCTCTGTACTGTGCGAAGCTCTGTTATTGGTGTCTGCTGCATGAAATCCCGGTTCTTCTTAAAGTGGCAGAGCAGCAGAGGGCCTAGGCGCAAATGGCGACAAGACTACAAAGTCTTGTCGCCATTTTGCATTTTAAAGTCGCATTGGCGACCATTTTGGTCGCCATCTGGAGCCCTGCCCTCTAAGTCCTATTGCCAGCAGCATCAACTCAGTGATCTACAATGTGGTCAAGTACATAGCCAACAGCTATGTACAACAGCATACCCACTACAGAGGCAGTTTAAATGGTAAGGAAAAGGTTAACACAAGGCCAAACCTTCAGCAGTAGAACAAATCTTAAAGGGGTTTTCCAAGATTTTTTAACTGATGAACTATCCTCTGGATAGGTCATCAGTATATGATTGGTGGAGGTCCGACACCCATGACCCCAGCCAATCTGCTGTTTGAGAAGGCACCGGCACTCGCAGTAGCGCCGTGACCCTCTCAAGGTTTTGTCTAGGCCATGTGACATCATGTTCATCGGTCACATGGCCTGTGCGCCTTACCAAGCATGGTGCTGTGCTTGGTGAGCTTAGAGAAGACCACAGCATTATGGCAAGTGGCAGTGCCTTCTGAAAAAGCTGATCTGCGTGGGTCCCCAGTGTCAGACTCCCAACGATCATATACTGATGACCTATCCAGAAGATAGATAATCAGTTAGAAAATCTTGGAAAACTCCTTTAATCCAGATCACTTGTGTTCCTTATTGGACTCATGCCTGACCATCGCCTATTTTAAGTACAAAAATAATTTCTACAGACAGAAACATGGATGTTCTATTAAATTGCCTGTGCCACGCATTGTGACTAACCTGTACAAGGAGAAAGTGGAATGGAAAGCCCTAAACGCCTTCCTAGGAATTGCACTGGTTCAGATAGGTGGATGCACCTAGGTTCGAAAACAAGAAGTACACGGGTTTACTGGACATATCAATGCAGTGAACTATAACATCAGGTTTTTGTGGGAAGCTATACAGAACAACACACTTGGTTCCTTGGCCTGCTTGGTAACAGTCGGAGAGAGAGGAAGGCTGGTAACAGGCGTCTACATGAAACCTACACATACAGAAGAGCAAACGCCTGTGGTGAGGACTTAGTTATTTACTTACTATGTGCAAAGCTTCTAGAGCTTTAAGTTGGTGTTGAGTTACACTGCTGGGATGATGTGCTTTCCCACTGAATTTATTGCTGGCTACATCTGTACATCTTGAGGACAAAGAACACTCGACAGCAAGGTTCTCATCTTAGATACAGAGGAAGACTGGTTCAAAAGAGTTGTGAAAGAAGCTATTTATGTCAAATTGGAGAAAGCGAAATACAGATGAAGGGTTGCGACATCTATTGTCTGCCTCATACAATGCTGTTCTGACACTTCTCCTGAGGCAGTTTAATCATGCCTAATAGTTTGTCATGCAAATTGCAGTCAACATCTTATCTCTATGAGGTCCTTGACTTGTGTTGATTATCATAAACAGATTATGCCGATGAAACATGTATGGCACATGTCGGTTCTTTAAAGATGGCACCCACTCAGAAGCTAAGACCCTGGGTGCTGTTTTTTTTTATAAAACAGACACCCAGAGCTAAAGCCCGAGATTAGCGGTAACGCTGATCATGGACATTGTACCTCTCACGTGCTGTAATCAACTGTGACTACGGCATCTGAGAGTACTAAGCGGCTCCCCCAAGCTGAGACTCTGGAAGCCATTTGTTTCCTGTGGCAATCTCGGGCCTTCTGCAAGCTCTGAGAACTGCCACAGGGATGTTCTTATATAGGAACATAGCAAATTTTTCTGACACACAGTGTTGTGTTAGTTGATTCACTGAACAAGTTCAGGGCTTAAATACCTTACTTGAAAGTAAAAATATTGCAGCTTATGGGTACTAGATTCCTAAAGAATCGAGTGTCTTTTCAAACCTTACCAACTATGTAACATTTTTAAATCTTTGCATGCTTTAGTGATTATCCATATAGATGAATCTTTGTATAATAATATAGTTTATAAGGCTGAAAAAAGACATCTGTCCATCCAATTCAGCCTGTTATCGTGCAAGTTGATCCAGAGGAAGGCAAAAAAAAAAACATGAGGTGGAAGACAATTTTAGTGAAATAAATTCCTTCCCGACTCCAATAAGGCAATCAGAGTAACTCCCTGGAACAACCACATCTCCAGAAATCTTTGTATCTATTACCTGTAATGTTATTACACTCCAGAAAAGGATCCAGGCCCCTTTTCAACGTTTAGTGACCTCTTCCGGCAGACAGTTCCATAGTTGCACTATTCTTACAGTCACGGTCAGTGTCCTGGTTAAAAATAAATGATGGGATAGATCTCTGTACTGCCCACTGATATATTTATACATGACTTATTTTTCGCCCCATAAGACGCATTTTTTTTCCTCCAAAGTGGGGGGAAAATGTCACTGCGTCTTATGGGACGAATACTAATGAGCGCTTCCATTATGGAAGCGCTCATTAGTATTGGAGGACAGAGAAGCGGTGAAGGCTCTGTACCACTTCCTGGTCCTCGGCTGTCGGCTGTGCTGTGGCTGGTCCTCGGCTGTGTGCGTCAGGTCACAGCACAGCTGTGACAGGAAGAAGAGAGAGCGTGCTGGTGGTGAGAAGCAGCGGCTTCCAGAGCAGGAGAGGTAAGTGGTTTATTTATTTTATTTGCTCTTTGGCTAATAAATGGCATGGGGGCTCATAACGGGGGTTCATAAAGGGCATGGGGGATGATAAATGGCATTGGGGTTCATAATTGGGGCTGACAAATGGCATGGGGCTGATAAATGGCATGGGGACTGATAAATGGCATGGGGGGCTGATAAATGGCATGGGGGGATGATCTGAGGTATGGGGTTCTCATCGGAGGTCTTACTGGGGTCTTATTAACATTGGGGGTCTGATCTCAGGTCTGATTGAGGTTCTTATTGACATTGGGGGTCTAATTGGGGCTGTGAGCTTAGGTGTGATTAACATTGGGGGTCTGATTGCTGGCCTGCTATGAGTTCTAATGAAAAATATGTTTTATGGGCCTCTGCGTCTTATAGGGTTAAAATACGGTAGTTATTAGATCACCCCTCAGTCGTCTTTTTTCTACACTGAATAACCTTAATTTTGATAATCTTTCTGGGTACTGTAGTCCACTCATTCCAGTTATTACTTTAGTTGCCCTCCTCTGAACCCTCTCCAGCTCTGCTATGTCGGTCATGTCCACAGGAGCCCAAAATTGTATACACAATACTCCATGTGCGATCTGACCAGTGTGGCAGGACTATGTTCTCATCACGTACATCTGTGCCCCTTGCACCCCTTAATCTTATTGGCCTTGGCAGCAGCTGCCTGACACTGGTTTCAACAGTAAAGTTTGCTCTTTCCATGTGAGTGTTACCCAGTGTTTTACCATTTAGTATGCACTAGTGACATGTATTTTTCCTTCCCATGTGCATAACCTTACATTTATCACTTCTCTACCCAAGCCTCCAATCTATCCAGATCCCTCTGTAGCAGTATATTGTCCTCTTCCGTGTTAATTACTTTGCACAGTTTAGTGTCATCTGTAAAAATGTATATTTTTCTGTGCGAACCTTTTATCATTAATAAAAATAGGGCCTAATACTGACCCCTGAGGTACCCCACTAGTGACAGTGACCCAATCTGAGTGTGTACCGTTAATAACCACCCTCTGTTTTCTATCACTGAGCCAGTTAATTACCCACATACAGACATTTTCCTCCAGTCCAAGCAGTCTCATTTTATATACTAACCTTTTATATGGTACAGTGTCAAATGCTTTGGAGAGGTCAATATATAAGACATCCATTGATTCGCCACGGTCATATCTAGAACTTACCTCCTCATAGAAACTGTTTAAATTAGTTTCACAGGACCGATCCTTCATAAAGCCATGCTGATATGACGTTATTCGCTTAATTTCATTGAGGTATTCCAGAATAACATCTCTCGGAAAACCCTCAACAGTTTACCCACAACAGATGTAAGGCTACTTTCACACTAGCGTTTTTGCTGGATTGGGCAGGGTTCAGCAAAAACGCTTCCGTTACTGATAATAAACCCATCTGCATCCGTTATGAACTGATCCAGTTGTATTATCTTGTCAAAACGGATCTGTCATGAACTCCACTGAAAGTCAATGGAGGACAGATCCGTTTTCTATTGATGCAGATTGTGTCTGAGAAAACGGATCCGTCCCCATTGACTTCCATTGTGGGTCTTGCTCTGCATCTCAGGACAGAAAGCAAACCGCAACATGCTGTGGTTTGCTCTCCGGTATGAGAACGGAATGCATTTTGGAGCATTCCGTTCTGTTCAGTTCCATTTTGTCCCCATTGACAATGAATGGGGACAAAACGGAAGCGTTTTTTTTCCGGTATTGAGACCCTAATGACGGATCTCAATACTGGTAAATATTGACGCTTGTGTAAAAGTAGCCTTAAACTTAAGTCTATTGGTTAATACTAAGTCCAGTATGGCCGTCCCTCTAGTCAGATCCTGAACCAGTTGGGAAAGGTAATTGCCTTTGGTTATTGCCAAGAACCTGTTTTCTTTATGAGATCTACATGTTTCAGTTTTCCAGTCTATATCTAGGTAGTTTAAGCCCCCCATAATAATGACCTCATTATGATTTACAGCCTCTTCTATTCCCCTTAGTAGTAGATTTTCTGTTGTGTTCTGAGTATAATAAACCCCTAGTAATTTATTATTGTTTTAGCCTCCATGTATTACTACCCACAGTGATTCCACATGTTCATGTCCCTCACTTATATCTTCCTTGAGTGTGGGCTTTAGACAAGGTTTTACATAAAGGAAAACCCCTTCCTCTCTCCAGTTTTTTCTAAACAGACTGCAACCCTGTTTGTTAACATCCCAGTCATAGCTATCATCCAGCCATGTCTCAGTTATTCCCACTATGTTGTAGTCCTCCTCACATATCACTGATTCCAGTTCACCAGTTTTATTAGTCAGGCTTCTGGCATTAGTATACATACAATTCAAAGGTTTTTATATATTTTTTACCCAACACCTTTCCTTATGAACTGTTGTATTCCCTCCCTCCATTCCACCTCCATTCCCATAACCTCGCCTAGGTCTCTATCTGCATTATCTTCCCCTGCTATAATGTAATTACCCGTCCCCCCAAGTCCCTAGTTTAAATACTCTTCTAACTTTCTAGCCATCTTCTCGCCCAACACAGCTGCCCCTTTCCCACTGAGGTGCAGCCTATCCCTACAATACAGCCTGTAGCCGACAGAGAAGTCGACCCAGTTCTCAATGAACCCCTCACAAACCCCTCCTTCCTACACCAGTTCTTGAGCCACTTGAAAACCTCCCTAATCTCCCGCTGCCTTTTTAGTGTGGCTCATGGTACAGGTAGCATTTCAGAAAATACAACTTTTGAAGTCCTTGCCCTAAGGTTGCGGCCTAAGTCCCTGAAATCATTTTTATGGACGCTCCACCGACCTCTAACTTTGTCATTGGTTCCAATGTAGACCATGACCGCTGGGTCTTCGCCAGTCCCTCCCTGTAATCTATCAAACCTATCCGCGATATGTCGTACTCGACCGCCAGGAAGACTATATACAGTATGACAATTCTGCTCTTTGTGACAGATGGCCAATTTTCTCACATTTTGAACAAAGATATGCACCCTCAAACAGCTGTTCTAGGACTGCATACATGTTACAAGATGAACTGCCTTATTAACGTATGGCAGACCTTTTACAGTTTGGTACACTGTAAATGTAATGACACTCCAGACTAGTCAACAAACAGCACTGACATATACCAGGGAAAGGGGACCATAAAATGGAATATTTTTATTTATTCAGTACAGTTCCCTGGGGGTTTTGACAACTACCCTTATGTGAAGAATGGCCCATTTTCTGTTCCCAGAGGTCTCTAAGCCACGCAATTGTTCACCCTTTCCTATCTGCAGATTTTCCATATATTTGGATCCTACTGAGATCAATGGTAACGGCATACAAACTCCTATTTGATTCTAGCAGTACTTGAATGTTGAAAATCCTGAATAGGGAAAAAAATCTGCTGGAAGAACAGGGTAATGAGGCTTTTTTGGAATGTACAGATTGAATCTGTCTAAAATCTGGCAGCTCTGTACAACACTTAAAATCTGTCTGATGTCAACACATTCAGATCATGCAGGGAGAATGTTTTCAAAAAGTAGACAATATATGGAAATGTATTCACGGGTACAACAGGGACAGACAACACTGAACACTGTAAGAAGAGAATAGTGAGAGAATACTAATCTGAGAATACACAAGACAATGATCCATGAATAGATGAATATGTGAATTATGAAGACCTTTCCAGTTATTCTCAACCAGCATCTCAAACAGAGAGGTTTACTAACAACTACTCTGGTACATAGTGCTGCTCACTATATTCCCAGCAGTAGGAATAATTAAATGTTTTGCACATCTAGAAGTCCTATTCAACCCAAATATTACTTTGAATGCTAATAGCATAGCAATGTTATACCTAATTTACTATATACCGCAATTTATAACATTTCTAAAAATTAAATTCAAAGCTGAAACTGTGGAATGGTTTGTAATCATCACTTTGTTGTAAATACAAATAAGTCTTATTATGGGGATTTTCCAGGAATTAAAAAATTGATGGCCTATCCTCAGGGTAGATCACTATTTCCAGATTGTGGGGGTCCAAGTCCTGGCACCCCTGCTGATCAGCTTGGACAAGAGCTTCAGCCTCTTAATACTATACCAAGCACAGTACCGTACATAGTACAGTGCCCATGCTAGGTATTGCAGCTCAATCTCAATGCCTTGACCAGGCGTCACTGGCCTAGGATCGGTGGGGTGCTGACCATGAAACTTCCACCCACATTGGTGACCTATCCGAAGAACCTATCAAACTTTTAATCTTGGAAACTGCTTTTAAAGATATTACCCATGATAATTTGGATATAGCAAAATATAAGCACAAAACAAAATTCTAAAAAAGGAACCTGAATTGTCCATTTCTGTCTCCTAACCTTGGTCTAAGAGATGTTGGATTAACAAAGGTGACAACCAATGAAGACATCATAGTGTTCATAAAGGTTGTTAACTATTCCACAGTCTTGGAGTGCCACATAAAGTAAGTCTATGGTCCTATGGCTATGCCAATCTTGTGCTGCCGGAGAAGGAATTTCATTTATGATGATGCAGGCCAGAGGCAGGTTCTCTATACATGTACAGTATTTCTTAATAGGGTTTGATGCAAGTGAAACCCTTGTCATGTTATCAGTGTTCAAGAAATTTCCTGTAGGACTGATGGATTATGGTGACCACTCTCCAAAATGGAATTTGTTGTTGGGAACACTTGTGTTCCTTTTGTATTCTTCCCCTATTCAATTCTGCAAAAACATTCATTATTTCTCATGGCTGCCGGGCCGGTGGCATTCCAGGATTATCTGTGCTAGATTAAAGACATTTTATTGCATTACTTTTAATAATAAGTGTTATTTACATTCTTAATATATAGGGGATAAAGTTTAATGGAGGAAAGGTTCACAAGTACAATGTAAACGGTGCATCTAATGGCAAAATCTAATTAGAAACCATCAGCCTAATTCATGAAAGCCATGCTCCTGTAGGTATTGATTTCAGCTGTAGAGAGCTAACTGCTTCAAGGATAGCTTGTTCTGCCTTTTATGTGTGTAATACAAATCCAATAAATTCATTTCTGGTTATGAGCAGTCCGACACCTGCCATTTCTTTCCCTCCATCTACGCCTATAAAAGGTCTTATTTTTATCCTCTTTAGCGTACAAAATAATTACTGCTAATTATCGATCACCGTGGCCTCTGACTAATTGACACTTGCAACTACTTTCATTCAGTTCAACATTACTGAAACAATATGATAGGTTATATGCCCTTCTGATAGCATTTCATATTTTACAGGTGTATGAATACAATAAAATATGTTATAGCGCTCGGAATAGGATAACTAGCAAGTTATGATAAGTTCTCAGAATTTCACACTGTATTGCATTGTTGTAAACCAGGATGGCAGGGGTATGGCCTGCATGGCAGGTTGATGACAACAGACCCTGCCAGCTATACCCTACAAATAAGTGGGTGCCATCTTGCTTTACCAGAAAAATGTTAAGGCTCTGTGAACATGTCACTTATATACAGTAGTGCCAAATATAGAATTGGATCCCATCGTGTGAGATCATGCAATCTATTCCAAAAGAAGACAGCGCTGGCTTTAACATTTTCCAAGCCTTAATACAGTAACCTCCAACCTACTGCTCTCCAGCTGTAGTAAAACGGCAACTCCCAGCATGCCCTGAGGAGTTTCCAAAAGCTGGAAAGCTGCAGGTTTTAAGCTTAGATAAATATCTCGGAAATCACCTTTGAGCTTTTTCCCATGCTAATATACTGTTGAATGTCTGTTCATCTGTACAATCTAAACGTCCTCCACTCAGCCCCACATTAATAGTTTACCACCATAAACGTTACATCCAGACTGTTTTCCGTCTTGTGCTCCACCATCTGAAAACCTTACCGGCTCCTGCTCTATAGCGGTCACATCATTTTGAGGAATATTCGTCTGGCACAAGAGCTTTAGTCACAATGTGTGACGACCAGATGACAGTGACACCAGATTTGAAGTCCAGAACAGGTCTTGTCTGAATTACCGTATTTTTCACTTTATAAGACACACCTGATGATAAGAGGTTTTTGAGGAGGAAAATAAGGAAAAAAATTTTGAACCAAAAGTTGTGGTTTTGGTAGATTTGAACTAATGGTGGTATGTGGATGACACTATTATGGGGGATCTGTGGCTTACACTGCCATAGGGAGATCTGTGGAAGACGCACTGCTATGGGGGATCTCTGGATGACACTGTTATGGGAGGATTCGTGGATGACACAGATATGGCACCTTAGGCTGGTCCCCTCATGGCCCGGTGTGCCACAGTATTAAATTATTAATGTGTCCAGTCATGTCCCTGTGTGAATAGTGACCCCATTACACCAGGCCCCACTCACAGCAGTCTTCACATGTAAAGTCTATTCATGTAATCCTCCAGCAGTGGCTCTGCTTTGTTAAACTAATCCCCTGTAGTAGTACTCACTATCAAAGCAGTGGGTAGGCCGGCAGTGTCACAGCACTCACTCAGTCATGCTCCTGCTCGGCCAGCTTCATTAATGAAGTGGGAGGAGCGTGACTGAGTAAGGGACACGACGCTGCCAGCCTGCCCATAGTTTTGATAGTGAGTACTACTACAGGGGATTAGTTTAACAAAGCAGAGCCACTGCTGGAGGATTACATGAATAGAGTTTACATGTGAAGACTGCTGTGAGCGGGGTCTGATGTAATGGGGTACAGTGACTGCACCAGGCCCTGGAGCGAATGCAACAACAGTAGTCGGCCTCCAGCCCCTCCTCCCACCCCGCACGATAGAGCTTAACTGTAACCTGTACAGCACAGCCTGAAATGTATCAGTGTGAGCCATGTAAAAATTGCATTATTTGCTTTATAAGACGCACTGCCATTTTTCCCTCACTTTTGTCTTATGAAGCGGTAAATACGGTAAATCAACAATCAAAACACTAGTCTTAACTATACCAGGACTTCTCTAAATGGCACTGGACACACAGTAATATAATTCTACCCAGTTTATTACTCAATGGTTCTTTGCAGTCCATAAACAGATGATGGAATAGAGAAAATTCATCCCCGATCAGAACTATAAGTCCTTTCACTGGATTTTCATAAGGTGACTTAGGAAGGTATGTTCTTTCCCCATAGAAACTGACCATTTTCTGAAGCCTAATACTCCTAGGACAGAGTTCTGGAGGGAATATCTTCTCTTTAATTATGTGCCTGTATAGTGCAAAATGGGTCATTATTATAGAATAAGATGCAGGGTGTTGTGTTTACCTGTTCTATTTGATGTGCCATTAGTGGGCTGTCAGCCATCTTGACTCCTTCTTCACCTCAGATATGATTCTTCTAAAGAATCCTACATTTCCCTCATACCTGGCATTGATAAGACAGAGCAGATGAAGTTTCACCATCCTGCACTGCTCTGTGTAATGGCAGCCGTGACAAATCAATGACACAGAGCTGTTGTCCCCTCACACTGCAGGTTCTCTATGTTTTCCTATATGATACTCTGTCCCGTCATCTCTCCCCTGTTAGTGTATACATGCAGGAAGCAGGAAGACCAGTATGAAGCTACATCCCATAGAACTACATTGGGGAGTCAGCAAACACAGATAGTACAGGCATTGTTAGGACGTTTTTTAATATGACAACTATTCATTGTATACACTCACTTAGTATGTATCTCCACTTCTTGAATAGGAACAATAAATCTTTAACAGAATACAGGAATATACAGAGGAACATGGGGTGCAGAGGGCAGGGCCCAAAAGCTGCCAGGAAGGATTTCATTGGTGATGATTCACAGGAAGTCAGCCACAAGGGAGAAAATGAGTTCCTGTTTACACATTAGAGCAAGCTATGGGGTGCTGGTCAGACTTGAGGTAACATCACCAGGTTCTCATAATAAAAGTTAGGGTCTAACAAATTATACCACTTGAATATTGGAGGTGCGTTAGCATTATATATGAAGAGTAGAGCAGAGATATGTGACCATGGAGGTCAGTGATTGGCCACAGTGGTCACAGAACCAAGCCACTTCTTGTTCAGAGGTGACTGTAAGTAACATGGGAACGGTGGGATCCATGGGCATAGCTATAGGGGGTGCAGAGGTAGTAGTCGCTACTGGGCCCAGGAGCCCTTAGGGGGCCCAAAGACCCTTGTGCTGCATAAGAAGACACATAAAGCACTGAGGGAAGGGGGGCCCAAGCTTAACTCTTGCACCAGGGCCCATGAGGCATTAGCTACACCCCTGGTGGGATCACAGACAGGAGAGGTTTTTTTTAGGACCTGGTCACAGGTTACCACTACTGAGGTTGCTTGCTCTTAGGCCAGACAGCCTCTTTGATTTTGCATGTTACTAGTAGTATTTTGGTAAAAATGCATTTATTATAAAACATAGTCAGTTCCTTCAAGAAATTGATTTGCTGTGGTCATTTAAGCAGAGAGAACCAGAATAATTCACTTTTAAATGCATGTAATTTCATGTGCTTTTATATATCTCCTACCAGTCCGCACTGTCCGACTTAAATACCTTAAAACTGTATGGAGCCCATTTTCTCAAGCATCAACCGCCAGCATGAACATGTTTGTTCACATACACAGCATCTTTTTGTCTTTTACAATACCCCAAAGTCTCAATGAGCCCTCCTCTAACAATTACAGAACGTACATAATGATAAGCTAGAGCTTTCTAAACCTCCAGAGGCTGGGATTGAAATCAATTATGCACATTCTCACACTGGCAATTGCAACCACTTGTTATAATCTAGTAGTGATAATGTTGTACTCACCAGGTACTTCAGACTAATATGGCAAATCACTTGACAAGATTATACATATTTAGTAATCACTTACATTGATACTCAGTGTAAAGCTGCCAGTTGGCATACACATCTGCTTTACAAGATTGAAGCTTATATAACTGATAAGCAAAAAATGAAATCAATTATCAAACAAATGAACCTTATTGTATGACCTTGTCCGGACTATTTAATATTGATGACCTATCCTCAGGATCGGCGGGGGTCCCACACCCGGAACACCGCCAATCAGCTGTATCAGGAGACGGCGCGTGCAGTGTGCCTGTGCCATCTCCCTTCTTGCTCACCGCTTTATGTCTATGGGACCGCAGCAACGGACAGGAAGAGAGAAGGGAGACGGCAAGTACACACTGCACATGCCGTCTTCTCATACAGCTGATCGGTGGGGTGCCAGATATTGGACTCCCGCCGATCTGATATTGATGACCTATCCTGAGGATAGGTCATCAATATTAAAAGGCCCAGAGAATCCCTTTAATGACCAGGCAGCAGAAGGCTAAAAATAAGGCATAGAGTACAGTCTTATCAAACACTTGACATCTGCTATGCAACTTTGGGGAGCTGATAATGGAAAAATCAGCACAAGTAGGAGGTTAACATGAATCAAGATCTCTAAAGAACGTTACCAGCACTGCATTGTGTCTACATCACAAAGAATTCAAGTTGTACTGATGGCAATAAGGGTTCTTGCTTAGTAAAGTGAATCTTGCATTCTACTCCTGAGCTGAACTGTCTGGGACACCCTGGTCTGTGTGGGGCGGCAGTGGAATGATCACTTTTGACCTGAATGCATCACAAAACCTTTGTAATCTAGACATGATGATAACACACATACAGTATAATATCATAAAGCAAACTAAATGTCTGGGGTGTAAAATACTTTAAAGGGTTTTGCCATAATTAATGTAAAAAATGAAAATCAGACATCATATAGTGCATGGCAGTCTCTTCCTAACAAAGTTAGGACCAGCCCTGCATCTCACATGGATCCAGAAATGTCCCTGTTCAATGCTCCAATTGTTCTGCTAGATTTAGTTCAGACTGGCAGGAGTTGTGTCCTCTCTCAGGGGCGTGCCCTTTCTCTGGGTGCGTATCATTTCTGCTGCAGCTCTTTCCCTGTAACTGACACAGCTTCTAACAGCAGATATGACTGGTGGCAGCAGAAAATTTAAACTGATGGAGTGGAACCACCTCAGTAAGGTGGACTGAGAAATAAGAAAAAGAACAAACAGCAGATGGCGCTATGCAGATACATTTTATTGAATAACTCAGTGGCTATACTAAACTTTTAATTACATGCAATTACAAAAGTATTCAGATTCATATGCTGGTTTGAAAAATGTAGAATATATATCATGGCACAAACCCAAATTTTCTCTAACAATGTTCATTAGCACCTGACTGAGTTCTACTAATTCTAATTTTAGGATCTGGTAAGCTAGTTTCTTTATCGTTCAACAATAATGCTTGTACACGTTCAGACAGTGTGCCACTCAGCAAAGGGAAACACGTCATTTGCTTTTCCGTAGATGACTATGGTCTTGAGATGCATGTTCAGGTTGCACGGTTGGTACCAGTGAAACACAGCCCTCATCGAAACGCGCCCACACTAACCGCAATTGCACTGTCTGTAATGTAAAAGATGCCTGATGTGATGCAATTTTATCAAGCAAGAAAATAAAGAGACATTTTTTATCTTCATCTACAAAAGGAGTGCTGGAATGTCATTTCTCCTACTGGTTCAACGTTAGTCTAACTCGACTGTTGTTCCGTGCAGGCTAAAAAGGTGAGCTGGAAATCTTATAAGACAGCCCAAAATGCACTGTAAAACCTCAGCAATTAACCGTTATATCTGTGTAGTTTTTGTAGTAGAAGTCTTGGCTGTGTGCGGCACAGTACCGCTACGTGTACCCTTACATCACCTAATCTACTGTTTGAATGAAGATCAAATATT
The DNA here is from genome assembly GCA_033119425.1 of Bufotes viridis. Classification (NCBI taxonomy): domain Eukaryota; kingdom Metazoa; phylum Chordata; class Amphibia; order Anura; family Bufonidae; genus Bufotes; species Bufotes viridis. The sequence goes on along the minus strand of CM065589.1, from coordinate 149,736,769 downwards.
TTTTTGACAGGACTGCATTGAGCTTATCTTCTCTTATTGCTTGCGCCGCTTCCTGATGAATAACTGTATCTGTGTCTCTTTTATTACTATCGCCAAGATTTCAATAACTTATGTAGGCTCTCTGTCAAGGACATTCCCGCGACAGGTGGCAGGAGATCGGTGAGACTGGCAAGACATGGTTTGATCCGACAGGTTTTCCTTGTGGATCAATAGGCATCTGTGTTGTTTCTGGTAATGGCCACACCCCTTGCCTCAGGTGTTGCTTATGTGGTCATTTAACCTTCCCTATTTATAGTTGCTTCCCCACAATGCTGTGCGGTTTATAGCTTCAGTTTCAGTTGTGAATAGCTGTTGTGTGATCTCGGTGGAGTTAGTTCACAGAAGGTAATCCTGTGTATGAACTTACCTACCTCTGGGGTCTGTTCATACTGGTAGTTAGTCAGGACATTGGTTAGAGTTTTACTAGGAGGTATCCCTCTCCTTTCCCTGGCTTCCAGGCCTTATTCCCTCAACCCTGTTACTCCTATGTTCGGTCTGGTGTTTCCCTCCCACACCCAAACGTGACACTCTCGCAGACTCAAGATAAAATTACAAATGGCATGAAACGCCATAAAAAAAAGAAATATGATGTTTGGATTGGATGCATAGACATGGGTAGTGGGTATACTGTATGTTTGGTGTCTAAATTACTATGAAACTGGAGTGATAAGAAAACAAAAATACCGGCATACCGGAACACAACAGTAACCTATTCCTAAAGCTTAGGAACATCACATCACATTTTTCCCATCCATTTAACGTATACAAAAAAACGTATACGTTAAATGGATGCCTCAGACTGATACCATACAGTGGCATCCACTCCCTATAGAGTTCGATTGTAAAAAAATATATACTTTTTTTTTTATTGGACTGTGCAGGATACGTTTTTTTGTAATGTACACGTCAAACGGAGTGCTGCATCCCCCTCGCTGTTTTTCGCTGCAGAGGCACCCCAGGCTGGATACAGTTTCTTAAATAGGAGCAGGTAAAACTTAGGAAAGGATACAACTCTACACCATTGCTCCAGCCCCTTCATTCTCCGGATCAGTATGTGTGTGTGTGTGGGGGGGGGGGGGGTCCCAAAGGTCAGATGCTCACCAGTCCTAGTAATATGCCATCACTTTACAAGATGGGAATACCCTTTGACACACCAGTACAGTTTTACTATATGTAATCTGCCCGTGGCCATGTAATTGTAAGCATTACAGCTTGGTATTAACTATTTATGAGAGCTGATTTGGAAAAACATGTTCCACCCGCGAAAACCATTGTAGAACAAAAAGTTGAGCAGCTGGATGTCCACATCTACTGTTCCTCACATAAACAAGCACTGGGAGCCAAAGGGAAACAGACAGCAACAGAGGAGGTGCGGGTCATGGATATGTAGCCATGCACTGGAGGTTTTAATTATAATAATATGAATAAGGAATGGCATCTGCAGAATGAATGATTTATGCTGAAGCATTATACTGCAAATAGAGCTTAGAGGGAAAACGTTTAGCTCAAGCAAATGAAATAGCAGTTCTATTAACACTATCATTGCCACCCTACCTTTGCATTGTGTTTTGCTCAGTGTAGACTATTCTTGGAACTATCAGACTTTATTGAAAATGTATTAAAGTAGAAAGTATATATACTATATATACTATAATATATATATATACTAAAGTAGAATATATATATATATATAGATATATATATATATATATACACACAAATATTATGTTTTAACATTTGAGAATGCAGCTTATTTAAAATAATATGCAGATATTTGAAAAAAAAAGTGCACTACTTTTAATCTCCTGATGTGAGACGGACTGTTCAGTTAGTTCTACCAAGGGGCATATACTGTAAACAGCTTTGTCCTAATTCACCCGTAAACCTGGGTAGATGCCATATTCATCAGTTATCTCTATAGCATTATGTCCTGAGGAGTCGGGGGAAGACATAAATAATATCATATTGTCCACATTTCCCTATCACCCACCCTAATATCCTGGATTGACCAACTCCTCCTTATCCTACTGACTAATACTTCTATTGCAGATATGTAGGCAGATGACAAACACTTCAGTATTTTTATCTCATTTTGGAGTGCTGCAACTTTTTTATTTTTTCTTTAAGTAGACCTCCATATCTGGGACTTGTCACTGGCATTTTACATAGATAGATAGATAGATAGATAGATAGATAGATATGAGATAGATAGATAGATAGATAGATAGATAGATAGATAGACTGGACAAAGACTGCATTGAGCAGTTGAAACGTTGCAGAGGTGGAATAAAGGGATCCATTTTCTTCACCAATTCGGAGTGCTGCCTTTCTTTATATTGGATCATTTGGTTCCCATCCAGGAACAACAGGACTTGCACCCGACCCTTTTCTGAAAGTGCTGCTGCTGGTTTAGTTTTTGGATTAGATAGATAGATAGATAGATAGATAGATAGATAGATAGATAGATAGATAGATAGATATGCTGGATTTTTATTTGCCCAGTCATTTGTCCATCTGGGAGATAATTTGCAGACAGTTGTCTGTCATCCCCCCCAAGGTAATGGAAATGAACGCTTGACCACAAGTAGGGGAAGATGGTCATCAAGACTCCAGACATGATGATGCTCTGACCATTCATAGTAAAAGCTGGATAATAGGCTCTTCTGACATATTATTACTTTAGGGTACTTGCACACTAGCGTTTTGGATTCCGTTTGTGAGATCCGTTTCAGGGCTCTCACAAACGGTCCAAAACGGATCAGTTCAGCCCCAATGCATTCTGAATGGATAAGGATCCATCCAGAATGCATCAGTAAGGCTCCGTTCCGCCTCTACTCCGTTTTGTAGGCGGACACCACCTAACGGATCCGTTTTTTTTTTACAATGTAAGTCAATGGAGATGGATCCGTTTTCAATGACACAATATGGTGCATTACAAAACAGATCCGTTCCCCATTGACTTTCAATGTAATTCAAAACGGATCAGTTTTGGACTTTGTCACTTTTCTTTAAATCTAATGCAAACGGATCCGTTCTGAACGGATACAAACGTTTGCATTATAGGTGTGGATCCGTCTGTGCAAATAAACAGATAGATCCGCACCAACGCAAGTGTGAAAGTACCCTAAATAGTGAGTTAATATTTATTTATCTAACATACAGAAGCAAAGGGTTGCAACAATATGCTTATTTCATATTATTTTAATTTTGATAAGAAAATTGTCAAACACCATACGAAAATTCAGAGATGCTAACCCTGCGTGTTTTCTCCAAGGTACCGTTGTGAACATGAATGAAGACATGGAGGATACAGGCGATTGTTGGAGGTTTGTAATTGGTCATTTCTGCTTTCTTTTTACGCAGCCCTGTATATAGACAGACAGACAGACAGATATATATATATATACACACACATACATGTGTCATCATTTTTTTTTAAATACTGTCAATGGCATAGACAGCAATTCCCTGATATTCTAGGCTAATGCTATTACTATCGATATAAGGGAATTGCTATTGGAAGAGCAGAACAGACATCACCTAATAAACCTATCTGTACAGAAGATGGAAGTGTAACACAATGAGGCATCTTTTGCAGATCTGCCTGAAAATCTATAAGGCTAAAGCTTCATTGTCAAAAGTAATTAAATCACTTTGAGTGTTTTGCTGCAAATGTTAATCTGCTAATGTGTCTAACCCTTCAGTCAACTTTTGTTTTGTGTGTGAATGCCTTGAAAATGATTTCTCATTAACTTTCGGGATGTGGTTACTGTACAGAGGTTATTTAGCTTCAAAGCTGAGAACACTTTCAAGGCTGTCGAGACTGCCCACACTGTCTTCTCTGATGAAAGAAAAGAGATATGAGGTGCATCTGAGTATATATCTGTGTGTTCATTTCATTTTTAGATATTTCACATGTTCAGTGGCTTGTCATGGTTGAAATTAAAGGGGTTGTCTCATCTTGTCATTAATAAGAAGAGCTGAGACTAATCCCCAAGCACCAGGTGCCCGGGAAACACTTTTAGTAGCTCCCATTACAGCAGGAATGGCCAACCTGTGGCTCTCCAGCTGTTTTAAAACTACAACTCCCACCATGCCCTGCTGTAGGCTGACAGCTGTAGGCAGTCTGGGCATGCTGGGAGTTGTAGTTTTGCAACCGCTGGCCAGCCTCAATCCCTGCATTACAACAACACTGTTTCCCTAGCTTGGACACGGCATCATTTGGTGTGCTATGTTGCTATTGAAACAGCACAGCGCCAGCCCAATCCGCTGTTTCCTAGTCACCTGGTGGTCTGGGCTTAGTCTCATACTAGCTTAGTAATGTTGAAAACCCCTTTAATATACAAGTTCAAGATAATCCTTTCCCTAGCGATATAAAGAAGCACAATGTCTGCCGATCCCTGGAAGGTAACACTCTCCCCAGGAACCTGTCTGCACGAATATACTGCAAACACATTCATGCAGTTCTAGCACATTTGATGTAAAATAATCATGTTCCGTATATTCCAGGGAATTCTGCTTCAGAAGTCCAGGACGTAAGTAGTTCCACGTGTTATTTCTGTTAGCAGTTTGGTGTAGTACTGGATGGCACTGTGTTTGTAATGTAGTCGTATCCCTGAAAAATTGCATCGGAAATTCTTTCGCTGTCCATGGTGCTGAAAATGAATCTCATGCGGTAAATGAGCTGTCACATTCCTCTCCACCGCTGTGTGCTCTGAAATTCCCAGACAGAACGCATACCCCAAGCAGCATTATTTCTTACTTATATGGCACTGACATATTCTGCAGCGCTTTACAGACATCGTCATCGCTCACTGTCCCCAGAGGAGCTCACAATCAGTACGTATTTTGGTGGGGTAGAGGAAACCCGCAGAAACACAGGGGGAACCTACAAACTCTATGCAGATGTAACTTTTTGTCAGATTTGAACCCAGAACTCCAAGGCACCACCTGAATATGAGCTGAGCGCTGCGATTGGCCAGCGCTCCAGCCCTGGGAGACGGAGACGCCCAGGGCAAAAGAAGATGTCTCCGCCCCAGGCAAAATTGGAGAGGCATAAGCGCCGTTAATGGGGGCTACAGAGGACGAACAGAGCAGCACCCAGGGATACAAGTAAGTGCAGGGACATCCCTGGGTGCCGCTCTCCATGTACATACCTTTGCCTAATAAACTGTGGACCAGTGAAAGGTCCTCTTTAAGTGGAAGAGACAAAAGGACAATACCAGGCACAACCACTGCTAAACTTGGTATTGCCTTGTAAACAATGAGAAGCAGTCAGCCCTTGCTGGGCACTACAACCCCAACAGCTAATCATGGGGGTGCTGAAATGGGGTGCAGATAACCCCTATAATACCCCCTGTAAGGGAACTGCCGGGAAATTTACCATTTAGGCCCTGATTAATCTACACTGGTCTTTAAAAGTCCTGTGACACCGGCGGATGCAATATGACAAGGCACAGGCCTCGTCACAAATGAAATGCCTGAAGTCTACTCCAGCTGAGAGTTACAATAGAGTTCGGTCATTATTTGCTAGTTTCTAGAATGAATAATGATAAATGTTCTGGGGCAGATGCCCACACCCCACCCTTGCCACACTCCCATTTCAGATACCTGGTGAGAGCAGTAAAAATGGCAGGTGCGACTAAAAAAGTCACAATGGCAGATTTGTACCTATAAAACTGGCTGACCTGTTACATGTGGGCTTGGCATATGAAGACATCTGTGTTAGTCCCATGTTCATATGTGCCCACATTACTGAGAAAAATGGTGTCTTAATATATTCAAACGCAAATCTTTCTGCTACTGCTGCACCCTCTGCACTTTGACTGACAGGACCAAGCAATGTAAATGTCATAATGCCTGGCCCTGTCAATCAAAATGCAGAGGGCACGGCCATTGCAGAAAGAGCTGAGCCTCTAGGTGTAAAGGCAACGCCCCCATTGCTCCTAGAGGCTCATTTGTATATATTAAAACATCATTTTTCTTCAGCAATGCGGGCTCATATGAACATGGGACCAACACAGATGACTTCAGCTGCCAAGCGCACATGTAACAGGTCAGTCAGTGTCATAGGTACAGATCTGCTGACAGATGGTCTTTAAAAAGTTGTAAAACTGGATTTTGTGACTTTTTAACACCAGAAAACTGGCATAGGTGGAGTGATAAAGTTTTAATTCTAATCCTAAATAGGTATTGAGTGTGAGTATACTGTATGTACAGCTCGCACACCGTAACATAAATTGTCCTGAAAATATAGTTGTTGTGTCCATCTCTAAACGTAGAGCTGCTTACATATAGATCAATGTTAGTTCAATTCACCAGAGGCTCCGCCATCTTTTCACCCACAGTTATTATCCAGTACAATGGGAGGGCACTATGGGGAGGAATTTGTGAAGCCCTGCACGCCAGAATTCTGGCTACAAAAAGTTGCAAGATAGGGCTTTGCCACCTTTTTGGGGTCACGCACAAAAAAAGTGTGTGACATTTTGGAAAGTTTTGAAGTGGGTGAGAAAGTTGGCATGATTAGCTATGTTAATAAGCCTCACTCCAGATTTATTAACTGAGGCTTTTTAAAAGTCGCAATAAAAGTTGCAAATTCATTCTGATAGGAGATATAGTAAAAAAAAACTGGAGTAGCATTTCTCGACAAAACAACGTGCGCCATTTGATACATTTTTTGCAAAGTACGCATACACAGACCCAACAAAACTGATTTCAGATATTACCCTCATGATACATTCTCCCCATTTATGTAAACCCATTCAGTATTGGTGTAGAACCCCTTTAAGGAATGAATCATTAATCTCTCCATGGTGTCGTTAATCACATTCTTGCAATAATGATTTATGAGCTCAGATTTTAATCCACGTTATACAGCAATTGCACGCGGACACATGGTTATACACGTGAACTATAACAGGCCATCGATGATAAGCATAAAAGTTCAGTTGGGCCATTAATAGGCTTATGAAAAAATTGATCAAGCAAATGAAACAACTGAGTAGTCATAGCATTTTAACATACATCATTAAGAAAAGGACACATTGTCATAGCAATAAATGGAAAAAAATCATGTACCTATCTTCCGTACTCTTGCAATGATCTGAGTTGTAGAAATTCGTACATGAACTGCAGGGGCTGTGCACTTTCTGAAAACAATAATTGAATTTATTCTTCTAACTGGCATCTAATTGTTCTGCTTTGTCTTTTCTGAATGTTTTACTCAACAAATTATCTTTGCAGAAGTGTTCTTGAAAGATAAGAATAAGATTCTTCCTGTGACACGTTTGTAGAATGTTACAAAAAAACTCCATAGAAATTAATCTTTCTAATTGAAAATAAACATATTTTTGGTAATATAAATGCTCAACAAGAGGTCCTGATTAACACCGCATCATAAAATACTGTGCTTTCTGGCTGCAGTAGCAAAGAGGACAGAGAAAGGTTTAGCTACAAAGCAGTGGAGACCCTACTTGTTTTCCACTAGGGTGGGTCAGGAGGTTTCCCTTGAGTAGTACAAGGATGAAGAAGTCCTCTACAGAGAATAGGCTGAACCTCTTTGTTGTCCATCATCTAAACCAGTCATGATGTTCTGAGAACAGCTAAGCAAGTGTACATCTTGGGAGTCGTAGTTTTACCACAGTGGAGAGCCGGAGGTTAGCTATCAGAGATCTAGACTGTCCTCTGACCCTTTCTTTTATTTCCATACTCACTTAAGAGTATTTTAAAGGGGTTGTGCACCCAATACATATTAATGAACTATCCACAGGATAAGTCACCGATATCTGATCGGTGGGGGTCCGACTCCTGGCACCCCTGCCAATCAGCTGCTTGAAGAGCACTGCTTCCTGTTCAAGATTACACTGCGCGTTGTCTCACTTGCAGCATTGATGAAGGGTAATTACAAGTGAGTGTGACAAACACTTGTGCCAACAAGACTTTCGAGACAACGCGCAGTGTACAAGCACCTCCTCCTCTTCAAACAGCTGGTCGGCAGTTGTCGTGATTTGGACCCCTAACAATCAGATATTGATGACCCACCCCGTGGATAGGTCATCAATATGTACTGACTGCACAATCCCTTTAAGGTGACAATTGCAAAACTCTTTGCCTCTTCCACTCATTTTAGCTCTAGGGTGAATCTCAGTGACACAATGTGACACAAAGACCATAAAAGACTGACCATAAAGTATAAAGGTGCTAAATATATATATTTATACTGCATAAAAATTGTCTCCAAATCCTGGTGTTCAGGAGGGAAAATGTATTCTTGACATTGCACGCATCAAACTGGATTCTTTCTTAAAAGCATTTGAATGAAGCTTGAATCCATGCATTTCTGTAGATACTTGGAGAAGTTTCACTTCAGCTCTTCTAGACAGTTCACACAGTGATGTCACAGTTTAGCAGCCCATGGCAATCAGAAGAAGCATAGACTGTGATTGACAAAGGAACGAGAACGGTAGCAAAAGCCAGACCAAGGGACCAAGAAACCAAAGTACCCTCAATCAAGATGTTACTTCAGAATTAGGAGGTAGAAGAAGTCTGTATAACAAATGGCTAGCTTGGAACAGAAGTACCGTACATCTTATGTTTACTGCACATGAGGATGCATTAGCGCTGGAAAGCTTTCATTTTTGGCTGGAGGTACTGTATGCATTCTAACTTATATATCTTTTGGTTTAAGCAATGCCTAATTTATATATTGCAATTCTGTGAGCTGTGATACGTGCCACATAAGCCTGCTGGAAGTATCTGAAATTACTATCACTTTTAAGAGCACTTATCACATCCTTATCACTTTTGCATAAAAACTGAAATATGTGTAGACAATTACCTGAAGGCAGAACATCGTGGAATACCTAATTAGTGTTTTAAAATAAAAATGATAAGAGACTGTATATTTAAAATATATTCATAAATGCCCAACCTAAATTAAAAATGGTGCGACATGACTTTAAACCCCAGCGCTACATATAAACCGTATAGCAGTGGGGTTTAGAAAGCAAGGCCAGGTGGATGATCTGTAAAGGTTGGTAACTATGTCCGACACGTACAAACCATTTCAATGGTTTTCATCGTAGCTTATATTCATGCCTTCCTTGCTATTGTGAAATCAGGTACCTAAGCACTCACTCCCATCTGTGGAAGTCTATATCGGAGGTGTTCGTCTGGTGTTGGGTTTGTGCTTATACATATAAACCATTCAGTAGAAGTACAGCTGCTGCGTAAATCATCACCACTGTCTCAAAACTGGGAAAATACATGGGTTCAAAGGAACCCATGTGGCAATACATACAGAGAAACCTCTTCAAAAGCCTTCTTCATAAGACCAGATTTACAGTGACAAGTTCTCAGAAGACCCACCCCCACTTCCCAATCCCAAGAGATCACTGTCCACTGTAATTCTGGTTGGTCATCTCAAAGAAGTGTTATTGTAGTTTAAGTTTTTCAGTTCTCCATTACTAAATGAAAGCTCATATTTGAAGGGTTACATTTGAATAGGTGGCCAACTTGCAAACAATTTTCTGAGAAAAGTAGGGCTCGATATGTCTGAAGGACTAGGCTAATTAATTGGTTACTAACGTACTTGAAGCTAATTGTTGCATGGTTACAAGGGTTGAAAAGGGGTCCATCAAGTTCAGCCTTTCTCAGATCAATTACACAACACAAATTGTTAGATTGATTATAATCCTCAATTCCATTTGCTATTAGATAGGTATCTAGCCGTTTTTGAAATGCTGACAGTGTCTGCCATTACTACCTCTTGGAGTAGGCCATTCCACAGTTTCCAGATCTGAGGCAACCTGTGGTCAGTGAGCAGATCACTCTGTTTTTCTTTTTTCCACAGTATAACTAACCGTAAAGAACCATTTTCTGTATTGATGTCTATATCTTCTCTCCTCAACATGTAATGAATGTCCCCTGGCTCTTTGCAAAATCCTTGAATGAATAAATCATGTGCCAGTTCTTCGCATTGACCACACATGTATTTATACATGTAAATGAGATCACCTCTAAGGCATCTTATTTCAAAGCTGAACAAATCTGATTTTTCATCTGATGTCTCATGACTATGAACCCTTTCCAGTTCTCCTCTATCTGCAGAACCCAAAACTAAGATGTGGCTGGACAAGGACTTATGTTGACCTGCCTAAATAAGATACTTATAAAATAATATATAGACTCCTCAGGAATTGTGTAAATCCTTTTATAGCATAAAATTCAATTCTGTAACTTTATTAATTTGGGTACAGGAAAACAAAAATATAACCAATAAAAATCAAACACTATTATGATAAATTCTGGAAACCCCAAAGGGCTAGAATAAATCATACGACACACTGAAGGACAGTAGTGCAGGGGGTTGATGATCAAGTCTTCAAAGAAATAACTTGGGGACAAGTTTTCTTTTGAACTCAACAATAGCCGCTGACTATCTCCAATTGGTATTCATCAATGCAAGAACGAATTTATATCATGTAGACTAGCTTCAGTAAAACAGTTCCCTTTCTTTTATCAATTTGCAACTGACTAGATATTATGAGGTATAAGTACAAATAGAGGTCAGACGTGGTGCTTATAGGTCATCAGTATCTGATCGTGGGGGTCCGACACTCCGCCGATCAGCTGTTTGAGAAGGCACCGGTGTTCCTGTGAATGCTGCTGCCTTCTCTCTGCTGACCAAGCACAGTGCTGTACATTGTATAGCTGCTGCGCTTGGTATCGCAGCTCAGCCCCCTTCACTTGTAGGGGGCTGAGCTGTTCCAAGGCCACGTGACAATTCGGCTACTTTTACATCTGCGATTTCCCTTTTCGCTTTTGAGATCCGTCATAGGATCTCAATAGCGGGGAAAACGCTTCCGTTTTGTCCCCATTCACTGTCAATGGGGACCAAACGGAACTGAACTAAAAAGGAATGCACCAGAATGCAATTCATTCCGTTTGGTTGCGTCCCATTGCGGACATGATAACGCAGCGTTTTTATGTCCGCAATGTGGTGCGGAGCAAGACGGATCCGTCCTGACTCACAATTCAAGTCAATGGGGACGGATTCGTTTTCTCTGACACAATAGAAAATGGATCCGTCACCCATTGACTTTCAATGGAGTTCATGACGGATCCGCCTTGGCTATTTTAAAGATAATACAACCGGATCAATTCATAACGGATTCAGATGGTTTTATCAGAACGGAAGCATTTTTGCTGATCCATGACGGAACCAGCAAAAAAGCCAGTGTGAAAGTAGCTGAACGTGTTGTCACTGGCCTAGAGAAGGCTGCAAGAAGGCCGTGGTGTCCGCAGGAGCGATGCTGCCTTCTCAAAGAGCTGATCAGGTGCCAGACCCCCACCATTCAGAAAGGTTTTCAGTATTACAATCTCAGAAAACCCCTTAAATGCAGAGATCATTTAATGCTTCAAAAACAAATCTTCATATGGCTATTGAAATCCACAGTGTGCCAGGCGTTTCAGGACTGTATTTGGAGGGTAAAAAGACTTGTGTTTCAGCTGCTAAATACACTACTGACCTGCCATTCTTTTTTGTGTTGCTGATTTTTCCATGTGATCATAGCTTTAGGAAAGACCTTCCAAAGATGGAAATTAAAGGGGTTTTCCTAGATATTTTTCATGATGATCTATCCTCGTTCTATAGTTCATGAGTATCTGATCAGTGGGGGTCCAATACTCAGGAGCCCCGCCAATCAGCTGGAAGGCACCGGTGCTCACAGTAGCATTGCGGGCTTCTGGCAGCTTTCACTAGGCCATGTAATGTCATGTTCATCAGTCTCATGGCCTAGGCACAGCTCAGCCCCATTGAAGTAAATGGGGCTGAACTGCAATGCCAAGCACAGCCACTATACAATGTATGGTGTTGTGCTTGGGAAGCTGCGAGAAGGCTGCAATCAGCAGTGCCTTCTCAAACAGCTGATTGACAGGGGTCCCGGGTGTCAGACCCCCACCAATCAGATACTGATGCCCTAAGGCCCCTTTCACACGGGCATTGCGGGTGCACTCCGTCAAACAGTGCGGGTGCGTTGCGGGAATCGCCGCGATCTTTCCCTGCGAGTGCAAAGCGCTGTCATTTTTGGTACCCAGACCCGAACCTGCACTTCTTCACAGAAGTGCATGTTTGGGTCAGAAATTGTCCCGCTGGTATTATTTCACATTATAACATAGTTATAATGTAAAATAATACCCTTGGCCATCTTCCTAATGTTTAAACAGGTGCAGAATGGGTTAAAAATGATAAACTAATATTAACTTACCTGGTCCATTTGATCGCGAAGCCCGGCCTCCTCTCCATTAGCTTGCTAGTAGGAAAAGGACCTGTGATGATGTCACATGGTCACATGGACCAATCACATGCTCCATCACCATAGTGATGGAGCAGGTGATTGGGCCATGTGATGCTGTGACATCATCACAGGTCCTTTTCCTACTAGCAAGCTAACGGAGAGGAGGCCGGGCTTCGCGATCAAATGGACCAGGTAAGTTAATATTAGTTTATCATTTTTAACCCATTCTGCACCTGTTTAAACATTAGGAAGATGGCCAAGGGTATTATTTTACATTATAGTGGGAGGCTAACTGGTTGCCGCGTTTGTGCGAGGAGGAGGCGGGGCTTCATGCATTAAAGGCAGCCCGTCCCCCAGAAGTTCGTCGGCTAGAAGCTTCTACTACTTCCGGTACGACCGTGACGACGAGGGGACGCGCAAGGTACAGTGGCAGCCGCAGACGATGGGGGTAAGATCGGTCCGGTCACAGCGGGCAATCGCTCGCAGGGGTATGGGGGGGGGAAGGGGCATACCTGTCAGGCACCTCTGGCCGGAGCACGGAGTCCACACACACGGGCGCAGCAGCAGCAGCTTAGACGCTGCGCACGCGCAGGGTCGCGTCCCGCCTTCGGCGCTCAAGCGGGGGAGACTACATTAAACCTACGGCATGTAAGTTGGATACGGGGGGTTGGCACGGCTCACAGGGTGCTGCGGTCGGCAGGCTTGAGGGCGGCGCTTGCAGGCTGCGGCTTATTGGTGGCTTCTCAGCGGCGCGCGGGGAGGGGTCGAGCATTGGCGGGCCCTGGCTTACATAGATCTTGGCGCAGCAAGAGGTGTGGGGGGTTGTCTTGGTCTCCTCCTTGGTAGAGGAGGGGGTGAGAGCAATGTATGGTTGGGGCAAAAACTCAGGGTGTTTTTTGTATTCATAATAGTTTCACCAGTTAAGGTGAGAACGAGGGTCATCTTTCCATACCGTGCTGTCGTGGTTTCGTTACAGCAACAAGATTATCTATCTTCATTTCCTGGTAAAGTGTATGAGCAGAGGGGAGGGGGAGAAAGGGTATTTGGCCATCGGGGTAATAATGTTTCGTCATGTCGTGGTTAGTTTCAGATCAAGAGGGGCAGTTCGGCTTCAGGTAGGTATGTGGCTCACGCTAGTAGGTCATGTATAGGTGGTAGGTTTCACAAGGGTGTGCACGTAAAAAGGGGGGGGGGGGAAATATGTTCAGAATAGTCCCGCCACTTGAGACTCGCACAAAGTGGTGCTCGCCACTTGAGACTCGCACAAAGTGGTGCCCGCCACTTGAGACTCGCACAAAGTGGTGCCCGCCACTTGAGACTCGTACAAAGTGGTGCCCGCCACTTGAGACTCGCACGAAGTGGTGCCCGCCACTTGAGACTCGCACGAAGTGGTGCCCGCCACTTGAGACTCGCACGAAGGGGTGCCCGCCACTTGAGACTCGCACGAAGGGGTGCCCGCCACTTGAGACTCGCACGAAGTGGTGCCCGCCACTTGAGACTCGCACGAAGTGGTGCCCGCCACTTGAGACTCACACGAAGTGGTGCCCGCCACTTGAGACTCGCATGCAGTGGTGCCCGCCACTTGAGACTCGCACGAAGTGGTGCCCGCCACTTGAGACTTCGCACGAAGTGGTGCCCGCCACTTGAGACTCGCACGCAGTGGTGCCCGCCACTTGAGACTCGCACGAAGTGGTGCCCGCCACTTGAGACTCGCACGAAGTGGTGCCCGCCACTTGAGACTCGCACGAGTGGTGCCCGCCACTTGAGACTCGCACAGTGGTGCCCGCCACTTGAGACACGAGTGGTGCCCGCCACTTGAGACTCGCACGAAGTGGTGCCCGCCACTTGAGACTCGCACGAAGTGGTGCCCGCCACTTGAGACTCGCACGAAGGGGTGCCCGCCACTTGAGACTCGCACGAAGGGTGCCCGCCACTTGAGACTCGCACGAAGGGTGCCCGCCACTTGAGACTCGCACGAAGGGTGCCCGCCACTTGAGACTCGCACGAAGTGGTTTACCGCCACTTGAGACTCGCACGAAGATACAAGGGTTCTGTCTGGCACACCGCAGACCCGATTCGAGTCCTGTCGTTCGCAGACGTGGTAGTAGGGCGATATCACGGAGGGCGGGGGAACGTTTCGATCACAGCTAGTCGGTGAGAGCGGGGTTCATTAAGAAACTCACGGGGGGCAGGTTCACGTAGTTATAGGTGTGAGGTTGGTACAGCTGATAGTCAGGCAGCACAAGGGGTGATAAAAGGTGAAGGGAGCTAGAACCGGGGGAGGGGGGGTGGTGGAGCATACAACCAATGGTAATCCGTTATTTCCTGGTTTAGGATGTCGCAAGGGCTTGACGAGGGAACATCCTCTTCCCATGGGAGCATGGACGGGCAACCCGATCGGGAGCCAACCCATCCATTTAGGTCATGGACCGTGCCAAGACTATCGGCTGAGTTGCGCAGTAGGGGATACCATATCGGGCCTCTGCGAGGAAAGCCGAGCTGTTCCGCCTACTATCAACGGGTGCAACCCCGGAGCAAGAGGTCGTGTCAACTAACACGATTCAGACTTCGCTAACGCAGTTGCATGCATTAATCAGTTCTATGGCTTCTTCTATGGCGGAGTTGCAAACCCGAATGGGAACGATCGAGGCCAATGCAGCCAGTGTCGGTTTGGCAACCCAGACACCAACAGAAGCCGCCAGTGTCCAGGCCTACGTTTCGGGTGGGTCAGGGGTTTCCCGCCATCGCTCCCTCACATTTTGTCCCAGCTAACTTACGCCAGGACATTATAGAAGGCAAGGACGTGAACCTGGCATCCTTGCTCATTGCAGCGCACGAAGTCCCCGAGAATAAGACCATTGCCTGCGGGGAGGTGTCAGTGGTTTTGAGATCAAGAGACGCCAGGCTAAACAGGAAGCTGAGCATACCGGAGTTTGTTCTGGCGTTTAGCTTATTCCGGGACGTAGTGTGTTCAGTTAGCCCGCATAGAAGGGAGGAGCTCGATTTGTACATGTATAAGGTGGTAGATCTGGGGTACAAATACGAGGGGACAGCTTTCACGAGTACCACCGCTCATTCTCTGCTAAAGCCGCGGCGGCACTGGTACAGTGTCAGCGGACTATTGATTGGGCAAACATCGACACCGAATTGTTCTGCCGGCATTTCGCAGGCCTGAAGGCTCCATCATGCACAGCTTGCCACTCGTATGCTCATACGGCAGGCTGGTGTCCGAATGTCGGCAGTACTACGGGGGCAGCCCAACCTAGGAGCGTACCGGGCCCATCTAGTGGTAGGGTGACATCTGGGGTAGATAGGTTCGGACGCCCCATTGTCTATCTGGGCAGATCCCAGATCTGCAATAATTTCAATTACGCGGCTTGCAATTACATGCAATGCAGATCATTGCATTTGTGCGCAGTATGCTTTAGAGCACATCCCCGAGTGGCCTGTCCGCAGAAAGGTCATAATACGGCGTGACTAGGCGTGGTTAACGTGGATCTTCTCGCCTTGTTTCTGCAGGAGCATCCAGAACCAGCGTGGGTGCAGTACGTGGTGACGGGGTTAAGAGAGGGCTTTCACACAGGCTTACTGGCCTCTCCCAAGCCACTTTTGAGTGCAAGAATCTCTTGTCGGCAGCTAGGGATCCAGCCGCGGTCTCGCAACTGATACAATCGGAGTTAGAGCGAGGATATATTTTCGGCCCGTTCAGTAATCCCCTTTTTGATTTTTGGAGAGTGAATCCAATAGGTGTAGTGACGGGCAAATTTAATAATAAAAAGACTAATTTACGATTTATCAGCCCCACATTCTTTACAGATCCCGAGCCTTAACTCTCTTATCCCGTCGGAGGAATTTTCGATGAAATACACTTCCATTGACGAGGCGATTCAGGTCATTCTCAGAGTCGGCAGAGGGGCGTGGTTATCAAAGGCAGACATCACGGACGCCTTCAAACTTCTCCCCATACTACCGAGTTTATGGCGATGGCACGGCATCAAGTGGCAAGGGAAGTTCTTCTTTCCAGTAAGCTGACTTTTGGGTCAAAATCCAGCCCTTGGATTTTTGACCAATTTGCTGGCGCTCTTCACTGGATCTTGGCGAATACTTTCCGGGCGCATCACGTTATCCATTACCTGGACGACTTTCTGCTGATCGAGCCACCGGCAGAAACTCCGCAGGATCTAGGGGTGTTGTGCTCAGTGTTCAAGGATCTTTGCGTACCAGTGGCCCCTCATAAACTGGTGGGTCCCAGCACTGACATCACCTTTCTTGGCATTTGCCTAGATACGGTGAAGATGCAGGCCAGCTTACCACAGGACAAGCTGACTAGGATCAAGGAGGTGGTCCATAGATTCACCCGCGTCCGGGTTACCACCAAGGCAGAGTTACAGAGCCTCTTGGAAATGATGAACTTTGCTATCAGGATCATTCCCCAAGGCCGGTCCTTTATCTCCAGGCTCCTTAGCTTGCTCCCCCGAGCTCGGGATCCTGGCGGCTCGATCCATCTGGATAATGAGGCAGTGGCGGACCTTATTATGTGGGATAAGTTCTTATGTCAATGGAACGGCATTTCATTCTTCTTTCCGGCGGTGTCTAACTCGTCACCAGTAGTGCACACAGACGCGGCGTCAACAGGAGGGTTTGCAGCTATATGGGGCAGGCATTGGTTCGCTAGTGTTTGGGCGGCCGAGGTGCGGGCCATACCAGGGTTTTCACAATGTTCAGCCTTGTTTGAGATCTACCCCATAGTGGGGCGGCACAGGTTTGGGGGAATGTTGGAGGGGTCAGACGGTGTTGTTCGTTACCGACAACCAAGCACTTGCGGAGATAGTGATGAAAGGGAGATCAGCCTCAAGACACATTATGCGGTTTCTCAGGAGATTCGTCTGGCTCTCGCTCCAACATAACTTCCACTTCATGGTGACACATATTGGTGGGCACGATAATACAGCCGCTGACGCTTTATCCAGACTCAATTTTAAACTCTTCTTTCAGGTCGCCCGGACGCGGATCCAACCCCGGCACTAGTTCCACCATACCACCAATTAATCATGGATTAGGTTTCCACATCGATACTGCCAGGGCACTGATGTCACGAGCCCTATCCCGCAATACCCTCAGGACATACAAGACGGCCTGGCTCCGCTTTAATAGCTTCAAAGCGGTTCATCCTCCGGGGACGAAGGCCCCATAACCTACTTGCTGGGGTTTGCTGCCTTTTGCCACTCCACTCTAAAATTGGCCCCTAGTACCATCAAGTTGTATCTCGCAGGCATACAACATCACTTATACATCCGGCATCCAGATCAGCCTTCTTTGTTCACGGCCCATCCCATTAGGACCTTTCTGAAAGGTATTCAGAAAGTCTCCATCAGGTCACACGTCACACGACAACCTGTAACGGGAGTTTGTTCCGGTCCTTGTCAGATAAGTTACGGGAGATCCATTTGGCAGGCAGATCAGCCGGTTGATTTTGACAGCGATGTACCTAGCGTTTTATGGGTTTCTTCGACCCGGGAGTTTACAAGTCCAGCCGCTAGTAAACAGTTCTTGAGGAAAGACCAACTGGTTAGGCACGGTAAACACTTCATCCTAACGCTACACACCTCTAAAACCTCGCAGCCAGGCGAGCCGGTCCCCGTTAGATACTTTCCCACTGAGTCCCAGTGGTGTCCGGCCACGGTCTTGAGTGAGTGGACGCACGCTATCGCTAGTGTTCCAGGCGATGCCCCTTACTCATGATAGAGTCAAGACCCTTAGGCATACAGGCGTTTCTCAGATACATACGGATCTTGCTGTCTAACTCTGAGGTCAATCCCCTTTCTATCACGGGGCATTCGTTCCGCATTAGGGCAGCTTCCGCCGCCTCCAAGAACGGGGTACCGGTGCATGTGATCAAAAACTAGGCCGCTGGAAATCGTCATGTTATCTCCGATATATACCCGACCCCTCGTAGAGATGTCCACCGCATTTCAGAAATTGGTGCAGTAATAAACCAATAAACTACCTTTGTTTAACCAATGGTCTGTCTTTTGGCCTCTTTAGCCTATCCTACGTCGGCAGGCCAGGGCACAACTCTACTGCCTTAGGTGGGGGGTTACAGGGAAGGTTCTAAAGTGTAGCCGTTCCGAGCACAAGTGGGAGGCTAACTGGTTGCCGCGTTTGTGCGAGGAGGAGGCGGGGCTTCATGCATTAAAGGCAGCCCGTCCCCCAGAAGTTCGTCGGCTGGAAGCTTCTACCCACCCACCCGAATCCCCCTTTTTATAAGGCTCCATCTCTAGGGCAGGCCTCTTTAGCCTATCCTACGTCGGCAGGCCAGGGCACAACTCTACTGCCTTAGGTGGGGGGGGGGGGGTTACAGGGAAGGTTCTAACGTGTAGCCGTTCCGAGCACAAACTATGTTATAATGTGAAATAATACAGAACCGGTTACACATCCCGATGGTTGCATAGCAACCATGCGGGAACATCGCAAAGCATCCGCACTTGCTTGCGGATGCTGGCGATTTTCCCGCAGCCCCATTCATTTCTATGGGGCCTGCGTTCCGTTAAAAACGCAGAAGATAGAGCATGCTGCGATTTTCACGCATCGCAAAAGTGATGCGTGAAAATCAACTGTCATGTGCACAGCCCCATAGAAGTGAATTGGTCCGGATTCAGTGCGGGTGCAATGCGTTCACATCACGCATTGCACCCGCGCGGAAAACTCGCCCGTGTGAAAGGGGCCTAAGGATCGGTCATCAGTAAAAATATCTCAGAAAACCCCTTTAAGGCAATACCTCATCTTATAATGTTGGAAGCCAATGGAGTGCAGCATATGTATAACATTTTCCGTCTCCTTGCTGCCGTCCTTGTGACATTAGAAATTAAACAAAAAAAAAACATTAATGGAAGGAAAACTTGTTTGAAGATAATTGGCTAGATCTGCCAAATGGAAAAAAAAATAGACAAGAAAATATGAGTGAATCTTTTGAAAAGGAAACTAATTAAAACTGGCTAATCCGATCCTATTACTGTCTGCAAGACTGTGACCGAGTCAGAGAAATAATACACTGACAGATACGGGCTTAACTGGACTGAGCTTTAACAGTTTCCTCACATTATCCATGACTTTGAAGTGGTTAAATAAGTGGGAGAGATGTCACAAAACTTCAGGCTTCCAGGAAACAACTGCGGCAATGTAAGTGTAATATGGGAAACAGCTGGTTTACAGAGATGGCGTCTTGTGAATACTGAAAATGTTTTCTCTGGTTGGTTTAATATTTCACGCCTACAGGTGAACCTCTAACAAAATGCATATTTTATATTTTCAGGTCGATGTCAATTGATACGAATAGGCGGTTTTGCCAACCAATGCAGAAAGCTCATTAAAGGGATTGTCTGGTTTCTAGTTATCCTCAGGATGGGTCATCAATATCAGATTGGCAGGGGTCCGTCACCAGGCACCCTCGCCAACCAGCTGGTGTAACTGCAGCTTCTCCATCTCACTCAATTTAATTGGATGGGGCAGCTACACTCAGTGTCGGACTGGGGTGCCTAGGGCCCACCACTAGAATTTATTTTGGGGGCCCACTCTACCTGCCATAAAAAGAAGTATTACTTGTATATTTTTCGGCCTCGCGTACATAAACGTGTGCATTTTAAAATACAAGTCAGCATGCAGAACAGAATTGTGCACTGTACAATATTAAAGTGTCTCTCAATAAGCAACTCAATTAGTTGATAACTTAAGGGGGGGGGGGGTATCAGAAAAGCGCCAGAAAAGTGACTTATTGAAAAAAAAGTCACAAGTGCCTCTTCTTACTCTGCACTCACCACTTTTCCAAAAGGGAGCATGACAAGGGTGGGAAAGGGGCGCAGCCAACAGCAGAGACAAATCTTTCTGCATTTACACCATTTTTTTAATGCAAATAAAGCCAAAAATCCAGGGGCAGACTTGCCATAAACCCTATAGGGAATTTTCCTGGTGAGCTGATGACCATAAAGCCACCCAAGCCCTCCTCACTGCCGCTGTCCGGGTACATACTACTGGGGGAACTATAGGGGTCATTATCATAGAAAGTCCAGGCAGCATGCTGAAGGTAGGGCTGGCCACTTCTTACCTCCTAAGGCTACTTTTACACTAGGATTCGTTTCAGGGCTCTCACAAACGGTCCAAAACGGATATGTTCAGCGCCAATGCATTCTGAATGGATAAGGATCCGTTCAGAATGCATCAGTTCGGCTCCGTTCCGCTTCTATTCCGTTTTGGAGGCAGACACCAAAACGCAGCTTGCTGTATTTTGGTGTCCGTCTGAAGAGGCGGAGCCGAACGGATCCGTTTTTAATTACAATGTAAGTCAATGGGGACGGATCCATTTTCAATGACACAATATGGTGCATTTGAAAACTGATCCGTTCCCCATTGACTTTCAATGTAATTCAAAATGGATCCGTTTTGTACTTTGTCATTTTTCTTTAAACCCTAATGCAAACTGATCCGTTCTGAACGGATACAAACGTTTGCATTATAGGTGCGGATCCGTCTGTGCAAATAAACAGACGGATCCGCACCAACGCAAGTGTGAAAGTACCCTAAGCCTCCTGCTACATACTAAAGACAATCGGAGGAGGAGAACATGGATATTGATGACCACCACAGAGAGACAGCTTATGGGGAGGTATTTGGTTCTGTGGGATAGTATTCTGTGCTGCACTATGGTATTACTGACCTTGCCAACTTGTCTTGGACCCATCTACTTGTGTTGCCCCACCTTCTGTCAATTCTAAAGCATCTACAACACTGGGGCCACTTTTAGTTTTTTTTCCAGGGCAACTTTAAGTTCCCAGTCCGTCCTTGCAGAAATGTACGGCAGCTCTGAGCTGTTATAGATTTTTGTTTAGGTGCACAGACTGCAGGAGGAAGAACCTATAAATTAGACGCTTCCCTCAACAGTGCAGGAGAGATCAAGACCGGCATAGAAAGCACCCATCTTGATAAATCTCCCCTTAGTCTGCTATTTACAGTCAGTAGTATGGACATCAGTCACACATGGAAATTTCATATCCTAGATTAACCACCCAGTCCCTCAGCAAGCCTAAAAAAGAGTGATCTTGTGATGTCACATTGCTGAGTGCCACGTCCTGCGGCCTAAAGTGTTCCCATGCATACCTGTGATGAGATGAGTATTTTTTTTAATTTGTTGCCATTATCATGGGTTTATATACAGGGGGCAGTATTGGGGCATTGCATACACAGAAGGCATTATTTTTTTTAATTCCCTGCCTTCTGTGCCACTCATATACCTGCGTACTTCTGTCTAAACAACAAATAGCCTATTGATTTCAAAGGGGTCCATCTGGCTGTCAAAATGGACAAAAAATAGGACATGTCCTATTTATTGATGACCGCAAGAATACCAGCCAAGTAAATGGCCCCATAGTCTACAATGGTACTGAAAATGGCCGTGTGGTGGTTGTAAAAAAAAGGTCTGTTTTCCATTGTTGTGTGAATCAAACTAATTAATTTTGTTTACAGGGGAATGGGAAAGAAAGTAAATCTATTGTTTTGTTTTTTTTTGCTTTTTTAAGGCATGCACTGTGCTGTATAATGTGTACCCCTTATTAGCACATTATGTCACCATAATACATATAATTTTTTTGGGGTGAAATTTTTTTTTTTTTTTTTTTTTTTTTATGTTTTACTTGTGCCTGTGCCACCCATGGACTGTAAATGCTATATTATCTATATTACCCTGAGGTGCCTTGGTTGGTATTGACTGTGGAAGCTTTGGGTTAAACTGTAGGGTTGGTAATTATCTCTTATCCCAGCCGTAAGGATATTGTCACATGTAGAGGCTGCTGCATGGCCAAGCTGTGGTCAAAAGCCTGAAGACCTCGGAGTCTACAAATGAATTAAGGGTTTACTACTTGCTAACAGTTAAAGGGGTTCTCTGGGCTTTTACTATTGACTCAGGATAGGTCATCAAAATCAGGTTGGCAGGGTGCCGGGTGTTGCAAAGACCATAGACAGCAGTAGCGAACAGGAAGACAGAAGGGAGACGGCACATGCACACTGCACACGTCATCTCCTCATACAGCTGATGGGCGGGGGTGCCACTGCACTAGCATTGGCCGCAAGCTCTTCCGCTCTTGCCCCAGGTGTGTGCACTTCTTTTCCTGTTAAGCTACATCTATTACTATGAAAAAAGGGGAGGGAGGGGCGCCTGTGAACGCACGCCAGGGGGTGAGGCCGTGCCAAAGCTATAAAGGCCTCCACCCCTCCCACAAATGCAGGCTGATACATCAGCCTTATTATTTGTGGTCATGGCTATGGCTACGGAATGTCCGGAAACCTACAGACATGACATCAAGACTGGCCCGGCTGGACCTGTCCTGGCGGACCTGAGAATGACTGAATTGTGCCCTTTGTCATTGCCGAGGGTAGGCCTAGAAGTGGTCAAAAGGGAGCCGTGTAGTGTGGGAGGAACTGATGGCTCCCCCTGGTGGACTGATCGGTGATGATGCGCCAATCTAGCTGACCCTGCCTATGTATGGGATCTATCAAGGACTAGTAACCCCCTGGTCCTCAAGGAATGGAGAACCGAGAAGCATGGCCGACAAGTGGATATGCTGTAAAAGGGCCCAAGAAACGCCATCTAGGGGGAAGGAAAGACTCGTGAGAGTTCCCCTGGTATCGCTGACTTTTGGCTGCCCTTGGGGGATACTTGCCGCCCTGAGATGGGTGAGCGACAGACGAATGGATGAACACGTTAGCCTGAGACGGAGATAAACCAAGCCTGGGCAATCCAGGGATACTGATATAGACTGAGCCTGGGCGATCCAGGGATATGGAAATAGACAGAGCCTGGGCGATCCAGGGAAACGGAGATAGACCGAGCCTGAGCGACCCAGGGATACGGAGATAGACCGAGCCTGGGCGACCCAGGCATACGGAGATAGACCGAGCCTGGGTGACCCAGTGATACGGAGATAGACCGAGCCTGGGCGACCCAGGGATACGGAGATAGACCGAGCCTGGGCGACCCAGATTACGGAGATAGACCGAGCCTGGGCGACCCAGGGATACGGAGATAGACCGAGCCTGGGTGACCCAGGGATACGGAGATAGACCGAGCCTGGGCGATCCAGGGATGCGGAGATAGAACGAGCCTGGGCTATCCAGGGACACGGGAACAGATCGGGCCTGGGCGAACCAGGGATAAGAGGATAGGGAAATGTATGCCGCTGAAGAAGTAACTGATGAGTTGACGCACTGTGCGAAGTAATCACAGGATACCGGGTGGATGGGCTGCCATGGAAGTTGCTGGTGAGCGCACAAGTGCAAGGCGAAGTACACTGCCCCCGACTGGATGCACAGTGATGTGCGACTGGAGAACGCACAAGAGAGCTTAAATTAGGAGTGTCAGACAAATCGACAGGTGTCCTGTACCGGCAAGCAGTATAGGGCAGAAAAGCAGGATTTAAAGGCTTGATTTTTTGCTAAATTTTTGTGCGGTTTTGATGTGTTTTTGTGGCTGTATAGTTCATTGCAGAACTGCATTTGCAGCTTGCGGTTTTTGGCGCACACAGAACATACAGCATTTTTGCCACCTTATATTCATTTCAATGGAAAATTCGCTGCGGATTACAAGCCAAGACAGGGCACGCAGCTTATTTTTTAAATGGCAGTTCTGTTTCCATTGAAATTAATGAGAGTCTGTCTAGAGGCATTTTTGGCGCTGATTGTGACACAGAAAACAGCCCAGAATCAATGATAAAAAACTGCATTTGAACAGGCCCTTACACT
Organism: Bufotes viridis; assembly: GCA_033119425.1. NCBI lineage: Eukaryota > Metazoa > Chordata > Amphibia > Anura > Bufonidae > Bufotes > Bufotes viridis. Next base: position 149,712,647 of record CM065589.1, on the reverse strand, counting down.
CTGAAAACTAGCACTGGTCTGAGATCAGAGACTTCCCCAATGTGGACCCCTCACATCTATCAAGACATCAGAAAATCATAAGATCATGATGATAGTTTATATAGTTTATGTAAGAACAGTATGTTCTTTTCTTTGTGTGACTGGATACAATGTATTTGCCGCTTACAAAATGATTTGCATTTATGTTATCTCTAAAGCGACGGCTCTCAGGGCTCAGATCTGCATTTATCTTAAATCAAAGCACCAATGAAGAAAAGTACAGTATTCACCAGATCATAATAAACACAAATATCATATACATTCAAAGAACACATTCAAAGAATTAATGTAATAATGCAAAATTGGGTTGCATTAGAAGTTTAAGATAAAGGTATTGGATAACAAATGCTGGTAACAATCAGTATAAGTATAGGAAAAGTGAACAAGTCAAAAAAACAACTGGACATATGAGGCAGATTTTCTTTATATGAATAGACAATAATCATATTACTATTCAGTGATTTTAAATACAAGGGAGGGTTGTGACTACCTTTCTGCCATAAGAGGTTTAAAATGACGTGCAAATGGTTTACATGCCCTAAGATTAGTCACTTCCTAATTTACTGTTCGTAATGTCGACATCATGGAGGGGGAAACCATAAGGATTTTATAACTCTTTTCAAAAGTGGCAAGGTTGGTGTAAAATGTCAAAAAGTCAAAAAATTTTGCACAAAACTACTTACACCAAAATTTGTGACTTTTGTACTCGTTTTCTGGTGTACAAACTTAGGGGGTCATTTAGAATACTGAAATACGCCTACATTAGGCATTTTTCAGGCACAGATCGGTAAGTTGCGCCACTATCTGCAACTTCGCCCCATTCATGCCAGGTCTATAAACTTAAGAGTGGCGGGGAAGGGGACGGGTCGGGAGGTCTGTCTCATTTACATATTCCACGCCTGTTTCAGGCATTGAAAAAGGTCTAAATGTAAGACAGCTTGGAAGCTGTCTTACATTCAAAGTTATATACTGCATAACGTTGTTAGGGATTTATTAAAACGCTGGTCTTAATAAACATGCCCCTTACTACATTTCCTCCTAGTGTTTATCTGCTGCTTCAGTGATGTCCAGCACATTTAACATGTTTTCTCCCCTCTACCCCTCCTCTCTTCCATGAAATATAAGGAGTCACGCAATTAATTCCTCTTATTACTATCTACTGCTCCTTTGCTCTGAGGGATTGTGTTTCTCATGCTAGGCAGCAAAACAGTTTCTCAGTAGCAAATCTGTGTTCACCATGAAGACAGTCAGTAATTATATCACTAACTTACACCTCATAATAGACATGTTGTCAGCTGTAAATAGAGCCAAGGTGTGGGAGGGTAAAGGAGACATGGAAGCTGTAGTTCTTTACATGATAATCCTACCCACAGCAAGCCATAGTAGCATAAATACAAATGTGCTATACAGAGCTGGGTAAGACAATCAAAATTTGATATAACTACCATTACTTTGAGCTTTGGTGACATAATTGAAACTGGTCACATTGAAATACTAATGCTTAGGTCAAGGTCACTAAATATACAAGGCAGTATCAGATAACTGTGAAAATGGTTGAAATCCCTTGATTCCATGTGTCTTTAGGACTGAAATACAAAATAATATATGTTTTTTTTGTGAACCTGGTAACAAAAATCCAGAATTTTACAGTGACTGATACATACAAAATAGCACAATATCAAAAGCTCAGCTTTTTTCATACTGCACGGCATACCTCAACATGAACTGTTGGACCATTGAGCTTCCTGCCACTGATACAAAGAATGTTACGATGTCTCCTACTTTCACAGGATCTGGTGGGTATCGTATCTGAACATTGTTATCCACTGGAAGCACAGACATTCTCATCGTGTCTTGAGTGGGATAAACGACGACACTGCCAAATCTTTCCATTGCACTTGAGACTTTTTGATCATTGTCCTTATTGGATTGAATCCTATTTGACCATTTTGTTTCTTGTGAAGAACATTCTTCATCTTCTCTGGTAGTATAGACAATGTAGTGCAGTTCAACTGGTATTCCTTGTGGGGAAACTGAGAATCCGTGAGAATCCGTGGGAGAAGATGTGCTTAACCAACTAGGCAAAAACTCTAGCTCTGCTACACATAACCCCAGCCTCCCTTTCAGCCTGCAGCTTGCTGAAAGCTCACGGTTTTCGAAGACAGCAACCATTCTCACACATGGCAAAATCTCCGATGGATGATAGTCCTCCCAGTCCTTCCCCGTAATATAAAATAAAGCCTGCACTTTGGGTTTGTCAGAATATATAGAGCTCTCTATTATGTGGGATTTTAACTGCCAGTTAAATGTGAATCTGTTGGTAGAACTGAAAGTACTTGAGGTAATGATCACATTTTTTGGCAGAGTTTGTTCTGCTGAATAGGGTCCATAGGTGGCATTTATCGCCGGTGGCACCTTGGCTTTATATATGAAAAATGGTTCTGTCCGGGACTGTAGGCTCGAGTTTTTCATGAGGTCTTGATTGGCCTCTTTAAGGAAGAAAGAAACTTCAGAATTACAAACGTGATAGTTCACAGGTAGGAACACCGGGACGGATGAGAACCTTTGTATACTGTCCATGGTCACCCGACTTTCTGTCACTGTATAAGAGAAAGAAAGAACATTAAAGTCAACAAACTTCAACCGATGAAAATTAATGTTTTTTTTTTTTAATTTAATAGACTGGTGGTCATAGAACATTTTATGAAGCTTATGAAACAACGTTAAGGCCCCTTTCACACGAGCGAGTTTCCCGCGCGGGTGCAAAGCATGACGTGAACGCATAGCACCCACACTGAATCCTGACCCATTCATTTCAATGGGTCTGTGTACATGACCGTTTTTTTTCACGCATCAGTTCTGCGCTGTGTAAAAAACGCAGCATGTTCTATATTCTGCGTTTTTCACACAGCCCTAGCCCCATGGAAGTGAATGGGGCTTCCGTGAAAGCAGGTGCGGATGCAATGCGTTTTTCACTGATGGTTGCTAGGAGATGTTGTTTGTAAACCTTGAGTTTTTTATCACGCAAGTAAAAAATGAATTAAAACGCATTGCACCCATGTGGAAAAAACTGAACAACTGAATGCAATCGCAGACAAAACTGACTGAACTTGCTTGCAAAATAATGTGAGTTTTACTGAACGCACCCTGAACGCATCCGAAGCCAATCCGCCACGCTTGTGTGAAACAGGCCTAAAGGAGTTTTTGAGAGTAAAAAATAAAGCAGTTTAAAGGGTCTGCCTTTTACCAGAAACAGCGCCCCTCCTGTCGAAGGACTGTGCCTGATACTGCAGCTTAAGGCTCTATTCACACATCTGCAATTCTGTTGCGCATTTTGCGGAATGGAATTGCGGACTCATTCATACCAATGGGGACACACTATGTTCCGCCCGGGTTCGGAATTGCGGATCCGCACTTCCGCGTCCGCACTTCCTATTCTTGTCCTCAATTGCGGACAAGGAAAGGCATTTTCTATGAGAGTGCCCGCGATGTGCCGTCCGCAAAATGCGGAACACACATTGCCGGTGTCCGTGTTTTGCAGATCGGATCCGCGGATCCGCAAAACACATACGGACGTGTGAATGGAGCCTAACACCTTCTACTGCAAAGGACTGACCGGTAATGCCACAGAAAACTCATGGAAATCTATGACACTGTTTCTGGAGAATATTGCCCTGCGCTCGTTCCACCCTGCTAATGGCCTGCAGACCACGTCAGTACAGGCTACAAGCAGAGCCAGCACAGGGCAGGAGCTTCTATATTACATCGTTGCTCTGTCTGCACCCGCTAGGGCGCCGGCCTGCTGGGGGCGCTCTGGTGGGCTACCCCTGTCTGGGGCTGTAGCAATGGGCGAGCGGCTCTTGAGCCGCCCCCCGCACTGCTACAGGGGGGCCTAGGGGTGGAGGTCCTTCTTAAATATGGCAGAGCAGGCACCTGCTTACCCTGATGGCAGGTGCCTGCTGTGTCAGTAAATTATCGGAGGATAATAAACAGCGCGCTGGAGGACTGAGGAGCTGCACCAAACTGGACCCCAGGGAGGTAAGTGTTTGACTGCATGAGTGTCTGCCTGTGTGTGTCTGTCAATGAGTGAGTGTATGTATGTCAGTCAGTGAGTGCATGTCTGTCAGTAAATGTCTGTGTTTATGTGTGTCTGTCATTGAGTGTCTGTGTGTGTATGTCAGTGAGTGAGTGTTTGTTATTGAGTGAGTGTGTGTATGTCACTGAGTGTGTATGTCTGTCTGTCAGTAAGTGTCTGTGTGTGTGTTTGTCAGTGAATGAGTGTATGTCTGTCAGTGAGTGTGTGTGTGTGTGTCTGTCAGTGAGTGTACGTGTGTGCGTGTTTGTCAGTGAGTGTCTGTGTGAGTGTATATGTGTGTGTTTGTCTGTCAGTGAGTTTCTGTGTGTGTGTGTTTCAGTGGGTAGGTGTATGTCTGTCAGTAAATGTCTGTGTATGTGTGTCTGTCATTGAGTGTCTGTGTGTGTATGTCAGTGAGTGAGTGCTTGTCATTGAGTGAGTGTGTGTATGTCACTGAGTGTGTATGTCTGTCTGTCAGTGTCTGTGCGTGTGTGTTTGTCAGTGAATGAGTGTATGTCTGTCAGTGAGTGTGTGTGTTTATGTCTGTCATGAGTGTCTGTGTTTGTATGTCAATGAGTGAGTGTTTGTCATTGAGTGTGTATATGTCAGTGACTGCGTGTCTGTCAGTGAGTTTCTGTGTGTCTGTCAGTGACTGCGTGTCTGTCAGTGACTGCGTGTCTGTCAGTGTGTGTGTGTCTGTCAGTGAGTTTCTGTGTGTCTGTCAGTGAGTGCGTGTCTGTCAGTGTGTGTTTGTCTGTCAGTGAGTTTCTGTGTGTCTGTCAGTGAGTGCGTGTCTGTCAGTGAGTGCGTGTCTGTCAGTGAGTGCGTGTCTGTCAGTGAGTGCGTGTCTGTCAGTGTGTGTGTGTCTGTCAGAGAGTTTCTGTGTGACATGAGGGGACGGCAAAATGGATCTTTGCCTAGGGCGGCAAAAATCCTTGCACCGGCCGACAAATGCTATGACTATGTACTAGAGTATGAATGTTAACGTGAACTTCAGGCATCTATTTCACTAGGAAAAGTAAAAAAAAAAGGGTACATTACAAAAATCCTTTTCATCACATTAGAAGAGGTTTTGTACTTTAATTTTCCTAAATGTATTGGCAGCACAATTTTTATAATGTGTCTCCTATTTACATATTACACCACTAACCACTCTGTAATAAAAATATATGTAACAGTACAATGATAAGATGGCTTTAAAAGTGTTTCCACTGACATACTGTATATCAATGATCTTATCTTTCCTCATTTCTACGTTCCTCTCAGCAGGATTACTGACTGCTTGGGTCCATAGCTGTCACAAAGTATTCGAAATTCCGCGGATCTTAGTATATTTACTCAGTACTATCACCCATACATCTTGCACATGAAATTAAAAGCTGTTTTATTGACAAAATTCACTGTGATCTATAATGTGTGTAGATAGCTTTGTATTTCTAGCTCTCCAACAAACATAATTTATATGATCCATGATATATAAAAGCAATTGCATTGGATATTACGCTAGAAGCCAGTACAACATGATTAAATCACTTTTATTGGGCATTGTTAACTGCCACACCAGAGGCGACAATAGCAGCGCGGAGGGTTAATCATTATTATTTGCTGTCTTGCAAAGATTCCAGAGATAAGAATTTTATTTTACAAGTACAAATATCTAGTCTATTTGATCCATTTTTTTCTTTCTGCTTATTTTTCTTGAAGAGGAAGATTGTACAACAGCCTAGTCCAGCAAAACACATTGCATTTATCTTGTAATTAAAATCCTACAGACAGGTCTGTCATCTGTGTAGAACTGAATGCTTAAAGGGAACCTGTCACCAGGAAATTCCCTGATAAAGCAGGCACACTGTCTTGTAGGGCTGACTCTGCTGAATATATTGATACCTTTCACTTGGTGATCTGTCGCTTTATTGTGGAGAAAAAGCACTTTTAATCCATATGCTAATGAGCTGATTAGAGTCCAGTAGTTGATATGAGTCCAGCGTTTTCTCTATTCAGAGCTGTAGCCACTCCCCTATGAATGAATGATGTAATAAACCACGCCCCTTTTACGTCTGAAGAAGTGGATAGGGGAGTGGCTACAGCTCTGAATAGAAAAAACGCTGGACTCTAATCAGCTCATTAGCATATGGATTAAAAGTGCTTTTTCTCCACAATAAAGCGACAGATCACCAAGTGAGAGGTATCATTATATTCAGCAGAGTGAGTCCTACAGGGCAGCATGCCTGGTTTATCAGGGAATTTCCAGGTGACAGGTTCCCTTTAAAGCTTTGCAGTGAAGGAGAGAACCTCTCACAAGCTGTGAATTCTGTATTTCTACTTATTTTTTAAATTTTTTGATGATTTTTTATTTTCCTATGCCTAGCCGTCCAGTTCTGTACATGTAACATTTCGGTAGTCATCTCATTATCATCACAGGCAGAAAAACAATGACAGATATCACTCTGTATGGATACCACAGGATTCACCATTCACAATAGGTGATATCGCAACATATCTACTCCCTCCTGACCTCTGCACAGGTCACAGAGCATGCCCAGAAACTCTCTAATAGAAGGACCCCTCCGGTCTGTCTGTCCCCAGACCACGTGGTTGCTCTCAAAGAACAGATGGCCAGTGTAAAATATGCTGCATTTTAGGATTTTTAAAAAATATTGTTAGGGATGTGGAAAATGTAAAAATAACCAACTAACGCCTGCTTTTCTTAATGAGGACCCATAGGAGATGAGTTGAGCGCAATTGTCTAGGCAACCTCAGATAAGCAGATAGTGTTGGACAGGGGAAGTGTGTTATAATATGGCGATGATTCGAATAAAGCTTATAATGCATTGCGGTGTTGAGTTCTCCTTGGATTTCTTTGCAGTAGATCTCCGCTGTGGCTAATGAAACGTGGGGGTCAAAGATGTCATGGCATCCATATGCATAGTGTCATAAAACCTAATGGGACAACCCCTTTAAAGTAGAAATCCAGCTGAAATTATTTTCCAATACACCCTAGATCAGGGGTGGGCAACCTCCGGCACTCCAGCTGTGGTGAAACTACAACTCCCAGCATGCATACTAACTGTGCTCTTCTCCGAACTCCCGTCGAAATGAATAGAGCATGCTGGGAATTGTAGTTTCACAGCAGCTGGAGTGCCGAAGGTTGGGCATATTGTAGAGGCAGACTGAGGATCTTCTAAGGGTACGGCCACATGGTCACGTTTTTGCATGCAGTTTTGGATCAAAAAAGGAGAGAAAATATAAAAGACAGATATGACTCCTCCTTGTTGAAATTCACTACTGGTTTTAGCTTCCAAAACTGCATGCAGAAACTAAGGACTACATCCCACAGAGGACACCGTATTGTGAGTTTGCACCTCAGAATTCATTTCTAACAAGAGCACCCCACCTAATACCAGACTGGAACCCCACACCTGTGGGGGTGCCCCGAAGGGAAGAAAAGATGCCTCTTTCCCATCGATGCACAGCACCAGGCAGTGCCAGAGTGAGGACCACCATGTGAGTAACTACTAACGCCAAAATTGCTACTACCACTCCTGTCCTCCACTCCTCTCCCCTCGCCTAGAACCATTGCAGATCTTTAAATTCAAAAGATCACAATGACTGTCCAGCCTTAATTGGTAATCTAATGGATCTGGTGTTTGTCAGGATGACAGAAGTACCAAAAATTAAAGCTCTAGACTTAGGCCCCTTTCACACGGGCGTGATTTCCGCGCGGGTGCAATGCGTGAGGAGGACGCATTGCACCTGCACTGAATCCAGACCCATTCATTTCTATGGGGCTGTGCACATGAGCGGTGATTTTCACGCATCACTTCTGCGTTGCGTGAAAATCGCAGCATGTTCTATATTCTGCGTTTTTCACGCAACGCAGGCCCCATAGAAGTGAATGGGGCTGCGGGAAAATCGCAAGCAAGTGCAGATGCAGTGCGATTTTCCCGCATGGTTGCTTAGCAACGGGACCCGATCTTTATTATTTTCCCTTATAACATGGTTATAAGGGGAAATAATTGCATTCTCAATAAAGAATGCTTTGTAGAATGTGGATTAAGGGGTTAAAAATAAAAAACTTTACTCACCTGAGCCACTTGATTGCGTAGTTGCCAATCTCTCCTTTCTTCTTCAAGCATCCCGGACCATGTGATTGGACTTTGTGATGTGACGTCATCACAGGTCCTTTAGACGGCAGCTAATGCTTGAAGAAGAGAGGAGAGATCGCCAGCTACGAGATCAAGTGGCTAAGGTGAGTTAAGTTTTTTATTTTTAACCCCTTAATCCACATTCTACAAAGCATTCTTTATTAAGAATGCTATTATTTTCCTTTATAACCATGTTATAAGGGAAAATAATAAAATCTCCAGAATACTCAACCCGAAACCGGACTTCACTGATGAAGTCCGGGTTCGGGTCTGGGTACCAAACATGCCGATTTTTCCACACGCGCGTGCAAAACGCATTACAAACGTTTGCACCCGCGCGGAAAAAACGCGCATATTCCCGCAACGCACCCGCCTCTTATCCGGGCGTCAAACATGACGCCCGTGTGAAAGAGGCCTTAGAACTTGATAAAAAAAAAAGGTTCTCACTTTAACCATCACTGACAAACTCTACGGGGGGAATTTATCATAGACTGATGCCTTACACCGCTCTATGATATCCCCTGCACTGCCAGAGTATGTGCCTAATTTATGACGGAGATAAATTCGGAGTCCGTGTGCCTAGACGGAAATCTACAGCAGCTCGAAGTGGCAAAGGCAGAATAGACACACCAATATTTTGTCAGAGTGGCATTTAAAAAGATGCAAAAATGGGGTTTGCTATTTTTTTACATCAGAAAACTGCTTTGGGGGAATGATAAATTCCTCCTATATTCTTTTACATTATTTCATCACATTGTTCATGTAGGACAGGTAGGAAGTTGCCATCAATGGATAACATGAGCATTTTTGAACTTCCACAACACCACAAAAGTGAAGACGACTGGTTGAGGAAACGCAGCTTGATAATGGATCAGACTTCTGCCCAACCTCATTTTAAACATATGATGAAACAAACAGAGCTACAGTAACTGTGCAGCCAATTTCTGCCTACTGTCAAATCCTTTATGTCCCTCAGAGAGGCTAGACCAAGATGGTATTTCTTTAGTCAGTTTTATTCTAAGCACAATGACATAACGCAGATGAAAAGAATGAAAATAAGGGAAAAGCTTCCATAAGGAGGAGTTCTGCTGGGCACCATGTGCACGCAGTGAGTTATTAAATGGATTTTGCCCTCCCTGTGGTTAGACATTTGGTTCTTCTTTTGGATCTGTCTATTGCAAGACTGCAAGCCATTCTGTCACTGAGGCAGAAGCTTACAATAATACTGTATTCACAAATGGAAAAAAATGTGCTGGCATGAAATCCAGTATGAAGGAAACAGTTGTCCGAAATATTAGAAAACCAGAAAATAAGAAAAAGTATATCACATCAGTACAATTTCGGTAGAAGCACTCTGAAGCTAGTTGTCGGCCCCACGTACCTATAAGAATGTATGCCCATCTGGGACAAGCAGCCATGTTTATTCTGTAGGAAAGGAGGAGAAGAGCACACTTCTGTTGTTGAACTCCAACAAACCCCATCTCCAGTTCCACCGTCTGCTGTACATGACAGAGGGACTGCCCACATACACATCAGATTGTCAGCAACTATCGCCCAAATTACCAGGCAATGCCTATAATAATCATGCTGCTAGGGAGGGATGACAAGTGATGTCTACAGTGTTTCAGCAACTAATTTTTCCTGTCCTTTTTATAAGAATAAAAACATGGTGGACATGCCACAAAAGGACCACATGTCAACATAGCTTTAGATGGGTTTCAATCATTTTTTAACAGACTACATCATTTACAGTAAAAAGAAAACCTGAGAATGATCCTCCCCAAATTCTATAAGGGTACAACCTGGGGGGACCTGGGGTGACGTCACCGTCATGTGATCAGTGCAGGGGGCATGGCTCAGCACAGAATCCAGTGCTGAGCCACGCCCCCTGCACTGATCACATGACAGTGACGTCACCCCAGGTCCTTCGGCTGTTCAACAGTTCGGGTTGGTGGCAGCCGCCCCTTATGGATTCCAGATGCCGCTATAGTGGAATCCATCACGGGATGCGCGACTTACCACAACCCGAACGCCGAACACCGGACTTTTTTTTAAAGTTCACTCATCTCTAGTCGTGATCTGCTCGCTTCGAGGCCAGCTGTGGTTCCAAACCGCCCAGCCAATTAGGCCACAACCCGAATGGATGTGGTCGCAACCTAATAATTCTATAAAGATTGTGATATTCACATTTATATACTCATCTTCTTATGTTCTTATAATTATGGTTAATACTTCTGGACATTTAAGGATCCATTAGCAGTTTTCGAAAGGTTAGGCCGTGTTCACATCTGTGTTGAAGGCTCCTTTAGGGCAGTGTTCCTCAACTCCAGTCCTCATGGCCCACCTACCGATTTGAGAATATCCCACTGAATGAATACCTGTGGTAAACCCTGAAGCATGGACACTAATTATATCACATGCTCAACGCCAAGGACCGGCAGATGGGCCCTGAGGACCGGAGCTGAGGAACCCTGTTTTAGGGCATGCTGTGCTATTTTATCAGGTGAAACCCAACGCACTCCCTTATAGTCAATGGGCTCATAGGATGCCATTTGTGTCCATCGTGTGCCGAACCTTGTGCTTCTGTTATTTTCATTGTTCTGCGCCTATAACTGAACAGCGCAACACAAATAATGAGTGCAAATGTGAACATGGCCTTGTGGTGTTCCTTATTATGATGTTACATTGGGAGAAAGGTTAATGGCGACTGTAAAGTGAAGGGTCACGGTATACTGTTTCACATTTGTACTAATGTCAGCAAGCAAGGAGAAAACTTCTATTTTACAGATCTTCTGATGGGCTGCAGTTTATCAGGTCCTTAAATGACTCCGCTTTTTTCTCCCTATTATTCAGTAATCATATGTCCCAAAATCCACTTACGGAAAGTAACAGATCCCCGCAAATTGCAATTCTGACGGAAAATCGTATTACAATAATCCATCGTCTAATCCAAGATTATTACATTCACCTTTATACAAGAATAAAAATGAATGTCCTCTGCTAGAATAAGTATGGCACGAATGTATCACTGAAGACTAAATAGAGATTATAATTAACTGTGGCTGAATAAATCTACATTTAACATTCAGCAGTAATTTGTCTCGTAATACCTTTCGCTGAGACTCAATGTGAAGATATGACTGGATTAACATCATGTGCAAGTCCTGCCATTGTTACAGTAATTAATTTGAAAGCCTGACAAGCTATGCGTAAAAGTAATCTAATACCCGCAAGTCCTGAGAATTATCCAGGGAAGTGACACGGCGCTATACTATCTAATACAACAAAGGTGTGAGCCCTGTGAATCTCGCAGACGATATGCGCACGAAGCACTCCATAATGATTTCTGCCTCTGTACAAACACCCAATAAGAAAGAGCGTTGACTGGGAAATGTTATATATGCATCATATTAATGCCAACTAGACAGCTAGATTTATACCGCAATATCTACCAAGTGAAATGAGGTTCAGCCATTTATGTGATGATAGAGTACGCTTTAATTTATATACATTTTGCTGATTTATCACATCTCGTTATGTGCATTGTACAACTTCTCTGGACTTAGCATATTTATCAGAACAGCACATACATTATATACTGTTGTATCTATATGTATGTATGTTTCATATAACGAAAAACACACAGTGAATCCTCGGCTGATCTGACGATATTCTGTAGTAGTAAAATACAATACCAAAACATGAGATTTTTCAGAGCGGAAACGCGTCAGATTTCCCACGGGTTTTCACACATCTGGCAGGTTGTTCTCCACCAGAAGAGTTCTCTGGATCCAGCATTGCTGGATATTACCGCCTTGCCACTGGATTTAATTGACCATAATGGGGTCCGACGGAGATCCGGCCGATACCTGGCAAATACGTTGCATGCAGCGTTATTTGTCCAGCCAATTCTGCCGGACCTGCCAACCGAAACACCTGGCCGCAGGTGTAAAAGAAGCCTAAGGGGAACTTTTATAACAGCCTGTTTTCGGTTTTAGCATACCAGCCATGCATGTTCTAAACTTTGCAACTATTTGTTGACTTAGGCCTCATGCACACGACCGTTGGTGTTTTGCGGTCCGCAAACCGCGGATCCGCAAAACACGGAAGCTGCTCCACGTTCCGTTCCGCAATTTGCGGAACGGAATGCAGCCCATTGTAGAAATGCTTATTCTTGTCCGCAAAGCGGGCAAGAATAGGACATGTTCTATTTTTTTTGCGGGGGCATGGAACGGAGCAACGGATGAGGACAGCACACAAATTTTGCATTTTCTGACTTATTGTACAGTACCACAGAAAATACTGCCATTTTATTCCCATAGACTACAATGGAAGTCGAACATAACATGACAATCCAATAAGATTTGAAGTCACTGTAAAGAGCTAGCCTAACTTAAGGAGGTTATCCGATATAATTGAAAATATCGGACAAGCCCTAAAATGCCTTAGAGTAAAAAGCTTATACTCCCCCCTTTCTCCAGCACCGTTTTCTCTGGCTGAGGACAGTGCTGCAGTGGTCATGTGCCGCATACTGACACACCACCACTGCTGTCGGTATGTGACAGGAGAACTGGACCAGTGAGTAAAACATTTTATGGCTTGTCTGCAATCTTTAAAGGGGTTGTCCGGGATCAATTTAAAAAAAAAAAAAAAAACATGTTTACTCACAATGTACATCTAAATAAAGGTGCCTCCATACATTTTCAGCTATTTTCGCCACTTCTATGTGGCTCCAACAGTCCCCCACTCATTGTTTATGTATCTGTTTATCTATCCCTAACTTCCTGCTGCACTGCCCTGTGGGTCCTGGGGCAGCGCGGCATCAGGTGGTTACAGCTGTCTCTCTGCTCTGCTGTAACTCCGCCCCCTCATCAATATTTAACTCCATTCATTCTAAAGCTCCTTGCCCAGTGATGTCACTGGACTGGAGGGGCGGGACTTAGTGCAATTTACTGTGACTCCGCCCCTCATCAACATTCATCTCCATTTATTTTAAAGCTCCTTTCCCGAGGACGTCGCGCGATGTCAGACAGCCTAGTTACCGTCCCTCTATACACTCTGCATGAATTACTTATGCTGCCAGTGACATCACCGGGCTCCCTGAGCAGCGGAAGAGGAAGCTTTGCTTGTCTGCAAGGGACCCGGTAGGTCAGTGAGGAGAAGAAAACAGTAACTTCCGGCCATGAATTTCAAAGATGAAAACGGGGCTGCAGAAAACTGTGCCAAATGCTTGTATGTAATATGTATGCCACACTTGTACTATTAGAGCAATGTCCCCAATCCCGGACAACCCCTTTAACTATCTCAGACAACCCCTTTAAGAAGTATTACGAGCATGGGTAATATCTGGTTATGTCCTTGTAAGGCTGCTTTCAAACAGGCAATACTTAATTATGTTGTTCTTCTCTATTACAGAAGCAGAACATGAAAATAATACAAATGCCGGGCCTGACACATAACGGAACCTAACAGTGACCAACGGACCCCACTGACTATGAAGAGATCCATCAGGTTTTCGTTATGAAGTCATTTTACAGGACAAAATTGTCTTGTGTGCAGGACATTTTTGTCCAAAAGTTTTGGTGGAAACTGCCACAAAGACCCTTAATCTGTGAATTTAGCCTTAAAAGAGTTTACCAAGATTGAAATACTGATAACCTATCCTCAGGATAGGCCATAGGTATCTGATCGGTGGGGATCTGACACCCGGGACCCCCGCTGATCAAACGTTTAAGAAGGCACCAGTGCTCCTGTTAGTGCCGCTGCCTTCTCACAGCTCACCAAGCACAGAACCAAACATTGTAAAGCGGATGTGCTTGGTATTAAATTCAATGGGGCTGAGATGTGCCTAGACCATGTGATGGATGAACGTGTCGTCACTTGACCTAGGGAAAGCTTGAGAAGGCCACAGTGCTGCTGCCAGCGCTGGTGCCTTCTCGAACAGCAGAGGATAGGTCAGTGGTGGCGAACCTATGGCACTGGTGCCAGTGGCGACACCCATAGCCCTTTCTGTTGGCACCTGCTCCCTGGAAAAAGTCTATGGTGTACCAATATGCTTTAGACTTTTCCTGCCATTCATCAGCCCCGGGACATACTATGAATGGCATAGGCAATGTACAATCAATTTAGGCCGGCTATTATAGCTAAATGTTAAAGTAGATGAAACATATACAACATTGGTATTCAGGTTATTGCCATGTTGGCACTTTGCGAGGTAGCAGAGTGGGCATTAGTACTGTGTGGTAGCACTGCTATAGATTGGCATGGCTCAGTCTTACAGGCCAGCACAGCGCCCCCTGCTGGTGATTTCTCAGGGGCAGTCACCATCCTTTCCTTATGTAATTATTCTTTTTTTTGTCTATCACCACAGGGACCTTGTTCTGGATCCAGCGGACATCGCGCCGAAGCCAGGGACACCCTGGATGAGGTAGGACCAGATTTTATTAGGGGGGGGGCCCGATCCAAAGTTTGGACCGGGGCCCATAACACTCTAGTTACGCCACTGCATGGATGGTCCTTATTCCTATTAATATGCTGTATAAATACACATAAACAAAATAGTACAGGTCTTGCTACTCCCCACAGTACATTTACATAGTGAGCTGTCCATTACATCATACATAAGTGGGCAGGTTCCCTCAGAGGCTAGAGAACCTTCACGTCTTTGTTCCTATTTATTACCCTATTCATCTTTATAGTGTATTGTAAAACTGTACATTTGAGACACAAACAGGAGATTTGTTTCCCAGTTCCATCTAAATGGGGAACATTTTGGCAGAGAACCAAATAGTCCCATTTATTCTAATATGTTTCCACTCCAGAGTATTGCTGAAAACCTCCATGTGATCAATGTCCTCCATGTTCTCACGCTTATTCCCTTGAAGGAGCCGAGGACATGGAGAATGTACGGTATGGAATCAAAAACGACCCCTCTGGAAATGCAGTACATTCAATTATTTCTTCTACAGCGAAAAACTCATTATAAGAATAAACCTGATCTGTACTTTTCAGTCTGCTTGAAGAAAGTCTGCTGAATCCACCTGATGTGCAAAATGAATATGCATGGCAGTGCGGTTAACGCTTTGTAATGCGGCTTGACTTTGCTGCAGGCATGGAAATGAAAGGAAGCGCTCCTGTAAGACGCGGAGATCCAGCACTTCCAATGCTGCCATCAGCATTCTGTTAACTAGTTATAGGAGAAGCCCATCTAAAAAACATTCTGAAAAAGGTCACTTTTTATTGTAGATATTGAATTCATGTCCTAAATATTGTTGGTGCACACGTCGGAGGACTTAAGAGCATTTTAACCCCTTACTTACACAATTCATTTTAGTCTTAAAGGGGTTGTCTTTAACTTGTCCCCTTTCCACAGCTGCATGTCTGCCACTAAATGTAACCGTATGGCGCTGCCAGAGATGGTCAAATACAAGGGCTCAGTATACGTATCTGCTGCTCCATTCAAACAGAGGAACATGGCCTCCATTCCAGTGATTGGCACAGAGCAGTCCCTCGCCAATCAAGCATCCATCCGATAGAAGTTGTTGTCATGAGAAAACCCTTTAAGGACTAGAAACATTTTTCCATCCCATTTTTTTATTTTTTTGCTTTGATGAAGCTGTATAAGACATTGAATTTTGTAGGACAGGTTTCAGTTTTTATAAGAATAATTTTGGGCTACATATAACGTAGTAGGTTTTCCTATATTGATGACCTATCTTCAGGATAGGTCATGAATATGTAATTGGTGGGGATCCGAAACCTGGCACCCCTGCCAATCAACTGTTTAAAGGGATTCTGTCAGCAGATCTCTACCTATGAAACTGGCTGACCTGTTACATGTGCACTTGACAGCTGAAGGCATCGGTGTTGGTCCTACGTTCATATGTGCCCGCATTGCTGAGAAAAATGAAGTTTTAGTTACATGCAAATGAGCCTCTAGGAGCAATGTGGGCGTTGCTGTTACACCTAGAGGCTCTGCTCTCTCTGCAGCTGCCTTCTGCAATTTGATTGACAGGGGTAGTCAGTGAAGACATAATAATGCCTAGCCCTGACATCTCCTAAAGTCAATCAAAATGCATAGGAGTGGCAGAATGCAAGGATATCGTTAGGGCACCAGGATTAGGAAATAACCCATTAATGTTTGATAAGTGGGAGTCCAACGGCACTGTAGGCCAATTATAGTCAATTACTTGGCTTCTACCTTACAGGGTTTTGTTTGCCTTCCTCTGGATCAACTAGCAGGATGGCAGGCCGAACTGGATGAACAGATGTCTTTTTTAGGCCTTATGTACTATGTTATGTACTATGTTACTTACCATGTGACCTTCAGGAGGCAGCATGAGGCAGGGTGCCATAGCACTGTCCTAGTATGGGTGTTACTTCTTTCTAGTATCAATGGGGACACAGTGCACCCCCTAAGTATTTGACATTGGTGACATATCCTAGCAATGGGCCATTGATGTTTGTGCTGTGGTAACCCCTTTAAATGGCTTTAGGTGACCCAATTCTAGTCAAACACCCTGAAAAAAGATAGTATTAGGCCCCATGCACACGACCGTTGTTTGTTTCCGCGTCCGTTCCGTTTTTTTTCACGGATAGGATGCTTCCCCATTCATTTCAATGGGTCCGTCAAAAAATGCGGATGGTCAACCGTTTTTGTTCCGCATCCGTGATCCGTGTTTTCATTCCGTCAAAAAAATAGTGCATGTCCTATTTTTTTCACGTTTGCGGACAAGGATAGGCATTTTTACAATGGATCTGCCATAAAAATCGGATCCGTCAAAAAAAACGGTCCGTCATCCGTTTTTTTTGACGGACGCAAAATTTCAAGGAGGAGCGGACGCGGAGGCAGGCAACGGTCGTGTGCATGTAGCCTTAATAAGGGCCTAGAGTAACACAGTGAAGCTTACATGAATGATACCACCAAAAAGGAACTTTGCCGTTAATCTCGGACTAAATTATTAGGTGAACCAATGGATGTCTCACCCCAAATGATATCTACTAACATGTCCCTATAACAGAAGGTAGCTGAGGTAAGGTTCCTCCTTTAATAAGACACACCTTAGGGCTGTGATGACTAACCTCCGGCACTCCAGCTGTGGTAAAACAACTTCCAAGAAGCACACTAGCTTGGATGTTCTCAGAGATCCACAGAAATGATTGGAACGTGCTGGGAGTCGTATTTTCACCACAGCTGGAGTGCCGGAGGTTAGCCATCACTGCCTTCGGGTAAGTCCCCACGTCAGGTTTCCTGAGGCAGTTTTGGAGGCCATAATCAGGAGTGGACCATGTAATTTGAGAACGTATAAAGGACAAATACTACTTTTTTGAATTCACTCCTGGTTTTGGCTTCCAAAACTGCATCCAGAAATCTGGCCGTGCGGCCGTACGCTTACTAATACATCCTGCGAACGTTTCTGAAGAACAAACACCACAGGTCAAACACAATACTGGAACAATTTTATTATAAAATGCTAAACATTGCAATGCCTTTAGGTAGGAAAATTCCAGCGAAACTTAATGATCCTACTGACTTGCTGATGGCATAATCTGTGTGTCCTGCGATGAGGAAACCAGTCTGTATAACAAATTAATGGAGGAGGAAGCTCAAACATACAGTACATCCTTGAATATTCCATGACTTCATGGACTGTTAAATCTTTATTAGGTTTTCCTAAGACTGCGATAAAAGGCATTTTATCTTTTTTAAGGTTTGCATTAACATGTCATTGAGATTTATAGAAACATTGATCTTCATTTGGCTAATCTGAATAAAGGATGCATTCAGCTTTATCACACCTTTTGCTTTGGTTATTTTTCTAAATGGGTATAGGAATGCAGAGTAATGGGCATCAAAGGACTTCTGTAATTCTTCAGAGAACAGTAATACACTAGGTCAATATGCATATATATTAGAGGGCAGAAAGCTAAAAATTAAAATACAGAACAAGCTCATTATTCCTTGCAGGGTGTCTCATGGAGTAACAATAGTGCAGTAAACTGTTAGTGATGAAACCTCGAGATCCACTTTTCTGCTGAGGAGAAGGTAATGGGATCTCTAGCTGATATGTCAGGTGTGGGACTGGAGAGCAGCTATAAGAACAGATAAGCAATTGAGCAAGCTTGATGGAGCAGTTGATGTTTATCTGCTGCCACACATCTGTTTCTGTAAATGAGGAAAAGTAACCCTGCTGCTGCCATATGTACAGGCGCATAGCTTTACTTTTACTGATTCCTCTCTGACCCAATTAAGTGTAGTTATTCTGTAGATTTTGAAATATCTCTATGTAAATATCTTATGACATCTGCCAGTGCAGTTTTTGTATACTCTCTTCACACATTCCCATTTTTTTTACCTAATCATATATTTCTGTAATTTTATTATCGTCTTTGCTTGACCTAAATGTTTCTATAAAGTGTAAAGTATCTGCTTTTAACATAAGTGACATCAGTGCCCCCCACAAATGAACACTGGTATCAACTGCTTCACCACTGCTATCATCTAACTTAACACTGCTACTTTCAACCTCATTATTGCTAGCATCTACTAGACCACTACTACCTTCTAACTCACCACTGTTAACATCTACCTCAACATTTGCACATCCACCTCACCATGGCCATCATCTACCTCACCACTGCTAACATCCACCACACCATTACTACCTTCTACATCACCACTGTTAACACATACTTCCCCATTGCTATCATGTACCTCACCAATACTACTTTTATCTCACCACTGCTAACATCTACCATACCATTACTACTTTCTGTCTTACCACAGCTAGATTCTATCTCACCACTGCCGCCATCTACCACACCACTTCTACCTTCTACATCACCACTGCTAACATATAGTTCGGCACTGCTATCATGTACCTCACCAATACTAGCTTCCACCTCACCACTGCTAAAATCTACCTCCCTACTGCTATCATTTATCTCATCATTGCTACCATTTACCTTGCCATTGCTACCATCTGACTCACCACTGTGATCATTTATCTAAATACTGCTACCATTTACTTCACTTCTGCTGCCATCTACCTCACCACTACCTTCTGTCTCACAAGTGGTATAATTTATCTCACTTCTGCTACCATCTACCTCACCACTACCCTCTGTCTCACAAGTGGTATAATTTATCTCACCTCTGCTACCATCTAGCTCACTACTGCTACCATCTACTTTACCACTCTTACCTTCTAACTCAGCACTGCTACCACACCACTACAGCCTTCTACCTCAACACTGCTATCATCTACCTCACCACTCTTACCATTTATACCACAACTGCCACAGATATACCCATAACAGTGTCATCCACAGATCCCCCATAACAGTGTCATCCACAGATCCCCCATAACAGTGTCATCCACAGATCTCCCATAACAGTGTCATCCACAGATATCTCCATAACAGTGTCATCCACAGATCCCCATAACAGTGTCATCCACAGATCCCCCATAACAGTATCATCCACAGATCCCCCCATAACAGTGTGTCATTCACAGATCCCCCATAACAGTGTCATCCACAGATCCCCCATAACAGTGTGTCATTCACAGATCCCCCATAACAGTGTCATCCACAGATCCCCCATAACAGCGTCATCCACAGATCCCACATAACAGTGTCATCCACAGATCCCCCATAACAGTGTCATCCACAGATCCCCCATAACAGTGTCATCCACAGATCTCCCATAACAGTGTCATCCACAGATCTCCCATAACAGTGTCATCCACAGATATCCCCATAACAGTGTCATCCACAGATCCCCATAACAGTGTCATCCACAGATCCCCCATAACAGTGTCATCCACAGATCTCCCATAACAGTGTCATCCACAGATCTCCCATAACAGTGTCATCCACAGATATCCCCATAACAGTGTCATCCACAGATCCCCATAATGTCCTCCACAGACCACCATTAGTTCAAAACCCACCAAAAGCACACCTTTTGGTTAAAAATATTTTTTTCTTATTTTCCTCCTCAAAAACCTAGGTGCGTCTTATCATCAGGTGCGTCCTATAAAGCGAAAAATACGGTAAAATATTGCACTAAAATGGGTTTCCTATTTGGGTATGGTCATTCTGATACATTATACAGTATATTTGGTCTTGGGTGACCACCAGGTACAATGGAGGAATCCGCACTGTCACTTCTGCTCATTGAGTGCCATGTAGACTTCAAAAGAAGAGGCAGAAGAAGTTATAAACTGTTTCTATCTTCCCCTCGGGGTTTCTGGCTGTCTTTTTAGATTACAGGAGTTTTACAGCAGTGATGTCAAAAGTTTTTGCTGCAAACTCAGCACCTGTGCAGCCTACTGCTAAAAAACGTCAACCAATGGTTAAGAGCTTACAAAAATTCTTATCTTTGTCTCTCTTGTACAGTGATCCCTCAAGATACAATGCCTTTGATTTTAAACATGCATGTTACCCCATATTAGAGAGGAATATGTCCCTAGAGGCATACAGTGCCGGACACAGGTACTATATGCCGGGACACAGAGTGCCCACGCTCTGTAATAGTGAACATTAGGGACGCTGTGCTGCTGTACAGGATACATGTACATCTCATATTGATGTTCTATCCTCAGGATAGATTATCATTATCACACTGATGGTGGTCAGACACTTGGCGCTCCCACCTCTATCGGGTAGCTTCAGTTCCGAAAACTATACTGTGTATGGAGCGCACCTTTGCATACGGTATAGTGGCTGTGCTGGGGTACTGTATCTCAGCCCCTATTCAAGTAAATGAGAGCTCTGCTGCAGTACGCAGGTGACTGAAATGACTCAGTTTACGGAGCCAGCTGCTTCCACTCCGTACACTGTATAGTTACAATGCTGAAACTTCCAGAAACAGCTGATCTGTGGGAGGGCGGGGTGTTAGACCCCAAACAATCTGAAATTCATGACCTGTCCTGAGGATAGGTCATCAATATCCATACCCTGAACAACCCTTTAACCTGCGTGTGAGGCCCAATAAACAGCACAATTAAAAAAAAGACATACTTAAAGAGGACCTGTCACCACAAAATGTAATGCAATCTGACAACACCATGTTATAGAGCAGGAGGAGCTGAGCAGATACATACAGTATCTCACAAAAGTGAGTACACCCCTCATATTTTTGTAAATATTTTATTATAACTACTATATCAGCGTCATATCTAGAGGTTGACTTTTCAAAATAGATGTATGAGAGTCTGTGCTCAGACCATATGCCGCACACTGCATCAAATTGGTCGGCATGGCTGTCGTCCCAGAAGGAAGCCTCTTCTAAAGATGATGCACAAGAAAGCCCACAAACAGTTTGCTAAAGACAAGCAAACTAAGGACATGGATTACTAGAACCATGGCCTGTGGTCTGATGAGGCCAAGATAACTTATTTGGTTCAGATGGTTTCAAGCGTGTGTGGAGGCAACCAGGTGAGGAGAAGAAAGACAAGTGTGTCTTGCCTACAGTCAAGAACGGTGGTGTGAGTGTCATGGTTTGGGGCTGCATAAGTGCTGCCGGCTGTGGGGAGCTACAGTTCATTGAGGGAACCATGAATGCCAACATGTACTGTGACAGGCTGAAGCAAAGCATGATCCCCTCCCTTCAGAAACTGGGCCGCAGAGCAGTATTCCAGCATGATAACGACCTCAAACACCTCCAAGACGACCACTGCCGTGCTAAAGAAACTGAGGGTAAAGGTGCTGGACTGGCCAAGCTTGTCTCCAGACATAAACCGTATTGAGCATCTGTGGGGCATCCCCAAACAGAAGGTGGAGGAGCGCAAGCTCTCTAACATCCACCAGCGCCGTGATGTCGTCATGGAGGAGTGGAAGAGGATTCCAGTGCAAACCCCTGAAGCTCTAGTGAACTCCATGCCCAAGAGTTAAGGCAGTGCTGGACACTTTGGTCACAATTTGGCCATTTTCACTTAGGGGTGTACTCACTTTTGTTGCCAACGGTTTATACATTAATGGCTGGGTTTTGAGTTCTTTTGAAGGCACACCAAATTTACACTGTTATACAAGATGTACACTGACTACTTTACATTGTATCAAAGTGTTATATCTTCAGTGTTGTCCCATGAAAAGATATAATAAAACATTTACAGAAATGTCAGGGGTGTACTCACTTTTGAGAGATAGTGTATATTTTTTGTGGGAAAAGATTCAATAAAAAGTGTAATTTTTACATTTACATCTGCAGTCCGGTGAAGTGCTATCGGTACAGGAGGAGGTGTTATCAGTGACTGACAGCTCTCTCTGTATACACACAATTCTATCAGTCACTGATTATTCCTCCCTCCTGTACCGATGGGTATTCACAGGAGGTGGAACAGATATGAATGTATAAATGATAAGTTTTACTGAATCATTTCCCACAAAAATATATATCGATGTGCTCAGCTTCCACTAATCTATAACATGGTGATTTATGATTGCACGGCATTTTTTGGTGACAGGCCCTCTGTAACTTGAGGTCTTCCAAACGGAATTCCCTCAAATCCCTGTAAAAAATAATTCTCACAAAAATTAACCAGCTTTCAACTTATGCATTGTGAATGATAATTGTTGTGAACTTGAGACATCACAGCACTATGCCTGTAGCATGTATGTATGCACAGCAGAACCTATCACAGTACCTAACACTGCACTAGATCAGCTACACTATATCACTATCTAACCTACACTGACTATCTCCCACTAACTATCTGTATTATATATATAAGCTAACTAACTATGTAATGTAATGTGACACAGCAAAGCACAGAGCACAGCAATGACACTGCTGTCTCTCTCAGAACTGTAATAAACTGCAGTGGGGAGGTTCTTATATAGTAAGGGGTAGGCAAATTTCCTATTGGTTGCTAGGGATGTTGCTAAGCTCAGACAAAGACATTGCAGCCTTCTCATTGGCCCATAAGCAAGAAGCAGGGAGGGATCAAGGGTTCAGAGGGAAAGAAAATCTAAAATATTCACGAATACGAATATATAGCACTCACAAAATAGAGAAAAGCACAGCGGTACTCACCATCAATCTTGAATTGCAGTTTATTTCATTGTTGCATTAAAGTGGTGGACGCGGACAATACACAGGTTACAGCTGTTTCACGCTAACTTGCGCTTTGTCAAGCCTTTGAATGCTAGTGCGATAAAGTTATTTCAGTGATTGTAGAGACACAAGTGGCTGTGCCGCCCGCGATACCTCTCATTCCTTGGAATATATAGCACTATATTCAAAATATTTGCAAATTCTCGAAGTGGCGATATTCGCGATAAAAATTCACGATTCGAATATTCGCGCCCAACACTACTCCTTAGATGGACTTTTCAGGTACACAGACTGCAAAATGAGACAAATCAGTACCTTGCAAATTTCCATACCGGAGGCTTTGTGGTTCTGTATCAATAGGACGTATATTCTAAAATGCTATACAAGAAAAAAATCCATTTGTTTGAAAAGATGTTTTTGTAACAAATGGATGCACTTTTCAAACATGTAAGAAGAAACTTGCCGCTCTAGAAGACCCAATGGAACTTGAAGAAATTCTGCTGGGATTTTCTATGTGAGTATCCTGGGGTGGGCAGCGCTATCATTCTCTCTATATTCAGTCACATTCACAGTGTCTGAGGACACAGCACACGATGCTTAAATCGGCTCAGGCGGGCAAACCTGTCAATCACGTGGGCTGCAGCGAGACTAGAGGCAGACACTGACAGTAAAGCATATCATGTACTGACCCTATGCTCTAGATCTAAAAGACTAAGAAATATTTACATGAACCACAATGAAACCCATTCGTCTTAGGCTGGGTTCACATCACGTTTCTGTCTTCCGTTTAACATATACATTGGGGGGGTGCAAAGTACACTAGTCCAGCAAAAAAGTGTTCTACAATGGCACTCCACGGTGACGTATTCCACTGTACGGCACTGTATCTGTTTACATTTACATTTTTTGTATACATTAAAAAGGACAAAAACGTGATGTGAACCCAGCCTTATGCTGACATTTGTCAAACATAAGTCCAATACATAATATAATGTTGACCTGCTCGGTTATTGGCTAGCTGGAATATAGCATATTTTTCACACCAGACTGGTTTAGACAACAGAAAATTAGAAAAAGTATTTTCTAGGTCCTCTTTGAAGGGAATGTAGTTTACCGAAGTGTTGTGGTCAAGGTCAGCTTCTATTACCCTGACCCTGGGTTCACACCTGAGCGTTTTACAGCGCGTTCAAGCGCGCTGTAAACGCTCAACAGATAAAACCAATGCATCCCTATGGGAGTGGTTCACACTTGAGCGTTTTACAGCGCGTTTGAGCACGCTGTAAAACGCCTAACTATAAACAAGTACTTGAGCTTCTTTTGGGAGGCGTTTGTGCTGCGTTTGTGATTGACACCACAGTAGTCAATCACAGAACACTTGTCTGTCTATCAGCGTTTCCTATTGCAAAAGCGGCGCAAAACGCGCGTCAAAAACGCGCGTAAAACGCGCGTTTTTGGAACGCTCAGGTCTGAACCCAGGGTTAGTGTGCAATCTGCTGACCTTTGTAACAACCAGCAATGGTGCCTGTGGTCACTTCAATAAAAGTACCGATCCAAATAAATGTGTCTCCTATCATTGCTCTGTTGTGTCCTGCCATGCTTCGTGTTCTGCTAGTAATTGTCTGTGACACACACACACACAGTTCTGGTACACACACAGCTCTGCTATACACACATTTCACTGGCATACACAGATACAGCCTGCTATACATATACAGCCCTGCCACACACACACACACACAGCTTTACTACACACACAGCTCTACAACACACACACACAGTTGTTACATAAAAACAGCTCTGCTACACCCATACCCGGCTGCTACACCGATAAAGCTCTGCTACTCCCATACACACATACAGGTGTGCAACACACATACAGCTCTGCCACATACATATAGTTCTGTTACACACATACAGCCTGCGACACCCATACTGCTCTGCTTTATAAAAATACACATATATAGCTCTGCTACACCCATACAGTTCTGTTACACACTTACAGCACTGCTACACACACACACAAACTTATAATCTTTAATAAGAAATCTAATTTTTCTAGTGTCGGCGGTATAATTCTTCTGTTTTGGCTCCTTCCATTGATGACATCATCAAAGGTGCACTTGGAGTCTTGATTTCCTTTCAGTACAGCTGTATGACCTTCCTCCCCATGTGATCTCCTGCTGCTGATCGTACAGATCAGTGTCCGCATGGCGAGAGGTGAGTGCAGATGAAGAGCTCTCTCACTGATCGGGCAAAGCGCTGTATGTGCACCCTGCTGGTTCATTAAAGGGATTCTGTCACCCCCCATTTAGAAATTTTCAGTAGCGGACATTAACTATGTGCTAATGTCAGCTGAGTCCAAACATATCACTCTTACCTTGCTCTGTGCTGTAATTTCTGTAAAAATCGTACTTTTATATTATGCAAATTACTTCACTACAAGCAACTAGGGCGGTTACTTGCTGGTAGCAGCATCATCCTCAGACTGTAAACGCGCCCCCTCTGCACTTGATAGACAGGGCCAGCGGTGCTCTCGTCCTCCCGCTGGCCCTGTCTGCCCATGAAATCCCGCGCCTGCGGCGTAACGTTCCTCATTCAGCGCAGGCGTTCTGAGTGAAGGACGCGCGCTTGCCAGCTCCTTCCTCAGTGCGCCTGCGCCGATGATGTCAGACTATACCAGGAAAAGAAGACTGCCGGCATCGGATGTAGTCTGACGTAATCGGCGTAGAAAGGAGCTGGCAAGCGCGCGTCCTTCATTTAGAACGCCTGCGCTGAATGAGGAACGTTACGCCGCAGGCGCGGGATTTCATGGGCAGACAGGGCCAGTGGGAGGACGAGAGCACCGCTGGCCCTGTCTATCAAGTGCAGAGGGGGCGTTACAGTCTGAGGATGATGCTGCTACCAGCAAGTAACCGCCCTAGTTGCTTTGGTAGCGAAGTAATTTGCATAATATAAAGGTACGATTTTTACAGAAATTACAGCACAGAGAAAGATAAGAGTGATATGTTTGGACTCAGCTGACATTAGCAAATAGCTAATGTCCGCTACTCAAAATTGCTAAATGACACCCTTGTTCCTAAAAGGGGTGACAGAAGCCCTTTAAGGAAGCAGCCTGGCCATGCCATCCCTGACTGACGTTTATAAGACATAGGCACTTTTTGGCAAGATTTTTTGTGCGTCTTATAAAGCGAAAAATACGGTATGTTTGAATCTTCTGGAAACAAATATTATCTGGAAGGGAATATATCACCTCAAAACAGACAATGAAACATTTTTTTTCGAATCTGTTTTTATTCCATATTATGAGGGCAGACATCTTACCTCGGCTGCTATTAACAGCAATTCAGGGATTTCATTTACAGCTGTCACTATTGTCTGGAGATGATACACAGGGGGAGATTTATCAAAACTGATAACTAGCAACCAATGATTGCCCATAGCAACCAATCAGATTCCACTTTTCATTTTCCAATAGAGCTCTGGAAAAGAAAAGGTGGAATTTGATTGGTTGCTATGGACAAATAAATCAGTTTTCCTTTACACCAGTTTTGATAAATCTCGCCCACCGACTTCTTTGGGAGAGAGTTCTAGACATTCCCTGTGAGCTGTGCAGAGGTCATTGTACAGGGAAGGGGAGTAGATAAGCTGTGACATCACCAATTGTGATTGGTAAAGCTATATATAGGTGTTATCTTTCATTGTAATCCTCTATGTGATGATATTGAGCTAACTGCTGAACATGACATACATAGAGAGTATCAGCCTAGTATTAAGCTTACTGGTCAGTGTAAAAACTGCAAGATTCCAGGATTATTCAATTCAGTCCTAATTCACACATCAGTGTTTGGTCAGTGTTTCCATCAGGTGTAGGTAAAAAATACAGCACAGATGCAAATATTTGCATCATGCCTGATTGGTGTTGGGAAGGAATTTTTTCCCCTAAAATGAGGAAAATTTGCTCTTACCTCACAGGGGTTTTTTTTTGTTTGTTTTTTTGCCTTCCTCTGGATCAACTTTGCAGGATAATAGGCTGAACTGAATGGCGGGGGGTCTATTTTCAGCCTTACAAACTATGTGTAGGCCCCACTCCCGGTTTTGGCTCACAATCACTAATTAAAATGCTGAAGTGCGATAAGCTTAAGGGTACTTTCACACTAGCGGCAAGGAACTCCGGCAGGCTGTTCTGACATATCGTACTTTTATTCTGGTCGACTCTCAGCATGTTTGCCGTGCTGCTGCCGGAACTCCGACCAGCCCCTATTATAGTCAATGGGGCCGGAGCGGTAGTCCGGGGGCACGCGTGCACTAGTGGCAGCACAAATCCGACAGGCTGTTCATCCGCCAGAACAGCCGCCGGAGTTCCTTGCCGCTACTGTGAAACTAGCCTTAGATGGTGACAAGGCAATTCAGAAGAAAAGTGAATAAAAAATCTTTAAAAACTATGTGTAATATAAAAACACGATTAAGAAAAAAGGCCATTCTCTAGTGACACGTTTCCTTTAAGACAATTATGGTAGGTAATTCAGTCCCACCTTCTCTAAATCTCCGCTGTTTTATAAAATGGGATGAAATAGATGTCATTCATTCTGTGTGCCACTGGCTTATTCCAGCCTCAAACTCCAGCGGAAAAGCAAATTTGTTTTGACAATATTTACATAGGTAAATTGAGTTTTCTCTTGGCAAACCAGTGATTTGAGTACCTAATCTGGCAGAGAGTGGTTTGCGGCTGACAGTATGATTATGTGCTTATCTACCACTATAGCAGGGTCTTATAGAGGGCTTGGTGTTAGTCCGTGCCCCCTCCACCCACCCTCATTTCCTTGCTGTTACTGTCATTTAGAAAAAAAGAAAAGATGCAGAGGAGAAGCAGAGGAGGCCTCCAGTCTGCTGCTGGCCCACCCTGCCGTCTTATTACTACATGGGTCACAGGGGGTAGGTGTAGGAATGAGCGACTCTGCACGCAACTTCGTAAGAGCGGTCTGTTGTATGACACTGCCATATAGCATTATTATGTGTATGCAATATGGTATAAGCAGCATGCAGCAACCGAGATATGCTGGGAAAACATAGGTGGCCACTAGGAGATAGATAGATAGATAGATAGATAGATAGATAGATAGATAATGAAAGGATGATGGATAGATAGATTGATAGATAGATAGATTGATAGATAGATTGATAGATAGATAGATAGATAGATAGATAGATAGATTAGAGAGATATAGAGATTGGTGGATGGAGAGATAGATAGATAGATAGATAGATAGATAGATAGATAGATAGATAGATAGATAGATAGATAGATAGATAGATAGATAGATAGATTAGAGAGATATAGAGATTGGTGGATGGAGAGATAGATAGATAGATAGATAGATAGATAGATAGATAGATAGATAATGAATTGATGATGGATGGATAGATGATAGACAGAATGATCGATCGATAGATAGATAGATATGAGATAGATAGATTAGATAGACAGATTAGATAGATAGATAGATAGATCGATAGGATAGATAGATAGATAGATAGATTAGATAGACAGGATAGATAGATAGATTAGATAGATAGATAGATAGATAATGAATTGATGATGGATGGATAGATGATAGACAGAATGATCGATCGATAGATAGATAGATGAGATAGCTAGATAGACAGATAGATAGATTAGATAGATTGATTAGATAGACAGATTAGATAGATATATTAGATAGATAGATATATTAGATAGATAGAAAGATAGATAGATAGATAGATAGATAGATAGATAGATAGATAGATAGATTAGATAGATAGGTAGATAGCACTGCAGAGATTAATAGAAGATCCCAAGCCGTTTATTCAAAAAGGTGCATTCATCACATTAGTGCCACGTTTCAGCAGTAGAAGCCACTTTGTTCAATGGGTGACAAAGGCGATTTTTACTACCGAGACATTGCACAAATGTGATGATGTATCTTTTTGTATAAAAGCATAGGGACCTTCTATTAACCTCTGCAATGCTGTGGCCTGTTTGTTTTGGATGTTTTTCTGGACGGTTCTGGTGACCACGTGCGCAGTAGATGAAGAGACCATTTACTAATCCTCAGCTGTCTTTGTATTAGATCAATAGACAGATAGATAGACAATTTAAAGGGAATGTGTCTTCAGAAAATGAACTATTGTTTTAATCACATTTTTATGTTAAAGCGCATCTGTCAGCAGATTTGTCCCTATGACACTGGCTGACCTGTTACATGTGCACTTGGCAGCTGAAGGCATCTGTGTTGGTCCCATGTTCATATGTGCCTGCATTGCTGAGAAAAATGATGTTTTAATATATGCAAATGAGCCACCTTGAGGCTCTGCTCTCTCTGCAACTCCTGCGCCCTCTCCACTTTGATTGACAGTCACATTAATTATATTACACATAAAGCTAATTTACAGTATATGTAAAATGCTATGTAAATAAATGCATATGTTAAGTTCTGACAAATACATGTTTGTAGGAAAGAACTTAGTAATATTTTGTTAAGAAATTTACAATTCTAGAGATCCTCATGTCGCAGGGCACATTTGAAGGGCATAGTGTAGAATAACTTCTCAAACACGTAGTAATGCAAATTTGCAATTGAAAGCTAGAAACGAATCATAACATTAACAAATCTTAGAAACAAGACAATACCATATGAACCACGCTCTGGAAATCTGATAGAGGTCCACTCAGCAATCACAACATGTATCCTATCAATAAAAGGCAAAAAGCCGTGAAACGGCTTTATGCCCCTTTCTGCTCCCAAATCGAATACATTAAGAGAAAAAAATCTGCTCTAACAAACCAATTAGTCAGACTCATTAATTTGTGATGTCCAATTCTGATCTACATGAAAACCAGTTGACCTTTAAGGAGTCAGCCAAGCATGTATTATAGGTTTAACATTTTTACCCCTCCTCTAGCAGGTTTCTCTGTAATAGCTGAGTATATGATTTGCATGAAAGTATGGTCTAAAATATTAAAAAGAAAGTTGGGGTTTCTGTATATATTAATGGCACTTCTAACTGTGTAACACAATTGTAAAAAGCAAGTTTACTTTTTCTATCTGATTTATCGGTAATGTAGGCGGTACATGACCACCAGCATCTCTCCTATCCCGGCGGGCATGGCCACAGAAGAAATCAACCTTCCCACTGCACTGCGATCTGTGCTACTCGTGGCTGCCCCCCCTTCTTCCTGCTCCCACACACACATTCCACCCCTCTCAAAATCCCATTACACAGAAGGAATAATCTGTCCCCAATTTATGACGGTGTTCCCTGGTGTATATATGGCATCTTCACATATGGGAGGGTGCCTGAGCAATAAGGTTCCTAGCTTGTCTCGTTCCTGCAAAGGTGTGTTGCTGTTGTGTCTTCTGACCTTCTGTGCCTGACCTCTACCTGAACCTGTACTGCCTGCTCTGACCAAGTCATGAATAAGTCATGAATAAGAACTGTAAAGTTTGAAACGCGTCGACTGACACAAGACCGCGTGTTTTTACCACTTGTGATGTGAACAGCTGTAATATTTGTACCCACCGGAATAAAGAAGTTACGGCTTGAAAATAAATTTTTCCTTTTGGTATATGCTACATGCAAGGTCTCACCTTACAATCCGTGAACAGGAGGAGCCTGACGGCTGAGTATTTGCAAAGCAGGTGAGCTAGCTCAGTGTTTCCCAACCAGTGTGCCTCCAGCTGTTGCAAAACTACAACTCCCAGCATGCCCGGACAGCCTTTGGCTGTGCGGGCATGCTGGAGTTATAGATCTGCAACAGCTGGAGGCACACTGGTTGGGAAACACTGAGCTAGATTCTCTCTCTTTTTCACATGATCTGACCAACTGCCTGTTTTCCCATATTGCATGAACTCTGCCTCTCTTGACCTTCACCATGCTTCTGCTTGATCCCTTGGTGCCACACACTGCTGCTTCTTAGGGCTCATGCACACGACTAGGGGTCGACCGATTATCGGTTTGGCCGATATTATCGGCCAATATTCATGATTTGCACAGTTATCGGTATCGGCCCCTAACCAGGCCGATATACCGATAACTGTGCTATCACAGAAAATTGCCGCGCTGCTCTCAGCCGCACCTGAGGAGTTAATTGCCGCGGATCGCAGCCATCTATCAGAGGCAGGGTCTGGGCAATGTGCTTGTAATATCTTAAACCTTATTATCATTGGTGGCCAGTGCGCACTCAGCCCCCCCCCCCTGTCCACAGTATAAAAAAACATTGGTGGCCAGTGCGCCCTCCCCCATCCCCCTCCCCCCCCCATCCCTTCAGTATTGATATCATTGGTGGCAGTGGCCACAGGGTCCCCCACCTCCTCTCTTCTGATCGGAGCCCCAGCAGTGTAATGCTGGGGCTCCGATCGGTTACCATGGCAGCCAGGACGCTCCTGAAGCCCTGGCTGCCATGGTTCCTGCTGCTGTGTGCCCATAGCACAGGGCAGCAGGGACAGTGTCAGTTCCTATTCACCCTGATAGATCTCTATTAGGGTGAATAGGACAAGGGATGTAAAGAGCCCAGGTTCTACCCCTAAGGGAGGAAATGGTAATAAAATAAAATAAAAAGTAAAAAAAATTAAAATAGTAACAAACACCAAAATATTAAGTATAAATTAACCCTTTTCCAATTTTACATATAAAATATATAAACAATAAATAAAAAAACATATCGCCGTGCCCAAAAAGTCCAAACTATTAAAAAAAAAATTTTTTAAAAGCGTTGGACGCTGTAACAGAAAAAAAAAATCCAAAAATTAAAATGCGAAAAATATCGGTATAAAATATCGGCTATCGGCCTGAAAGTTCACAGAATATCGATATCGGCTCTAAAAAATCAATATCGGTCGACCCCTACACATGACCGTATGTATTTTGCAGTCCGCAAAAAATACGGATGACGTCCGTGTGCATTCCGTTTTTGCAGAACAGAACAGCTGGCCCCTAATAGTACAGTCATATCCTTGTCCATAATGTGGACAATAATAGGACATACCTTTAAGGAGTCAGCCAAGCATGTATTATAGGTTTAACATTTTTACCCTCCTCTAGCAGGTTTCTCTGTAATAGCTGAGTATATGATTTGCATGAAAGTATGGTCTAAAATATTAAAAGAAAGTTGGGGTTTCTGTATATATTAATGGCACTTCTAACTGTGTAACACAATTGTAAAAAGCAAGTTTACTTTTTCTATCTGATTTATCGGTAATGTAGGCGGTACATGACCACCAGCATCTCTCCTGTCCCGGCGGGCATGGCCACAGAAGAAATCAACCTTCCCACTGCACTGCGATCTGTGCTACTCGTGGCTGCCCCCCTTCTTCCTTCTCCCACACACACATTCCACCCCTCTTAAAAGCCCATTACACAGAAGGGATAGTCTGTCCCCAATTTATGACGGTGTTCACTGGTGTATATATGGCATCTTCACATATGGGAGGGTGCCTGAGCAATAAGGTTCCTAGCTTGTCTCGTTCCTGCAAAGGTGTGTTGCTGTTGTGTCTTCTTACCTTCTGTGCCTGACCTCTACCTGAACCTGTACTGCCTGCTCTGACCAACTGCCTGTTTTACCATACTGCATGAACTCTGCCTCTCTTGACCTTCACCATGCTTCTGCTTGATCTCTTGGTGCCACACACTGCTGCTTCTTAGGGCTCATGCACACGACCATATGTATTTTGCAGTCGGAACAGAACAGCTAGCCCCTAATAGAACAGTCCTATCCTTGTCCATAATGTGGACAATAATAGGACATGTTATATTTTTTTGCGGAAAGGACATACAGACATACGGAAATAGAATGCACATGGAGTAACTTCCGTATTTTTTGATGACCCATTGAAATGAATGATTCCGCATACGGTCCCCAAAAAAACCGAACGGACACGGAAAGAAAATACGTTCGCGTGCATGAGCCCTTAAACCCACCTGGGTCAACAGCTTTTGAATGGAAACTACTCCTAACCCTGGTGACCTCAACAGTGAGGTCCAGATCCCCATACAGGTGATGAAAGGGTGAATATAAGGCAACCACCATGACAACGCTCTCAGGAGTTTCTCCCTGTCAAATCCGTTCACTTGCACAGTTGGTCTACATGCGCCACTTTTCATTATCCACCTAGTAATATTAAAGATTCAAGCTAGCTTTCAACAATGTCACGCAACTAAACATGCAGAGGCACACAACAACCACTCACTAGTATTGTAGCAGCATCTCGGTCACAGTGGCAACTGTAGTAGGCACTGGTTGCCATCTTGGCTGAAAGAGTTTACAGTAGCAAATGTTTTACTTTTTAACGTGCTGTTACATAATCATCACACACCGGTAGATGCCATAACTCCTAGTGGTAATCACTACTGTGTCATGCTCCCAAATGTGCTAGCAGATGAAGCGGGACATTCCTACTACTGACACAAGACCCACTCTGGCTTTCAGAAGCTTGGATATGGTGCTCACCACAATCATGGCAAAGCAATCATGTGTTATTTGTGCTGGAAGGACGTACTGTAATCTACAATTCCATCATTTACCTTATTGCTGTCTTAGATGTGCTTGGCAGATCTTTATTCTCAGCTTCAGATCTGCAAAACACATGTAAGGAGTTTTACATGGTCTCTGCCAAAGGAGCATTTTTCTCAATATGCATACTGGTCAGGCTGGTAAACATCAGATTTAGGCACTGGTGTTTTTATTGCAGATATTTTGGCATTGGCCATGTAGGGCATTGGCTAATTATGTATTTCCAAAGTACTTTATGCTCAAGTGATGGGTTTAAAGGGGTTATAATGGAAATAATATTGATGACCTATCCTCAGGATAGGTAATCAATATCAGATTGACGGGGGGTTCCGGGTGTCAGATCAGGGGAAGCCTTGTGGCGAAACGCGTTGGGTAGGTGTGGGGACACTGGGAAGGGGGCAGTTCATGTTCATGTATCTGATTATATACCTTTATTCCGATTGTTTTTTACTTATTGTGTGGTCACATGTGTTCCCGCTTGCATCTAATTTATATCTGACACTATGACTCATAATGTATTTGCATCTAACTTTGGATGGCTTTATTTGTGACCATTGTTTGATACTCTGGTTCACAATTTAACATTTTTTGCACTTTGCACTTGCACTTTATTTACATTTTGCTTGCGGCAACACGTGATCACACTGTGTAAACTTTCGATTTCATGTATGAATTGTTACCTTTTACATGTCATGTACTGACTCCCTCCCCCATGTGTCTCCTGCCTGATTATTCCCCTGTTCCATATGAGACTCCATATGTATGTTTTTAATGAGATTTTCAATAAAGTTTAATTTTTGATAAATTATTAGTGGTTGATCAGATTTGTGTGTATAGAGATATACGGTATAGATGGGTAAACACATGCTCATCCCCATTCAAGTCAAGCACTGGGCTTTGAAAGCTGCTGAGAGCCTGACGCGCTAACCAGAGTTCCCTGGAACAGCTGATCGGCGGGGGTGCCGGGAGCCGGACTCCCAACGATGTGATAATGATGACCTATCCTGACCTACAGTAGCATAATCATTTCCTGGATAACCCCTTTAATGCACATTTGTGTACAGCCGAAATGAATTTTTTTTTTTCTGTGAATTCCAACATTTATTAAAAATAACTGGATCCATTAGTGTGTGTGTCCGTTATGGTTCCAGGCTTCCCATATTTGCGTGTACTTGACACCTAACTAACGTATTAAATAAAAATGTACCAGGGCAGATGTGTCACAGGCAGTCAAAACACATGAATGTGGGCTGACTTAGTTTTTACATTCAATGCCATGTTTTAGTTTCCGTTCAGCCTTGAAATGAAAAGACAAACATAAAAGGCTCAACTTCACAAAGTAGCAAAACAGATTCCCATTTACAAGCCACTTTGTGCAGCCCACAATGACTATCACCAGTAAACCTTAGCAGTAATTATGTATCTGTGGGTAGTAAGTGACCATGTAGCGTTTTCTGTATATTGCAATTGCACATCTATTTCCCCCTACTACTGTGTTCATACATCCAGTTGGGCCCCTTAGGGCCCTTTCACACTTGCCTTTTTGTTTTCTGGCATAGAGTTCCGTCGTCGGGGCTCTATGCCGGAAAACTACTGATCAGGATAATCCTAATGCATTCTGAATGGAGAGAAATCCGTTCAGGATGCATCAGGATGTCATCCGTTCAGTACTCAAACGTTTTTTGGCCGGAGAAAAATCCGCAGCTTCCTCCAGCCAAAAATCCGGAGGACTTGCCGTAACGCTGGATCCGGAATTAATGCCCATTGAAGTGCATTAATCCGGAATTAAGCTAAACGTCGTTTCGGCGCATCGCCGGATCCGAAGTTTAGCTCTGCGCATGCGCAGCAGCAGTTTCGATTGGGGCCCCAGTGTAAGCTGGGGCTCCGATCGGTTACTATGGCAGCCAGGACGCTACTGAAGTCCTGGCTGCCATGGTAAGTACTCCGCAGCAGTGTACTTACCTGCGCTACGGTCCCGGGTGCTCCTTCATGACATCACAGGTCCGGGCGGTGCATTGATCTATGCACCGCGGGGACCTGTGACGCCATGAAGGAGTGCCCAGCGGCCGCAGCGCAGGTAAGTACACTGCTGCGGAGTACCATGGCAGCCAGGACTTCAGAAGCGTCCTGGCTGCCATGGTAACCTGAAAGCATTTCAAAGACTGATCAGGATCCTGATCAGTCTTCAAATGCTTTCAGGCGACTTGCGTTCTGACGGATCCGGAATTAAGCTAAACGTCGTTTCGGCGCCTCGCCGGATCCAACGTTTAGCTCTGCGCATGCGCAGCAGCAGTTCCGATCGAGGCACCAGTGTAAGCTGGGGCTCCGATCGGTTACCATGGCAGCCAGGACGGTACTGAAGTACGGTACTTGCGTTCTGACGGATCCGGCGGGCCTGAAGTGCCTGCCGGATCCTCAGAACGCAAGTGTGAAAGCACCCTTACTTGTTTCCACAGGCACAGTGCTCCATCATGACAGTAAGGAGCCGATCTTATTCACCCACACTTGTGTGTTCAGATGTTTCTTTCCTTATTATTCCTCTTAGCTCAACACATCTCAAGATGGCTGGTAAGAGACTGTCCAGCTTTGGGAAAAAAAATGATGTTGTGATACTCTGTTAAGAGATGTCTATGCTATATGTGTCTATGCGTGGTCCCCCAGTGGTTGTGATGTGAACTGCAGCCTGTCAAGGGTTTTGCTAGCATATCAGAATAATACATTGAATTAGTATGTTGAAATCTGCAGAAATATAATGGTGGACAAATCTTTATGACACTGTTACTCGGTAGACAATGAAAAGGTCACTTCGCTAGCTAAGGCTCCACACCACTTTATTCTGCTGACTGGTGAGGGCAGATCCCCAATGATCATTTATGGCCTATCTTATGTTAGTTCACTCAATATCTGACTCTTAAGCTGGCCATAGACAATTAATTGTTGGCTGAACCCGCCGAGAACGGAGGGTTTGGGTCATCGTGGATTTGATTTAAATCAAACTGATTTAAATCACGATTTAAATCGCAATTTAAATCATTAGTCATTAAGGCTTGATTTAAATCACAGTTTTCTACATAAAGACTAATTCTTGCTGGTATAACTTATAATATGCAAGTAGATGAAGATTTTTAGAATAACAACTTTTCATATTAGTTTTTTTATCCCCAGTTCAATAGGTTAATCATTCATATTTGGACAACTTTTCTGTTGTACTTAGGAAGGAGAAAAAATATTGTTTCTATTCTATTCACTGAAATTCTTTAAACATAGCACAGAAGGGGTTGATTCTGGATTCATAGGTTTGTAGAATTTAGGATTAAGGTATTTTTCTCAACTCCGTTCATGTTATAACATTTTTGCTATGACGAAGAGGCATGTGATCTCAAGTCAAATTCAGTTTTGAGAACTGCAAAAGTAAAGCAAGCATCTGTGATAATATCTTGTAGGCAGAGAAACTGCCCAATAATCTTACAAAGACCTCTAGAAGAGCCTGACATTGTGAATGGATTAATGGAATTTATTTACCAAAAAAATTACACATATACAGCCTTATTCTCCATAATTAAACAAATAATATTTATTTCATGATGGAATAACCTTTGGATGGTAATATCATTTCCTCAAAAGCATTTTATTTAAAAAAAATCCGATTTAAATAAAAAAATCTGATTTAAATAAAAAAAATCTGATTTAAATAAAAAAATCTGATTTAAATAAAAAAATCAGATTTAAATTAAAAAAATCCGATTTGAATAAAAAAAATCCGATTTAAATAAAAAAATCCGATTTAAATAAAAAAAATCTGATTTGTTTAATTTTTTTTTTTTTAAATCATTGATTTTCATCCATTGTGTGTGGGAAGCTTCCGACTCTTTCCCAACAGACAAAATGAATATTTTTGCCCTATCCTTTTTGTTCTCCAGGGCGATAAGCCACCACCAGAACTGTCTAGTAGTGCCTTTCTCCGATCTCTCCATGGCATATACAGACACATTCGCCCGAGCTGAACATGTATGGGGAAACCGGTAGGCAGTCGGGAGTCCGGCTGACAGCTTTTGAATGTGTATGGCCAGCTTGAGAAAACCACTTTAATTGTGTGGATTATACAATATATGTTGATGGCCTACACAATAATGTTTCTGCTGCTCATGCGTGACATGCAGTAACTGTAATCACCTTTCTGATAGCAGAACACAACATTAAATACTTTAGAAATAATATTAGTTTTTCTAAATACAAGATTCTGGATATCAGAAAAACTGCTAAATGAGATCTACAGACAGTAAGATGTGAGTCCTAGTCAGGGAGTAGCAAGAAAGGGTTTGTAAAACGTATGATTAGTGTGAAAGCAGAAGACAGGTGCTCGGGCTGAGGCAGATGTGTGAAGAAGAAGAACAGGGGAGACCTGCTAGAAGGTGATGTTTTCTTTGTATAAGGACACATGTTATTTCATACCCT
This sequence comes from Bufotes viridis, assembly GCA_033119425.1. NCBI lineage: Eukaryota > Metazoa > Chordata > Amphibia > Anura > Bufonidae > Bufotes > Bufotes viridis. The sequence continues at coordinate 149,674,323 of CM065589.1, read as the reverse complement.
GTTTGTGCAATACAATACCATTATTATCCAGTAATTAGTCTGATGATATCATGCAATTAATTTACGGCACCTTCTAGAAACTAAATTTCACACACACAGTTTGAAACAAATTCCTCCAGAAAAAGTGTTACTATATTCTCACAGTTCTCAGAAATCACAGTAAGATTCTGTTGCTATGTAAACTACCAAACCATCACTTTTTAAAAATAATGAGGGTAGTGTATAATTGCAAAAAGTTGCATATTTTGGTGCACAATGGCACTTGCATAAAAAACTGCATTTTTGCATGCCATTTTTCATGTGTACAAACCTGATATATTCTCCCTACAATCTCCAGATCCTCTGCTAAGCAGCACTGATCATGACATTTCATATCTAGATCCCCTGCTAGGGTCTACTTGCACTTATCAGAATATAATCTCCCGATCTCTTCATCCCTCACTAGGCCATACCTGCAACTCTCAGAAGAAATAAGCTCTGGATTGCTGCTTCTGATTTAATAAAGCACAGCCACGTGTGGGATTCCCAGATAGGAGCCATTTCAGATACATCATGACCGATCCATTAGGAGGAGCCTGACAGATCCCAGGGACATAATGGGTCTGTTAGGTGTCCTTTTTTTTTACAGGAAATTGCAACATGCTATGTTAGTCTGACCATCAAAGAGCATCAGAAACCTAATGGAAAAGAACACAAAAGCGGGCAGACTCTAAGACCAATTACTGCCTCCTATGGATAAAACTATTGTAATAAGGAAATTATGCATATATTTAAAGGTTATGGACATCTTTGGGGGCAATTTTTTATTATTGCATTCTACACTACTTGGGCTACAAATCATAATTCCAATTGGTCTTTATTAAAAACTGTACAGATGGCAGCCTATGTGTATTTGCAGAGTAGCAGACTTAAAGGGGTTATCCCATGAATAATGTAAAAAATAAAAAATCAGAGATCTAATAGTACACGACAATCTTTTTCTAACAAAGCTAGAACCAGTCCTGTACCTCACATGGATCCAGAGATCTCCCCATTCATTTCTCTGATAGATTTATATCAAGCTGACAGCTCAGGGGAGGGTCTTTCCTGCTGCAGCTAAGGGGCGTGTCTCAGCTCTACCTATCACAGCTCAGGAGGCAGATGAAGGACGAAACTGAGCATGTGCGGACATCTCGGTGAGGAGGACAAGGAAATAAGAAAAACAACAAACAGCAGGTGGCGCTGTACAGATAGATTTTATTGAATAACTCAGTGGCTGTGCTAAATTTTTAATTACATGCAATTACATCCAACTGCTGGTTTGAAAACTAAAATATTTTTTGTGGGAAAACTCCTTTAAAAGGGAGTCTTTCATGTACATTTCACTGATATAACTACCAACAATGGCCATCAGAACGTTGAAAAAGCAGTATAACCAAACCTTTATATCATCTGGGTGTATATTCCATGTCCAGTTAAAGCACTTTAATTCCTAAAAAAAACGCCTCCCAAGTGCCCAGCTGGACGGGCTCATCTTTTTTTTTTTAAAGTGCCCAAGACTGCTGCTCTTCCCAACTGTCTGCTCCTCCCCTAACCTCCCAAATTTTCTTCCCCGGCATCACTGTAACGTCAGGGGAATAGCTTTGGGAGGTTAGGAGGACAGCGGGGAAGGGGGGCAGGCTTGGGCTGCTGACCGCTCATACATTTATTTATGTTAAGTTCTTATCAATTTGATATAAATTGAGCTACTCTGCATATACGAAGGGGAAATGGTCTGAATATTTGCAATAAAGACCAAATAAAAAAAGAATTTGTAGCCCAAAATGAGTAGGGTGCAATACTAAAGAAATGTCTCAAACTTGTCCCCAGACTTTAAATGCATTTCCTAAAATAGAATCATAATTTCTTTCTTAAGAAAAAAAAACATATGTTACAATATGTTTTTGTCAATTTTATTTAGTGCTGCTTAATGACCAAAGCTTATTGCCCAGACAAAAATGATTGAACATGTTTCAATGTTTCCTCCATAATGCATTGTCAGAATGATCTCCAAGGACAGTATTTTGGAAAGACATAAAATAAGTAAGTACGGAATGAAACATCCAGTGACGCACTTGCACTCCATGGTTTGCAGCAGTTGGCAGAGAAGTTAAGAGTTGGGCTTATTTTACTACCTTCATCAAAATGTTAAACACATCTGTGGAAATATGCAAGCGTAACTTTAAAAGTGTAAATTTACCATTTTCTCAAATTGGATTACACGCAATAAGTTGTAATCAGTTGCATCCAAAATCCTCATTATTCCCTTGATAATCATGTTGAGTCAGTGAGAAAGTATTGGAAGACAGCCTACGACATCTCTGGAAATCAGAGACATAAGCTGAGAGATAAGGGAGAGTGCCAGCTGTTTGCTTCTGTGTACCCAACAATAAAAACTGATTGATTCTAAATGCTTCACTCCCCAAGCACTCCGTCATCTTCTGTGCTATATTTCTGATGCCATTTTTAGCAAGTAAATTATATTGCTGATGAGAATGTACCACTGAAAAAATATTAAGACAGTAATCAGAATGATGTGCACTTAAAGGGGCTTTCTGGGATTTATATATTGATGACCTCTCTGATTAATTTAAAATCAGTGGGGATCCTACACCCTGCAGCCCACCGATCAGATGTTTGAGGAGGCCACAGCCTTCCTGCGAGTGCCACTGCCTCCGCACAGCTTACCAAGCACAGTGCCGTACATTGTATAGAGGCTCTGCTCCATTCAATTAGATAGGGCAGAGCTACGCCTAGGTCAGGTAACCGATGAACGTGACGTCACATGGCCTAGGAAGAGGTAAGTGCTTATAGAAATCTAATGCTAATCGGCATGAGTCCTGGAAATCAGACCCTCGCCAATCTCATCTTGATGACCTATTCTGAGAATAGGCCATCACTATATAAATACCAAAGAACCCCTTTAAAAAGTTTGAAGCAGTTTTTCAGTTGTATGTAAGACGCACCTTAGAAAGAAGTTAAAAAGTACAAAAGTATAGAAATTTCAGACAATGGTACAGAAGAAAAAAAATAAATAAAAGGTTTTGTTCTTTATTCTGAACTTGTATGTGTTTTACTGTGTTACTGCAAGCTTGGAAAAAAAAAATAGTCTTAGGCCTCTTTCACACTTGCGTTCTGAGGATCCGGCAGGCACTTCCGTCCCGCCGGATCCGTCAGAGCGCAAGTCGCCTGAAAGCATTAGAAGACTGATCAGGATCCTGATCAGTCTTCGAAATGCTTTGAGGTTACTATGGCAGCCAGGACGCTATTAAAGTCCGGGTTGCCATAGTAGTAGTGGGGAGCGGGGGAGCGGTATACTTACGGTCCGTGCGGCTCCCGGGGCGCTCCAGAATGACGTCAGGGCGCCCCATGCGCATGGATCACGTGGTCCATGCGATCACGTGATCCATGCGTGTGGGGCGCCCTGACGTCACTCTGGAGCGCCCCGGGAGCCGCACGGATGGTAAGTATACTGCTCCCCCGCTCCCCACTACATTTTACCATGGCAACCAGGACTTTAGCGTCCTTGCTGCCATGGTAACCATTCAGAAAAAGCTAAACATCGGATCCGGCGATGCGCCAAAACGACGTTTAGCTTAAGGCCGGATCCGGATTAATGCACTTCAATGGGCATTAATTCCGGATCTGGCGTTACAGCATGTCTTCCGGATTTTTGGACAGGGACAAATCCGCAGCATGCTGCGCTTTTGTCAACGTCCGAAAAACGTTCACATACTGAACGGAAGACATCCTGATGCATCCTGAACGGATTTCTCTCCATTCAGAATGCATGGGGATGATCCTGATCAGTATCTTTCCGTCCTAGAGACCCGAGGACGGAACTCTAGGACGGGAAGCAAAAACGCTGATGTGAAAGGGGCCTTACGTAGTGCTACCCCTACTTCAGCACAGGGGCGTAACTATAGGGGAAGCAGGGGAAGCGGCTGCTTTGGGGCCCTGACCCAGAAGGGGCCCATCCAAGAGGAGGAAAAGTACCAAAAGATTTTGTCAGGGCCCCTCAACATTATAACACAATGAAATAATATACAGTGGCAGTATAGACAGTGTAGAAAACGGATGGAACAGCTGCCGGGCCTGGTCTGAGAGAGCGATCTTTAGTAGCCACAGGAATGGCGACATGAAAGGAAGAGGTTTTGAAAAAATTACTAGGGGAGGGGGCCCCATTCAAAAATTTGCTGTGGGGCCCAGTCATTTCTAGTTACGCCACTGCTTCAGCACATGGATTGGATTTAGATTCATTGTCTTGAAAGTTTTATGTGGTTCTGGGTCGAGCTTAACTATTTATTTATTTACTTATTTATTTAGTTTGGACTGCTTGACTGCCGCTTTTTAGCTCCGGTCCATTGGGGCACAACTATGATTGCTGGCTGTACCTTAACCACCTAACTGTTCTGGCCCAGTTCAGCTTGGATTGTCAGAAAGGTACTTGAATGTTCTGCCCAGCTGAGCTCAGGCAGAAGTGGAAGTGGGGGACTACTTTAGCTGCTGATATCTCCTGATTGGATATCTCCAGATCTTGTAGACAAGAATAGGCATTGTTACAATGCAACCGTAAAAAAAAATTATGTAACACACAGACATTTTGAATTTGTGTGATTGCACCATAAGGACTCATGCACACGAGCGTAACTGGTCAGTGCCCGTATTGCAGACCACAATATATGGGAACTGGCTGTGTGCACTCTGTGGTGCAAAAAAATAGAGCATGTCCTTTTTTATGTGGTGCGAATGGTCTCTTGTGAATCGTGGACCCACTCAAGCCAATGGGTCTGCATCTGCAAACGGCATGCACACAGATGGTTGCCATTCATTGAAGACCACTATTTGCAGTTCGCAATACGGGCACTGAGTGTATATGAGCCCTAAGGGAGGAATGACTGCAGTAGCTGCATTCGGTTTGCATCAACCTGTGTAATCAGACTGGTGCAAACGAGCACTGATGGATGCTTATCATTCATCGGCACTCGCTGATGCCCATGTCTTAGGGCCCCTACTCTCACTATACCGATCTTGCAATGAAAATACTTAACTGGTTATCCCAATTTTCCATTTAGCTTTTCCTGGTTGACTGGTTCCATAACATGGAATTACATCATCATGGGTCATCAACAGCAGTGATTGAATAGGTTGCCCAAGATACTTGGGGGTCTGACTCTCTGAACCCCATGCCATTCAGCTGTTTGAGGAGGCCACAACGCTGTGGCCTCTTCATTATTATCATCACTCACATGAATGGATCAATGACACAGAACCCAGAATGGCTGCTGCTAAGTGTCCTGGGTACTGAACTCAATGAAAAGACCGTAGAAGCTGCCCAAGAGGGTACCCTTCAAACAGCTGATCGATGGCGGTGTCAAGAGTCGGACCCCATCATTCATCATAAGGACCATCAATATTGTTATCTTGGACACAACATATACAAGGAGAAGCCTTTTATTATTAGATAGATATCCAATAAAAAATATAATAATAATCAGAATTTCTGTTAAAAATAATTTTTTGCAATTCTTACTATTTTTATTAATATCGTCAACCTCTACTAGCTACGTAGCTAAACAGGACAGAAATAATTCTAGACCAAAATGACGTTTTTTATTTCTGTTAAGAATTCGATTTTTTTAAAACATATAAAAATAGGTATATGATTTTGCATGAATTCTGGTATGATACAGCTGTGTAACTGGAAGAACTTGTACTTCTATCTAGGACATAGCACTACGCAGGATTTCTTAATGGGTTAGTAATAATAAAGAAACCACTTGTGTACATGGCTGAAGGCCGATCGCTGAGCTGTGAATTAACTGTAAATATAATTAGCGCAGCACCCCTCACTGGGGACCGTGAGGAACAGGAGGCCTGGCCCGCAGCTCTATCTACAGATGTAGACAAGTGCAAGATGAGGCTGGATGGAAATAGCATTCAGCGAGGAAGATAAATGATGCGCAAGAACAAATGCGGATAAAGACGGGCCATTCTGTTAACACAAATCATTTCATTACAGCAACCTGACCATCAAACGGAATGAATGAAACTCACAATATGCCCGCTCCGAAAACTCCACAACTACAGGATTCACGTAAGGGCTCATGCACACATGCAGCCAGTGCCCGTATTGCAGCCTGCAAACAGCGGGACGACAATATACAGGCACCGGTGCGCATGTGCTACGTGATCTCTGATGGACGTGATGCTCAAAAAAAGACGGATCACTTATTTTTTGTGCAAACTGATGCTAACTGAGAATAAGGCTTGTTTCACATTTGCGCTTACTATCTCCAGCAGGTCATTCTGGCAGGGGAGCAGCCTGCCGGAGGTGTCCAGACCTGGGACTGCCGGAAGCTACTGGACACCCGCCGGTACCATTCACTATAGTGGGGACTGGCAGAAATCCATTTTTCACGCATCATTTCTACGTTCAGGAAAAAATATTCTAGCACAGGAGTACTCAACTGCCGGACCGTGGTCCAAATACGGACCGCGGACGCTAGCTGTCCAGACCCCTGCCATGTCTTCCATAGGAAGCAGCACTTTAGACTGGTTCCTAATCTCCCAGTGCACCGGAAAGAACTAGGGCACAAGCTCCTCCCCATGCAGGCGCTGGATGGAAGGAGAGGAGAGCGCTGATATGCAGGCAACGTGACTTGTCTCTCTCAGTGCTTTCATCCAGCGCCTGCACGTGGAGGAAGCAGCTGTCTCCCTCTGCGAGCTCAGTCCCTCCTCTCCTGGAGCAGCAGCACATAAGGGAGCTTCTAACGGAAGCGTTTTTGCTGATCCCTGCCGGATCAGGTAAAAACGCCAGTGTGAAAGTAGCCTAATGGTGGAATAAAGATAAGGCTCTTTTCACACCATGGTATTTTTGTTCCACATCCAAACCCCATTATTGGTGGATTGGATGCGGACCCCTTCATTTCAATAGGGCCGCAAAAGATGCAGAGAGCACACTGTGTACTGTCTGCATCTTTTGTGGCCCTACTGAAATGAAGGGGTCTCCACCGCCACTGTCGGGAACGCTCACTGCTGACTGGAAGCTCAGGACAGGACCTGTGAGACGTCATCATGTGGAGCGCAGGTCCTGTCCTGAGCTTCCAGTCAGCAATGAGTGTTCACCGTGGCGCAAGCAAATGGAAGAGGTGAGTCCTTTTTTTTTTCCAAAGGCAGAGATGGGGGCATTATTCTTACTGGGGGCACTAATGGAGGCGTTCATCTTTACTGTTGGCAGTCAGCTCGGACCTTCACCTGACTGCAGACTAAGGTATGCGGGCCTTTAATAAAACTAGTTGAGTACCCCTCTTCTAGCATGTTCTGTATTCTGAATTTTTCACGCAGCTCTGGTTCTATAGAAGTGAATGGGGCTTGTGTGAAAAATGGAAGGTGTCCAGAAGCAATGCGTTTTTCACTGATGGTTGCTAGGAAATGTAGATTGTCATTCTTCAGTTTTTCTTCACGTGCATGAAAAACGGATGCTAAATGGATGCAGTCCAGACAGAAAAAACTGAAACGCTGAACGCAACTGTAGGCAAAAGTGATTAAGCTGTCATGAAAAACCATCAGTTTTTCACTGACTAGACCCTGACCCTGATTCCGTATCGTTCGTGTGAAAGAGGCGTTACTCTGGCCAAAGCTAAAGACTCGTAGCATTGGCAGCTCCTGCATCAGGGCTACCTTTCCATGTGCTGGTGTACAGAGATTACATGCCTGACACGAACCTGACCAAGATGTCTCTCTCCATAGGCGAAATCTACGTGTGCCATGCCTCAAGCCTCTTGTCCTGGCTAATGAATAACACAGGGCAAAAGAGGTATCGCCTATTCAAGATCCGATATATGTATTGTCTTATCCAATAATTTAACAGTACAGATGTAATATAAAAGACTGCTGGATTGACAGATTAAAAAATCAATAAAATCCACAATTGTAAGATTTACCATCGTAAAAACGCAGTAAAATAGCATTCCCACTCATTTCAGATTAATCATAGTCATAGTAGCTGTTCTCCAAAATACTGTAGACAGATGGAAAAGTATTAGATAGATAGATAGATATGGGATAGATAGATAGATAGATAGATAGATAGATAGATAGATAGATATGGGATAGATAGATAGATAGATAGATAGATAGATATGGGATAGATAGATAGATAGATAGATATGGGATAGATAGATAGATAGATATGAGATAGATAGATAGATAGATAGATAGATAGATAGATAGATATGAGATAGATAGATAGATAGATAGATAGATAGATAGATAGATAATGAAAAATGAGAAAGCAGCACACTTAGTAATAGCGGGTGCAAAGCCTGCCGACGACCAGCAACAAGGTCCTCAGATAGTGGTTCAAAAAATTGCAAAGCAGCACTCCAATCTTCAAACGTGCAAGTGTTTATTCAGCCCAGCGTGGCAACGTTTCAATTGTTCACTACAATCTTTCTCAAGCCATAGATAGATAGATAGATAGATAGATAGATGGGATAAATAGAAAGATAGATCGATAGATAGATAGATAGATAGATAGATAGATAGATAGATAGATAGATAGATATGGGATAGATAGATAGATAGATAGATAGATAGATAGATAGATAGATAGATAGATAGATAGATAGATATGGGATAGATAGATAGATATGGGATAGATAGATAGATAGATAGATAGATATGAAAGCCTGTTCCGTGGGAATAAATGCTCGAAAAACAATGTAAATTGCAGGATGTGAATAGAAATTCATATTCTCCTTTCAAGCACGGGGTTGTGGGTATACTGGCAAATCTGAATGCAGATAGATAGATAGATAGATAGATAGATAGATAATTAGATAGATGATAGATATATAGAGAGATAGATAGATAGATAGATAGATAGATAGACAGATAATATAGATAGATATGAAAGCCTGTTCCGTGGAAATAAATGCTCGAAAAACAATGTAAATTGCAGGATGTGAATAGAAATTCATATTCTCCTTTCAAACACGGGGCTGTGGGTATACTGGCAAATATGAATGCAGATAGATAGATAGATAGATAGATATGATAATTAGATAGATAGATAGATAAAAAGATAGATAGATAGATAGATAGATAGATAATATTTAGATGGATTGACATGGGATAGACAGATGATAGATAGATAGATAGATAGATAGATAGATAGATAGATATACAGATAATAGATAGATAGACAAATAGATAAAAAGATAGATAGATAGATAGATAATATTTAGATGGATTGACATGTGATAGACAGATGATAGATAGATAGATAGATAGATAGATAGATAGATAGATAGATAGATATGGGATAGATAGATAGATAGATAGATAGATAGATAGATAGATAGATAGATATGGGATAGATAGATAGATAATAGATAGATAGATAGATAGATAGATAGATAGATAGATAGATAGATAGATATGAAAGCCTGTTCCGTGGAAATAAATGCTGGAAAAACAATGTAAATTGCAGGATGTGAATAGAAATTCATATTCTCCTTTCAAACACGGGGCTGTGGGTATACTGGCAAATCTGTCACAATACCACCCTGTGAACAAGGTGTCAGCCTCACTATTCAGACATAAACCTCTACTTTTCGTTCCCTGGCATTTTCTTTAGCACAAGGTGCACATACTGTAAAAGTCACTTGACAGGCATTTTGCTTTTTACTTTTATTTCAGAAACCTAAAACACAGTCAAGGGTAGAATACGTCCTTTTAAAAGATCAACTTCACGTGCACATAAGACAAAAAACTATTTGCAAAAATAAAATAAGAAATTTTCAAATAGAAAATGCCCGATTACATCTCCTTCAGAAAGACAACTGTTTATAGGGGAACTCCGAGAGTTCAATATCCTATCTTCAAGAGATTATCATTGGGGGGAGGGCAGGCGGACCTCACCAATCAGATATAGATGACCCATCCTGAGGAGAGGCCATCAATGCTGCAGTCCAGAAAAGTGACATTTACAGGTCAAAGACTCCAAAATACATTTTAAAGGGAAGCGGTCAGGAAAACGGTGCTGATGCAGTATACGGGCACTTTAATACCCGTTTACCACCAATCTGTTATGTTCCTTAAGTGTCTCATATTATTGCCTGCAGCAATGTAAGGTCGTCATGTAGGTATTAGACCACTGGGGGGAACTGGTGAGCAGGATATATATATAGCTAGGCCAAGGCAGGCTAGTGTTAGTGCAGACCCTGGAGTCTGTGAAGGCCACATGTCTCAGGCCTAAGCGAGTCAGCAGAAGTCAAGCAGAGGCAATCCCTAGAGCAAGAGGTACTAAATGCCAAGAGGAAGTACACTGTCTACTGGAGATTCAAGGATATAAGCCAGAAGTAGGGCATTGGGGCCTTGAAGCATCAATTCCAGTCAGGACAAGTCAGGAAGAAAGTAAGGTTCACCTGCAATTCTAAGTCCTGTTGTCTTTCCCTCTGTTATACCTTGCTGGATGTAAGCCTGCTGTAACTGCGACTGTACAAACGTCTATTCTCTGCAACAAGAACTGTGTTAAGAGGTTGCCTGCTGTATTTTCTACGGTTTTCAGTAAAGTTGGAATTCTGTTTTCAAGTTACAAGTCTGCACCTCTGTTATTCCTACTATAAATACGGTGTGCCACCGTTTACTGGCACTGGCGTCACGACACATCAGGGACCCAGCCATAGGCACGTTAAACTACAACACCAAGGGCACCTCACATTCCACCTGGCTGTGTCCCGCAAGAACCCAGAGAGTGCCCCAGAGGAACAGCGTGCCGGCCTCTCCATCACTGGCATTCCCCAGGTTAGTTCCATACATTGCCCTGACTTGGGGATGCTACATTTTGGCGTCACGAACAGGATACGCACGTTTTACGGACTGTGAGCAAAAACGTGAACTTTGTGCCTTAACCAGTTTGCCAAGTGACAAAACGCCTGTTTATTTGAAGTAAACTTTGCGGACCTAAAACGTACAGAAAAGTGTCCCAAAAACCTCCAGGAAGCGCTGTGCAGTGTTGCGCTATCAAGAGGAAGAAAATCGCCACTTCAAAGTGCATTTTTGTGGACTTTTATGCTGTTTTACTACCGCTGCTTGCTGTCATTGAATTGATGCATCATGGCGCCCAAGATGGCCGCCTGAACTGTGGACTTATCTACTGCGCCATCACTACTCATTGCTGGCGGGAAAACTTAGCGCCAAACTCTGCAGCGTCACCACTTTATTCAAATTTTCCAAGCTGGACTCCACCTACCTTGGACTTGGAAGAACGCAGACGCTGTTCCCCGTCGGAGCAAGTCCGAGCTCCGCCCCTCCAGCCCGACGTCCTCGCGGGAAGGGGCGCTGCGCAAGGGATTCCCGAAGACGTCCTTCCGGATCTCGCGAGATTTGGACCGCCTGCACCGGAGTAAGTACAAACTCCTGGGAGAAATAATCCTACACCGGAGAGGAGTCGCCTGGTTAGTAAGGCCCAAAAGGGGATACCAGACTCTGTCCATCGATCGCGCTCACCGGCCAGTAACCCCGCCAGCGCGACATCGGACCTATCGCTACCTCTTAAAGGGACCGCTCAACCAATTAATCTGCATCATGTCGGACTCAGAAGTAGCCGAGCAGCCTGCCCCCAGGGAGCCAGTGGCCACCAACGGTATTGCAGCTGCCAACATGATGCCGCTGACGATGCCGTACTACTTTGGGGCTCCATGGTTTCCCCGTTATGCCGGGAGGCTCATAATTTAAAAGACTTCCAAGACAAAATCCTGGCTCTGTTCCGGCTCTATCCTATTAACCCGGAGCAGCAAATGGAGATTCTGTTAGCCCAGTTGGAAGGAGCGGCCCGTCGAGAAGTCATGTCCTGGCCCAGTTCTGAGAGGAGTACCATAGAGCAGATCTTTGACCGCCTCAGCACTACCTTTGAAGTCAGGACGGTGTCTGAAATAAAGATGCGCTTCTTCAGTAAGAAACAAAAGCCTGGTGAGTCACTCCGTGATTTTGCTTTATCCCTCCAAGAGGCCTGGAGAGCCGTCATTCATATAGACCCTAGAGAGTTGACACCCAGGATCAAACTCTGAGAGAGCAATTTATTGCGGGTGTGAATAGCGAATCTTTAAAAACACAATTGAAAATGTTGTCGGCTCAGCACCCTAACAGTATTTTCCTGGACTTTAAAGAACTGGCCATCAATATTCTGGGACAACATCTGCCAACGGAACCAGTGGCCCATCCCGAGCCTCCTGTCCGTAATCCTAAGCCAACGGATACCAGCCTGCCAGGGGCCAGCCAAGCCGCCCAGACTCCAGTTCCTGATACAGTAGCTGCTCTGATGGAACAGGTCAATTACCTCACTAAGAGCCTGGAAAAAGTCTGCAGGAAACTGGAAGAGTGGGAGAAACCCTTAATGCTGGAAGATGAACTCCTTTTGCCTCAAAAGCCTGGCCCCCTGCGTATCAAGAAGTTTATCCCAGAGATCCTGGAAGGCGTTCAAGTGACCGGTTTAGGAACCATAGCGACCTTCCTGTAATTACTGCAAGAAGTTGGGTCATACTGAATCTACTTGCTGGCAGTTAAGCGGGTCACCCTCGAGGCTGAGGACCGCCCCTCGGGAGGTAGAACAACAGGTCCAAGGGATCCAAACTGGATGCCCCGTTATGTGGGGTCCCGTCCCAAAATAAACGTCCGGATCAATGGAGTGCCTTTTGAAGCGTTGCTGGACACTGGATCTCAAGTCACCACTATTCAGCAGTCCACCTTTAATCAGTTCTGGAGTTCCAGCCTGCTTACCCAGCCACCTGAGTCCTGGTTGGAGATAATTGCAAGCAATGGTAAGCCCATAAAGGTCCATGGATACTGGGAACCCACGCTCCAGGTGGGAGAAGCCACTTTACCACAGCAAGGAGTGATCGTGGTACAAACCGGGGATAAAGGGGGTCACCCTGTGATTGTTGGGACTAATGTTTTCAAAAATTGCTACCCTGAGGTACTTGAAGCTCTCCATCAGTCCCTGCCTGCAGCTTCCTCTGCCTCCAAGAAGGTCCTCCAAAAGACCATCAGCGTACTGTGTGCTCAGCAGAGGTTTGCAAATGAAAAAGGAGAGATCTGCACCGCCAGGATCGGTGATAATAGACCAGTGACTCTACCTCCAAACTCCCAAACTCTCCTGTGGTGCCGTGCTGTCCTGGGAGTCCAGGGCCAAGACTATCCGGCCCTGGTGGAACCTGTCCAGATGGAGAACTACCCATATGTGCGAGCTGCCAAGTGCCTGGCGACCGTCTCCCAAGGTAAAGTACCTGTCCGTCTGATTAACCTCAGCGATCATCCTGCTGTGCTTACTAAGCACTGTCCTGTTGCCCAGCTTTCCCAGGTTTCCTTCCAGGATGTCATCCGCCTGCCTGTCACCGAGAAGCCATCAGCTGCCACTCGAGGACCTCTTCCTGCGGACGACTCTCCAGTGCCCTGGTGGAAGGAACTCCATGTCGGGGACGAAGCTACCCCGCAGCATCAACTAGAGGACTCCTGAACCTAGTAAAGCAACACCATCAAGCCTTCAGTAAGCATGCAACGGACTATGGAGAGGTCAGTGTTATCCAACACACCATACCCACTGGCTCTCATCCTCCCATTAAAGAGAGGTATAGACCCATACCACCAACTTCATACCAAACTGTTAAAGAGATGATCCAAGAAATGAAAGACTCAAACGTAATCCGGGACAGTCGTAGTCCCTGGGCTGCCCCCTGGTTTTAGTAAAAAGAAAGATGGTGGCATCCGGTTTTGTGTAGACTATAGAAAGATAAATCAGATCACTCACAAAGATGCTTACCCATTGCCACGTATTGAGGAGTCTCTAACTGCTCTAGGCTCCTCCGCCTATTTCTCCACCTTAGATTTAACCAGCGGATATTGGCAAGTGCCCATGGCCCCTGAAGATAGGGAAAAGACTGCTTTCACCACCCCTATGGGCCTGTTTGAATTTAATTGCATGCCATTTGGACTGTGTAATGCCCCGGGACCTTTCAAAGATTAATGGAGCGGTGCTTAGGCCATAAGAACTTTGAGACGGTGCTGTTGTACCTGGATGACGTTATCATCTATTCTAAAACGTATGAGGACCATTTAAAACATTTAGCTGAGGTGTTTGAAATCCTTATTAAATACGGCCTCAAGATTAAACCGTCCAAATGTCACTTGCTGAAACCTGCTGTAAAATACTTGGGACATGTTGTAAGCGCAGAGGGGTCCAGCCTGATCCTGATAAGTTGGCTGCTGTCCGAAATTGGCCGGTTCCCACTACAGTGAAGGAAGTGAGGAGTTTCCTTAGCTTCGCTGGCTACTACCGGCGCTTTATCCCCACTTCGCTCAAATAGCGGATCCAATCCAGGAACTCCTGAGGGGCAACCAAAAAAGAGCCCAAAGACTCCTGTCCCCATTGAATGGAATGAAGAGAGGGAGGTTGCATTTCAGTTGTTAAAGAAGAAGTTGACTGAACCTCCTGTGCTGGGGTACCCAGATTACAGTAAGCCATTTCACCTTTACACAGATGCCAGTAAGAAAGGCCTGGGAGCAGTGCTGGCTCAAGTGCAAGAAGGGAAAGAGAGGGTGATAGCTTATGCCAGTCGGTCCTTAAAGGGAGCTGAAAAGAATGATCAGAATTATAGCTCTTTCAAATTAGAGTTTCTGGCCTTAGTGTGGGCGGTAACAGAAAAATTCAAAGACTATTTGGCTGCCACTCCATTTATTGCCTTCACTGATAATAATCCTCTGGCCCACCTGAACACCGCCAAACTGGGGCCTTAGAACAGAGATGGGCCTCCCGCCTTGCTAATTACGACTTCACCGTAAAATACCGGGCTGGCCGTTCAAGCGATAATGCTGATGCCCTGTCAAGGCTCCCCACTGAGATAGCACCAGATGACAAAGCGGGATGCCTGGGAAGATGTAGAGATGCCAGCATTTTACAACAGGTTTGCTCAACAGGACCAAGCTCAAGCTGCCAACAGTGGAACCTCTGACCCTCCATCCTTTGATAAGCCTGCATCCAGAGAAGAAAAGTGGATTAAGTTGCAATCAGAGAGTAGAGTTCTCGGTGAACTGCTGGACTTCTTCATCAGTGGCAGAACCCCTGAAAGAATTCGGCGAAAGACCGCAGACCCAGAACTCATCAAATTGTGGAAGCAACGTCAACAACTGTTCCTTCGAAAAGGTCTGTTGCTGCGACGAAGCCTGGATCCAGTGTCAAATGACAGAGTGCACCAGATCCTCATCCCACGTCGTGATGCAGGTATGGTTCTAGAAATGTATCATGATAGGTCTGGACATTTTGGGGTTCAAAAGACTGAGGCCACTATCCGTAGGCGGTTCTACTGGGTTGGAATCAGAGAGACATTGAGAAGTGGTGTCGGGAATGTACAGCCTGTGCCCTAAAGAGAGGTGAATATCATGATCAGAGAGCACCGCTGCACCCTATTATAAGTACCGCCCCTCTTGAACTGGTTGCGATTGACCACGTGAAGTTAGAGCCCAGTCACTCAGGGTATGCCTATGCCATGACTATTATTGACCATTTTACTAAGTTTGCCGTAGCAGTGCCTGTGAAGGACCTAACAGCCAAGACGACCGCTGAATTGTTCTGGAAACACTTCCTCCTGCCTTACGGCTGCCCAGAAAAGATCCTCACCGACCAGGGGTCTGCGTTTGAGTCTCATCTGTTCCAGGAGCTGTGCCGACTACACAATTGCCAAAAGGTCCGGACCACGGCCTATCATCCACAAGGTAATGGACTCTGTGAAAAGATGAATCAGACCCTGATTGAAATGTTGAGAGCCGTGCCTCCTGAGACCAGAGGAGATTGGCCTAACCTGTTACCACAGCTCATGTATACGTACAATAATACTATCCATTGTTCCACTGGATACACTCCTTTCTACCTGTTGTTTGGGCGTCAGGGTAAATTGCCTGCAGATCATTCCCTGGATGTACAAGTGCTGGATGACATTAATCCTCTGCCTAAAACTGACTGGGTAACGGAACATCAAAGGCGCTTGCTTAATGCCAAAGAAATTGTCCAGGAGCGCATGGAAGGTGCCCGGGAGCGACAACAAAAAGACTATGATTTGGCGGCCCATGCAGAGCCCTTGGCTGTGGGGGACACCGTGTGGTTAAAGAACAATCACCGTACCAGTAAGCTGGACAGTAAATGGGAGAGAACTCCCTATCTTGTGTCTGCCATCCCTAATGCTGAAACTCATACCTGGCTCCTGTTGTTCCTGACCAGGGTCTCACTGGTGGAGACCCTCCTGTTGCTCCTCTCCCTTCTACCTCGATTCTAAGGGAGGAGGACACTCCTGTGTTGAGAAGGTCCACCCGGATGAACAGGGGACGTCCGCCAGTCCGTTTAGGGAACTTTGATTATACTGGTGGTGTCTCCTCCCGGGCAGTTACTACTGGAAATAGTTTGCTTGACGTTTGTGCGCAAGAATGGACTCCTCTACGTGAGCCCTTGCCTGTTATACACCCCCAGGAAACCTCTGTGTGAGCATCATCCTTTTAAAGTTTGTGCCCAGAGATGGACTCCCTGTGTGCGAGCCTCTGTGATATGTTCTTATTATGGACTCTGGCATTCTCTTATGGACTATCCTGGTGTTAACCATTGATTTGCTGTACCAGGTCAGCATCACAGCTCTGCATTAATAGCCTGCAAGCAGAGGACGTCGCCCTTGTCACCGCGCTCCACCTTTTCCAGCTGGACCTGATATGAGTATTTATGCAGATGTCATTCATTTGTGTCTATGTATGCCTGCATGTTTTCCTTTTGTCTTTCAGGAGAAGAATCCAGCTGGGTGGACCCCTGTGGGAGTACGAGGTCGTACTCAGTTTAAAGTCGTGGGGTATGCAGTATACGGGCACTTTAATACCCGTTTACCACCAATCTGTTATGTTCCTTAAGTGTCTCATATTATTGCCTGCAGCAATGTAAGGTCGTCATGTAGGTATTAGACCACTGGGGGGAACTGGTGAGCAGGATATATATATAGCTAGGCCAAGGCAGGCTAGTGTTAGTGCAGACCCTGGAGTCTGTGAAGGCCACATGTCTCAGGCCTAAGCGAGTCAGCAGAAGTCAAGCAGAGGCAATCCCTAGAGCAAGAGGTACTAAATGCCAAGAGGAAGTACACTGTCTACTGGAGATTCAAGGATATAAGCCAGAAGTAGGGCATTGGGGCCTTGAAGCATCAATTCCAGTCAGGACAAGTCAGGAAGAAAGTAAGGTTCACCTGCAATTCTAAGTCCTGTTGTCTTTCCCTCTGTTATACCTTGCCGGATGTAAGCCTGCTGTAACTGCGACTGTACAAACGTCTATTCTCTGCAACAAGAACTGTGTTAAGAGGTTGCCTGCTGTATTTTCTACGGTTTTCAGTAAAGTTGGAATTCTGTTTTCAAGTTACAAGTCTGCACCTCTGTTATTCCTACTATAAATACGGTGTGCCACCGTTTACTGGCACTGGCGTCACGACACATCAGGGACCCAGCCATAGGCACGTTAAACTACAACACCAAGGGCACCTCACATTCCACCTGGCTGTGTCCCGCAAGAACCCAGAGAGTGCCCCAGAGGAACAGCGTGCCGGCCTCTCCATCACTGGCATTCCCCAGGTTAGTTCCATACATTGCCCTGACTTGGGGATGCTACACTGATCCGAGGACACTATTTAATGAGGACCTTTCACCACAAAATGCAACTCAACCTGAAAGCAGCATGTTATGGAGAAGGAGATGTTGAGCAGGCTGATATATCATTTTGTGGGAAAATATTCTGTAAAACATGTAATTTATACATTTATATCTTTGTTTTTTCTACCTCCTGTGAACAGCTATTGGTACAGGAGGGAGGAAGGGGTTACCAGTGACTGACAGCTCTCTCTGTATACACACAATGCTGTCAGTCACTGATAACGCCTCCTGTACCTATAGCTGTTCACAGAAGGTAGAAAAAGCTAAATATATAAATGTATAAATATTCCAGGTTTTACTGAATCTTTTCCCACAAAACTATATATCAATCTGCTCGTCTTCTCTTGCTCTATAACATGGTGCAGCATTTTTTAGTGACAGGTCCTCTTTAAACGGAATCTCACGAGGAAATCAATTGATAAACCAGGCTCAATTCCCTCTAGGGCCGGCGCCACTGTATGTACCTTTCGCTTCATTCTGGAGAAAAAGCATTTTTATACCATATGATAATGAGCAGTTGAAGGGACTCTCTGGGCATTTTGTCTAATTACCATAAACCTTTGGAGGGAGGCTCTTTTACATAGCATCTACCCTCCCTCACGCCCCTGATGTCGCCGTCTCCGTTGGTGCACACTGTGGGTCGTTCCGCCTGAGGCCCGACCAGATGTGGCCGCTTTTTTTTCCTGTTCGGCTGCATTATAGTCAGTACAATAATTAGACAAAATGCCTGAAAAACCTTTAAGTTCAGTTAGGCAGGCCCAAGCCATTCTGCTCACCTTTGTTCCACCTGCTTCCTCCACCAATCACTCCCTCTCCTTCTTCATGACAGGGCCGGTCTCCTGCATAGGCAGGGAAAAGAGGAAGGGTGCACTTAACTGCTCATTTGCATGCAGAATAATAGCATTTATTCTCCAGAATGAAGCAATAGATCTCTAAGTGAAAGGTATCATTACATACAGCTGAGTTAGGCCTACAAGGCATTGTGGCTGATTCCTGGGGCCTAATTCTTTTTAGGGATGCTAAGTGTATAGACTGGATGCAGAGGCGTAACTATAGGGGAATCAGGGGAAGCGACTGCTTTGGGGCCCTGACCCAGAAAGGGCCCATCCAAGAGGAGGAGAAGTACTAAAAGATTTTGTCAGGGCCCCTCAACATTATTACACAATGAAATTATATACAATGGCAGTATAGACAGTGTAGAAAACAGATGGAACAGCTGCCGGGCCTGGTCTGAGAGAGCGATCTTTACTAGCCACAGGAAAGGGGGCGGCATGAAAGGAAGGGGTTGTGAAAAATTACTGGGGGAGGGGGCCCCATTCAAAAATTTGCTGTGGGGCCCAGTCATTTCTAGTTACGCCACTGACTGGATGTGTTGAATGTATAGATGAAAATATTGATGTGATCATTAAATAGAGTTCTTGAGCAGCAAGGGTCTGTCCCACCTGCTTAAGAAGCTCCCCTGCCCCTTGATTGACAAGGCCAAACATCTTGTACCTACTCCACTGCTCTAAGTACCTAGAAATGTAGCCGGGAATGGAGAGTTGCTGCTACAGTAGCAGTAGCAGACTCTGAGCTTATGGCACTTATGGGATCTGCGGCACAGGCGCAAGATTGCCAAGCTGGACAAAATGTCCGGCCCTGTAAATCAAGCAGCAGGGGGAGCCTCCTATGAAGTGGAGACAGCCCCTTGTGGCTCAAGAGCTCTGAGTGTTATGGAAAAATCAAAATCAAATTGGCCAGTTCCCTATTTTTAAGTCATTTCACCTCCGTCCAAAAAAATTGAATAAAAAGTGATCAAAAGAAAAGTATAGATCGCCCCACAAAAAAATAGGCCTCACACCGCTCCATACACGAAAATATAAAAAAGTAAATTAGTAAAACAAAGTCAATAAATAAGAAAACATACGTTTTTATTTTATTTTCAGTATTAAAACACAAGAAAAACTATACAGCTGTGGTATCATTGCAAACGTACTGACCCAGAAAACGAAGGTAACCGCACAAGGAATGTCGTAAAAACGAAACCCATAAAACTGTGACGGAATTGCATCTTTTTCCAATTCGACACCATTTGGATTTTTTACCATTTTACTACTACATTGGATGCAATATTAGTACAACTTGTCCTGGAAAAAACAAGCCCTCATCCGGCTATGTGAATGGGAAAATAAAAAAGTTATGGCTCTGGGAGTAGAAAACGCAAAAACAGAAAATCGCCCGATCCTCTAAGAGTTAAACTCTGATCCCTTATCATTTACACAGGAATGTTTAGCTCTGCAAAGATCAGTCAAACAGATGACAGAAAAACAAATTAAGCGCAAAGTAACTACAATGGTGAGCGATATCTAGTAATAAAAGTCTGGATGAACACATTAACACATTCACTGGGAATCCTTTTCCAACTTGACGATACGCAAATAATCAAGCGCCGAGCTTTTATCTGGAGCGAGAAGACGTAACATTGCTCAAGCAGTCCCACTGTGGCCGAAAACAAACCAGCAAACGCAAAGAAAAAACTCATTATGTCAACAAAATGTAAAATAATGGCCATCAAAGCAGCAATTACGCAGCCCAAATGACCTCAGATAAACTACACGCTTCCCATTTCAGCTGCATTTTACTCCGTTCCTCCTTTGTAAAGCGTTTTATTGTACTTAGCGGAGGTCCAATATTCTCGCAGTGGGTAAATTGGCAAAGGTGCGCAGGTTATTAAGGGAGCAGATGGGAGATTAAATAAGGTGCGTTGCTGAACAAGTCGCTGGGATTCGCAAAGAATGCCGGCCTTAATAAGGAGTGGCAGGAACATAGGGGACAGATACATAAAATCCTAAGCTTGTATGATATATAAAACAATGCTTAGTCTCGCTGCCTGCCAGACACGGCTACAGTGATGGCCAATTGTATCGGAATAATGAGAACACTTAGCCTTGGATTTTCAATGCTTGCACAATTACCATGTATCTGAATGATGGAATGCCTGGGCGGATGGATATAAAGCAAGCTTACATCTGAATGCAAATGTTCCCCATAGGTGATAGAAGAGGAGGCTGAGTGTTCTAATGCACTTTACAAACGACAACCT
The DNA here is from genome assembly GCA_033119425.1 of Bufotes viridis. Taxonomy (NCBI): domain Eukaryota; kingdom Metazoa; phylum Chordata; class Amphibia; order Anura; family Bufonidae; genus Bufotes; species Bufotes viridis. The sequence goes on along the minus strand of CM065589.1, from coordinate 149,653,493 downwards.
AAAGGGAGCGGTGAAACAATATCTAGAGAATGCATTTGTGTCACGTAAGTCACTCGCACTTGACCCTGCTCCATCGCCCCCTTGTTTTCCTACATCTCATATATGTTGTCAATCAGTCACGTTGCTGCAAGGATTACGGTTTTGTTGGTTTTTTGGGGTTTTTTCCCTTTTTCATTTTCTAGCAGTCAACACTTGAATTTGATGGACAATATTATTAGAGGGAAAAGTCCTAGCTCAGGAATACAGAAGTACTTAGAAAATATGCTGGCTGAATCTTAACATTTCTTTTCAATGTGTACGTGTATACCGTTCCTTTTAGATGCAGCTTGGTGATTGAATGCGCCGTGATGAAGATTTCTGTTTTTTCGGATAATCACTATGACACACTCATGTAAAGTCAGAAGATACTGAAATAGCCCTCGTTTCCCGATGCTTCTTGGTCACTCTGCAAACCCGATTAAATTAAAGGGCAATGTAACGCATCTGGGAACAGTGGTGCACTGACAGGTTGGGGTTTAGGGGTCTGGACCCCCCTAGAACCATTCATGTTTATCCCTTTAGGGCCACACCGCTGATCGCCACAGGCGGCGCAGCCCTGGTTCAAATTTCGGGTGGCGGTGGCGAGTCAGTAGGAGATGAGCGCTTCCTGAGTCGGGCACCACACAGTGCAGGACACAGGCCGGAAGAGGTCTGCTGCTAGCATCATGAAGGTAAGTATTAGTGTGTTTTTTTGTTTTGTTTTTTATACATGGCAGATTTTAGGAGGCACCTGGTGGTGTTTTTTTTTGGGGGGGCACTATGGGGGCATTTCTCACTGGCCGATTTTTGGGTAGGAGGCACTATGGGGGCATTTATTTCTAGCCCATTTTGGGGGAGCACTATGGGGGAATCTGGGGGCATTTTTTTATTGCCCCATTTTTTGGGAAGCACTATGGGGCATCTGTGGCACTATAGGGGCACTATGGGGGAGTGGAGCACTATGGGGCATCTGTGGCACTATTGGGGAATTATTTGGGGTCACTATGGTATTTTTTTTACTGGCACAATATAGGGGTCACTATGGCATCTGGCACTAAGGTGTATTTTTTACTGGCACATGGAAGGCACTATAGGGCAGAGCATCACTATGGGGCATCTGGTGGCACTAAGAAGGGGCATTTTTTACTGGCACATTATGGGGGAGAGGAGCACTATGGGGGCATCTGGTGGCACTAAGAAGGGGCATTTTTAACTGGCACATTATGGGGACACTATGGGAGAGAGAGAACTGTGGGGGCATCTGGTGCCACTAGGAAGAGGGTTTTTTTTACTGGCATATTATGGGGGAATCTGGTGGCACTAAGAAGGTGGATTTTTTACTGAAACATTATGAAGGGCACTAAGAAGGGGCATTTTTTACTGGCACATTATGGGAGTGGATCACTATAGGGGCATCTGCTGGGGGCACTACGAAGGGGCATTTTTTTTACTGGCATATTATGGAGGCACCATGGGGAAGGGGGAGAGTAGCACCATGGAGGCATGTGCTGGGGGCACTAAGATGGGGTATTTTATGCTGGCAAATTATCGGGGCACTGTGGGGAAGGGGGAGAGGAGCACTACAGGGGCATTTACTGGGGCACTATATGGGGGAATTTTATACTGGCATACATTATGGGGACATTAGCTCAACTGCGGACACTAAGCAGGGATATTTCTTGTACTGTAATATTATAAGGAGAATTATTACTACTAGGGGACATTATGGTGAGCTTTACTACTACTGGGGGCTATGGGGAACATGATTACTAGTATGGGCACTATGGGGGCATTATTATTAAGTGTGCTCCGGCAGAGAATTATTTCTATTGGTGGGAATTTGGGGAGCACTGTTACTTTGGTGACCACCCTGACACAGTATCAGCTTAGCACAATTATTTTTGGGGACAATATGTTTATGCTATTAGTGTCAGGGATACTATTTACTGGGCACAGTTATTTTTGTAATTGTTGAAGGGGCCACTATCTGTGCGGTACTAGTATTTTTCAGGGAACAGTTTCTGCAGTATAGTATTGGGGAGCAAAGCGGGCACAGTATTAGGGAAGGCAAGACGGGGTGTTCAGAAGATGTGAAGATGATGGAAAAGTGGGAAACTAATGTCTGTTTGTCAATCTCTGCTGAGACGGGTGAAAAATTATCATGGCGGTCTGGTCTGAATGGAGAAGATGAGAAAAGAGAACGTCTACATCAAAGGTGACATCACTGGATGTAGGAGGTATGTGGCGCTATGTAGGAGAGGAGATGCTCCGGCTCCTCCCCCTGCTATTTGCAGAAGGAGGATTCAGAGCTAGGTGAGGACGGCCAAGGAGGCGGCAGGCCACAGGCGGGTGGCGGATGGTGGGGGGACCACAGGCCTTGAGCAGGATCTGGGAAGGGAGGAGATTGGAGGAGCTTCCTGGCTGTAGCCTGCTGTTGTCTATTGTATAATGTGAAGCAGGCAGTGCAGCTAGGACAGGCCCTCCTCTCTGTATGATGTGTAGAGCCGGACCTCCACCTGGACCTACACACCTTTAATATCGCACAGCTCCTCCTCCACTCCTCTTTTGGTGCCTTCAGGACTAGGAGGGAGGAAGTGAAACTGCAACAGCTCCTGCCACAGAGCTACGTGGGGGACAGTGTGAGTACAGGAGCTTTATGTTGGGGCCCTGTATGGTGGAGTATTGGGTACAGTGTGTCTATGTAAGATGAGGGTAGGACTCTTACCTTCATCCTCAACAATATCATTTCAGCTGCTTGCTGCCTTCCTTTGGATAACTGTATGGTACTAAATGAGCGACTCTGGCCCAATGCAACACTGTAATCTCATTCCTGTACCGAAATTTCTGAGATTTATTGGTTTATAATTTATGGATAAAAGTTATGTTTTAGAGGCTTCTTTTTTGTATTGTTCACTTTGCAGATCCTGGAGGGCACAGAACTGTAAGGCCTCTTTCAGACGGGCGTTGCGGGTGCACTCCGTCAAACAGTGCGGGTGCGTTGCGGGAATTGCCGCGATTTTTCCCTGCGAGTGCAAAGCGCTGTCATGCGTTTTGCACGCGCGGGAGAAAAATCGGCACTTTTGGTACCCAGACCCGAACCTGCACTTCTTCACAGAAGTGCATGTTTGGGTCAGAAATTGTCCCGCTGGTATTATTTCACATTATAACATAGTTATAATGTAAAATAATACCCTTGGCCATCTCCCTAATGTTGAACCCGGTGCAGAATGGGTTAAAAATAATAAACTAATTATAACTTACCTGGTCCATTTGATCGCTGAGCCCGGCCTCCTCTCCGTTAGCTTGAAAGATGTAAAGGACCTGTAATGATGTCACAGCATCACATGGCCCAATCACCTGCTCCATCACTATGGTGATGGAGCATGTGATTGGTCCATGTGACCACGTGACATCATCCAAGGTCCTTAAGCACTATTCACAGCCTGAGGATAGTGATTAAGGACCTTGGATGATGTCACATGGTCACATGGACCAATCACATGCTCCATCACCATAGTGATGGAGCAGGTGATTGGGCCATGTGATGTGACGTCATCACAGGTCCTTTAGATCATCGATGCTGCAGGAAAGAGAGGACAGATCGCGACTACGCGATCAAGTGGCTAAGGTAAGTTAACTTTATTATTTTTAACCCCTTCCTCATCATTTAACAATGCATTCTTTATTAAGAATGCTATTATTTCCCTTATAACCATGTTATAAGGGGAAATAATAGAGATTGGGTCCCGTTGCTAAGCAACAATGCGGGAAAATCGCAACGCATCCGCACTTGGTTGCGGATGCTTGCGATTTTCCCGCATCCCCATTCACTTCTATGGGGCCTGCGTTGCGTGAAAAACGCAGAATATAGAACATGCTGCGATTTTCACGCAACGCAGAAGTGATGCGTGAAAATCACCGCTCATGTGCACAGCCCCATAGAAATGAATGGGTCCGGATTCAGTGCGGGTGCAATGCGTCCTCCTCACGCATTGCACCCGCGCGGAAAACTCGCCCGTGTGAAAGGGGCCTAAATGTGACATAATCCTGCGCAAACTATTCCCTCATTTGCAACGACTAGGAGCTGTCATTTGCACCCAGTATGTAGCCATCATGTATATAATCTTTAAGGATCTGTTCATATCACCTTGTAGACCTCTGTTTAATACACTGTATACATCGGGATCTGTACAATAAGGTGCTATAGAATCGCACCCATCACCCACAGGTATTCTACTATGCTATTCTATAGTATACTGACATGCCGGCCATACTGACATACATTTGGTGGTCATTCAGACAACGGATGTTCATGTCCACATCCGTTCCACATTTTGTGTGGGTCAGATGCGGACCCAGTCATTTCAATACTTCTATTTTTTTGCGGGGCTGCGGAAGAGAACAGGCTGTTCAGTTCTACAAAATGTGGAACGCACACGGCCGGCAATTTGCGGACCGCAAAAACGGATAGGGTCGTCTGAATGAGCCCTTGGCGTGTACGCCAGGGCAGCTCCAGACAAATGTGATGTGGAGGAATGAAAAAGCACTAATCTTTAAAGGAGCTGCAGAGCTTAAAGTTACGGCCACACAGGACAAATATGCTGTGGATTTGCTGCCACGGATTTGCGTGCGGTAAATCCTCAGTGTGTTACAGGATCAGAGGATGAGGTTTTAAATCTGCAGTGAAAATCTGCCCCACGTGGGCGTAATCTAACTAGTGCTGTGTCCACCTCCTTCTTAGGGCCTGTTCACAGCTCATTTTTGCTGTGCGTCAAGCATTTTTTGTGGCTTTTTACCCTATAGTGAGAGCTGCACCAAACTGCTCTTTAAAGAGAGAGCAAAAAAACAAAATGCCATCCAATGAACAAAATGCTAGGAGCAAAAAACATTTGTGTCTCCAGTATTTCATATTTCCCATAGACCTTCCGCTAACAACTTGCATTCTTAGCGCATAAAAAGGTGACTAAGGGCTTAGTGACATGAGCCTTCATGTCCGTATTGTGGACCTTAATCCGGAAAATACGGAGCAGTGCAGAGCGTAGTCACTTGAACGCGCTTCCATGGGCTTTGGGGTCCGTGACGCCGCACCACAAAAGATAGGGCATGTCCTATCTTTTGCCATATATTGCGGATCACGGACCCATTCGAGTCAATGTGTCCATGCTGCAATACAGGATTCACAAGTCCGGTGTACGTGCATTGTGGACCACTTTTTGCATACGTTCGTGTGAATGAGGCCTAAAAAAAGAAAAAGTGCTGAAAAAAGCCACTAAAATACTACAAGTAAATGCTTGTAAACTCTTTCATGACATAAAATGATAGTGTAATAGAAATTATTAAGGCTGAAGCTTCAAAAGGAAAATAAATAAATATATATATATATATATATATATATATATTATATATAAAATATAAGTTGCCAGTTGTAAGACATAGAATTACAACCTATGTCTAAAAAAAACTGCAGAAAACTGCCCAATATGATATATTAAGGTTGTAAGTGTGTGCAGGCCGGTCTTGCTGGTATCACGGATGACAGAAAACAAAGAGAAGAGCGGCGGCAAGCTGACATAAGTAAATTTGTACTGCAGTCTATTACTGGGATCTACTATTCAAACAGTAGATGTCTCATTCAAGTCCTGTCACAACTTAAAAGGTGATGTCTAAAACCATTCCACATAGATATGTTTTTTTTTTCCCATTTTCAGATTTAACCTCGACAACTATCATTTCAAAGTCAGCAAAGAAAAGGAAACCTAACATATAATATTGAGGTTGCTGATGATAAATGGCCTGCCCTCTTGATGGGCAAATACTCTTCAGTGTGTCAGCCACTCAAACATGCTGGGATCTTTAGCTGCCATCCTTGCCCGATCTTAGGCTTGAGGGATTTCTCTGTCCCTTTTCACAACAACAAAATGTATTTTAGGTAGTATTCTAGTTTATGAGTATGATGCCATGTAATATCTGCAAGTAGAGATGAGCAAATTTCTTAAAATTTGTTTTGGGTCCAATACGCCAAATTTTCCAAAACAGTTTTACTTGGGTCCGAATCAATTCAACACAAAATCAGAGAGAGAGAGAAGTAATGCTCCTCTGGAAAAGAGATGTGCTAACCAGTCCTCCTTCCAAAAGGAAAAGAAAACTGAGTGTCTAATGCCAGCAAACAGCTCTTTTTTATTAGAGTTGGGCAGAGAGAATTAGCTTAGCTGCCTGAGAGGCCTTGTTTGGGGTCTGGGGGAGGGTACCATTTCTCCTTATGGAGAGTGCAGAGTACAGGTGAGGAGTATTGTACTCCAGGCAACTCCTCTGGGTTTCTGGGTAAAATATATGGAGATTATAGGGATCTCTCCTACATCAGTTAGGTAATCAGATTAGTTGGGGATTAGTTCCTGACACTCCCACTATTAGGATACACAGCAGCTACTTAGTGGTCAACTTCATTGTTTGCCAGGCACAGCACCATACAGTAAATCTCTAGAGCTCAGTCCCATTCAAGCAAGTGGGACTGAGCTCCTATACTATGTATAGCGGATACCAAATGTAAGGTACTCTGCCTGGCAAATAATGAATTCTCACAGTGTTCATAAGAGTGCCATGGCTCCGTCAGTGAGTGGATCATTGGAGGATCCAGACCCCTACCAATCTGATATTGATGGCCTATGTTAATGGTATATATGTTATGGATAGGCCTTACCCAGAAAACCCCTTTAGAAATAACAGTATAAAAATAACTATTAACCACAAATACAAGTTAAAAATGCTTAGTAAAGGCTAAAACAGAAATAATAGAATACACAGAACCTCAAAGTATTCAATGGAGGTTTTAGGCTTCATGCACACGGCCATATTTTTGGCCCACATTTTTGCAGATTGCATACGGCCCCTTTCATTTCTATAGGCCCGCGAAAAATGTAGACCGTACAAGGATGTCATCCATAAGCTGTCTACATCCGTGTGTCTGTCCTGCAAATTACAGAACTTCTTATACTTGGCATTTCTACAATTGGGCCCACGAAAAATGCAGCATGCACATGGCTGGTATCCACGTGTGCATGTAGAAGTATCAGTGCTTTCCGTATAACCAGCAAGTGAAAACCTGAATTCTAAAAAAAAAAAAATAGAAAGTCAATGCCAATCACCAGTTTAAGGAAACACAGAACTATCAGGACGATGTAACATCCCACTGCGTTAACTCCAAAAACAAGCATGATTTATACAAATGGGATAATAGCCAGGCCCATTTATCTACATTGCTGCCTGTAAGTAATGGAGAAGCCAAGAATACTGACAGGGCTCGTGGGATTAATTACTGAAACCATTTGCGAAAGAAAGCTCCAGGCTGCATCCCATCTAACCAGCAGATACACTAGACATTTATCAAAGACCGGAATAAGATTTCATTTAAAAGAGGGCAAAGGCCTACACCATGTAAAAGCTAAGCTACAGGCTTAAATGTACAGAGGAATGCTGAATTGCATGAGGCTGGAAAGGAGGCAACCCTTTTTTTTCGTACATAAACCACAGTAAAGCACTTACCAGGTCACAGCGTAACATCAAGGAGGAACATTAAAAATAATAGAACGGAGCTGCTTTGCATAGTGCAATAGGACGCACTTCCCTGCGTGTATTAACCATCCATGCAGGGTCTACAATGCGCCATCTAGTGGCTGCTCAGCAGTCTAGCAGGCGGCTCCTGCCTTTGAATAGCTTGTTTTGTTTTATTACTGCATTCACATAGAAGAAAAGGCCAGTTTACCATTTCCCTTCGATATATGTATTTTCATAACCTGGCATTTTGAGTATCTTAGACATTGACGCATAATACGAAAACTGCTGACCCACCATTACTTACTGCGCCGTCCCATCTCACAGCTGATTACGGAGCAAGTTCTCATATGCTGCATCTTTCACTTTCCCATCAACTTAGTGTCTCAATTTCTCATCATCAGCATCTCTGTTTGCTTCCTGTGAATGGAAACTCGCTTATTTAAGCCTCATTCACACGTCTGTGATTCACGGACGTGTGCTGTACGTGTTCTCCACGGACAGCACACGTCCCCTTTCATTTTAATGTGTGTATTTACACATCAGTGTTTTAGCACGGTCCATGAGTCCATTTTTTTAGCACGGACGCATGCTCTATTTTGTCCATGTTCACTGATCCATCACGCCCATTATACTCTATGGGTCCGTGAAAACCACGGACGCCCTCCGTGTTTCGCTGTTCAGTGTCAGTGGAACACAGATGGCACACGGACAGCAAAAAACCGACACACGGACCCAACACGGATCCATCATGGAAGGTTCACGGATGAGGCTCTATAGTAAAAGGATGAAAAACGTCCTCCCCCCTCCCCTAGTTTCACTTTTGGGCAACATCCAGGACAAGAGAGGGACTTGTGACTGACACTACAAAAAGCTCAACATTTGCAGGGTTTTTAGTTGCTGCATATAAATAATATTGTTTCCATTCACTGGCCGCAAGTACTGATTTTAAAACTAAAGGCGTTGTCCAGTTTTAGGGAGAAAACAAGATAATCCTCAAACTCTGCCTGCAATAAAGAGGTGGTAGACAGATCCCACGGCACCACTCTGGTTCTCTCGGCCGGACTCTATTCACCCAGCTCCAGCGGTGATGTCAACAGCACGTGACCACTGCAGCCAATCACTGGCCTCAGCGGTGTATCCGACGAGGCCAGTGATTGGCTTGTTAGGAAAGTATTTAGTGCAGGGGGATCCTGAAGGTTGGTTTCCTCCTTAAACCAGACAACCCCTTTAAGGGACTGAAACAAAAATATAAAAAGTAGCATAACTTTCCATTATAGCAGAAATAAGCTTTATTTGCATAGGACTGGAAACGCTTTAGGCTGGGGCTAGGAACAAACTCTTTGGAAAGCTACAGCCTCTATAAACCCACTAAGTCCCGTGCACACGCGGTCTCCAGAATTTTATGGGACAGTTACAAAGCAAATATGTCAATGAAATAGACAGGACGTGGTGAAATATTCACAGGCCATACGTTTGTATGCAGACACGAAGAGCACAGCTCTGCTGACATGTCTGTTCACACATATACTTGACTTACCCATACGACATCAGTTCTGGAGCCCCTAGTCTTAGAACTTTGAGTGACACTCCTTTGTTAGGCCTCTTTCACACGAATGTGTGCGCCCCGTGCCCGTATTGCGGACCGCATTTGCGAATCCGCAATACACGGGCACCGTTCCGTGGCCATTTCGCATCACGGATGCGGACCCATTTACTTCAATGGGTACGCAAATCCGGAGATGCGGAACGGTGCGAAACGGAATCACGGAACACTACGGAAGCACTATGGAGTGCTTCCGTGGGTTACGTTTCGTACTTCCTTCCAGCAAAAAGAGCCTTTTTACGGAACAGGCGGATCACGGAACCATTGAAGTGAATGGGTCCGCGAGCCGCTGCAGATGCCCCACGCTCGGTGCCACGTGAAAGAGGCCTTACTCCTCCTGAAAATGTATGGACCGTGTGTTACTATTCTCTTGGTCGATGGGGTACATCTCTGCAAACACTGTCAAATCAGATCTAACAGTGTAAATGTGTGTATATATTTCCAGGAGGAATAACAGAGGAAAATTATAATGTAGATTTCTAAGAAGAGGGTGAAAATTTGACAAACTGAGGATGAATTTTAATTAGTTGGGTGTCATTGCTTTGACTATTTTCTCATTTTCCTTTAAAAAGCGGTACTGCTAGAAATAGTGCCCATTTTGTTACATTTTTATATTGAAAATTGAAGCCAAAAAATGTGGCTTGTACCATAATGTGCTGTGACAGGAAAGGAAACATCATTGTAAGATGTAGAGATGTTATAAAGGACACGGAGGTTGGCCAAAGGTTGAGGTGTCCGTTACAAATAGCTGTGAGGATGCATAGGCATCGTCATAGGAAAAGAAGAAACCCAGAAGAGAAGAAGTTCCTTCCGCTCGCTTGCCAATCTGCAATTCATTACCCTAAGGCACCTTAGAGATAGCAGATCTAAGGCAGTGCCCGAGGAGGTGATGTGGCTTTTGGCAAACAGACTTTGTCCTAGCTCTGCGGCCGCAGATCGCCTAAGCTCTAAATTACAGTCATACGCACGGGGCTTGATGGCTTCCCAAGGACACTACCTGTCTTTTTAGGCTCATCAAAGATCAGGTCTGAACCATCCTTATAGCCAATGATCAATATTCTAAGTGAGGCTCATTTATTCTCCTAAAAACAGGCTGCTCTTTGCCACGATAAATCAGAGTACAATGGGACCAATCAGAGAGGCATTCAGCCAATGTTCTTGGCTGCACACCTCCGTTTTGTCATCTTCAGATAATGTCCCTTAGCTCAAAGCTAGTCATGCACCAATTAACCTAATGGACTTTTTACATTCACTTTCCCCCAGAAATATGATTGCAGTAACAGCATTACAAATACCACAACACTGGAGCGCAGAAACAGGAACCAAGGCTGGAAAGTTAAGATTTTGGATTATAGGATCAGGTGTATTTTATGAATACACTTTAGGCATCTCTAAGTGACCCCATGGTAAAAAAAAAAAAAGTTGATAAAATTTGCCAATGTGCAAGGGATGTGCTTGAGCTGAAAAGGAGGCAGGATGTAACACTTTGGGGCACATTTATTAAGACCGGCATTTTAATAAACCCTTATACACGGCGGTTGATCCACCGGAGTTATGTAGAGGCTGATCCTCCACCACTTCTAAATGTAAGCTTCCGAGCTGTCTTACATTTAAAACAGGCATAAAAATTGGTAAATGAGACGGGCCCCTTCCCCGCCCCACCCACTTTTTTAGACCTGGCATGAATGGCGAGAAGTCACAATCTAACATAGGCATATTTCAGCATCATAAATGACCCCCTTTGCCTTTATTTCCTCTAACAACTAAAAAACAGGCAAAGTCATCATTATTCGTGTTTTATTAGAACTACAGGGCATTTTTCTGACTGTATTACTGCTTGAAACCTTCTCCAACTTTTGACTTATTTGTTCAACAGGCATAAAAAACAAATAAAAAATTAACCTTTTTCTGAAGGGTTTTCCCATAAAACACAGGGTAGAGGATACATTTGACCACTGGGACACCCACTGATAACAAAAGCAGGGGTCCCATGTCTTATTTTAATCATTTTTTAACATGTTAAAAGACATGGATTGCCCGATGATCGAGTCTTTACTCGTTCATCGGGCAATCGGCGGCAGTATTAGGGTGGGTTCACACTAGCGCTATGGTTTCCGTTATAACATAACGGAAAAAAACGGAATCCATAAAACGGAGGACGGATCCGTTCTGGAGCCCATAGACTTGTATTATGACGGAATGCAAAACGGAAGCCTTTAAAAGGCATTCCGTTTGCTTTCCGTCCTAATAGAAGTCTATGAGAAAGCATAACGGATCCGTCTGGTTCCCGTTATGGAAGACGGAAAACAAAGTCCTGTCGACAGGACTTTGTTTTCCGTCTTGCATAACGGGACCCAGACGGATCCGTTATGCTTTCTCATAGCCTTCTATTAGGACGGAGCAAAACGGAATGCCTCTTAAAGGCTTCCGTTTTGCATTCTGTCTCATGGATTCTATTATTTTCCGTTATAACCATGGTATAACGGAAAGCCATAACCGAAACCATAACGCAAGTGTGAACCCACCCTTACACTGCCAGATGATCACTAACGAGCGATTATCTGATGAAAAATCGGTGTAATACAGGCTTAATTGGTTGAACAAGGATAGCGAACGGCAGAGAAGAGTTTTTTATGTACTAGTGTTATCATTCATAAATAGCACCCCCATCTCAATGGCACTGGGTTGTCCATGATGTTGACAATAACAACCATTTCCTGTCTAATATGATGGGATCTGTGACTGAAGCTCCCGTCAGGGCCTCAGATGGATTTCTGAACAAAGCCTAAGGCCTCTTTCACACGGGCGTCACGTTTGACGCCCGGATAGGATGCGGGTGCGTTCCGGGAATATGCGTGATTTTTCTGCGCGTGTGCAAACTTTTGTAATACGTTTTGCATGCGCGTGGGAAAAATCGCCATGTTTGGTACCCAGACCCGAAGCCGGACATCATCACTGAAGTCCGTTTCCGGGTAGAGTATTCTGGAGAATTTATTATTTTCCCTTATAACATGGTTATAAAGGAAAATAATAGCATTCTTAATAAAGAATGCATAGTAAAATGAAGTGGAAGGGGTTAAAAATAATAAAAGTTAACTTACCTTAGCCACTTGATCGCGTAGTTGGCGATGTCTCTTCTCTCTTCAAGCATTAGCTGCAGTCTAAAGGACCTATGATGATGTCACATCACATGGTCCAATCTTATGGTCCATCCCGGACCATGTGATTGGACCATGTGATGTGACGTCATCACAGGTCCTTTAGACGGCAGCTAATGCTTGAAGAGACAAGAGACATCGCCAACTACGCGATCAAGTGGCTAAGGTAAGTTAAGTTTTTTATTTTTAACCCCTTAATCCTCATTCTACAAAGCATTCTTTATTAAGAATGCTATTATTTCCCCTTATAACCATGTTATAAGGGAAAATAATGAAGATCGGGTCCCGTCGCTTAGCAACCATGCTAGAAAATTGCACCGCATCCGCACTTGGTTGCGGATGCTTGCGATTTTCCTGCAGCCCCATTCACTTCTATGGGGCCTGCGTTGCGTGAAAAAACGCAGAATATAGAACATGCTGCGATTTTCACGCAACGCAGAAGTGATGCATGAAAATCACCGCTCATGTGCACAGCCCCATAGAAATGAATGGGTCCGGATTCAGTGCGGGTGCAATGTGTCCTCCTCACGCATTGCACCCGCGCAGAAATCACACCCGTGTGAAAGGGGCCTAAGAGTCATAACACTTCCCAAAAAGAACCTGACTGATTCATGTCCTTCCTCTACTCTGATGATATCTTCTTGTAAACCAGAAGACATGTACAGTATGTGTGTGACAGAGAATAAAACGCACAAAAAGAAATGAAACACGTGGAGTTATCTGTTCCTGGGAACTGGCTCTAAGCTCTTACCAGAAGGACATGTTGTGTAGACTTCCAGACAAGCGTGATGAAAGCCTGTAGTCACATATTGGTGGCTGCTTGTGTTGTGACTAGACTTGGCATTTAGCCTCGTCAAATGTGTGTTTAATCCTATCATAACTAAAGCAAACAGATCATTTGGGATAAGGTGGAATAGCTCTATGAATGATGACATGTAGGCCGTGAGGCCGTGACTATTATTATACAGCGACTATTTCTACAAGCAGAATGACTAGCCTTAGACACCATACACACTGGTAATATAATTAAAGCCCAGTAAATCCAGTAAATCCCAATTGCTGTCCTATATTTTGCAATATTATTCCTTAAGCTCAAAAGATAGCCGACTCCATGGGAGCTTCGGGAGCAGTGTCTGTAATACCGCACATTGTGTCTTAGATATATAAACTGTGCAGACTTACCGTACATGCAAACAATAAAACAGGTACCTAAAGACTAGTCAGAGCCCAGGGCAGGCAGTGTGGTGAAGGACAGCAACGTGGCGGAGCTGCAGTTACTGACCCATAACTCCATGAACAGATATCGCCACACAGGAATAAGCAATTTACATCTTTAACACTCAGAAAATAGGCTGCTATGAATTGCTTTTGGCCGCTGCAGTGTAAAAAGGGAAGATACCGTTCAGTGTTTAGAATTGGGTAGTCAAACACAGTGATGCCACAATTAGTAGGGTCTCATAAGTGTTTCATTAAAAGAAAGTTTACACAATCCCACATCACAATCTGGTCAGGCTACACAGACAGAATGTTATACAAATTATCTACATGGATTAGGAAATAGGGTCTTTTTTCCAAGAACAGTGCTACTCTGGGATGTGTCTGGGTATTAAGCTCAGCCCTGTCCACTTGAATGTGACTAGTTGCGCCTGGAAAAAAAAGCCCTTATCTGTAATCCAGGCAACTCTATTAATAACATGATTGTGGTATGTATATATATATATATATGGGCAGTGCGGAAGGTAGAATCACAGGATTGTCTTAGTTTCCCCTCTGTACTGTAATAGGTTATGGAAAGTAGTTAAGGTTTACAGCATAGTATTAGGATTCGCATACAAAGCGACCTTGGTCATGCGACAGCTGTGACGCCCAAGGATCGCAGTGCAATCAGAAGGTAGCGGTGCACAGAAATGAATGGGGTCACAACGCGTATCCATCGTGTGCCACGACCCAAGAATCACTAAATTTCCAACACTGGTTTCTTGGGCAAATGTGCAAGTCGCTCTTTGACCCCATTCATTTCTATGCTTAATACCGCTACACTGCGATCCTTGGGAGCGAGACACGTGTGACCAGGATCACCATGTAGCCAAACCCTCCTGTCCCCTGCTCTAAAGGCCAGTAACAGAGATAATTCTGACCATTTAACCCCTTAGATGCCATGGTCAATGCTAACCGCGGCATCTAAGTAGTTAGTGAGAAGAGGAAACTCCCTCTATTACCCTATCCGCCATGGCAGCCTGAGGTCTGATAATGGCATCCCGGCTTGCCATGTATGGATGTCTATTAGGCCATGTCTTTGACAGTATGAAGAATAAAGCTGCAAGGAATAACCTTAATGCCAAACACCTTGACAAAATAGATGGTGATCCCATCAGCTATACCATAATCTGCTAAGGAGTCGTCACCTAGCTCCAGCCTAAGGAATAGTTGGCAACAGTCTCGAATTTTCAAGGACTGCTCCTAATTGTCTAGGACAGTCCCCAGTCCCCACAAATTCAGGCTATCCTGGGCTTAAAATGGGTGTGACTTATATAAATCTCACTCATAATCCCACCTGTTGGAGGTGTTCCCAAAGAGCAGGGTCTATTTGTCACTAATTTCCCATCTGAGATCTTAGTGTGTGCCTAAGGCGGCATTCACACAGTCAGTGTTTAATCTGTGGTTTCCATTAGTGATTGTGAACCACAAAAGGCAATTCCACAATTAGTAGGAGGGGGGGATACACAGATATAAGGTATAATGGAAAGATTTGCACCTTTTCATTTGGCTCACAATCTCTGAAGAAAATCACTGATGAAACACTGACCAACCACTGACTGTGAGTGAAAACCAGGTGCGGCTCTAAACACAGAATAGATGCAGATCTTTCCATTGTACCTTATCTCTGATAAGGCTCCAATCCTTGTTTTGGCTCACAATCACTGATTAAAATCACTGATCAAACGCTGACCAATCGCTGACTGTGTGAAAGTGGCCTTACAGTTCCTAAATCACTCTGCATTGTTTGCTTGTACGTTCACTGTATTGTGCGTTATCTACACACACATCTGCCCGCATGAAGTATTCCGAGCACGTTGTGCGATTCCATGGGTCTGACTCTTGCAATCAAATCCAAAAAAAGCTATTAAAAATCTGTAAATTGTATTTCAGGTTCATTTCTAAGTTATTTGAGCTGTTTTTCTGCTAGTGGCAGAATCTTACAGAAATGACTATGTATTGATTTGACACTAGAACAAGTGTCATAAGAGGCAATGAGTGTCTTATAGGCTCAGGATTGTTCATAGCGTATTCTCATCACAGTGCCGACCAAGCGCCTGCACCGAAGTGAATCACAACGTGAAAATCTACACGTAGCACTGACCGACACAATCTGCTATTAACCTGCTTCTTAGCAAGTTTCTTCTTTGCTCTAGGAGCCAATGTGCTAATTCTGTAGCAGGTTTAGATTTCTCCAGAGCTGGTAACTGCAGACCGATGTGTACTGGTCATTTATCATGCCCACAAGCCACATGTAGGTAGGTACCAGGGCTGTGAGACATCACTAATGAATGACAAGATAGGAAATGTTACTGTGATCTATTTTATTATGATTATTCCTACTGGACACTTTATATTTAAAGGGGTTTTCCGGGAGTTCTGTATTCATGATCCTTAGGATCGGCCAACAATATCAGATAAGTGGGCGTCAGACCTCTGAATGCTCATCAACTTACTGACTAAAGGGGCTTCAGCATATCCTCGCCTAGATTTCTAAATTGTCTAGACTCAACGAGGCCCCAATGCTTGAGAGACGCATAGTCAGTCAGTGTGTGCAGGGCAGAGTGCTGCTGAGTCGGTGTGGACAATTCCCAGTTGGAGCTGGTAGAGACCTCAAGATCTGACTGGCCGGTTACCAACCACTGCCTACACCACGACCTGCTCAGGACTGCTACCACTGACTGGATCGGCCCCAGGGAGAAGCCTTCCCTGAATAATGTGGTTGGTTTTACTCTTCTATTCTGCTGGAGAGAGCAGGGCCGGTGCAAGGATTTTTGCCGCCCTAGGCAAAAGAAAAGTTTGCCACCCCCCCCCCCCCTTATCATTCTTCACCCCCCTCCTTTGTCATTCTTCCCCCCCCCCCTTTGTCATTCTTCCTCCCCCCCTTGTCATTCTTCCTCCCCCCCTTGTCATTCTTCACCCCCCCTCCTTTGTCATTCTTCCTCCCCCCTTGTCATTCTTCACCCCTCCTCCTTTGTCATTCTTCCCCCCCCCTTGTCATTCTTCCTCCCCTCTTGTCATTCTTCTCCCCCCCTCTTGTCATTCTTCCTTCCCCCCTCTTGTCATTCTCTCCCCCCTTTGTCATTCTTCTTCCCCCACTCTTGTCATTCTCCCCCTCCCCAGTGTAGAGTGGCCGAGCTCTTTATGGTCCAGGGGTACAGGAGCTTTAGTTTCCTGTACCCGGGCGGACTGACAGGAAGTGCACACTGTGTGCGCACTTCATGTCAGTCCGGCCGAGCTACAGAGACAGATGCTCCTGTACCCGCGACCATAAAGAGCTCGGCCGCGCTACAATGGACTGACAGGAGGGAGCGCTGAGCGCTTCCCTCCTGTCAGCTCCTCTCCTCTTGCTGAGCCCGGGCGGTGCGTCCTCATGGACGCGCCAGCCCGGGCAGTGCTGCAGCCGTCTGAGGATCAATTCAGAGCGCTCGGGCGGCTGCAGCATGAGGCAGGGCCGGCGCTCCTAGCAGCGCCCCTTGCCAAGGGGCGCTCTACGCGGCGGCCTAGTCCGCTTATAGGACGCGCCGGCCCTGGGAGAGAGTTGACCCAGTCAGTCCGCCAGGCCCTACAACCGCTCACTACGATGTGGACTGTGAATTGTGGCCCTGTTAATGTGTTCTGTAAGACACAGTGTGGCCTGGGTCAAGAGTCTGTCTTTTTGCTAAGAGCAACACCTGCTTGTGAAGTGCAGAGATTGTCCTGTGAGTGAGACATCCGCCTGTAAAGTACAGGGACTGTCCTTTGACAGAAACATTCGCCTGTGGAGTACAGAGACTGTCATGTGACAGAGACATCTGTCTGTGGGGTACCGAGAAAGCTGCTTGTGGAGTACAGAGACTGTCCTGTGATTAAGAAATACACCTAGAGTACAGAGACAGCCATGTAACAGTGACACCTGATTGTGGAGTACAGAGACTGTACTGTGACAGAGACATCTGCCTGTGGGGTACAGAGAAAGCTGCTTGTGGAGTACAGAGACTGTCCTGTGACAGAGACATTCACCTGTGGAGTACAGAGACTGCCATGTAACAGTGAAGCCTGATTGTGGAGTACAGAGACTGCCATGTAACAGTGACGCCTGATTGTGGAGTACAGAGACTGCCATGTAACAGTGACGCCTGATTGTGGAGTACAGAGACTGCCATGTAACAGTGACGCCTGATTGTGGAGTACAGAGACTGCCATGTAACAGTGACGCCTGATTGTGGAGTACAGAAACTGCACTATCACAGAGACAACTGCCTGTGGAGTACACAGTGTCACAGTGACATCTACTTGTGGAGTACATAGAGTGCCCTGTCAGTGACAACTAGGGATGAGCGAATCGACTTCAGATGAAACACCCAAAGTCAATTCACATAAAACTTAGTTTTACTACTGTACGGAGCAGGAGCTCGGTACAGTATTAGAATGTATTGGCTCCGATGAGCTGAAGTCATTTATTCTTGAAGTCTCACGAGACTTCGCACAATAACTTCATAAATTAATTTGTACTGTAAAAAAACATATCCCGAACTCGGGTTCGGTTCCAAGTGGTACCTGGGGAAATTTACCATGTCCTGTATTGGAAATCATGAAAAAAATTCTTTGTGGGGTCAAATTGGAAAAAAAAACACAATTCCAAGAAGGTTTTTTGGGTCACTGATAACACCTCCCTCCTGTACCAATAGCTGTTCATAGGAAGTGAAAAAACAAACAAAGACATAAATGTATAAATTACAGGTTTTACTGAATCATTTCCCACAAAAATATATCAATCTGCTCAGTTTCTCCTGATCTATAACATGCTGCTTTCAGATTGCAGTGCATTTTGTGGTCACAGGCACAGGTTCTCTTTAAAATAAAAAGTACACTTTAGAATTTGTATGTTTCTTGCATTTTCATTTTGATAAAGTAAGATGAGTTTGGAGGAAAAATAAATAAGGAACAGGATAAAACACTCAATAAGGCTACTTTCACAATTGCGGCAGAGTGATCCGGCAAGCAGTTCTGTCGCCGGAACTGCCTGCCGGATCCGGCAATCTGCATGCAAACGGAAAGCATTTAAAGACGGATCTGGGTACTTTCACACTAGCGTTTTGGATTCCATTTGTGAGATCGGTTTCAGGGCTCTCACAAACGGTCCAAAACGGATCAGTTCAGCCGCAATGCATTCTGAATGGATAAGGATCCGTTCAGAATGCATCAGTTCGGCTCCGTTCCGCCTATATTCCGCTCTGGAGGCAGCTTGCTGCATTTTGGTGTCTGTCTGACAATGCGGAGCCGAACTGATCCGTTTTGACTTACAGTGTAAGTCAATGGGGATGGATCCGTTTTAAATGACACAATATGGTGCATTTGAAGACGGATCCGTCCCCCGTTGACTTTCAATGTAACTCAAAACGGATCCGTTTTGACTTTGAGATTTTTCTTTAAACCTAATGCAAACGGATTCGTTCTGAATGGATACAAACATTTGCACTATACAGTAGGTGCAGATCCGTCTGTACAAATAAACAGACTGATCAGCACCTAACGCAAGTGTGAAAGTACCATTAATGTCATGCGGAGAGACGGATCCGTTATATATTTTTTCACATTTTTACAGGTCTGCACATGCCAGAAGGACGGATCCAGCACTAATACATTACAAATGTATTAGTCAAAAAGACTGAACTGAAGCCATCCTGATGCATCCTGAACGGATTTCTCTCTATTCAGAATGCATGGGGATATAACTGATCAGTTCTTTTCCGGTATAGAGCCCCTATCACAGAACTCTATGGCCTCTTTCACACTAGCGTTTTAGCTTTCCGTCCTAGAGATCCGTCCTCGGGTCTCTAGGACGGAAAGCTACTGATCAGGATTATCCCCATGCATCCTGAATGGAGAGAAATCCGTTCAGGATGCATCAGGATGTCTTCCGTTCAGTATGTCAACGTTTTTTGGACGTTGACAAAAGCGCAGCATGCTGCGGATTTGTCTCCGTCCAAAAATCCGGAAGACATGCCGCAACGCCGGATCCGGAATTAATGCCCATTGAAGAGCATTAGTCTGGATCCGGCCTTTAGCTAAACGTCGTTTCCGCGCATTGCCGGAACCGACGTTTAGCTTTTGTCAATGGTTACTATGGCAGCCAGGGCGCTAAAGTCCTGGTTGCCATAGTAAGTAGAGGGAGCGGGGGCAGCATACTTACATTCCGTGCGGCTCCCGGGACGCTCTAGGATGACGTCAGGGCGTCCCAGTGCATAGATCACGTGATCCCACGGATCACGTGATCCATCGCGCGGGCGCTCTGGCGTCATTCAGAGCGCCCGGGAGCCGCACGGAATGTAAGTATGCTGCTCCCCCGCTCCCCACTGCTACTATGGCAACCAGGACGCTAGTAGCGTCCTGGCTGCCATAGTAACACTGAAAGCATTTTGAAGACTGATCAGTCTTCAAATGCTTTCAGTTCACTTGCGTTGTGCAGGATCCGGCGTGCATTCCGGCGACGGAAGTGCACGCCGGATCCTAACAACGCTAGTGTGAAAGAGGCCTATGCTGGCAAAGAAAAACGCAAGTGTGAAAGTACTCTAAAATATAGTGTCATCACTTCATCATATACTTATACTTAGTATTGTAAAATGTGGACGAGTGAAAACACTGTCATAAGACTATACACACGCAACATGAAGAACGATCTCTTCCTAGGCAGTTCTTCTCTATACGTTTTAAAAATAATTATATTTTAAAGTGAAATCTGAGAAATGAACTGGGAAATCTGTTCCAAACCGTTTTCCTCTCTACACTTCATACTGACGAGAACGCGCTCCTTTGCATTATATAACTCCTGTTGACATGCATGCAAACTCAGCCGTGTCACACTGCATTTCGACGCCTATCTCATCCTTTTCCAAAGGCTGCACAATATGCCAAGTGTAAAGAGGATGAATGACCTGAATGAGTTCATCTTCTACTTCTGTTTCTGGCTGCATCTCCAGAAAAACAAATACCTTAAAGTATTCATCCTATCTAATGAGCTGTCCTGTGGCTGCTCAATGTCAGGGAAGCAAATAATACTGACACACTAATTAAAAGTTCTAATGTACATATACCCTACTTCCCACTGCTACAAAATGTATATTCTAGTAATAGTCACGCACACATTCTCCTATTAGATACAAACTGGGGATCATTACAGAACTTGATTTTATCCCACCCGACTGTAGTAAGGCTACTTTCACACTAGCGTTTTTTGCGGATCCGTCATGGATCCGCAAAAAAAATCTTCTGTTACAATAATATAACCGCATGCATCCGTCATGAACAGATCCGGTTGTATTATGTCTTCTATAGACATGACTGATCCGCCTTGAACACCACTGAAAGTCAATGAGGGACGGATCTGTTTTCTATTGTGCCAGATTGTGTCAGAGAAAACGGATCCGTCCCCGTTTGGCTCCGCTTCAGCGGAATGGTGACTGATCGGAGGCAAACTGATGCATTCTGAGCAGATCCTTTTCCATTCAGAACGCATTAGGGCAAAACTGATCTGTTTTGGACCGCTTGTGAGAGCCCTGAACGGATATCAGAAACAGAAATCCAAAACTCTAGTGCAGAGGTCGACAACCTGCGGCACTCCAGCTGTTGTGAAACTACAATTCCCAGCATGCTCTATTCATTTCTATGAGAGCAGAGCCAGTATGCATGCTGGGACTTGTAGTTTCACAGCAGCTGGAGTGCCGAAGGTTGCCTACCCCTGCTCTAGGGTGAAAGTAGCCTAACAGCTTTTCAATTTTTCCAACTCACCCTTCCTAAATCCTAAATAATTTATAGACCAACATGGACCCCAAGTTTTAAAGTTTCAATGTGGCTTGCAGTGAGTTTCCAATAAACTGCCTCCAATATAAAATGTAAAAAGGGTGTCATGCAACTGGTATAAAATGGGCAATTAATAGTAGGCAACACTTCAAAATAGGTGCAGCCTCCAGGGTTGAATTCCAACCTCATCATAAGGTCCCCTGCACACAGACACACTGTTAGGCTGGTGGTTCATGCCCACTGCTGTCCAGGGCAAGACCAAGCATCGCTCCATTGTCCATGTGCGTACTGGGACTAGTGCTCAGTGAACCCCTTCCTGCACTAGGAGAGTTACGCTGGGTTCACACGAGCGTGTCTGGATTAGGTGCGGATGCGTTGCGGGTGCGTTCAGTTAAAACTGTGCGATTTCACAGGCAAAGGCCTCATGCACACGACCGTTGTTTGTTTCCGCGTCCGTTCCGTTTTTTTTCACGGATAGGATGCTTCCCCATTAATTTCAATGGGTCCGTCAAAAAATGCGGATGGTCAACCATTTTTGTTCCGCATCCGTGGTCCGTGTTTTCATTCCGTCAAAAAAATAGTGCATGTCCTATTTTTTTTACGTTTGCGGACAAGGATAGGCATTATTACAATGGATCTGCCATAAAAATCGGATCCGTCAAAAAAAAACGGTCCGTCATCTGTTTTTTTGGACGGACGCAAAATTTGCAGGAGGAGCGGACGCGGAGGCAGGCAACGGTCGTGTGCATGTAGCCAAAGCCATTCAGTTTTCCCTGCGATTGCGTTCAGTTGTTCAGTTTTTTTCGCGCGGGTGCAATGCGTTTTGATGCGTTTTTCACGCGCGTGATAAAAAACTGAAGGTTTACAAACACCATCTCCTAGCAACCATCAGTGAAAAACGCATCGCACCTGCACATGCTTGCAGAGCTGCGTGAAAAACGCAAAATATAGAACATGATGCGATTTTCACGCAACGCGGAAGTGATGCGTGAAAATCACCGCTCATGTGCACAGCCCCATAGAAATGAATGGGTCCGGATTCAGTGCGGGTGCTATGCGTCCACCTCACGCATTGCACCCGCGCGGAAAACTCGCCCTTGTGAATGCAGCCTTAATCCCTTTCTCCTGTCCCTGTCCAGGTGCCGGTTACGTTGTTGATCATCCTCCTATTTCGCTGGGCTCTGGATACACCTCCTCACCTGATCTTGTCTGATTTTCTGTGTACCGAACCCTGTCTGTCTTCTGATTCTGCTCCTAGCTGCCTGCCCTGGCTTTGGAATCGCTATTTGATATATGCAAGTACTCAGCCTGTCCTGACTTTCGGACTGTATTCAGACTATGCTTTTGCCTGTATCCTTGGTGTCTCTGACTCCTGCGGGTCAGCAGTTGACTACATCAGGACTACTTCAGGAGGTAGCGGTCTGGTTGGTTCCTTGCAGCAAAGTCTAGATTCCTGTACAGGGGTTAAAGCATGAATACCAGGGAACCGCCAGGACAATGCCCTTAGCCCAAGCCAAACTGGTTAGTTGGCACAGTGTGTACACACCTACTGTCCATAACACACACTGTACAGAGGCTCAAGGTGCCACAGTATGGTGCCTTCCTTCTCCCAGTACTACAGAATTATTCTCCCCTATTGGGAAGAGCGCCATAGACGTCTGATGTATTATGTCTCCACACTTACAATGTGCATGAGGCCTTAGGCGTTATTTCCCAATGTGTAGACTGACCTTTGGATTTCTGCATCGGGTTTGCAGTTGGCAATTTGGCGGATCTGTACACTCAACGGGGCTAATCCTCGT
This sequence comes from Bufotes viridis, assembly GCA_033119425.1. NCBI lineage: Eukaryota > Metazoa > Chordata > Amphibia > Anura > Bufonidae > Bufotes > Bufotes viridis. The sequence continues at coordinate 149,630,322 of CM065589.1, read as the reverse complement.
GATTTCTGCCCAAAACAAGAAACATACAGATTTTTTCTTAATCTAATATCTGATGAAATGTGAACAGGGTTGTGGAAACCACATTTACATGCATGGAGTGCACATTGCCCATGAATTTCTAGTGGAATAAGAGACGAATGTGGCGGGAAAATTCCATTGTGTGAATATAGCTTTACTACGTCAGATGCAGTATTCCTTGTCCAACCCAAAAAATATATAAGGAGCCTTGTGTGTGTGTATTAAAGGGACTCCCTTACTACCATACTGCATGGACAGTACTGCTGCCGCTAACTTCAGGTCAGTAATTTGCATCTCTATACTGAGCCCTGTTCACCCCATGTACACCAGCAAACCAAATGTGTAATGCATTGAGAGGACCCGTCAGAGCAAGCAAGTAATGGAGAGGACTCCAGAGGAGTCCTCTCAATGCACTATGTGTCTGGTTCGGGGAGTGTATAGAGATGGAAATGACTGACATTATTGGCTGCAGTACTATTCATGTAGTTGGGGTTGGTCTGAAGTAATACATTCTCTTTAAGGGGAAGCTTTTTAAAAATATGTGCAAATAGGTCTCTCCCAAGTAAAAGAACCATCTCACCAGTGCCGCTTATTGAAAGTGGCTCCCTATGAGTCAAGAGCTTACTTTCTAACAAGCCTTGGTGTAACAGCCGCTGCTGTGCGCTGCTGTTCCGCTGCTTACCGCCGGGGGCCCAGGCACCATGTTCAGTGGTGATCTGCTGCCAGGGTTTCCTTTCAGTTCTGGCCACAGCATGCTTGCTGCTTGTTTCATGCAGCATTTCCTTAAAGCGAACCTTTCACCTGCATTACACTTAATAAACTATCAAAAGTACCTTATAGATCATCCTCGTTGTGTTATGATACAGTCTTGTCCCACTTTTCTGGCATGTGTATTCATGAAAATATCGCCTTATAAAGTACTCTTCTCCAGCTCCACAAGTCACGATAGAAGTCAAGGGGGTAGCCCTTCCCTCACTCCAGGCTGTAACTCCCCTGCCCTAACCCCGCCTCTATGCAGTGTAATTGACACCCGGCTCCGTCGCCAGGACCGCGCTTGTACAGGCGGCGCATGCGCCGTCGTCCTTATTAGCATCGTGATCCCGTCTATCGCGCGGACTCAAGCGCGATCCTGTACATGAATCGCGCATGCGCCGTCCCTGATGCCTGCCTGTCTTCTGTTCCTCACGCACGCGCGTGCCCCGATCTTGATGCTCCATGCGTCCATGTGATCACTGTTGACTTGCCGCAGATCACGATGCTAATGAGGACGACGGCGCATGCGCTGCCTGTACAAGCGCGGTCCCGGCGACGGAGCCGGTGTCAATTACACTGCATAGAGGCGGGGTTAGGGCAGGGGACTTACAGCCTGGAGTGAGGGAAGGGCTACCCCCTTGACTTCTATCGTGACTTGTGGAGCTGGAGAAGAGTACTTTATAAGGCGATATTTTCATGAATATACATGCCAGAAAAGCGGGACAAGACTGTATCATAACACAATGAGGATGATCTATAAGATACTTTTGATAGTTTACTAAGTGTAATGCAGGTGAAAGGTTCGCTTTAAGGGCTGGCACGCGTCACTGCCTGTGTTTTATGGGATGGATCATGTGACTTCGCCAACCAATCCTAGCCCTCCTACACATATACAGTATAAGTGGCTCAGCCCCCTTCCCAGATGCCTCAGTGTCAAGGTCCTTGTGTCCTGCTAAGGTTCCTGATATCCGCTTGTGTTCCTGACTCGTACTTGTATTTCTGTACTTGTATTTCTGGACTCTGCTACCTGTTTGATCCCTGCCTGCTTGCCTTGACTCTCCTATTGCCGATCCGGATTGTCTGACTTCGCCTTTGCCTCATCCTTCAGTCCTGCACTGTTGCTCCTGGTAACAACTCAGCCTGCTGACGATGCCTGTACCTCTGGAACCTTTCTCAGGTACCTCCTGGTCCACCTGGACCAGCTGCCTCGTGTGTCTATCCTCCTCAAGAGGTAGTGACCTGGTGTTCCCCTCGGGAAAGTCTATCCCCACCCTCAGGGGTACTATGAAGATCGAGGGGTTCACTTAGACAACGCCCTTAGAGGAGGTAGGACACGTGGTACAGTGGGTTCACACCCGCTGGTTTGTGACACTTGGTATTTGATAAGGGAATATAGCCAGGATATCTGGCCTGGCCAGGCATTCACAACAAGTTTCAATACCATGAAGTACTTCCAGTAAGTCTCCATACAGGACTGGTCTCTTTAAGGAGATTCAGCACCCTGCCTAAGCCGCTAAAAACATATACAAAATATTTCAATATGCAAAAGAGATATGGTTTTCACTATTTCTTGCATTTCTGTGTGAGATGCACACATATAGTATAAATATCCACCAAAGTATGCTTATTTGGTTTACACCTCACCTATCAGCAGTATATATATATAATTTCTTATTATTTTTAATTTTCAGGGGGACAATGATTTGAATCAATTTACGTCATTCCATTGCTGAGGGTCAAGGAGTCTAGCGAGTTGTGATATGAATAGGAAAATGGAAAAACTCTGAAGGTCACATCCTAGCATTGAAAAGAGCAGAACTGAGTAGTGATGAGAGAACTTTCAGACTAAGGGGAACTTGTAACAGGCAAACCTTTGTTATACGCCCTGTTAGGGCATGTATCCCTAGTACAGTATATAGAGGCTCCTACTGTCTAAACCCCCCGTTGTTGACGTCACTGACATATGCGTAGAAGTTCTTCTCTGATGAGGGAACCCAAACAAGAAGACAATCAACTTCTGGCAGGGGGGACCCACAATATGACATACCGTATTTTTCGTTTTATAAGACGTGGGGGGGAAAGTGGGGGGGAAATGACCGTGCGTCTTATAAAACGAATACTGATACTTCGCTGGCCGCTATGCTGCGCAGAGTGGCCAGCGAAGTATCAGTGTGAAGGGAGGAGGTGGGGAAACTCATGGCGGGGCCCGGTGCAGTGCTTCTACTCTAAAACACCGGGCCCCGCCGCAACTGTTAAATACTATATTGCCAATCACGCTTACTTAACTTACCTAACTACTACTATAATCGCATAATCGCACATCCATACATCATAGTACTGTACACGGCGCAGACCGCAGCTCCCTCGGTCATGCGCCGCCTGTCCTGCCGCAGCTCCTCCTCATGCGCCACCTGCCCCACTCACTTTATGAATGAACAGGCAGGCGGCGCATGAGGAGGGAGCTGCGGCAGGCAGGACAGGCGGCGCATGACCGAGGGAGCTGCGGTCTGCGCCGTGTACAGTACTATGATGTATGTATGTGCGATTATGCGATTATAGTAGTAGTTAGGTAATTTAGGTAAGCGTGATTGGCAATATAGTATTTAACAGTTGCGGCGGGGCCCAGTGTTTTAGAGTAGAAGCACTGCACCGGAGCACTGCATGAGTTTCCCCGCCTCCTCCCTCCACACTTCTATCGGGGGATCTGCGGAGGACACTTTGGGGAATCTGTGGATGACACTTATGTCATCCACAGATCCCCATAAGTGTCATCTACAGATCCCCATAAGTTTCCTCCACAGATCCCCCAAAGTGTCCTCCACAGATCCCCCAAAGTGTCCTCCACAGATCCCCCAAAGTGTCCTCCACAGATCCCCCAAAGTGTCCTCCACAGATCCCCAAAGTGTCCTCCACAGATCCCCCAAAGTGTCCTCCACAGATCCCCCAAAGTGTCCTCCACAGATCCCCAAAGTGTCCTCCACAGATCCCCCAAAGTGTCCTCCACAGATCCCCCAAAGTGTCCTCCACAGATCCCCCAAAGTGTCCTCCACAGATCCCCCAAAGTGTCCTCCACAGATCCCCCAAAGTGTCCTCCACAGATCCCCAAAGTGTCCTCCACAGATCCCCCAAAGTGTCCTCCACAGATCCCCCAAAGTGTCAGCCACAGATCCCCCAAAGTGTCAGCCATAGATCCCCCAAAGTGTCAGCCACAGATCCCCCTTAACAGTGTGTCATCCACAGATCGCCTCCATAACAGTGCGTCATCCACAGATCCCCCCATAACAGTGCGTCATCCACAGATCCCCCCATAACAGTGCATCATCCACAGATCCCCCCATAACAGTGTGCCCTCCACAGATCCCCCATAAAAGTGTCATCCACAGACCACCATTAGTTCAAAACCCACCAAAAGCACACCTTTTGGTTCCAAAAATTTTTTTCTTATTTTCCTCCTCAAAAACCTAGGTGCGTCTTATCATCAGGTGCGTCTTATAAAGCGAAACATATGGTAATTTGGTGGAACCGAGCTTCCATCCATTTGCATCTACAGTACCATTTATATGAAAAAGTTCTTCCAACTTCTTAAACAATATCTGAAAAGTGCTTTGATTTGCAGAAACAATTCAAAGAGAATCTGTCACCAGCTTTATGGTGTCCTAACTAAGGGCAACATAAACTAGCGACAGTCCCCCTAGCAAAATTCTAGGTCACCTTCTTTAATTGCCTAAAATCTTGCATTGAACAGTTCCATCACATGCCAATAAGTCCTGATATTCATGAGCTTCTGGTTTCTCCACCCCCTGCAGGAAGAAACTATCAATCAGGGGGAGGAGAAAGCCCAGAAGCTCATGAATATCAGGACTTGTTGGCATGCGCTGGAGCTGTTCCTAGCTGAACCTAGCAGCACAAATTTCATGACAGATTCCCTTTAATGCAGAGTGACCTATAGATCTATGCGTTTGCCATGATAATTTGATTCTTTAGCTTCATCATGGATCCCGGGTGAATTGCCTATGATGTGTTCTTCAGAAGGTAAGTAAAACGCTACCTCTTGTCTAAAAATCAATCTCCCAGTCTTTTAGACTCAAATAAAAAATCAATCCCTAAGTACCAAGTGCTAAGTGACTAAAAGGAATCATCTTTACATATTTACATAGTTCTTCCGATTTCAACCACCCTGTGATCGCTCTGACCCCTCGGGTATAAAACATCACAGTCCCTTTCAAATAGATATACAGCCAAGCCTGTCTATAAATCGATGTCTGTCTTGTCACAAAATGTGTGAGACATTGTACTTCTGTCCCATTCCTGTCAAGGCTGGCTAAGTGCCCAGAACAATTTCATTCTGAATGCATGTTGATGATTACATTTGCACTAGTTCAAGAAAAAACGAAATCACCAAGTACATTTCGCCTTAGTTTTCCGCAGCTAAGCTGCACGGAGGAGTGTAAATGTGGAGTAAATTAATTTTCTGTTGATGGGATGCGCAGGCAAAGTCAATTAGTAATAAGTAAGAAACATACAGATTACAATCAAACCATAATGCTGCTTATAGCTTAAGTGTTATAAATCAGTATAAGATGCATTAATGATGTCTTTTTAATGAGGTCATTATTGCTAATGAAACTTTTTTTTCTATAATGATTAGTATAGCCTATGCCAAATTTGCATTGCTTTTAGAACACATTTATCTAATTGGATAATAGATAGCGTTCCATTTTGCTTGTTTTTTTTTCTCCATCAGGCTTGCTGGTAGGGATATACATTTGGGGATGCAGTTGGTAATTACATCTACGCTGAACTTTAAAAATGTTGGCACCCGAGCTGACCTTTCTAAACTACGAAAATGGGTCTATGGCTTACACTTTACACACTAATTACTGTGTCTAGGAGGCATAAAGTGTGGAGGATGACGGTTTAGGGGCAGTGTACAGAAATCTTCACATTTATCTGGAGAATGGAGAAGGCATACTGGATAATGGCAGATAATTAAGGGCTCTATAAGGAGCCAGTTTAAAATTGCCCAAGATTCCCCTCGCACCAAAGGCAGCGGGAATCTGATCGGCTTCTGTGAGATGAGAAATAAAACTTCAAACTTCAGAAGCGAGTCTGTCAGCAGTTTTGACCCTTCACAACTGCTGACAGTGCTAGACAGGTAAGATGTAAACTAGGTAATTGCATGAAGAAAAATGAATTCACCGCAAGCTATCATCTAGGCTCTCTGCACTAAACGCTCTCCAAACCCTCCGGTCTGCTCTTGAGTGACAGTTCTAGTGGTTTCTTGTATGGAGGCCAAATCCATCCCTCAAAGGGAAACAAAATGGTTGGGGAGCATTCAGGGCAGAGAGTTCAAGATGTCATGTTGAGAGGTGCATTATTGCCTAGTGGACACTTTGCATCACAGTACGAGGCAGATTAAACCTTCTGTGACCAGTATCCAACTAGGTAGGTTTTAACTGGTTCTCACATCACATCAATGTCTTGAGGGGTCAAGTGAAATAAATGTAAGGACGTTTTAGGTGGGATAAATAACCCCATAATCTCTCGACACATCATTAATAAATTATAAAGATTTTTTGGATAATAGCCCAGGAGTGACAGACACCAGACCCAGTAGCGGGACCAGGTAAATATGATCTCCAACGCAGGTCAGCCACTCTGGGAGGTCTATCTATTAGGCCTCTTGCACACGAACGTGTGCACCCCGTGCCCGTATTGCGGACCGCATTTGCGGATCCGCAATACACGGGCACCATTCCGTGGCCATTCCGTATCACGGATGCGGACCCATTCATTTCAATGGGTCCACAAATCCGGAGATGCGGAACAGTGCGGAATGGAATGACGGAACGGAACACTACGGAAGCACTACGGAGTGCTTCCGCGGGATTCCGTTCCGTACTTCCGTCCTGCAAAAAGATAGAACATGTCCTATCTTTTTGCGGAACGAGCAGATCGCGGACCCATTCAAGTGAATGGGTCCGCGATCTGCTGCGGCTGCCCCACGGCCGGTGCCCGAGCATTGCGGGCCGCAATTTGTGGCCCGCAGCACGGGCACGGGGTGCACACATTCGTGTGCAAGAGGCCTTACTCTTGTATAACCCAATTCACATTGGAACAATATGGGAGTTCCAAAAGTAGCTGACCAAGTGTGTTCGGGTAATTTCAGAATTCCGAGTGAATGCGGAGAGCTGCAAATGCATGGCCACCTGTCCACTCCTGAGATCAGTGCGGGTCCCAGATGTAGGCCCGCATCTATTAGACATGCCATAATTATGTGAGATGGGAACCCCCCTTTATTCCCATAAACCAGGACATATCCGCATTTTCACCCAGGCAGCCCGTCCGATATGAGCCCACAGGGCAAGGGCTGTTTGTTTCTAATTTTTAGGCTACTACGTGGAGGCTTCCGCCTAGGAGAGCATCGGAGCATGAAATGCCCAGGGTGGGTGGAGGGGTGAAGATGGGGATATGTCTGGGTTCAGCTCTGAATCTGGACAACCCCTTTAAGGGACATGTAATTAAAGATTACGCATTGAACACTAATGTGAATGCGTGCTTATAGCAGGCATGTCCAAACTGCGGCCCTCCAGCGGTTGCAAAACTACAACTCCCAGCATGCCCTAATAGCTGTAGGCTATCCAGGCATGCTGGGAGTTGTAGTTTTGCAACAGCTGGAGGGCCGCAGTTTGGACATGCCCAGGTCATAGTGTAAGGGCTCGTCCTTGGCAGCAGTCATCATGTTTTACAGCAAAACAAGTAGCTGTGTAGCCCCAGCCTTAGAGGTTACATGGTGAATAAAACAAGCAAAAACTTTCACATATAATACATGTGTTTTTAGTTCCCTCCACTTTAAAAAAAAACTTTCATTACACAAAAACCCTTGAAATGCATGGATCAGATGTGTTATCAAATTTTCCTCTAATTATTATGGAAAAGCAGAAATAAGCCTGACCTCCGGACACACAGTATGTGCGCTCTAAAAGAGACCTTTGGACACTAGACACAATAAATGACTACAAATCAGTCTCAATTTACCACAAATTCTACCTACCTAATAAATCAAGTACACTTACAACACTGACATACTTTTTTTTTTTTTCTTTTCAGGGTCTGAAGGTTTATCAGTTTCAGGCACCGGAGAATTAAAATAAGTATGCTACATAAATCCCTGGAGTATTTGGCAGCCACAATAGTATGAAATGGAATACACTAGAGAATAACAAATGAAAACAATAAATCTGAAATTGCGCTCCTTCTCTTTCCCTGTAAGAGTTTTAAATGGCTTATCTATCAAATTCATTGTAAAATAATACCTAAAAAATAGAGAGGCTTTTCAATACAATGTATGAAAGAAATTGTCTATAGGAAATATTTGTACCCACTCCTATGCAATGTAAATCATACAGGAAAGAGGCAGGGGTGACAACAGCCATTTGATATGGCGTCCACTACACATGGGCACAGCCTGCTTTGCACACAGTCATGCGCTATATTCCAGAAAATAAGAGGAAAGGTGATCAGCACAAACCCATTAATGGGTTCCGGAAGCCTAAACCACTGGCATAGAGAATGAGATTAATCAATAATTATTTATTACTATCAGACGGACCCGGCTTCTCACGGGTATATTTCATCTATTTCATTTAATGTTTGTGTGTGACGTTAAAAGATATCAACAGTATCCACCATAACAGTGACCTCTACAGCACCCCGCCCCTTTAACAGTATACGCCACAGTCCCCCACCCCTTAACACTGACGCCCCACACAGTGCTCCGCCACGATAAAATGGGACCTCCACAGCAGCCCATCCCCCTAACTTTGACCTTCACAGCAGCCCGCCCCTTTAACAGTGAGTTTCACAGCTTCCCACTCCCTTGAGAGTGACCTCCACAGTGTCCGCCCCTTTAACAATGACCTCCACAGCGCCCCGCCCCTTTAATGCTAGGGCTACATGACAACATTTCGCGTGACATTTTGTCTCAACAATTTGTATAATAATAGGCTATGGTGTCACACTGCGACATGTGACATGCTGCGACTGCGACACAACAATTGCAAAAAATACATCCAAGATGGATTTTTCTGCGACTGTTGCGTCGCAGTCGCAGCATGTCACATGTCACAGTGCAACACCATAGACTATCATTATAAAAATTGTCACGCGACACATGTAGCATTGTAGTTGTGCCCTGTGTTGTGCGACTTATTGTCGCGTGACACGTCATTGTGTACCTCTAGCCTAAAGCTCACCTACAGCAGTGAAGAAAAATGGCGTAAAACTGTGTGTATGTGGATACGAAGGGCCTGCGAGTTTCTATTGGCTAAAAAGGGACATGTGACCGTGTGTATGGCAGTTGGGATATGAAGAGAGAGACTTGCAGGCTTGTATTGGCTAATGCAGGTCATTTTTTGGGGAATATCTCAGGAACAGTACGTCCTAGAGAGCTGTGACCCCCACAAGATTTCTTTCCAGGTAGCAATGGATGTGTATACCAAGTTTCAATGAAATTGATGGTAGCGTTTTTGAGTGATCGCGGAACATATACATGCATACACAAACACATATATACGAACTTCATTATATATATAGATTTGTCGGTGGGCTTATATCGTTATCTTGGGACCCTGTGAATCTCCATTAGGGCTGCACGATATTGGAATTTTGTTTGCGATAACGATATGCAATGCTGTATTGTAAGGGAATTGTGCTAGAGGTCAAGGTAAAAGCACACATAGATGACTGATAATTAGAGATCCCGTGCTGAGCCACGCCCCCTGCACATGACGATGACTTCACCCCAGGTCCTTCGGCTGTTCAACAGTTCTGGTTCGTGGAAGCCGCCCCTTATGGATTCCATATGCCGCGATAGTCCGCGGTAGTGGAATCCATAACCCCAACCCGAACGCCGAACTTTTTTTTAAAGTTCGCTCATCTCTACTGATAATGTGAAATGTAGTTATGCTGAACTCAAGAACTGAAATGCACAGTGTTTTTCAAAATAAAATACATTACTGCAAAAGTACAAAATACAAAACTTGCCATTTTCTTAATAGAACTGCACAGAACAGATAAATAAAATGGATATAAGAACATGTTCATTAAAATAATGACTTTCCACCGGCCCCTCCCCCCTCCCCGCACTGTAACTGATGTATCGCTGGCCGCGCTGTGCAGCATAGCGGCCGGAGATACAGTGTCAGTGTCATGAAGAAAGTCAACCATCGCTTTATGAGATGCACTGCCACCCCCCCCCCCCAACACACACTTTTGGGAGGGGGAAAGTGTGTCTTATAAAGCGAAAAATACAGTAATATAATTGCAGCATTTTTGGGTGAGCAAATTGTGATTGCGATATGGCGATTAATTGCGATTGCTTTCGCGATATATTGTGCAGGCCTAATCTCCATCAAAGGTATACTACTATTTTTGATCTAATTTAAGCTGTTTGAAGAGCCCACTGTGTCTCTTTACAACTTACCAAGCACAGCGCCGTACATTGTATAGTGGCAGTGCTTGGTATTACAGCTCAGTTCCATTCACTTGAATGGGACTAAGCTGCGCCTAGTCCACTTGACGGCTGTACGGTGACATCACTGGCCTAGGAAGAAGCCTAAGCATTCATAGATTACCGCGGCCTCTTCAAACAGCTGATTGGCAGGGGTTCCGGAAGTCAGACCCGCGTCGATCTGATACTGAGGACCTATTCTGAGCAGCGGCCATAAAAAACAAATTCCTGGATAACCCCTTTAAGCATGACATAGTATAATGCCCTACAAGCCAACTGTTCATAACGAAAATTATTTGGATTCAACTTGTTCTAATAGAAAGAACCTACGTATTCTATGTATTCCCCGTTGCTTATGTAACATCCACATATTCTGAGTGGCCGTACAGAGATCGCCACTATTTACATTAGTCCCTTCAGCAATAGAGCTTACAATCTAATTCCCCTATCTCTCTCTCATACACACTACAGCCAACTTCATAGGAGGCCATTTAGCCTATCTACATACAAGGAATGGGGAAACATACAAGCTCCAGACAGATGTTGCTTGTGGTGAGCTACAAACCGAGGACCTCAGCGCTATGAAACAATGGCACTATTCACTGAGCCACCATGAGAATATCTCATATCCCATAGTATTTTTTGTGACTGTATGGAATGATATTGTTTTACATAAAATAACACATCTCTGGAAGATGCCTTAAGAGAAAGGGCCTGCTAGTTCTCCTAGGAAAACATCAAAAAGTAGACTTCAGAGAGACACTCAGCATGTTGGCTGTAATTCATAAGAGGAAGTGCAAAAATTGATATCATTAGTGAAACGTGACACTAAAAACCGAACCTCATGATGTTTCAAAAGGAGAATTCGAAATAGAGAATAGAAGGTACCCAGTACTGACTCCTGGGGCGTCTCAAGTGAAGGGAAATATCAGAAGACCTATGAAGACTGCATTGAAGGACAGTTGTAAATGCAGGAAGAAAACAAGCAAAATATCGGCTCAGAGTGGCATAACAAAATGCTCTCTTAGCCAATGTGTAACGACAGCGGTGACCTGCCTCAGACTGTATACGGGAATTCCTGCAGGGCGAGAGATGCCACGTAGCTGAGGGCACATGGATCCAGGGAGCTTTGAAAAGGGGGCATTGCATGGGATTGTTGCAGGTGAGTATGGTGTCTGTTTTTTTATTCTGACTTTTATTTATTTTTTAACTTCATAAGAAATTAGTAAAAACGTTACGCTACTAAAGAGAAATAATCCATACTGAACAGCTAAAATGACCTATATCTACCTATACACAAATGGGTGATTAGTACATTACTGGGTTCTAAGTCAGTGGTCTCTAATTTGTGGCTCTCCTGTCTCCGGAACTAGAGCTCTCATCCTGCTGGGGGGGGGACACAGGTAAGGCCAGATTCACATCACCATTTTATTTTCTGTTCTTCTGATCCATCAGAAGAACAGAAGAAAAAAAAAACGGATCCTCTAAAAAAACGGAACCTGCAGCCGTTCTTTTTTTTCCATCTAAAAAACTGATCTCAGACGGAAATGGCTAAGGGTACTTTCACACTAGTGTTAAACTTTTCCGGCATTGAGTTCCGTCCTCGGGGCTCAATACCGGAAAAAAACTCTTCAGGTTTATCCTAATGCATTCTGAATGGAGAGAAATCCGTTCGGTATGCATCAGGATGTCTTCAGTTCAGTCACTGAACGGCATTTTGGCCGGAAATAATACCGCAGCATGCTGCGGTATTATCTCCGTCCAAAATTCCGGAACACATGCCGGAATGCCAGATCCAGCATTGTTTTCCATTGCAATGCATTAGTGTCATGTCCGGCATTCCGATCTGGTCATACGCAGACCATTAAAAATGTGAAAATAAATAAATACCAGATCCGTTTTGCCGGATGACTCCGGAAAAACGGATCCAGTATTGCAATTCATTTTTCTGACTGATGAGGCAGAAAAAATGACATGCATTTGCATACAGTTTGCCGGTTCAGGCAACGGAACTGCCTGCTGGAATCCAACAACGCAAGTGTGAAAGTAGCCTTAAACAGATGCAAAATGTCTATAACGGATGCTTAAAATACTGGATCCGTTTTTTTCTGTTCTGACAGATCAGAAGAACGGAAAATGAAACGGTGAAGGGAACCAAGCCTAACGCTGGGTTCACACCTGAGCTTTTCTGAGACGCGCATTTTTGTCGCGCGTATTACAGCGCGTTTTTGTAAATAGGAAACGCGCTTCATACGTGCGTTCGTGACTCTGGAGACCAATTGAAAAAGACATATCTACACTTTAACGCGTGTCAAACGCGCGTTTTACGCGCGTTCCCATTGAAGTCTATGGGTGCAAACACGCGACAAAACGCCCCAAAGAAGCTCAAGAACTTCTTTGAGCGTAGGGTGTTTTACAGCGCGTTCAAACGCACTGTAAAACGCTCAGGTGAGAACCATGCCCATAGGGAAACATGAGTTTTCTCCTGTTGAGCGTTTTACAGCGCGTTCGAACGCGCTGTAAAACGCGCAAGTGTGAACTGAGGGTAAGAGACCACAGTTCTAAGAGACTGGCATTGGACAAATCACTGCAACAGGAACAGCAAAGAAAAGAACTGCCGGTTACTCAAACAGATGGAAAAATACTCTTAATAAACATAACTTTGTAATCAAATCAACATTGCCAGTTTTGTTTTAATTACTAATTGTTGCGAACGCTCCAAGCATCTGTTACCGCTACAGCATAAGTGCTGTGGGGCTAATTCAGATGGAATTACTATTCGGTGTCTTCTAACTGCTGATAGTTCATTTTACGTGTGAAACCGCAGCACTGAGATGGAACCGGCACATTCAACTCTCAGGGGTGTGTTTAGATTTATCAAGAAAGATTTCCGTTTCTGGCAGTGAACTGTTTCATTAGGAACATTGTCAGTACTATGAAATCAGGCCATTCGGCAAAGATGAATGTAAATACAGCACAAGGGGAAAAGTTCACAAGCGAAGTTCACTTAACATTCGGATCCGTACAAATGAAGAGTTTTAAGTATAAGCTCCCTTCCCAAGTGAGCTGCTGCAAGCGTCGTGGCTTTACATTGTTAAAATGCATCATTTGCTTAAAGGGAAGCTCCACTTCAGTACATTTCACCATGTAACTGGGTAAGGCCTCATCCACACTTCCGTTTTTCACATTTTCCACAGACATCGCACGTACACATTGATTTAAATGTGTTTGTTCACACATCAGTATTTTTTTTACTGACTGTGGGTCAGTAAAAAAAATCACGGAGACATGCACTACTTTGTTCTGTGATGCAGACCAAACACACCTATCCAAGTCTATGGGTCCGTGAAAATCACGGACACAACATGGATGGCATTTTTCACTGAAGACAGATAGAAAATGCTCTTGAAATTCAGATTCAGCTGAGCAACATCCGTGGATTATGAATGATACATGGACGGTAAAAACGGACACACAGACCATCCACGGATCCTTCACGGAGATCTTCACAGATTAAATAAGGGCTCGTTCACACAAAAGTTTTTTGCGTTACGTATACGGACCGTCTTTGCGTTCAGTACACCGTCCGTATACAGAACGATTCATTTCAATGGGTCCGCAAAAAAACAGAATGTACTCCGTATGCATTCCGTTTCAGTATTTCCGTTTTTCCATTCCGCTAAATTTTGCGTCATGTCCTCTTATTGCCCGAAAATCACGTTCCGTAGCTCCAATCAAGTTAATGGGGCTGTAAAAAAAAATGGAATGCATACGGAATGCATCCGTATGTCTTCTGTATCCGTTCCGTTTTTGCGGAAGCATCTATTGAAAATGTTATGCCCTGCCCAATTTTTCAATGTAGCTACTGTTAAAACATTATTATATGCTTCCGTTTCCATTTGCGATCCGCAAAAAATGGATCACAAACGGAAACCATAAGGGAACGGAAGTGGAAACACTACTGAAACCAAAAACGGAAAAACTGATCCGTTAAAAGCAGACCACAAAACCATACGGTCGTGGCGCTTTTTTCACGTAAGTAATACTGACATTGAAATATGAACGAGACCTTATTGCCCCAAAGCATTAAAGGTTCAATGAGTTTTCAGCAAACTTTTCATATGTTGTGTAGACACATATCAAAAGTTTTGATTGGTGGGGGTCTATGTGTCCATCTTGATTCCATCCCCTCCAGTGAGGACCCAAAGAGTGATAAGCAAGCTCTTCTCTCTTCTCGTCTAGGGATCAGTGGGGGTCTCAACACTCGGACCCCCGCCAATGAAAACTTTTCATGTCTGTATAACATATCAAAAGTTTGCTGAAAACTCAATGAACATTTAAAAAAAAGAAAATAAAAAATACGAAGCACTCTGCAAATACTCTTAGAGAAATATCATACCATTTGGTGTATACAGATTCTATGCAAACCTATGTACCTCTATGGTTACAGAATACAAGGGTGCAGATTAGAGAGAGTGAGGTTCTGTTCACACTATCGTCATGGCCTCCATTCCAAATGAATATGACAGGTATTTTTAAAATGGGTCCCAATAAGGGTACTTTCACACTAGCGTTTTGGATTCCGTTTGTGAGATCCGTTTCAGGGCTCTCACAAACGGTCCAAAACGGATCAGTTAAGCCCCAATGCATTCTGAATGGATAAGGATCCGTTCAGAATGCATCAGTTCGGCTCCGTTCCGCCTCTACTCCGTTTTGGAGGCGGACACCAAAGGCAGCATGCAGCATTTTGGTGTCCGTCTGAAGAGGCGGAGCCTAACGGATCCGTTCTTATTTTACAATGTAAGTCAATGGGGACGGATCCGTTGTCAGTGACACAATATGGTGCATTTGAAAACGGATCCGTTCCCCATTGACTTTCAATGTAATTCAAGACGGATCCGTTTTGGACTTTGTCATTTTTCTTTAAAGCCAATGCAAACGGATCCGTTCTGAACGGATACAAACGTTTGCATTAGAGGTGCGGATCCGTCTGTGCAAATAAACAGACGGATCCGCACCTACGCAAGTGTGAAAGTACCCTAAATCATTAGAAATCCATCAATTTTCTATCTATAAGTGGGAATGAAGCTGAATGATTGTAGGAACGACCCACACACACGGGTAGGTAACCTTTCTGTGGGCGCACATACTGTATATCTGCATAGGAGCCAAATACACAACACAGCAAGGAATGTTAGCTAAAGACGTGGATAACGTTGCTTTATCGAGTACTGGCAGAATGAAGAATGAAAAAGAAATACTATCTACCCGGTGCCCGGAGTTGTGTCGATTCAATGAAAGGGCTCGTGCCATAAAGTTTGTTTTCATCAGTTTTTTCCAGGGTGGATTTGATTTAAATCATAGTTTTCTACATAAAGACTAATTCTTAAAGTTATAAAGTTATTCCAGTACTTCAAAAACTTCATTGGAGCCCCTTTTGTTAATAGGGAGCAGATTATATTGGACATGGGCCACATGAGAAGGCACCGACAAGAGCTATATATTGGCAGACACCCACCAAAAAATCCATAGCTGTATTATAAGACGTGGAGTCTTACAATTACAGGCAGCAGGAGCATGCAAAGCTATCAAATAAATGTTCCATCCAAGATGACAGTGCGGAGATTTCTTTCATGAATATACTGTATCTGTCAGGGCAAAATAAGCCCAGCACAAAATACCTGAAAGGTCACAAAATACAGTAAATGAAGGACTTTATTTTTTACTATATTTTGCAGTATTTTGATCTAGAAGAGGTTGTATTCCCTTAAAGAGCATCTGTTAGCAGGATCAACCCTATGAAACCAGGTAGAGTACCTGGTAGGGTTGATCCTGACGATTACATTGACACCTTTCCTATGTTTCTCTAAAGCTTCAATACTGAGTAATAAATACTTTTTACGTTTCTTTATACAAATAAGGGATTTTATATAAATGAAACAAAATATATTAATTCATTTTATGCACGTCTATAGTGCTGAAATATTCCGCTTTACAGACATCAGCTGTCTCCAGTGCAGCTCACACTCTAAGGTCCCTATCAGGATGTCTTTGGAGTGCGATAGTAAACCGGAGCACCTGGAGGAAACCCACACAAACACAGGGAGAACATACAAACTTCATGCAGATGGTGTCCTTAGTCGGATTCAAACCAGCGCTGCAAGACACCAGTGCTAACCACTGAGCCGCCGTGATTTATCACAAAAATTAAGTACAAAGAGGGACATTTATCAAGGCTGGAGTACCCATATCTACCTGCGATGGCGTGAGATGCGCCTCATTTATTAAAAGGTCTCTTTGCAGCTTGGAAGCACAGCGCCATACATTGGATACTGGCTGTACTTGGTATTGCAGCACAGGCCCATTGACTTGAATAGGACTGAGCTGCACATAGGCCATATGACTGATGAAAGTGACAACATTGACCTAGTAAGAGGCTACAGCACTTATGGGAGCGCCATGGCCTCTTCAAACAGCGGATCAGCGGGGGTGTCGGGAGTCAGACCCCACAATCTGATAATCTGATATTGATGACCTATCCTGAGTCATCACTATTCTACTCCCAGCAATCCTGTTTAATACATAACATGCCTATCTGAGCCTTTTTTTAAGAGGAGAGAAGTGACGTCCATGTGCTATGTAAACACGCCATGCGATCTCGTGCCATTTTCTGCATCATATTACCATTCTTTACGAATGACCCCCCTTGTGTATACTGCGCTGTTCTGCAGGGCAATGAACCACCTAGTAACTCAATCATATGTAACATATACAAATCACGCCTCACAAGCAAAACTGGCCCCCTATCCAAGCACAATTATTTTGGTTTTGGTATTAACCCACTGCATCCTGAGCTGCATCAGTGATGCTTAATTCATGGTTATATTTGCCTAAGGCGTCCGCTTCTCCTGCAAATTTTGCGTCCGTCAAAAAAAACGGATGATGGACCGTTTTTTTTATGTATCCGATTTTTATGGCAGATCCATTGTTAAAATGCCTATCCTTGTCTGCAAACGTGAAAAAAATAGGACATGCACTATTTTTTTGACGGAATGAAAACAAGGACCACGGATGCGGAACAAAAAAACGGTTGACCATCCGCATTTTTTGACGGACCTATTGAAATGAATGGGGAAGCATCCAATCCGTGAAAAAAAACGGAATGGACGCGGAAACAAACAACGGTCGTGTGCATGAGGCCAAATCTGTCACTGCTGCAAAACAGGTGCTTATAGCAATAGAAAAAGTGCAATTTCTTCCATTAAACTGGAACCAAAATATACTGTGATTGGGACTTCTTTTACCCCAGAATGCACATCTGACGCGGAGTACTGATGGTGGATATCACACAGTTCCGTAAGGAATTTAGCCAGAATTTACATTTCAAAGCCTGACTATAGACGTAGAGCAGAATGATGCATGGGCTGACGTCATATACGTTCTTATTAAAAAAGAAATCCACATATATCGCTGATATAGGCAGTAGTGCCGCTCAGGAAGTTCTCTTGTATACTTCCCCCACAGTCCAAGCAACAAAACAGCCCGCTGTATTATAGTGACATCTTCAGGGATGAAGAAGGGGAACGCCCCCGAAAGATCATGGCAGCACAGTCTTGTGCCTTGTCTGCCTCGGTGATTTGGACTTTTAAAAACATCAATTTTGATATGTGTTGATTACACTTTCTGAATGATGATGAAATAAAGAAGATGTCAATATATGACATACACATGTCCCGAATTAGCCGGGACTGTCCCTGATTTTCAGAGACAGTACAAACAAATTAGCACTGTCCCGGACCAAAAATGGACGAGGCTATCACAAACAAGTAGGTGTTTCTGGGGGGGCCCAGGGCGCTCCCGGGGCAGGGCTTACACGCCCCCAATTGAAATATTGGTAAGTATGTACAGGTATACATCAGATGAAACAAAAATCTATAATGTTTCAAAGGCACATAGGAAAGATGCAAGAAACAAATGGGAAGAGATGCAGAATCATAGTGCCCATAGCACTAGTCACCATTAGACTGCTTCTACATATTGGGGAGGCCTATCAAACTGGTGTAAAGTAGAACTGGCCTAGTTGCCCATAGCAGCCAATCAGGCATGGGCACCTAAGCCAGTTCTACTTTACACCAGTTTGATAAAGTTTTGTGATCTACCTTTTTTGGCCAAAAAAATGCCTAAAAAATCCTTTTTTTGGCATTTTACAAAGTGTGTTCTCTCTGCCTTCCAATAGTCCTATTTTTTTTCTCACTCATATAGCCATATAGGGCTTTTTTCTTCAAAGCCGAGTTGAATTTAAAAATGGAAAAAAATATATCTGTAGGGTGAAATTGAAAAGCAAATCCAGTTTTACCACTGTTTTTGGGGTTTTGTTTCTACGGCGGTCACTTTTTAGTACAAATGACATGATAACCTTATTCTCCGGGTCAGTACAATTACAGAAATACTAAAATGATATAGATTTTATTATATTTACTATATTTTAATATTTAAACCCTTAATAACTGAGCCATTATTTTTTTTTTCATTGTCATTTTTTTACCAGCCTTCCCAAAGCCATAACTTTGTTATTTTTCCATTCATGTAACCGCACGAGGGCCTGTCTTCTGGGGACAAGTTGTACTTTCTAATGACAGAAAAGTCTCTATACCAGGGTGTGTTCTTGACCACACTTCAGGCTGTGCATTTTACAGATCTGTCGCACAGTTCACATGTCTAAAGACAAGGGTTATTCAAGGTAATCTTTTCCAGAATGGGCTCTCCATGGGATTGTTTTAACTTGGGCTCTGGCTGCCAAATTCTTGCAGCAACCTTATTTGCGTGTGGATCTGAATGACATGAATGGATCATGAATGAGCTCTCTAGTGTGGGAATTAGTCGATGAATAAGCCTCGCGGCGGACGCTCAGTGATGTAATCTGACTACATGGGGGCCTCCACTGTCCATAAAATCATATGTGACAGGTCCAAGAGAAATGAAAATCACATATGTATATGCACTATAGGCCGATGCTATGAACACTATAAGCACACAAAACGTACATATTAATAAAGTACTGGAGGTCAGCTAAAATCAGAAATGAGTATACCGTAGGTGCAGTGCTTTTCTACAGGAGCTGTTCCAGGGCTGTGCCTCCATGGAATAGTATTCCCTCTTGTCACACTTCCGTAGGTTGGCACCTGGAATGACTGGCATAAGGCAAACAGTCAGACATATGCTCGTAGGCATGGTGGTCTACGACTTTCAGCAGGATAGCATTTTCTACCTGCATGCTGTAAATGGATGGCAACCATACATTAACTCAGAGCAGAGGAAACCTACCATGTGCCCTATGGAAACAGAACTATTGTTTATAGAATAAAATCGCCACAATGACTGAAATGACACAGAGACAATCACCGAATTCTATAGCTGTTCTCATACATAATCAGATTTATTGTAGAGTGTAAATATGCAGGTAAAGTGCAAACCTAGGCTTGGGGTACGGCCACATGGTCAGGTTTAAGCCAAAAACAGAGAAGAGAAGGAGAGAAAGTATAAAGAACATGTACAACGTTTCCTCTTTTTGGAATTCACTCCTGGCATTGGCTTCTAAAACTACATCAGGAAACCTGACGGTGTGGTTGTACCCTTAGGGTTCCTTTTAGAAAGGGCAGGTTGATTGCCCATAATGGGCACCGATTGATAGTAAGCTGATCAGCACTCGTTTACTACATTATTGGCGGTGGATTCATAGGAGCATCATTCATTCTCTCGTTCTTCTCATACACTTTCCATGATGGTAAGGCTACTTTAACACTAGCGGCAGGACGGATCAGACAGGCTGTTCACCCGACGGAACAGCCTGTCAAATGCGTCCTGCCGCTAGTGAACGTGTGCTCCCGGACTACCGCTCCGGCCCCAATGACTATAATGGCGGTGGGGTGGAGTTCCAGCATAGGCACGGCAGCGCACGGCGAGAGGCTGCCGGAAAAAATGTCAGACATGTCGTAGATTTATTCCGGCAGCACCCCGCCCCATTATAATCAATGGGGCTGGAGCGGTAGTCCAGGGGCACATGTTCACTAGCGACAGGACGGATCCGACAGGCTGTTCTCTCAGGTGAACAGCCTGTTGGATCAGTCCTGCTGCTAGTGTGAAAGTAGCCTAAGGCTACATACATGTCACGCAACTCCAAGTTGCCGAAAAACCAAGCGACACAAACATATGTGTGACTTGTCAGTAACTAGCTCTCTCACAACTATTTTAGAACTGTGTACTGGCTTTGAAAGCACAGCCAAGTCGCAGGTGAGTCGCGTGGAGGAAAAGTACGACGGGTGACACAACATTTTTTTGTGACTGTTGTGCCGTAGTCGCAGTTGACTATCAGATTCATTACATGAAAGGTTCGCGACACTTCTATTAAAGTCAATGGGTGCGACCTGCGACACAAAATCCATCCTGCGACTGTCACATCACAGTGATAGCATGACACGTTGATTCACATAGTACACCAGTAAAAATATAAGACCCCAAATCCTCACTGTACACTAAATAATCCAGTCACTTCCAATAGTTCATAGTTCATGGCAGAGAATCAGACTTCCTGAAGCAGGAGGACATTTACATTAATATGATTCTGTCCATAAGCAGACTACAAGGGTGATGGCAGCCTGTACAGTATATTGCCCATGTGCTGGTGACAGAGGGGTGATAGCTACCAGCATATGATTAGCATATTTATTATAATATTATAAAGTGTCTTTAATGCTTGGTTCATATTTCATTTCTTTCTTCTTTTCTCAGATCTGAAAACTGGACGGTCCTGCTCTCCATGTAAAGACCACAAGTCTCATCTTGCAGAGACTGTAAACTGTGGAGGTGAGGAGACCGAAGAATATAATCAGTTACTAATACTATCAGTCCCCTCTATAATGCCCATATTTTCTATTACGTCATATGGAATGAGACATGTTATTGAGACAACCCCTTTAAATGCAGGACAGAAAATCTACACAATTACTTCTGTAATATCTTCTTTCATTTTCCTTCTTTCTAGAGATAAATATCAAAGTTCCAGAGTATGAAGAACTAATTCTGGACTGCAGCTTTGAATGGTACTCGAGGCTGGAGGACTCCTATCAGAACGTGTTCACCCTGGTAAGTGAAATACAGATGCCCAAAATAATTATAAAACTGGGAGATTGTTAATAAGTTATATGACCATCATATTAAGGAAGCTCTTCCCAAACCTTTTCCTTCATTACCCAAAACATTTATCAGGAAGTCCTTTTACCCATGTCAGCATTTACCCATGTTATGTCATGTCAGCAAATTATCATCAGTTATCTATTTTTGTCTTAATAATAATGACAATGAATTTTAAGTAATTGTGACATATGAGGTTCTCACAGTTCTCTATATTATCTCTCTAGCATCATGAACATGAACCCAAAATCACACGGGAGCCCTACCTAGTGATCAAGGGTGTACTGAAGGGGACTCCGGCCGGTACACGTGTACCACCATCCTGGACTCTGAAGTGCCAGTGAGTAAGATCATCTACAATGTGGCAGGTGAGGACATATTATTACTGGCACTATGCTGGGCGGTAGTACTTAGATACATGGGATTCATATCTGCTTATAGGTGATAATTAGTGAGAAAGGATCTAGTTCTGAAAATCTGAACTGTCACCTATAATTTGGGGTTATTTTAGATTAGTATTTGTAAGGAAAAACCTATAAAGTGATAATTTAAGCCGCTTCCGTATTTTGGAGCCACTCTTCGTTTTGACAGTGCTTCTGAGCCGCCATGATACAGACAATTCAGAAAAATATATAATATTATTTCATATATAAGATTCACTACAAAGTCAGTATCATTCTCTTCATGTTATGAACTGTTAATGTAATTGTTTTCCTCATTTAGTTATCAGTGGATCGGAACAGGCGATAGAAAAATACCATCCTCGCCCTACACTTCCTGATGTGCTTGACATCACAGCGCCTGAGTCGCCACTTCTAGAGGAGCTCCATAACAGCAATGCTTCCCTCACAGCAATATCTGTGGCTGGCTCCGTCACCATCATGTTGATCGCTGGCATATGGTAGGTAGCATTTATAAGATACTCTATGGAGCTAGTGTATTATTGCTGCTTAATATTTACACAGCGTAAAGTTAGTCCAGGCAGTCACAAGGTGCGCCAGATTTATCACAGTGCTGAAGGCTTCATGATAAATTTGGCACATATTACAAGGTCAGATATGTTATTATGTAACGAGAACACATTGGAGGATCTGTGCACACACTTCATTCAGAGCTCACATTTAAATAGCGGATATTAAATAACTGATTGATCTTCTTCTTTTTTTAGTGTCTGCATATTTTGGAGGAGGAAAATGAAATCTAGAGAGCCTCCGGAAAAAGAGCCAGTGTAAAGGAGAACAGTCAAGCACCATCCTGAACTACTGCCACCAAAAAACAACTGAAAACTAAAAAATCCCCTTCCTTAAAAAAAAATATGAAAAAAACAAAAAATACTCTTCCCTTCCCCTACTTCTCCTTTCCTCTTCTCTCCTTAATCCTGCTCCATTAAAAAAAAAAAAAAAAATATTTCCCCAAAAAACAAAAATAACCTTCCCTTCCCCATTTCTTCCCTCCCCTCCCCCCCCCCACCAAAAAAAAAATAAAATATAAAAAAAAAAAAATCCTGACTGCAGTGTTTCTTTGGTTTCCCTCACCTTAACCCTGGGTTTTGACGCGCGTTTTTTTGCGCGTTTTTGCAAATAGGAAACGCGCGTTCGTACGCGCGTTCTTGTGATTGACTACTGTGGTGTCAATCACAAAACGCGCGTCAAACGCCCCAAAGAAGCTCAAGTACTTGTTTATGCGTTGGGCGTTTTACAGCGCGTTCAAGCGCGCTGTAAAGCAGCTCAAGTGTGAACCACTCCCATAGGGATGCATTGGTTTTAATCTGTTGAGCGTTTTACAGCGCGTTTGAACGCGCTGTAAAACGCTCAGGTGTGAACCCAGGGTAAGTGACCATACATGGAACAAGAACTACAGAGACTATATTATAGATAGACCAGGGGGATCGAGCATCTTTTTTAGGCCTTATGCACATGAACGTGTGCACCCCGTGCCCGTATTGCGGACCGCATTTGCGGATCCGCAATACACGGGCACCATTCCGTGGCCATTCCACATCACGGATGCGGAACCATTCATTTCAATGGGTCCGCAAATCCGGAGATGCGGAATGGTGCGGAATGGAATGACGGAACGGAACACTATGGAAGCACTATGGAGTGCTTCCGCGGGGTTCCGTTCCGTACTTCCGTCCCGCAAAAAGATAGAACATGTCCTATCTTTTTGCGGAACGGGCAGTTCGCGGACCCATTCAAGTGAATGGGTCCGCGATCCGCTGCGGCTGCCCCACGGCCAGTGCCCGAGCATTGTGGGCCGCAGCACGGGCACGGGGTGCACACGTTCGTGTGCAAGACGCCTTATTCTTCATCCCAGCACCAGTTTCCAGATCTCTATCGATATAACTTTGACTGAGTGGAAACAAGTCATTATTTGGAAACCTCTCTACATCTAGATGAGTAACTTCAACCTCCTGGGCTTCAATGTAAAATACTTAATGGGGTTATCCAAGTAATAAAAAAAAAAAACATTATAAAACTTATCAGGACATACATACACATTAGTTAAGCTTGATTTCTTGAAAAAAAAAAACATACTTACACCTTTGCATAGTCCTGCTATTCATGCTTTGTTTACATGCTGCAGCAAAGCTGTGGGGGCGTGTAACAACAATGCCTGAGCTCTCCCTCATGAATATTTGTTTCTCTCTCTCTCTCTCTCTCTATATATATATATATATATATATATATATATACATACATATATATCATCTGTATATAGAGATATGTATTTATTGATCTATATCTCTATATACATATATCAATGATATGTATAGAGATATACGGTATATGCATATAGAGGAATAGATCATTAAATATATATCTAGCTACATATATATATATATATATTTATATCTATATATATATAAAAAGGAAAAAGTGGTGGCACTGGCTAAAGTCCAAATCGGGTGCACGTTCAAGGGAATAGGCGTCTTACCCAGCAATATATGTAGAAAAATGAACAGCACTCCACAGAAGCATAAAGTAAAAAAGCGGTGTTCCATTATTCACCCATCAGGTGCGACGTTTCGGCTTAAGACACTGAGCCTTTCTCAAGCATTGAATCAGTGCAAAATACAGCATATATATAGTGCTCAAGCAAAGTAATAATACCAATCAAGATAATCATGTGACTTAATTGACAAAATCATAAACATTCATAAAAGTGCATATTCCAATCTCAATACATAGTGCAAATTCATATAATCACCTAGTATCCATCTCATAAAGTGCAAGTGCATATGAAGATGTGCAATTATACATATCCAATTGTGTATATAAATACATAACTTTTCCTGTCATCATAGTAAACAAAGCCATATCCCAGGTGTAACACATAGCGGAGTTATAGGATAAATACAAGGAGAGGTGGAGACTAATCCATAACCTTCATACCAGTCGGCGTTATCACCATAGCCTCATGTGTTTGGCGTCCTTCCCGCTTCAATGCGCCTGCTCCAGAATGTGCTGGTGAGGCAAACCTTACGTCATAGGTCGCGTCACTTCACGCATGCGCCCAATCAACTTAGGCCATGCGCGCCATCTTAGTGAGTGGAAAACCTTTCGTGCATCCGCCCAACTACCTTCAGGACACATGCGCCATCTTTGTGAATGGAGAACATACTGCTATATACACAAACTCATTTCACCACTCGGCCGAAACCAACTCCATCATACCAATTGGAGCAGTAGTCTGTATTCATAAATTATTCATGAATTTATTTATATACACAATCAGATATGTATAATTGCACATCTACATATGCACTTGCACTTTATGAGATGGATACTAGGTGATTATATGAATTTGCACTATGTATTGAGATTGGAATATGAACTTTTATGAATGTTTATGATTTTGTCAATTAAGTCACATGATTATCTTGACTGGTTTTATTACTTTGCTTGAGCACTATATATATGCTGTATTTTGCACTGATTTAATGCTTGAGAAAGGCTCAGTGTCTTGAGCCAAAACGTCGCACCTGATGGGTGAATAAAGGAACACCGCTTTTTTACTTTATACTTCTGTGGAGTGCTGTTCATTTTTATATTAATATATCATCTGTATATAGAGATATATGTTTACTGATCTATATCTCTATATGCATATATGTAGATGATGTATATAGATATATGTGTATATAGAGGGATAGATCAGTAAATACTGAATATATCTCTAGCTACATATATATATAAAAAAATAAGAAAACAAAGAGCAGCACACAAAAATATTCAGCGGGTGCAATTCCCTCAAGAGAACGGCAACCAAGGTCCACTTAAATATATTGAGTAAGGCTGCATTCACACGAGCGTGATTTCCGCGCGGGTGCAATGCGTGATGTGAACGCATTGCACCCGCACTGAATCCGGACCCATTCATTTCTATGGGGTTGTGTACATGAGCGTTTTTTTTCACGCATCACTTCTGCAACGCGTGTAAATCGCAGCATGCTCTATCCTATGCGTTATAAACGCATCTGCAGCCCCATAGAAATGAATGGGGCTGCGTTAATAACGCATAGCATCCGGATTCCGTACGTTGCGTTGCGTTTTTAACGCATGTTACCAGGCAACCCTGGGAAGGGAATTTCCTCAGGAAGTGAAGTTTGGCTTGCTCAGCAGCAGAAATCCGACCTGTGCGGAGCGTGTGCTTGGTAGTGGAGAGCAGAGATTTTTTCAGCAAGCATCCATCATGCCTAGACAGCCATCCAAGACCATGGATGTGGAGAAGTTGATCGTGCTGGTCCAGGAGCGGCCCTGCCTTTGGGACAGCCGGACGGCCGAATATCTGGACAAATATAAGAAAGATGTGGCATGGTAGGAAGTAGCGGAGGAGGTGTTTACCAGCGTTTGGGGGCAAACACCCGCGTCAAAGCGCAGTAATTTAAGTAAGTGCAATGTCCCAATCTATCTCTATCTGTCTCTCTCTCTCTATATATATATATAGGTGTGTGTGTCCGTAAACTAATGTTATGTGTGAGGCATAGTACAAGTGTTTCCTTCCGCTATTACATATTTCTCAATGTGTCATGCTCCCCCTTCCTCTGGTTTTGTGGATGTTAATATGTTTTTTTTTGTTTTCTGTTTCTTTTTCAAGTTGATGAAGTCAAAAGTCGTTGGCGTAGTTGCCGTGACCAATTTCGGAAAGAATTCACACACAAAGGCCGCAGTGGGTCGGGCCCCTTAAAAAAAAGGCCATATATGTTTAAGGAACAGCTAATGTTCCTGAAAGATATTCTTGACCTGCGTGCGTAAGTTTCATTTTTAATAGTTGAGAGCTTGTAAAAATAAAATGACATTTACGAATCGTATGTCTTTATTGTGGCCTCATGGCAACGGCCATATTCCACGGCCGTGTATAGACCGTGGACACCCTGCCTTGCATTCCTCACCTTGCTGGAGCCGCCGGCGTCATTGTTAGCTCAGCCACCGTGCGCTTCATGGCATCGCCGGAATGCTGTCATACACCTATAGGGGTGTATTATTACTGTATTTCTGCGTCGGCCTCCCAAACAATGACGCCGTCCGCTACAGGCAGCAGAGGAATGCAAGGCCAGGTGTCCACGGCCGTCCACGGCTTTGGAATACGGCCGTGGACATGAGGCCTAAAGTCTGTAACTTTCATTGTTTCAAGGACTGACGATAATTTGGAGACTGAAAGTGAGCCAGCTGGCCAGCCACAGTCTTCAGCTGGCGAGGAAGAGACAGGAGCATTAGCTGAGGCACCCGAAATGGATCCCGCAGGACCATCTACCAGCTCCATGGGCACTCTTCCTGCCCCAGAACCTTCTGCCCAACAGTCTGGACGCCGCAAGCGGTCACAGCCACAGGGGGAGGGTGATGTTAATAGCCGGGTCCTGGACTATCTGTCGCGTGCGCGGCAGGAGGACCAGTATGATTGTTATGTGCGTAGTCTTGCACCATTTTTAAGGCTCCTCCCCGACGAGCTCTTTTTGCGCACACAAGGTGCCTTCAGCATAATTTTGGAGGCCGTCACCCCTCCCAATGAAGCCACTGATGTCTTCATGGCCCTAGAGAACTGGCGGAGTCACCGGAACATTCATGGGCTGCCAAATCTGCCCATAGTAAATGCACCGCAATACCCTCCTCCGCCACCACCGCCACCTACATTTCCCCATCACCCCCCACATTATGGCTACCAATACAGTGCGGAGCAATCATATGGTGGCCATGCTCCCGCCCCATCCCAGCCGGCGCCACAACCCCATTTTGCTGCTAATCAGCCCGCCCAACCTGTGGGTTCACAGCCCCCCCCCCCTCTTCCTATTATAATTTGTAAGGTCTAGTTTTTCCCAGTTACGCATGTAATGCTGCCACACCAGTGGATTTTTGGTTTCAATTGTTAAGTGCCTGTACCCTGAAATACAAATTTGCCACAGACATTTGATTCAGTTTTTTTATTGGGAAAAAAAAGGGCAAAATACAGAAAAAGTCCACAACGAAAAAGTACAATGTTACCCCAAAATACATCAAAGGGCTTACAATCAGAATTTCAGATTCAACGTGAGGAGTGTTGGGAAGGAAAGGAACCAGCAGCAGACATGAAGTATTCAGCAAATTGCTCACGCACTCTCAGTCCAACTGACCCTGCTCTTCCAAGCATAGGTAGACCTTCTTGTTCTGCTGTAGGCCACACGTCAGCCTCCTCGTCAGGAACACAGTCATGCATTCTGGTGTAATTATGAAGCACAACACATGCTTTAATCACTGCATTTACATTTTCAGGGGCCATCTGTATAGCAGACAGCAAAATGCACCATTTGCTCACTAGGATCCCAAATGTACACTCCACATAGCGACACGCCCGGCTTAATCGGTAGTTAAAGTGGCGTCGCCTTGCATCTAAGCCCCGCCTGGGAAATGGCCGCATTAGATTGGGGGAGAGGGCAAATGCCTCATCGCCGACAAATACGTATGGGGCCGGAGGGCCAGAGGATCCAGGGAGAGGAGAGGGCTGTGGAATGTCAAGTTGATTTGACTGAAGCCACTGACTCATTCTGGAAGCACGGAAGATGCGCGCATCTGCCGAACTTCCATAGGCCCCGATATCTACAATTATAAACCTGTAGTTTGTGTCA
Organism: Bufotes viridis; assembly: GCA_033119425.1. Classification (NCBI taxonomy): domain Eukaryota; kingdom Metazoa; phylum Chordata; class Amphibia; order Anura; family Bufonidae; genus Bufotes; species Bufotes viridis. The sequence goes on along the minus strand of CM065589.1, from coordinate 149,601,748 downwards.
GCCAAGGCCAACAAAACTACAGAGAAAAACTGCTTATAATTGTAGTATCGGGACCCTGAGTTCGGTGGCTTCTTTACCCGTATATGCTTCCCATCAAGGGCACCAATACAATTGGGGAAATGTGCCCTCTCAAGGAAGCCATGGGCTATCTGCATCCACTGCTGCCTTGTAGGTGGGGGAAGCACTTCAGCTCGCAGACGGATCCAAATTTTTGCACAGGTGGAGCGAACAATCCCGGCAATGGTTGAAGTACCCAACTCAAAATGTAATGTGGCAAAAGAGTTCCCTGTCGCCAAAAATCTGAAAAGAGATACCAAATAGTTTGTCAGGCTGTCATCAAGAGCCACTTGTGTTTAAATACAATTTAAAGCAGTTTGACATCAACGATATATTGGAGATAGATTTCCTAAATGAAAAAGAGGCACACACATGTACATACCTGAGAGTAATAATTAGCCGTTCCTCTGCGGATACACTACGCCGCATGTTGGTGTCCATGAAGGTCAATCCAGGTCTCAGCTCCCCCAAAAGCCGGTCAAAGGTAGCTATGGACATTCGACAATACGAATAGAATTTGGGAGGGTTCCTCCTCGACCATTTGGGGCTGTTCACCAAAGCAGCGGTACACCAACCAGTGCAAAAGCACATGGTCAGTAGTGGACAGAGAGAAAAAGGACATCTTGGGGTTCAAACAATTAACACACTTCACAAATACTATGCACACACTTCAGCCAAAATGGAGGAGCCAGACACAGAAGAGCATGCTGGGTGTTATTTATATGTCTGCAAATTGAACAGGTGACTCCAGAGGATGGCTGCATTCTTTTTCACGCGCGTGAAAAACGCATGCAATCCGGATGTCATCCGCGCGGAAATAACGCAAACACTGAAGATAATCGCAGGCAAAACTGACTGCTTTGGTGGCCAAAACGCAGTATTTTCACGGAACGCATCCGGAACGCATCCTGATAAAAAACCATCACGCTCGTGTGAACCCAGCCTAAAAGAAGGCAGCACTCCAAAGGTTCAGTGGAAAAATGATGGGTGGTTTATTAGCCCATATAGCAGCAACGTTTCAGGTCTACTCAGTGGAGCCTTTGTCAAGCTATGTATATCATCTGTATATATGTATATAGAGATATATGTTTACTGATCTATATCTTTATATTCATATTTACATATATATCTATATATATATATACTGTATCTCATATATAAAAATGATTTTCTGTCTAGACGTCTGTCTGTCTAGACGGTCTTTATGCACGACCAAACGACTGGACCGATCTTCGCCAAATTTGGCACACGGGTACATCAGGTGTCCGGGAAGGTTTTAGACCAGCTCTCCCAGCTCTCTAGGACGTACCGTTCCTGAGATATTCCTAAAATTCCCAGAAAAATATTCCCAGAAAAATTACCTGCATTAGCCAATAAAAGCCAGTAAGCCTTTCACTAAGTGAAATCCTAACTGTCATACACACGGTCACATGCACACTGATTTATTCCAGGTAGGTTTCCATAACAGGGTCGATAATAAAGTGGTGATAAAAAAGGTTAAGCGGCTCACTGCTACCAGGGATATGGATGTGGTGCTCAATCCAGATGGAGCTTACCCAGTGCTCCAGAAGGCGTCTAAAACAGAAATATTGTAATAAAGGACAGCACTCAACATTTGGTTAAGTAATGGGGATTTAGGGTACTTTCACACTAGCAGCATAGCTATCCAGCAGGCTGTTCCGGCAGGTGAACAGCCTACCAGATCCGCCATGCCGCAAGTACCCATGCAAAGCCGTGCTGCCGCTCCGTCCCCATTGACTATAATGGGGGGGGGGGGCGGTGCTACGGCGCAAGTCCGACTTTTTAGTCCGACGATCTCTGCCGTGCACTGCCATGCTGCGCCGTAGCTCCGCCCCCCACCCTATTATAGTCAATGGGGACGGAGCGGCAGCACAGCAGTGCACGGGTACTTGCGGCATGGCGGATCCGGCAGGCTGTTCTCCCGCCGGAACAGCCTGCCGGATAGCTATGCCGCTAGTGTAAAAGTACCCTTATTTGTTTTTGTGCAATAAAAGTATATATTTATTTTTAATAAATTGGTTAAAAAGAGTTATTTGATAAAAAGTTGTTTTTGTTGGGAATATTAGTTTTGTTCCGATTGGTCGGTGGGAATTATTATTTCTGGGTTGTTAAAAATGGCCTGATAATATTGAATGTTAAATATCAGCTGATATCTAAGAAGGTTAAAAAAATAAAAAAATGTGTAGCAGAAAAAACAATTATAAATTCATAATAGTAAAGAATCCAGGACGATGAAAGAATTCATAATAAATAGTCAGTTTGTATAAAGTTCATAGAAAAATATATATATAAAAAATTGTGTATAGGTACTTTGGAATTCCTCCTCAATAGTAGAGTGTCTCTGAGTAGGCAAACAATTATAATTATAGGAGCCCAAAGTTTAGTCCTTCTGTGTGAGCAGAAAAAGGAGGAGAAGTAGTGCACCTTTTCGGTATAAATTACATTACCCTTGTTGCTTGTAACAAATGGTCTGCTCCTGGCAGGCTTACCACTGTGGATCCGGGTGTCGGTGGTGTCTGTTGTGGGCGCGCTCAGTCCTTCACGTGTCTGGAGTGGCGCGGCATGGGAGCTGCGGCTTGCGTTGGAGGAATCGCGTTACTTCCGGTCTTTTGTCACTTACGGGTACCAGAGTTCGTGTGCCTCGTGTTGCTCTGTTGGTGTTTTGACACCAGATGCGAATTTTGATATTTTTACTCGTGGTAAAGGATCTTTTTCAGGTTATTAATAAAAAACAGCTAGCTGTCGATATTGTTATCGCTACTCAACCCCCATAACAACCCAGCCATTTCTCTTCTCTGCTGTGGGTCCGCTTTGGGATAGGGCTGCATGACGACAATAAGTCGCACGACACATAGGGCACAACTACACTGCTACATGCATCCATCTTGGATGGATTTTTTGCGACTGTTGTTTCGCAGTCGCAGCATGCTGCATGTCACAGTGTGACATCAAAGCCTATCATTATAAAAAGTGTTGCACGACATTGGTACGACAAAATTTCGTGCAACATAGGTCGTCATGTAGCCCTAGCCTTAAAGGGGCGGGCGCTGTGGAGGTCTGTGTTAAAGGGGTGGGCACTGTGGAGGTCACTGTTATTAAATGGGCGCGCACTGTGGAGCTCACGGTTATTAAAGGAGCGAGCATTGTGGAGGTCACTGTTATTAAAGGGACGGCCACTGTGCAGGTAACTGTTATTAAAGGGGCGGCCACTGTGGAGGTCAATGTTAAAGGGGCGGCCACTGTGGAGGTCACTGTTAAAGGGGCGGACACTGTGGAGGTCACTGTTAAAGGGGCGGTCACTGATAAAGGGGCTTGCACTGTGGAGGTCACTGTTTAAGGGACGGGCACTGTGAAAGTCACTATTTAAGGGACAGGCACTGTGAAGGTCACTGTTTAAGGGAAAGGCACTGTGAAGGTAACTGTTTAAGGGACAGGCACTGTGAAGGTCACTGTTTAACCACTACAGGACCGCCTAACGCACGGATGCGTACGGCGGGCGGTCCTGTAGTTCTGACTCGACGCATCGGCGCGTCACCTCGCGAGATGCGAGATTTCGCGTTGATGCCGCCGCGCATGCGCACTGTGCGGCAGTGAAAAGTTAAAGGACAAGTTCAAGTATAGGTCATCAGCCTGCCAGCCAATGATCATCGCTGGCAGGCTGATGATTTTTTTTTAAATGAATCGCAAGCCATTTAGCACATTATATTTATAAATATAATGTGTTAAATGGCTTCTGTGCCCTCTCCTGGGTCCTTTTCGTCGGTTGGACCCAGGAGAGAGCACACCTCTACTGTAAGTACACCAAGCACCACACTTCAGGCCCTGATCACCCCCCATCACCCCAATTAACCCCTTGATCACCCCTTTCAATCACCTGTCAATCACTAGTGAAAGGGAAAAAAGTGATTAGTGTAAACTGTCACATTTTTTTTTCACTAGTATTGACTGCTAGGTTTAGGTTAGTTTAGGTCCCTTTGGTAGGTAGTTAGCTTCCGTTAGCGCCCAGCCCACCGCACCGCAGTCACTGATTCGCTGATTAGCGTAGCGCTAATCAGCATTTGTACTTTATAGTATCTGTAAGTGATCAGAACTGATCACGGTCAGATCTATAATAGTATTACTGTCACTTTAGCTCGCCCCACCCAAAACGCAGTGTTTGCCCGATCAGGCCTGATCGGTCGCCCACACGTGCGCTCACCCACGCCCACCCCGCCGCAGTGACAAAATTATTTTTTTTTATCACTGCACAATCACTTCACAAGCGCTGCGACGATAAAAAATCAGTTTTGATATTTTTATCAATCGCAGCGGCTTCCTGTACTTCGCTAGCCTCCCATTTGTAAGACAGGCTTGCTCTTTTTCTTGGTAGTCTCAGGAATACCCCTAAATTTATTCGCCCAAATGTCAAATAAGGGGTATTCTCCTTAAGAGGCCTACAGGATTCTGACCCAGTCGGATGAGGTATGGGAACCCTCATCTGACGAATCTAGCGGGTCAGAATACGAACCTGTAGAAAGCAGTGGCAGTCTGACCCAAAGTTCAGACGAGGAGGTTGAGGTCCCTGATAGCACCAGGCGTACCCGGCCCCGTGTCGCTAGACCACAGGTAGCGCAGGATCAGTTTCAAGGGCAGCAGAGTGGGGCTGGCGCTGCCGGATTACGTGGTGAGGCATACACCAGCAGCGCAGCCCGTCTTGGACCTTCTACCAGCACTGCCGTACAACATGGTGAAGTGGCGAGCACCAGAAGGGCAGTTGAAGCTGGTACAGTGGCACGTGCAGTAATTCCCCGTCGCAGCCACCGCGCAGACAGGCCCGTAGAGCCCTTAGAGTCCCTGAGGTGCTGGCAAACCCTGATTGGCAGCCCCCAACTTCAGCCGCACCATTAGTTCCCCTGCACCGCCTGACTCAGGCAGTTCAAGGGGAGACGGCTCAGATAGGATCGGCGCTGGGGTTTTTGAGCTGTTCTTCACTGCGGAGCTCTATGACTTAGTCGTGGCAGAAACAAACCGGTATGCCACTCAATTTATAAACGCCAACCCGGGAAGCTCTTATGCCCAGTCTTTCCGGTGGAAACCACTCCAAGTTTCCGAATTTAAAACTTTTCTGGGCCTTCTGCTCAACATGGGCCTAACCAAAAAGCATGAATTGCGGTCATATTGGTCCACGAACCCAATTCATCACATGTACTCTGCTGCCATGTCCAGGACACGTTTTGAGACCATCGTGCGTTTCCTGCACTTTAGCGACAACACCACCTCCCGTCCCAGAGGCCACCCAGCTTTTGACCGGCTCCACAAAATTCGGCCCCTCATAGACCACTTCAACCAGAAATTTGCAGATTTGTATACCCCCGCACAAAACATCTGCGTAGACGAGTCCCTAGTACATTTTACCGGGCGCCTTGGCTTCAAATAGTACATCCCAAGCAAGCGCGCCTGGTATGGGGTCAAATTGTATAAGCTCTGTGAAAGGGCCACAGGCTATACGCACAAATTTCGGATCTATGAGGGAAAAGATCAGACCCTGGAGCCGGTCGGTTGCCCTGACTACCTGGGGAGCAGTGGGAAGATAGTCTGGGACTTGGTGTCACCCTTATTTGGCAAGGGGTATCATCTTTACGTGGACAACTTTTACACAAGTGTGGCCCTCTTCAAGCATTTGTTCCTAGAACAGATTGGCTGCTGCGGCACCGCGCGACCTAGTCGCCGGGGCTTCCCCCAACGGCTCCTTACCACCCGTCTCGCAAGGGGGGAGAGGGCTACCTTGTGTAACCAAGAACTGCTTGCGGTGAAATGGAGAGACAAGCGTGACGTTTACATGCTCTCCTACATTCACGCAGACACGACAGTCCAAATTGAACGGGCAACCAGTGTCATTGAAAAGCCCCTCTCGGTCCACGACTATAATTTGCTCATGGGAGGGGTGGACTTCAATGACCAGATGTTGGCCCCGTATTTGCTTTCCCGCAGTGCATTGCGCTGCTGTCAGAAGACACGTGAAGTCGGTGTATGCGGCGCTGCAAGACGAGATTTCTCCTCTGCAGTACAGGTACGTTTGCCCAGGCATATGAGCTGAGGAGAGGTGTTAGAGTTCATATGCTTTGGCAAACACTTTGTATCAAAAATCTGGCAAAGATGTCTTCCTCCACAACGATCGATTGATCGATGTGAATGGAGAAATCACGTTTGCCAGAACATAGGAGCTGAAGTGGGTATGGATGTTTGGGCGGAGCCCCTATGTCCTGGCAATCGCCAGGCACCTCTTTTTCTTCTTGCACATTTTTTGGCAGAGATTTTTTCATCCACATCGATCGATGCGAATGGAGAAATCTGTGCCGTTCATTTTTTCTTTCAGCCCAGAGGCTGAACGGAAAAAAAATCTCATTACCCGTATGCTCAATATAAGTAGAATAGCAGAAACTCCTAATGCTGGCCATACGTGTAATGATTGCGGAGACCCTCAAATGCCATGGCAGTACGAGCGATACCACATGTGTGCCACTTTTGCAGCCTGGGTGCAAAGGGGCCCTAAATCCAATGAGTACCTTTAGGATTTCACAGGGCATTTTTACGCATTTGGATTCCAAACTCCTTCTCACGCTTTAGGGGCCCCTAAAATGCCAGGGCAGTAAAAATACCACACAAGTGACCCCATTTTAGAAAGCAGACACCCCAAGGTATTCCGTGAGGGGTATGGTGAGTTGATGTAAATTTTATTTTTGTCACAAGTTAGTGGAATATGAGACTTTGTAAAAAAAAAAATTCCATTTCCGCTAACTTGTGACAAAAATAAAAACTTCCATGAACTCACTATGCTTATCAGCGAATACCTTAGGGTGTCTACTTTGCAAATCAGGGTCACTTGTGTGGTATTTAAACTGCCCTGGCATTTTAGGGGCCCCTAAAGCGTCAAAGGAGTTTGGAATCCAAATGCCTAAAAATGCCCTGTGAAATCCTAAAGGTACTGTTGGAATTTGGGCCCCTTTGCGCATCTTGGCTGCAAAAAGTGCCACACATGTGGTATCGCCGTACTCAGGAGAAGTAGGGCAATGTGTTTTGGGGTGTATTTTTACATATAACCATGCTGGGTGTGAGAAATATCTCTGTAAATTGACAACTTTGTATAAAAAAATGGAAAAGTTGTCATGTACTGCCAGCCAGGACAAGTCAGGAAGAAAGTAAAGTCGCCTGTACTACAGAAGTCCTGCTTTAACCCTCTGTGATCACCTTGCTAAATATAAGCCTGCCATTAAATGTACTGTAACTTAAAGCTTGCTGAAACCAATCGTCTTCTAAGGAACTGTCAAGAGAGTGTATGCCGTTTATTACTGTTCAGTAAAGTGAAGTTCTGGTTTACCATTCAAGCCTGCACCTCAATTATTCCTCCTATCAATCGGTGTGCCACAGTTACAGGCACTGGCGTCACGGACATCAGGGACACCCAGCCACAGGCACGTTAATCTACAAACACCAAGGGCACCTCACACTACACCTGGCTGTGTCCCTCAAGAACCCAGAAAGTGCCCCAGAGTATACACGTGCCAGCCTCTCCATCACAGGCATTCCCCAGGTCAGTCCCTCACACTACCCTGACTTGGGGATGCAACAGATGGCTTGTGATTCGTTTTTTTAAAAAGTCAGTGCGCATGCGTGGCGGCATCAGCGCGTAATCTCGCATTTCGCGAGATGACGCGCCGATGTGTCCAGCCAGAGAAAGAAGACTGCACGCCGTGTGTTAGGCGGTCCAGAGGAGGTTAAAGGACCAGGCTATTTTTTGCAAATCTGACCAGTGTCACTTTATGTGGTGATAACTTTGAAAATGCTTTTACTTATCCAGACCATTCTGAGAGTTGTTTTTTTGTCAAAAAAGTAATTATTTTTGTATAAAAAATACCAAATTTACCAGAAATTTAGAAAAATTTGCAAATTTTCAAGTTTCAATTTCTCCACTTCTATAATACATAGTAATACCTCCAAGAATTTTATTCAGTTTTATAGTTTTTACTCTAGGGGAGCATCAGGGGACTTCAAATGGTACATGGCGTCAAAAAACAGTCCAGCAAAACCTGCCTTCCAAAAACCATATGGCGTTCCCTTCATTCTGTGCCCTGCCGTTTGGTCATACAGCAGTTTACGACCACATATGGGGTGTTTCTGTAAACTACAGAATCAGGGCAATAAATATCAAGTTTTGTTTGACTGTTAACCCTTGCATTGTTACCGGAAAAAACGTATTTAAATAGAAAATTTGGAAAAAATAGTTTTTATTTTATTTTTTTGACTGTGTTCATATGAGAGGTTAGGTTATGTTTTTTATTTTATTTTTTTGACTGTGTTCATATGAGAGGTTAGGTTATGTGTTATTTTCATAGAGCAGATTCTTACGGACGCGGCAATACCTAATATGTCTACTCTTTTAAATGTATTTAGGTTTTACACTATAATATCCTTTTTTAAAAAACAAAAAAACATTTTAGTATCTCCATAGTCAGAGTCAGTTTTTTTTTAGTTTTTCGCCAATTGTCTTAGGTAGGGGCTCGATTGTTGCGGGATGAGATGGCGGTTTTATTGGCACTATTTCAGGGTGCATATTACTTTTTGATCGCTTGCTATTACACTTTTTGTGATGTTAGGTGACAAAAAAATGCTTTTTACAGTATTTTTTGTTTTTTTTGCACTATCCACCTGAGGGGTTAGGTCATATGTTATTTTTATAGTTCAGCTTCTTACGGATGCGGCGATACATAATATGTCCATTTATTTAGATTTTACACAATAATATTTTTGAAACAAAAAAAAATCACGTTTTAGTGTCTTTATAGCCTAAGAGCCATAATTGTTTTATTTTTTGGCCGATTTTCTTAGGAAAGGTATCATTGTTTGAGGGATGAAGGGACAGTTTGATTAGTACCATTTGGGTGTAGATATGACTTTTTTGATCACTTTTATTACCTTTTTTGGGAAGTGAGGTGGGCAAAATTGCAATTTTAACATAGGATATTTTTTTTTTTTCGTTCACCATATGGGGAAAGTAACAAACCCATTTCACAGATCAGGTCGTTACGGATGCTGTGATATATAACATGTGTAGTGTATTTTATTTTTTTCATAAAATTTTTGGATTTTTACTTTTTTCACTTTTTTTACATTTTTTTTACCCAGATCCTTGGTTCTTGAAGATCCAGTGGATATTGTGTCTGTATAATACAGTACAGTACTTTATATAATGTACTGTACTGTATTTTTTTACTTCACACTTAGTCTGATCAGACTTTTGCCTTTAGCAAAAGTCTGATCAGACTTCTATTACCATTGCAAGCAGGACGCCTGAAGGCGTCCTGTTGCCATGGTTACCATGCTCGCTTCTATAACAGAGCAGCGGAGGATGGGGAGGCAGGAAGCTGAAGACTGGAGCTAGGGGGCTGCAACAGGCACAGCAGCCCCCACAGCAGCTCCCTCCCTCTTAACCCTTTCCATACAGCCCATCCCCCGCACCGCCCGCCGCCATGCCGGCCCCTCCGGCCACCCCCTGGACCGCCTGGAACCCCCCTGCACCGGCCAATCAGAATGAGTCTGATTTGACCTGCGGTTTGCAGAGATCGCTGATACGAGGGGGTCACAGGACCCCCCTCGGCATTTAAACATGGTTCCTGCTGCACGATTTTTTTTTTTTTTAATACATTCGATTTTTTTCAGGATGTATGGGTATGCCCTGTGTCCTTAAGGACTCGAACATTAGGGCATACCCATACGTTCTATGTCCTTAAGGGGTTAAAGAGAATCTGTGAGGACCACATCTGCGACAAAAACACCTCACAAGCTGGAGTAACTGGTATATGGTGTAAATGGTGCTGAATATCTTCATACTCACTGCATTCTGACACTTTGCTCCCAGAAACCAGCAGTAAAATGCAGTGAGAGAGTGAGAGGACTCCTGTGCCCATACCCATAATGGAGAGGACTCAAGGAGGAGTCTTATTACTGCATTTTACTGCTGCTTTGTAGGAGCACAGCATCAGAATGCAAATGAGTATGAAGATGAAAATGACATAACCGGACTCAGTGTCACTTACATTATGTACCGCATACTCTACTTTGGGGGGGGGGGGGGTGTTTTGGAGCTGACAGATTTCTTTAAGACCAGGCCTGAGATATAGCCATTCGTAGCAAGAAGGCATCTCATGCCTCCTTGCCTCTTGTAATAAATTGCTGGCAATTGATGGAGCCGGTACAAGGTACCAGCACTGGCATCCCAGTGTTCATACCAGCTAGGGTGGTGATTTACCAGCAAGGTGGCAAACCAAGATGCAAAAGACCCAACAGTAGTAGCGACCTATCAGATTCCACCTTTCATTTTTTAACAGCTTCTTTGGAAAATGAAAGGTGGAATCTGATTGGTTGCTATGGGCAACTAAGCCAGTTCTACTTCACACCAGTTTGATAAATGACCTCAATAGAGTGCAACTGCAGTTAAAAGAATCAGTGGAAAGTAACAACACAATTCACACATTACCCATTGTACGCCAGACCCGACGTTTGCCGTTTTTTTAGATGGGAAAAAAGTCCTGCATGCATTTTCCATAAAAATAAATCAATCTCAGACGGAAATGGCTCAAACGGATGACAACTGATGCAACAGGATCCGTATTTTCTGGGTAATTGTTCTGACGGATCAGAGAATTAATCAGTGACTTCAATACAAACTTACTGCTGACAACCTTTCCACTACTTGTCTCAGCGTGTAACAGAACAGGTTCTGTAGAAATCTATGTGGAATCAGCTGACGACGGTGAGAAAGGACTGCGCTCTTTCACTCTATAGTAGAATCTTGGGCCATTGCACAGCTCTTTATACCTGGCGCTAACATTGACCTGTAAGGCTGAGTTCACACTTGAGTTATTTGGTCAGTTTTGGCCCCGTAACTGACCAAATAAGTGTAGTGTGAAGTGATTCTAAGAGTGACACCTGTCATCTGCGTGTCATACTGACTCACAGTACTGTTTCACCAGCATAGTGGACTCCCTATGCATGTTTCTCCAATGCACAGTGTTCTACACTACTATACAGGCTCTCAGCAGCCAGGAAACAGCAGTTTATTTAACCTGATTCGTCATGAATAAATTCAGATTGAATTGAATCTTTTTGGGATATTCGGTGAACCGTCTGAATTGAATTTTTGAGAAATTCGCTCATCATTCGCATATTCCGGTGACATCATACAGTGATGTCATAAAGACAGTGTCCCTTAACTAGTGCCTGAAGCTCTAACCTGTGCAGTGCTGTTGTCTTTTCAGTGGGACATAGTTCTGTTCTCTTGCGTCCTTAGCGATTATTTGCTACTGGAAGCGATTTTACAAAAAATGCCTGGTTCTATCCAGACCATGTGGCTTCTACTGCTGGTAACATCTGTCTTCATCGGACAATCTCTCTGCTGCATTCCATGCGACTCCAGAGGGAAAATGGCTATTGATAAATTCAACACCTTTATCGAAAGCCAAGTCGATGATATTGACTCAGTAGAAGCTTATGTGAACATCAAGCGGTTTGCCAAAGCCGCAGAGAAAGAAGTCCTGGACTACCTTGAGGATGAAGTCAGGATACTGGGTAATTGCATTATTACTATTATTTCTGTTTTATGAAATCTCTAGATAGATAGATAGATAGATAGATAGATAGATAGATAGATAGATACCGCAGATATTAGATAAATAAGTAATGTACCATTATTTTCATTCCAGATAAATATGCTATATCCGAAATTGCGTCCGAATATAAAAAATCTGTGGACGTCATCCAGGATATAGATTTTAAGGGTAAGTACAATATTTTCTATGTAGGCTGGAATTCTACTTCTCTTATTAATAGGAATTGTCAGTGTGTTGGGGACACAGACCAATAGATGAGGGGATTGGACTCATTATTCTCCTCTTTATATATTTTAGAGATCCAGCTTCTTCACATCATTGGACTCCAATTCCAGCGACTCAAAGAAAAGCTCAAGGTTATCGTCCAGGACTCAAACCAACGTAAGTGAAATCTTTTACCTATCTACCATTGTACTTGTGTTCTATGTGTCTGGTAGGTTGTCAGAGATGGTGTTTTCTGCTCAGTTTCCTTTCCCTACAGCCTAGTGACAGGGGGGATTGATCGTAATAAAATGTCCTATAATGGGAATTGCTATTCGTGCAGTTTTCTGTGGTTTTATTGCCATGTTATAGATGAAGCCGTCATATATAGGGGATTTCGGTTCTCTGTCGTTTTCTATTAGTAATTCTGTATTCGTTCATTTCTCACTTTTAGGGAGGTGTCCAAATAAACAAGGTGAGTACTTCTAGATATAACATGTGCTATAATATGACATATAAATGTATTATACACACAGGCCTCATGTAGTAATAGTAATGGAGACACAAACTAGAGATCCCCACATCCACCAATCACATCACTGCTGTTATCTCCTACCTTGTACTGGACACATGAAAGCCAGCATCTGATTCGTTGTCAGGGATGTTTGCACTAGGAGCTGCTGCGCTCTATAGAGGGCCCGGACCGTACTGGGGCAGCTCAGAGATTCCTGTCAATGGAAATCTAGAAAACACAGCTATTAAGACAGAGACACTGATATCAAATGATAATGAGACCCAGAGATTAGAGGTTTCTGGGTTTGACAATGAGAACTGTCAGTAATGTCTTCTTTCTTCTCCATTCCTCAGGTGCAGACAGCTGTGGTAAGTACATTTTATACCAGATTTCAGCTTCTTGTTATTATTATTCTCTATAAGATTGGTAGGTTATAACACAAGTGCATTTCCCCAGGATTAATGGTGCAAACCTATACCAACTGTAAGACCTGCGCCGAGGAGAAGATTGTCTGCGCCGGGGCTCTCCAAAAATCAAGGTACAGTATAAGTGTTTGTAAACTATGTGTATAGTATGTGTATTGTGCCTATAATACAAAGGTGAGCAGCACTACATAGGTGCTGTACACAGCACCTGCTGACTATTATATGCCATCTCCTCTTTTCATAGACTACTTGGAGAGATGTAGCTGCCTGTGCACCTCCAACAGATGTTTCGGTAAAGTAGAAGTCTTCAATTCTTATATCTACATTCACATAGTACACCAGTAAAAATATAAGACCCCAAATCCTCACTGTACACTAAATATTCCAGTCACTTCCAATAGTTCATAGTTCATGGCAGAGAATCAGACTTCCTGAAGCAGGAGGACATTTACATTAATATGATTCTGTCCATAAGCAGACTACAAGGGTGATGGCAGCCTGTAGGGTATATTGTCCATGTGCTGGTGACAGAGGGGTGATAGATACCAGCATATGATTAGCATATTTATTATAATATTATAAAGTGTCTTTAATGCTTGGCTCATATTTCCTTTCTTTCTTCTATTCTCAGATCTGAAAACTGGACGGTCGTGCTCTCCATGTAAAGACCACAAGTCTCATCTCGCAGAGACTGTAAACTGTGGAGGTGAGGAGACAGAAGAATATAATCAGTTACTATCAGTCCCCTCTATGATGCCCATATTTTCTATTACATCATATGGAAGGAGACATGTTATTGAGACAACCCCTTTAAATGCAGGACAGAAAATCTACACAATTACTTCTGTAATATCTTCTTTCATTTTCCTTCTTTCTAGAGATAAATATCAAAGTTCCAGAGTATGAAGAACTAATTCTGGACTGCAGCTTTGAATGGTACTCGAGGCTGGAGGACTCCTATCAGAACGTGTTCACCCTGGTAAGTGAAATGCAGATGCCCAAAATAATTGTAAAACTGGGAGATTGTTAATAAGTTATATGACCATCATATTAAGGAAGCGCTTCCCAAACCTTTTCCTTCATTACCCAAAACATTTATCAGGAAGTCCTTTTACCCATGTCAGCATTTACCCATGTTATGTCATGTCAGCAAATTATCATCAGTTATCTATTTTTGTCTTAATAATAATGACAATGAATTTTAAGTAATTGTGACATATGAGGTTCTCACAGTTCTCTATATTATCTCTCTAGCATCATGAACATGAACCCAAAATCACACGGGAGCCCTACCTAGTGATCAAGGGTGTACTGAAGGGGACTCCGGCCGGTACACGTGTACCACCATCCTGGACTCTGAAGTGCCAGTGAGTAAGATCATCTACAATGTGGCAGGTGAGGACATATTATTACTGGCACTATGCTGGGTGGTAATACTTAGATACATGGGATTCATATCTGCTTATAGGTGATAATTAGTGAGAAAGGATCTAGTTCTGAAAATCTGAACTGTCACCTATAATTTGGGGTTATTTTAGATTAGTATTTGTAAGGAAAATCCTATAAAGTGATAATTTAAGCCGCTTCCGTATTTTGGAGCCACTCTTCGTTTTGACAGTGTTTCTGAGCCGCCATGATACAGACAATTCAGAAAAATATATAATATTATTTCATATATAAGATACACTACAAAGTCAGTATCATTCTCTATGGTATGAACTATTAATGTAATTGTTTTCCTCATTTAGTTATCAGTGGATCGGAACAGGCGATAGAAAAATACCATTCTCGCCCTACACTTCCTGATGTGCTTGACATCACAGCGCCTGAGTCGCCACTTCTAGAGGAGCTCCATAACAGCAATGCTTCCCTCACAGCAATATCTGTGGCCGGCTCCGTCACCATCATGTTGATCGCTGGCATATGGTAGGTAGCATTTATAAGATACTCTATGGAGCTAGCGTATTATTGCTGCTTAATATTTACACAGCGTAAACTTAGTCCAGGCAGTCACAAGGTGCGCCAGATTTATCACAGTGCTGAAGGCTACATGATAAATTTGGCGCATATTACAAGGTCAGATATGTTATTATGTAACGAGAACACATTGGAGGATCTGTGCACACATTTCATTCAGAGCTCACATGTAAATAGCGGATATTAAATAACTGATTGATCGTCTTCTTTTTTTAGCGTCTGCATATTCTGGAGGAGGAAAATGAAATCTAGAGAGCCTCCGGAAAAAGAGCCAGTGTAAAGGCGAACAGTCAAGCACCATCCTGAACTACTGCTACCAAAAAACAACTGAAAACTAAAAAATCTCCTTCCTTAAAAAAAAATATGAAAAAAAACAAAAAATACTCTTCCTTTCCCCCACATCTCCTTTCCTCTTTTCTCCTTAATCCCTCCCCATTAAAAAAAAATAATAATATTTCCCAAAAAAATTAAAATAACCTTCCCTTCCCCATTTCTTCCCTCCCCTTCTCCCCCCTCCAAAAAATAAAAAAAAACACAAAAAATCCTGACTGCAGTGTTTCTTTTACTTCCCTCACCTTAAGTGACCATACATGGAACAAGAACTACAGAAACTATATCATAGATAGACCAGGAGGATCGAGCATCTTTTTTATTTTTCATCCCAGCACCAGTTTCCAGATCTCCATCGATAGAGATGGCCCGAACTATTCCCTGGCGAACAGTTCCCGGCGAACATAGCTTGTTTGCTTTCGCCGTGGCGGGCGAACATATGCGATGTTCGGTCCGCCCCCTATACATCATCATTGAGCAAAATTTGACCCTGTACCTCACAGTCAGCAGACACATTCCAGCCAATCAGCAGCATACCCTCCCTCCCAGACCCTCCCATCTCCTGGACAGCATCCATTTTAGATTCATTCAGAAGCTGCAGTCTTAGTGAGAGGAGGGAGAGTGTAGCTGCTGCTGATTTAATTGGGAAGTCGATAGCTAGACTAGTATATTCAGTGTCCACTCCAGTCCTGAAAGACTCATCTGATCTCTGCTGTAAGGACAGCGTCCTGATAGCACCCCCAAAAAGCCCTTTTAAGGGCTGCTACATTAGTCTGCTATTTTTTTTTTTATCTTCATATATATATTGCAGTTGCCTGGCCTGCCCGTGTGTGAGGAGCTGCAGGCCCACTGCCTGTGCCCACCACTCATACCATGTGGCACAGGACTTTGCATCAAAAAAGGCATTTAATTTTTACACTTTAGTCTAATTTCAGTTGCTTGCCTGCTGCCAGTGTGTGTCAGGTCGACTTCCACTGACTGTAGTGTGCCCACTGCCAGTGCCCACCACTCATACCGTGTGGCAAAGGACTTTGCATCAAAAAAGGCATTTCATTTTTACACTTTAGTGTAATTTCAGTTTCTTGCCTGCTGCCAGTGTGTGTCAGGCTGACTTCCACTGACTGTATTGTGCCTACTGCCAGTGCCCACCACTCATACCGTGTGGCACAGGACTTTGCATCAAAAAAGGCATTTAATTTTTACACTTTAGTCTAAATTCAGTTGCTTGCCTGCTGCCAGTGTGTGTCAGGCCGATTTCCACAGACTATAGTGTGCCCACTGCCAGTGCCCACCACTCATACCGGGTGGCATAGTAGCTTGCCGATAAATAAGGCATTTAACTTTTACATATTAGTCTAATTTCAGTTGCTTGCCTGCTGCCAGTGTGTGTCAGGCCCACTTCCACAGACTGTAGTGTGCCCACTGCCAGTGCCCACCACTCATACTGGGTGGCACAGTAGCTTGCCGATAAATAAAGCATTTCATTTTTACACATTAGTCTAATTTCAGTTGCTTGCCTGCTGCCAGTGTGTGTCAGGCCGACATCTGCAGATTGTAGTGTGCCCACTGCCAGTGCCCACCACTCATACCGGGTGGCATAGTAGCTTGCCGATAAATAAGGCATTTAATTTTTACACATTAGTCTAATTTCAGTTGCTTGCCTGCTGCTAGTGTGTGTCAGGCCGACTTCCACAGACTGTAGTGTGCCCACTGACAGTGCCCACCACTCATACCGGGTGGCACAGTAGCTTGCCGATAAATAAGGCATTTCATTTTTACACTTTAGTCTAATTTCAGTTGCTTGCCTGCTGCCAGTGTGTGTCAGGCCGACTTCTACAGACTGTGATGTGCCCACTGCCAGTGCCCACCACTCATACCGGGTGGCACAGGACTTTGCATCAAAAAAGGCATTTCATTTTTACACTTTAGTCTAATTTCAGTTGCTTGCCTGCTGCCAGTGTGTGTCAGGCCGACTTCCACAGACTGTAGTGTGCCCACTGCCAGTGCCCACCACTCATACAGGGTGGCACAGTACCTAGCACGCGTATTACCACTTATCTAAAAAAATAACAGGCAGAGGCAGGCCACCCCACAGGGGCCGTCGTAGTCGTGGTGCTGTGATTTCCACTGGCCCTGAATAATGCCCAGTGTTCAGAGGCCACGTACCCTGAACCCGAAAAATTTTGAGGACATAGTTGACTGGCTTAGACAGGACACCCAATCTTCAACAGCTTCCGCTAAGAACCTTGACGCACCATCCTCCTCCAGCTCAGCTTCGGTCACCTGCTCTCAAGTTACCACGCTCCTGCCCAGGGCTGCCATCAGAAATTTTGGGGCCCCTTACACAGCTCAAGGCCTGGGCCCCCCCACCCGACACTGCTCCAGTGGCGGATCCAGACCCTGGTCTTTGGAGGGGCACTTCCCCCAGGAATAGGAGATCATGGGGCCCCTGTGTCCCCGTCCACCCTCAAGCCACACACAGCCCCACCCATATATCGCGCCCATACCTCTTACATCCAAGGACGTCTCCCACACGGCCCTCCACACTGCCCCTCACTGAGTAATTTGCCCCCCCAAGTTAATTTTGCCCCCACACAACCCTGCATTATGTAATTTGCCCCCACACGATCCTCTATTATGTAGTTTGCCCACCACACTGACCCCCCACTGACTAATTTTCGCCCCCTCACAAGTGAATTTTGCCCCAGACAGCCCTGCATTATGCAAGTTGCCCCCACTAAGTAATTTGCCCCCACATGTCCCTCCACTATGTAGTTTGCCCGCCACACTGACCCCCACTGAGTATTTTGCCCCTTCCCCACAAGTTAATTTTACCCCCAGACAGCCCTGCATCATGTAATTTGCCCCCACAGTCCACACTAAGTAATTTTGCCCCCACACGGCCCTCCATGTAGTTTGCCCGTCACACTGACCTCCCACTAAGTAATTTGCCCCCACACAAGTTAATTTTGCCCCTCCATTGTTGCCCCCCCCCCCTGTACTTGTGTCGCTGATTCCGGCCAGCTTGCTTCCCAGCACCGGCAGGAGGTACCCTTTCCGTAAATCCAGTCTCTGTGCATGGGCGTCCGCAGAAATTTTTCCGGGGGGGGGAGAGATAATTTTATTGACATCCATGCTCTGCTTGTTTCTGAGAATGTAATGAAGGGGAGGGGCGACGTGATGGAAAAGCTTAAATGTATATTAGAAGTGCCATAACAGGAACATATTGAAAATATTTATTTTTTGTGAACAACAGAAAACTGGTCAATTAAATAAAGGCTTTGGATCTGGGGGCTGGGCCGAGAGTAGATGGATGGGGCGTGAATTAATATAAATTAGATTTTAATTTCATAACATTAAAGGTTTAGTTTATTTCAAGATAGAAAAGCATAAAAAGACGCACCTAGGTTTTTGAGGAGAAAAATAAGAAAAAAATTATTTTTAACCAAAGGGGAGCATTTGGTGGGATTTGAGCCAATGGTGGCCTGTGGGTGGCACTGTTTTTTTGGGGGGGATCTGTGAATGGCACTGTTTTTTTTTTTTTTGGGGGCCGTGGATGGCACTGTTTGGGGGATCTGAGGATGGCACTGTTTCTGGGGGATCTGAGCATGGCACTGTTATTTTGGGGGAGGGATCTGAGGATGGCACTGTTTTAGGGGGATCTGAGGATGGCACTGTTGTGGGGGAATGTGGATGGCACAGTTTTTTTGGGGGATCTGAGGATGGCACTGTTTTAGGGGGGGGGATCTGAGGATGGCACTGTTGTGGGGGGGGGAATGTGGATGGCACTGTTGTGCGGGGATCTGTGGATGACACATATATAGCATAGGATCCCCCCTAAGTGCCATCCACACTGATCCCCCATAAGTGACCCCTAACACTCAGAATTAATAGTGGTATAAAAAGCAAAGACCTTTTTTTTTTCAGAATCGCGCCACACTCCGGAGCCCAGTGCCGCCTCCTAGTTAATTTATTCACCTCACTTGCGGCTGACGTAATCTCACGCAGTGTGTCTGCGTAAGATTACGGCGCTTCTCTTCAATTATGTCAGCGCCAGTGAGGGGAGTAAATAAGCTAGTTTGCACGTCAGACAGACACACACACGCAGGGACAGAATCATATACACCATGGCCCTCAGAATACACCTGTATCTGTTCTATAAACCCCCTTAATTGCACCAGATTCCACTCCACTTGAACCCCACTGCTCCTGAGTGCTCCACTTGCCCCCTCATACATGAGCTGCCCCTCACCTGCTCTCCATGAATCTTTGTGGACTCCAGGACTGCAGCACATCCTCCATCACTGAGCTGCCTGCAGGCACAAAGCCCCTCCTCCCTCCACAAGCTGCTGCTGCTGTCGGGGTTTGTCCATGTGACTATGAAGGAGCATGTGACCAGTGATGTCACAGACCTCCTTCTAGCAACTACATTCTACCCATGGATCTGCAGAGACTCCAGCTATCTTGTTCTCAGAACAAGAAAGCTGGGGCCCGGGGCCCCGGGAGGTAAGGGACAGGCTGCAGAAGGAAGAGGGGGAGGAGCACTGGGCCCCAGAGCCAGCTGCCACAATAAAAAAAAATAAAAAAAGTTTCAGGACTGGCCGGGCCCCCCCAGGGTCAGGGCCCCTTACTGGGGTATGGGCTGTACCCCCCTGATGGCGGCCCTGCTCCTGCCCGCTGCCACCACCACTACCACCACAGCCACCACAGCCTCTTCACTTGATCCATCAGAGGAGTTATTTACACATCAGTTGGATGCAATTAGTGATGCGCAACCATTATTGCCAGATGATTTAGATTACAGGGATATGTCTCAGTCAGGCAGGATTACACACATGGACGTACAGTGTGATGATGATGATGATGATGTTGTACCCGCTGCTGCTTCCTTTGCTGAGGTGTCAGATACAAGTGAAGCGGTTGATGATGATGTGTCCATGGATGCCACGTGGGTGCCTGCTCGAAGAGAAGAAGAGGAGGAAAGTTCAGAAGGGGAGACAGAGAGAAGGAGGAGACGAGTTGGAAGCAGGGGGAGGTCGTCGCAAGGAGTTAGTGGCACAGTCAGACAGCATGTATCAGCACTCGGGGTCAGCCAGACAGCACGCCAGTCAACGCATGGTGTTGCCACCACCAGAATGCCGTCATTGCAAAGCTCAGCAGTGTGGCATTTTTTTTGTGTGTCTGCCTCTGAAGTCCAACACCCACCTCGGTACAACTGCTTTGCGAACGCCAATGGGATCAACACATGCGTACAAGCAGCACACAAACTCAAAGCCACCATCCTCCTCCTGGTCCAGCATCTTCAGCCACGTCAACCACTGCTGTCCTCCTTGCCCCCTCTCAACCACCCGCCACTCCGCCTCTCACTTTCAGCAGTTCCATCTCATCTGCCCACAGTCAGGTGTCTGTTAAGGAAATGTTTGAGCGTAAGAAGCCAATGTCACAGAGTCAACCCCTTGCCCGGCGACTGACAGCTGGCTTGACGGAACTCTTATCCCACCAGCTTTTACGATACCAGCTGGTGGAGTCTGAGGCCTTAAAAAATTTGGGACACCACAGTGGAATGTACCTGAATTTTTTTTCAAAAAAGGCAATCCCAAACCTCTACTATGTTATTGAAAAGGAAGTCATGGCATCTCTGGCATACAGTGTTGGGTCAAGGGTCCATCTGACCACTGATACCTGGTCTGCAAAGCACGGTCAGGGCAGGTATATCACGTACACTGCGCATTGGGTCAACCTGCTAACGGCTGACAAGCATGGAATGCGTGGCTCTGCAGCGGAGTTGGTGACACCGCCACGACTTGCAGGCAGGCCTACTGCCACCTCCTCTACTCCTACTCCATCCTCTTCGATATCCTCCTCAGCTGAGTCCTCTTCTGCTGCGGCGTCTGGCTGCACATCAACTGAATCCCCCCAGCTCCCCAGGGGCTATTCCACATCCCGGATACGATAGTGTCACGCTGTCCTGGGGTTGATTTGCCTGAAAGCAGAGAGCCACACAGGACCAGCACTCCTGTCCTCCCTGAACGCACAGGTGGATCAGTGGCTGACCCTGCACCAACTGGAGATCGGCAAAGTGGTGTGTGACAATGGAACAAATTTGTTGTCGGCGTTGAATTTGGGCAAGTTGTCACATGTGCCGTGCATGGCACATGTGTTGAATCTCATCTTACAATGCTTTTTGTGTAAGTACCCAGGCTTACAGGATGTGCTCAAGCAGGCCAGAAAGGTGTGTGGCCATTTCAGGCGTTCCTACACGGCCATGGCGCACTTTTCCGATGTTCAGCGGCGAAACAACATGCCAGTGAGGCGCTTGATTTGCTACAGCCCGACACGTTGGAATTCAACACACCTAATGTTTGACCGCCTACTCCAACAAGAAAAAGCCGTCAACGAGTATTTGTATGACCGGGGTGCTAGGACAGCCTCTGCGGAGCTGGGAATTTTTTTGCCACGTTACTGGACGCTCATGCGCAATGCCTGTAGGCTCGTGTGTCCTTTTGAGGAGGTGACAAACCTAGTCAGTCGCACCGAAGGCACCATCAGTGACCTCATCACATTTGTTTTCTTCCTGGAGCGTGCCCTGCGAAGAGTGCTGGATCAGGCTGTAGATGAGCGTGAAGAGGAAGAGTTGTGGTCACCATCACCACCAGAAACAGCCTTGTCATCATCGCTTGCCGGACCTGCGGCAACGCTGGAAGAGGAGTATGAGGAAGAGGAGTCAGAGGAGGAATGTGGCTTTGAGGAGGAGGAAGACCAACCACAGCAGGCACCCCAGGCTGCTCGTTGTTGTCACCTATCTGGGACCCATGGTGTTGTACGTGGCTGGGGGGAGGAACAGACCATCAATAACATCAGTCAGGACGAGGAACGGGAAATGAGTAGCTCTGCATCCAACCTTGTGCAAATGGGGTCTTTCATGCTGTCATGTCTTTTGAGGGACCCTCGTATAAAAAGGGTGAAGGAGAACGACCTGTACTGGGTGGCCACGCTACTAGACCTCGGTATAAGCAGAAAGTGGCAGAAATGTTACCAAATTACCGAAATTCGGAAAGGATGCAGCAGTTCAAAGTCAAACTAAAAAATATGCTTTACACAGCTTATAAGGGGGATGTCACAGCACAATGGGAATCTAACAGGAGAAGAGGTAAATGTTATCCTCCTCCTACCACGGCGACAAGGACTGGACGATTTGCAGATGTGTTGTTGATGGAGGACATGCGGAGCTTTTTCAGTCCTACACATCGCCACAGCCCTTCGGGATCCAGCCTTAGAGAACGACTCGACCGACAGGTAGCAGACTACCTCGCCTTCACAGCAGATATCGACACTCTGAGGAGTGATGAACCCCTTGACTACTGGGTGTGCAGGCTTGACTTGTGGCCTGAGCTATCTCAGTTTGCGATAGAACTTCTGGCCTGCCCTGCTTCAAGTGTCCTGTCAGAAAGGACCTTCAGTGCAGCAGGAGGCATTGTCACTGACAAGAGAAGTCGCTTCGGTCAAAAAAGTGTTGATTACCTCACCTTCATAAAGATAATTGAGGCATGGGTCCCTGAGGGACTGACAGTGGGGGATACGTTTGACTAAAAAAAGGCCTGATAACATGCCTTGGCCTCAAAATGGTTCCCACGCTGCTGTATTTAATGTCTGCATAACGGATGACTTTCGTGAATTCTCCGCCACCAACTAGGGTTCAAGCCGCAATGTTTTAGTCACTTTTCTGCCTGGAAAACATCAATTTTTCTGGCCGCTGTTACAACAGCGGCTGCAACAATGCCATTATTTTTCAGGCATGTGTACATGCCGAATTTTTCTGTCCTATGGTGCAGCACTGTGGCTGCAAAAACAAAACAAAAAAGGTACATACAAGTGTCAATTCCCCTTCGTGATCGTTACCTTGTTGTGGTGAAGGGGCTTGCGTATCACAATGAAGCAATCATCACCTCTATGAGTGTGTTGGCAATGTTGCCACACCCCAGATGATAAGTCCGTTGCTTCATTATGGTCAGACCAAAAGCGATCGGACGGCTGGATAATATTTCATAGAAAAAACATTAATTTACCTTTTTTTTTTTTTTAAGTTGTATGGGTTTTTAATACATAAAATAAAAAATCATAATAAAGTCTTTTAATAGTTTATTAGAAATAATGCAGAAAATTAAAAAAATCCCCATCAATTCCAATACAAAGCAAGTACAGAGCTCAGAACTAAATTATTTCATGATGTCGTAATGGTTTGTTAATTCGACAATGGTTAATCAATTTGACACACGTCCCCGAATAGGGTACGTAACAGGGATTAAACTGATAGGAATAGTACTAGTTAAGACACCACTCATATAGGGTGTCACAGCACATTGCTCTGTGCACACGCAGTGCCCCAATTTGGGAGTAAGAGGACCGACCAAGCTGCTTTTTCCATCTCCCGGTTCCTGAAATCAATTCAGTTTGGATTTTGAGACTTTGGTCTGTCACTGTGAAGGCAGTCGAAGGTACCCAACCTAAATTTTTTTTCACAAAAGGCGATCCCTAATATGGGACGTAACAGGGATTAGACTGATAGGAATAGTACTAGTTAAGACACCACTCATATCGGGTGTGGCAGTAAATTGCACGGCGCAGACGCAGTGACCGTGGATTAAAACAAAGGGGAGGGAGCCAGCTTTTTTTTAACCATCTCCCCGTTCGAAAAATCAATTCAATAAATGGACCCCAGATTGGGGACGTAACAGGGATTAAATTTATGAGAATAGTACTACAGAAAATACCACTCATATCGAGTGTGACAGTAAATTGCACGGCGCAGACGCAGTGACCGTGGATTAAAACAAAGGGGAGGGAGCCAGCTTTTTTTTAACCATCTCCCAGTTCGAAAAATCAATTCAATAAATGGACCACAGATTGGGGACGTAACAGGGATTAAACTGATGAGAATAGTACTACAGAAAACACCACTCATATCGGTTGTGACAGTAAATTGCATGGCGCAGACGCAGTGACCGTGGATTAAAACAAAGGGGTGGGAGCCAGCTTTTTTTAACCATCTCCCCGTTCGAAAAATCAATTCAATAATTGGACCCCAGATTGGGGACGTAACAGAGATTAAACTGATGAGAATAGTACTACAGAAAACACCACTCATATCGGTTGTGACAGTAAATTGCATGGCGGAGACGCAGTGACCGTGGATTAAAACAAAGGGGTGGGAGCCAGCTTTTTTTAACCATCTCCCCGTTTGAAAAATCAATTCAATAAATGGACCACAGATTGGGGACGTTAGAGGGATTAAACTGATGAGAATAGTACTACAGAAAATACCACTCATATCGGTTGTGACAGTAAATTGCATGGCGCAGACGCAGTGACCGTGGATTAAAACAAAGGGGAGGGAGCCAGCATTTTTTTAACCATCTCCCCGTTCGAAAAATCTATTCAATTCACCTTTCGGGGACCCTTGGTGTTGTACGTGGCTGGGTAGAGGAAGAAACCTTCAATGACATCACCAGGACATGGCTAGCTTGGTATCCAACCTTGTGCAAATGGGAAGTTTGCGGTTGTGCAAATGGACTGTTTGCGGTTGTTTGCGGTGCATTAAAATGGGAGTTTGGTCTGTTAATGTCTGTGAAGCGGGCGTAACCCTTACACTACCTGATCGATACAACATCATACCTGATCGTATACACACACTGGATGTTTTAAACCACGTTGTTCAAAAAAATGAAGGATTGTTAGGTGATTTATGCCTTTTATGGAATAAAACCCAACTCTGCGTCAACTATGTAATTTTTCATGGGAGTTTTGCCATGGATCTCCCTCCGGCATGCCACAGTTCAGGTGTTATTCCCCTTGAAACAACTTTTCCATCACTATTGTGGCCAGAAAAAGTCCCTGTGGGTTTTAAAATTCGCCTGCCTATTGAAGTCTATGGCGGTTAACCCGATTCGCCCGTTCGCGAACATTTGAGGAAGTTCGCATTCGCCGTTCGCGAACGGAAAATTTTATGTTCGCGACATCACTACCTGCCATCATACCTTATTATCTGTGGACAGAGACATTGCACATTGTACAGACGGCAACTGAATGTACTGTAATTCATTGTTTGCACTCAATAAAGAAAAACATTTGTTCTAATAAATCTGTCTGATTCGTTCACATCATCTTTTAACTGCACCACACCACAGGGAGTGACGGCCTTGTTGAGCGCGGATATTCTAATAGCAAATTTTAATCGCAAGTATCGGCATTTCAAGAATTCCCGAATATCTAGAGTATAGTGCTATATCTTCGTAATTACAAATATTCTAGATTTTTTTTCATCACTATATAAACATATAATCTTTTCTCACTTATTGTGTGTAGCTTTTCTTTATCCATATTATGCTATCTATCATTCATCCTTTTTTTATAGTTATTATTTTACCTATCATTAATACATTTTTATTATTATTTAAGTATTTAAGTATTTTCTTACCTATTATTTTTTATTTCTTATCTTAAATTAAATCATTACCTATAACATACAATAGACAACATATAACAGACAATCACACAAAGGCTATATGCCAAAAGCCTGGTATGTACAAGCCAACAACCTATCCATGAGACAGGTACAGTCAGCATACCTTACAATGGCAGCCTTGTGCACTATGAGACATTCAAAACCAGCTCTTATCTGACTGACAGCCAGTAAGTCTCAAAGTTGCTTGATTTAAAGGTGTTTTCCCATCTCAGACAATGGGGACGTATCGCTAGGATATGCCCCCCATTGTCTGTTAGTTGCAGGTCCCACCGCTGGGACCCACACCTACAATGAGAACGGAGAAATGAACAGAGGTCGCACTGCACATGCGCTCTTCATTCATTTCTATGGGGCCGATGAAAATAGCCTCGCGCTGGCTTGGCTATTTCCGTCTGCCTCATAGAAATGAATAGGAGCATGGGCAGCACATGCGTGGTGCACTCCCATTCACTTCTGTGGGAGCAGTTCTTTGTGGTGGACAGACCCCGGGGCCCTCCAGCCACAGTGCTCTGCCGAGTCGTTCTCGTTGTAGGTGCTGGTCCCTAGCGATATGCCCCCATTGTCTGAGATGGGAATACCCCTTTCTATACTCTTTTGTCATGTAAACTCATTTGCAGAAACTTGATTATGGGAAAGACATGCAAATTAGCAGAATCTGCCTTGTTTTTCAGCTGAAACATGTCTTTCCTATATTCAAGTTTATGCAAATGAGTTTACATGACAAAACAGTGTAGAAAGGTTATTGAATATAGGACAATTAGAAAACTAAAAATTTGTATGCAGCCCTCCTAAGCAGTGAGAGAAGAGTTATCTGGCATTCCCAAAAACGTTTTACAATTTTTGTCATCCTAATAATAATGATCTAGGTGCGCAAGGTGCGCCAAGCCATCCAACTTAAATCAAGCAACTTTGAGGCTTACTGGATCTTAGTCAGATGAGAGCTGGTTTTCAATGTCTCATAGTGCACAAGGCTACCATTGTAAGGTATCCTGACTGTACTTGTCTCATGGATAGGTTGTTGGCTTGTACATACCCAGCTTTTGGCATACAGCCTTTGTGTTATTGTCTATTTATTACATGTTATAGGTAATGAAATTGTGTGTGCAATATGCGCATATTACATTACCAATGTTTGCAATTGTATTCGGCCAAAGATTTGTGAAATATGGCAAATTCAAATTATCACAATATCTTATCAGGGCCACTACAACTCCCATCCCTTGAAGAGGCTCCTCAGGGCCTCCCTGCATAATTTAGCATCATGAACAGGATAGGCCTATCCGCCACCCATGCTAGAGCTTCTCCACTACTTCAAGGGGTTCTTCATCGTGTGTGCAAGCAGCCAGAGTATCTGCAGTTCTGCCTGAGGCCACTGGAGATCATCAACACTCCACCTACTTGAGCTACAGAATTGTTACTACAGCTTCAGCTACAGCTTAACCACCGGAGGGTGTTCTTATCGACATAGGAAATGAGGATGATTAGTTCTTCTCCCTAATCTGTAGCCTCTCCTAACCAGAAGAACAATCCAGGAGTGTCAGGAGCCCTAAGAGTGTCAGGAGGGTAAGAACATTGGCAATGGCTGCTGTTGTGTGTGCTTCTTGTTGAGCCCTCCCACCAACCTGCCTCTTGTCTACAAGGACTCCATCTGTTATTAGAGTCCAATTTGCACCAGCTGCTCTATCCCTATCCTTTCTCAGGTTATTGACAATATCCTACCTGATATTACCCATTGTACTGCAGATACCAGGACTCAAATGTAGCTGAGCCCTGCAACTAGGGCGCTAGTTAGTTTAGATAGTGAGGTCAATACCCTTGCCTCAACCAAAGACTGCCCCTCAGGTCTCTTGTTATTATAATCCCTCGGGTAGCTAGAATCTTAGCCTGTGAATGTATGAATGCTTATGTCTTTAAGCCTTTTCTCTCCACGGTATTGAGTATTTGGTGAGAGGGAGCTAAATCATACTGCTCAATCTCAGTCTGCGTACCAGCTGGAGATATGAGCCATAAGTATTACCTACAGATTTCACTCCTGATCTTGTTTCTAACCCTCAGTTCACACTTGCGCGTTTTACAGCGCGTTCGAACGCCCTGTAAAACGCATAACCGATGCAAACCAATGCTTCCCTATGGGACTGGTTCACATTTTCGCGTTTTACAGCTCGTTCGAACGCGCTGAAAAACACCCGACACATAAACAAGTACTTGAGCTTTTTTTAGTGCATTTGTCGCGCGTTTTGGCCCATAGACTTCAATGGGAACGCTCAACGCTTGTATTTAAACGCGCGTTCGAACGCGCGTTTATGAATTTGCAACATGCTGGAAAGGCCGAACCCCAGCTCTGATTGGCCAAACTTCATATAGACAGGGATATTTGGTCATTGGACAACACTGCAGTCAATCACACAAACGCGCGTAAAACGCGCGTTTACTACTGCCAAAAATGCGCACAAAAATGCGCGTAAAATGCGCGACAAAAACGTGCGGAAAATGCGCATCTCAGAAACGCTCAGGTGTGAACCCAGCGTAAAGGTTTCATTTTAGGCTGTATCACTATTAGCACAGCCTGGTCTTGTTTCTAAAGGCTTCATCACTGTTAGCACAGCCTGGTCGTGTTTTAACCCCTTAAGGACACGGCCCTATTTCACCTTAAAGGACCAGGCCATTTTTTGCAAATCTGACCAGTGTCACTTTTTGTGGTGATAACTTTGAAAAAGCTTTTACTTATCCAGACCATTCTGAGAGTTGTTTTTTTTTGTCACATATTGTACTTCATGACACTTGTAAAATTGTGTCAAAAAAGTAATTTTTTTGTATAAAAAATACCAAATTTACCAGAAATTTAGAAAAATTAGCAAATTTTCAAGTTTCAATTTCTCCACTTCTATAATACATAGTAATACCTCCAAAAATATTTATTACTTTACATTCCCCATATGTCTACTTCATGTATCAATCATTTTCGGAATACCATTTTATTTTTTGAACATTGTCAGAAAATGTTGAAAAACCACTTTTTAAGGACCAGTTCAGGTCTGAAGTCACTTTGTGAAGCTTAAATAATAGAAACCACCCAAAAATGACCCCTTTCTAGAAACTACACCCCTCAAGGTACTCAAAACTGATTTTACAAACTTTTTAACCCTTTATGTGTTCCACAAGAGTTCATGGCAAACAGACATAAATTTTGATTTATTGGCAAATTTTCCATTTGAATCAATTTTTTTCAGGAACAAAGCAAGGGTTAACAGCCAAACATAACCCAATATTTATTGCCTTGATTCTGTCGTTTGCAGAAACACCCCATATATGGTCGTAAACTGCTGTATCGCCAAACAGCAGGGCATAGAATGAAGGGAACGCCATATGGTTTTTGGAAGGCAGATTTTGCCGGACAGTTTTTTTGACACCATGTCCCAATTGAAGCCTCCCTAATACACCCCTAGAGTAGAAACTCCAAAAAAGTGACCCCATTTTGGAAACTACTGGATAAGGTGGCAGTTTTTATCATTTTATCATTTTTTGTAGACACCCCAAGGTATTCACTGAGGGGCATAGTGAGTCCGTGGGAGATTTTTTTATTTTTTTTTGCCAGAAGTTAGCAGAAATGGAAACTTTTTTATTATTTATTTTCCTCAGAAAGTGTCATTTTCCGCTAACTTCTGAAAAAAAATGAAATGATACATGAACTCGCCATGCCCCTCCGCGAATACTTTGGGGTGTCTTCTTTCTAAAATGGTGTCATTTGGGGGATATTCATACTATCCTGACATTCTAGCACCTGAAGAAACATGACAGGTGCTCAGAAAGTCAGAGCTGCTTCAAAATGCGGAAATTCACTTTTTTGCACCATAGTTTGTAACGCTATAACTTTTACCCAAACCAATAAATATACACTTATTGGATTTTTTATCAAAGACATGTAGAACAATAAATTTTGCGAAAAATTTATATAGAAATGTAGTTTTAAAAAAAAAAATTACAACAGAAAGTGAAAAATGTCATTTTTTTGCAAAAATTTCAGTCATTTTTGATTAATAGCAAAAAAAGTAAAAATGTCAGCAGCAATGAAATACCACCAAATGAAAGCTCTATTAGTGCGAAGAAAAGGAGGTAAAATTCATTTGGGTGGTAAGTTGCGTGACGGAGCAATAAACGGTGAAAGTAGTGTAGTGCAGAATTGT
Organism: Bufotes viridis; assembly: GCA_033119425.1. Lineage (NCBI taxonomy): Eukaryota > Metazoa > Chordata > Amphibia > Anura > Bufonidae > Bufotes > Bufotes viridis. The sequence continues at coordinate 149,571,872 of CM065589.1, read as the reverse complement.
AAAAAGTGGCCTGGTCATTAAGGCTGGGAACACACCTAAGCGTTTTGCAGGCGTGCGTTTTTTTAAAGCGTTTTTACGCGCGACAAACGAGCGATTGTATGCGCATTTTTGTCATTAATGAATGCGCGTTTTTCGCGCGTTTTTGTGATTGACAGGTGCAAGATCCACTAAAAATGCAGGCCTACCTATATGAAAGGTGTTGAATGTTTGCCAAATTGAGATTTTTATTGATTAGGTGTGTTTGAGAGTGTTGTACTGTTGGAGTTTGGTGTGGTTAATTTGGTGGATTTCTATGGAGTTTAGGAGACAAACGCAAGTGGCAGCAATGGTGTGTGGAGTGTTGCTCTTGCGGATGCGTCGTCGGAGAACGACCCGGCGATGTTTTTGGAACAGAAAACGCGCATTTCTTCATCTTTGCGCGTTCTAATACAATCCTATGGACGGAAACGCACGCAAAAACGCCCTAAAGAAGCTCAAGTAGAAGTGACAGCGTTAGGCGTTTTCCAGCGCGTTCAAACGCGCTGTAAAACGCACAAATGTGAACCATGCCCATAGGGAAGCATGGCTTTTCACATGTTGTGCGTTTTACAGCGCGTTTGAACGCGCTGTAAAACGCTTAGGTGTGTACCTAGGGTAAGGGTGTTTAAGCTAGGGGGGCTGAAGTGGTTAAATAGAAAATTTGGAAAAAATAGTTGTTTTGGGACCATTTTTATTTTATTTTTTTGACTGTGTTCATATGAGAGGTTAGGTTATGTGTTATTTTCATAGAGCAGATTCTTACGGACGCGGCAATACCTAATATGTGTACTCTTTTAAATTTATTTAGGTTTTACACTATAATATCCTTTTTTAAACAAACAAAAAAACATTTTAGTATCTCCATAGTCTGAAAGTCATTTTTTTTTTGTTTTTGGCCCATTGTCTTAGGCAGGGGCTCTATTTTTGCGGGATGAGATGGCCAGTTTTATCGGCACTATTTCGGGGTGCATATTACTTTTTGATCGCTTGCTATTACGCTTTTGTGATGTTAGGTGACAAAAACTGCTGTTTACAGTATTTTTCTTTTTTTTAGGTGTCCACCTGAGGGGTTAGGTCATGTGTTATTTTTATAGTTCAGCTTCTTACGGACGCGGCGATACCTAATATGTCCATTTATTTAGATTTTACACAATAATATCATTTTTGAAACAATAAAAAAATCACGTTTTAGTGTCTTCATAGCCTGAGAGCCATAATTGTTTTATTTTTTGGGCGATTTTCTTAGGAAAGGTATAATTTTTTGCGGGATGAGGTGACAGTTTGATTAGTACCATTTGGGTGTAGATCCATCTTTTTTGTTCACTTTTATTACCTTTTTTGGGAAGTGAGGTGTGCAATATTGCAATTTTATCGTAGTTTTTTTTATTTTTTATGTTGTTCACCATACGGGGAAAGTAACAAACCCATTTCATAGAGCAGGTCGTTATAGACGTGGTGATATGTAACATGTGTAGTGTATTTTTTTATTTAATTTATTTATTTATTTTTACTTTTTTCACTTTTTTTACATTTTTTTTTACCCAGATCCACTTGGTTCTTGAAGATCCAGTGGATATGGTGTCTGTATAAAACAGAACAGTACTTTATATAATGTACTGTATATTTTTTTACTTTACACTTAGTCTGATCAGACTTTTGCCTTTAGTTTCTGGACTGCCCGGAACCCTCCCTGCAGAAGACAATCAGAATGAGTCTGATTTGATGAGTCTGCGGTTTGCAGAGATCGCCGATACGGGGGGCCACAGGATCCTCCTCGGCATTTGAACATGGTTCCTGCTGCACGATCGCAGCAGGAACTATGTTCCTATCACGTTTTTTTAAATACATTCGATTTTTTTCAGTCAGGATGTATGGGTACGCTCTGTGTCCTTAAGGACTCGAACAGTAGGGCGTACCCATATGTTCTATGTCCTTAAGGGGTTAAAGAGAATCTGTGAGGACCACATCAGCGAAAAAATCACCTCACAAGCTGGAGTAACTGGTATATGGTGTAAATGGTGCTGAGTATCTTCATACTCACTTGCATTCTGACACTTTTCTCCCAGAAACCAGCAGTAAAATGCAGTGAGAGAGTGAGAGGACTCCTGTGCCCATACCCATAATGGAGAGGACTCAAGGAGGAGTCTTATTACTGCATTTTACTGCTGCTTTGTAGGAGCACAGCATCAGAATGCAAATGAGTATGAAGATGAAAATGACATAACCGGACTCAGTGTCACTTACACTATGTACCGCTTACTCTAGTTTGGGGGGGTGTTTTGGAGCTGACAGATTTCTTTAAGACCAGGCCTGAGATATAGCCATTTGTAGCAAGAAGGCATCACATGCCTCCTTGCCTCTTGTAAGAAAAATTGCCGGCAATTGATGGAGCCGGTACAAAGTACCAGCACTGGCATCCCAGTGTTCATACCAGCTAGGGTGGTGATTTACCAGCAAGGTGGCAAACCAAGATGCAAAAGACCCAACAGTATTAACTACTTACCGACCACTGGATGCCTTAGAAATTCCTGACAGGTCTACATATGACCCTGCAAGGATGTTTCTGAATTTTTAACTGACCTTGCAGCTGCATGGAAATCATGCAGCCGCAGGAACAAGCATCAGTGACAGCCCGACTCCCATAGAGACAGTTTATTACCACCCCTAACTCCCCATCTGCTCAATAAACATTGCTCAATAAGCAGCATAACAGAAACCTATGAAAAATTGCCAGACCGCACTTAATAATAACCAATATTAAATCACATGTTAAAAAGTGTTTATAAACAATGCATGGAAAAAGGCAGCATACTGGTATGGAGACAAACAGGGCAATATATATCAACCATTGTACTATATACCATGATAAACAAATTGGGTCATTTATCGAACTGGTGTAAAGTGGAACTGGCTTAGTTGCCCATAGCAACCTATCAGATTCCACCTTTCATTTTTTAACAGCTTCTTTGGAAAATGAAAGGTGGAATCTGATTGGTTGCTATGGGCAACTAAGCCAGTTCTACTTCACACCAGTTTGATAAATTACCTCAATAGAGTGCAACTGCAGTTAAAAGAATCAGTGGCAAAGTAACAACACAATTCACACATTACCCATTGTGCGTCAGCCCCGCCGTTTGCCGTTTTTTTAGATGGGAAAAAAGTCCTGCATGCATTTTCCATAAAAATAAAACGATCGCAGACGGAAATGGCTCAAACGGATGACAACTGATGCAACAGGATCCGTTTTTTTTTTTTTACAGGATCCTTTAAAAAAAGGGATCTTAGGGTATCTTCACACTGGCATTTTTCTTTTCTGGCATAGAGTTGCCAGAAAAAACTGATACTGGATTATCCCATTGCATTCTGAATGGAGAAAATCCGTTCAGTATGCTTCAGGATGTCTTCCGTTCAGTATTCCGTCCTGAAGTGCCAGAACACATGACGGAATGCTGGATCCGGCATTAAGTCCCATTGACTTACATTAGTGCCGGATCCGGCATTAAGAAATAACTGAAGGACGGATGCGTACAAAATAAAGGACTGCGAAAAAATACAAGACGGATCCGTCTATCCGCATGGCAAACGGAGAGACAGATCCGTCTACAAATGCTTTCAGTTGTCATGAGGTATGCCGGATCCGGCGGGACGGAACTGCCTGCCGGATCCACATGCCGCAAGTGTGAAAGTACCCTTATGCAATCCTATGCATAACTTATGCAACAGGATCTGTTTTTATAGGATTCTGTTTTGTTTTGTTTTTCTCTTCTTCTGACGGATTAGAAGAATGGAAAGCTAAATGGTGACATGAACTCAGAGTATAAATATATGGTACCCATCTGCAGAAGCCACCTTGACGTTGGTAGATGGGTCCAACACACGTTTGATCAAAAATGTGCACCAAGAGCTTCTATTTTTCATGTATAGTAAGTATAGTACCACTGTAGTCCAAAATAATCTCTAATCCCTAGTTCTCATGTTCGCATTAATAACATTGTGCTGCTATACGTATTTTGTTTAGGGTCTGCCTATTAGCTTTAGGATGTGCACGTGTGCTAGTCTAAATTTTCTTGCACCCTTTTTTGTAGCCACACCCCTTTATAGACACTTTTGAAGCTGTTTAGTGAAGCACAAACCTAGTGTGGGGTTTTTATTCCAGTTTTTGGTTCAGATGTAGCCAGTGTAAATCTTCCCCAATGTATCACATTTGCTCAATGTGTTCAAAATATTCACTGTGGCATCATTAATGAGTATATAAATATCTCTCTCTCCTTGAAGCATGTCTACAATGCATAGCCGAGAGGAAATAAGGGATTAAAGGGACCCTGAATCTTTCCAAAGTAAAGACTTACTGCTCGCACACTGTAGGTATTTCATTGATCCTCTACGGAGAATAATGGCATTGTAGAGCAGGGAAGCTTCAGCCCCTACATCAAGCACTGGAAGGAATATTTTGTGATGTCATCAAGGTCATGCTCACATTTTATAGTCCTCTCCAAGTGTTATGCATGTCAGAATTTGGTAAAGCAATTATATGAAGCTAATAACTGGTCTTTCAACTAACTCAAGCAAACAAAACTCACGAAGAATGAAAATATGGAGTTTATAATTAGCTGCTAGAAGACAGACTGTGAATATTAGACCTGAAAAGTATTATATTAGCTTTGATGACAAAACAAAGAGACCTTAATTATCCACATTTCCTACTTCTAGCTTTACTTGCTGCATGTCTAGAATTATTTCTACTCCATTCCAGAGCTAAAAATACATTGTTAGAACAATAGACGTTTAGGCCTAAACTGAGGAACATTTGAATATACGTGTCTGTATAGGTTCTCTACTATACGTTATATGTGGTAAATGCTGGATGTGGTCACATAATATTTTATATATGATTGTATAGACTAACACAACCATGGGTATGACTATAGACATAGCGGCCATAGTGCTTGCTATGGGGCCCAGAGATTGGGTGAACCCAGTTAGGGGCAAGAACATTTTACCTTTTGTGAAGAATAACAATACAGTGGCTTTTTGCGATAATATGGGTTTTCTGATATATTGTGCCTTTATTCTTCCATAGAGTTTTTGCTACGTGGGGCTCATGCACATGGCGGTTGGTCAGTCGTTCCGTGCACTGGGGACCGCAATTTGCGGTCCCCAATGTACAGACAACATCTGTGCTGATTCCACAGACGGATCCAGACCCATTCAACTTGAATGTGTCCGTGATCTATCTGCACCACAAAAAAGTGAATGGAATACATATGTAGTAGTACAGAAGTAGTGCACCGCAGTGGACACTAGTGTCAGAGCAGAGGTGGCCAGGGAAGGAGATTCAGCCTGGAATAGAAACGGGCAGGCGTTGTGTTTCGGACTGATGCACATGTGAATTGTGAGCCGTCTGGAGAAAGATCTCTGTCCAGAACAGCCTTGAGGCCTCGTAATACAGCAGTGACAAGAGCGTTCATGGCAAGCAATGTGTATGTCAATGGCAAGCTTTACTGCCTGCATAATGTATATCCAACAATCTGCAAGAGTGGTGTGTGTGCAGCGGCCTATTGCCAGCGCCTGGGGATCCCTTGCCCCTTAAGAGGTATATGTCCCTCTGTTAGAGCAAGTAGTCGTGACGCCAGTTGCAGTTACACAACGAGGAGGACTTGAAGTCCCCTTTGTAGATGGTAGTGTTGGTACCCAGGGGTAGAATTGCCAGAGTGGTGTACAGTGGCCTACAATCTCTCTGTAGATGTTGTATGCATGTGTCACGGTGCTCCTACCTGGATATCCTTGGATCCCAGACGAGGTGTAATCCGAAGCGCAAAAGGGGTTGTTGAACTTGGTTGATGAATAAGTAGAATAAATGGAGTCCAGACTTTGTAGTAACGTTGAACACAGCTTTACTTGGCATAAACTTTCATCAAGGAACAATCTTACAACTTTACCTTGGTCATCAGCAGGTATTGGCATAAATGGCAGGCCAACACTTCTGCAACAATCTCAGCTCTGCTATGCGGTAGCTCTCTCAGCTCTGCTATGCTGGCTGAGCAAATAGGAACTTTTCCTCTTCTGCTGGAATTTAGCTGTCTGTCTCTTACTTTATCCTTAATCCTAGGAACTTCTTCTTGGCATCAAGCTCACTTAGCTTGGCTTTAAGGCAATGCAAGCCCAGGAGGGGACAAGCAACCATGTAGATTTCAGAGGCAGGGCCTCTGGGCCCAGCAGAGCAACAGCTTTATAATAATAAAAATAATATTTTCCGTCCCGCAACCCTCTGTTTCAGCGCCACTGCTCTTTTCTTCTTGCTGGGCTTTGATGTTTTAACTGCAGCAGTGATATGGTTGTATACCGTATTTGACTGCTGCAGTCAATCACTGGCCTTAGTGGTCGTATGGGGTATACTGTTGAGGACAGTAATTGCCTGCAGCAGTCATGTGCAGTATATGGGCATGTCACCGCTGCAGGAAAAACATTACATTATGGCTGCAGTGGTGGAACGGAGAAAAACAGCAGCATTAGAAAGAGGGGGTTCAGAGGGTGCTTCAGCCTTCACCTCACTGACATACACATACTTTACATTTACACCAGGTTTCCATAACAACTCAGCCATTTTTCTTCACTGTTATAGGTCACTGTTAAAGGGGCAGGATGCTGTGGAGTTCACAGTAAGGCCCCTTTCACATAGGCGAGAATTCCACGCAGGTGCAATGCGTGAGATGAACGCATTGCACCCGCACTGAATCCGGACCTATTGACTTCAATGGGCCTGTGTACATGAGCTGTGATTTTCACGCATCACTTGTGCGTTGCATGAAAATCGCAGTATGTTCTATATTCTGTGTTTTTCCGCAACGCAGGCCCTATAGAAATGAATGGTGCTGTGTGAAAATCGCAAGCATCCGCAACAAGTGCGGATGTGGTGTGATTTTCATGCATGGTTGCTAAGTAGACAAGGGATGAGTTACCCGGGAAGATAGGTTCTGCTATCTTCATTCAGCAGGACCTGCTCTGACCTCACTGCGCTCACCACGTGGTGAGCGTGATGACGTCACCAAAGGTCCTTTTCCAGCCAGGTCCTGCAAGAAGAAGAAGAAAGAAGACGAGCCCGGCTGCGCGATCAAGTGGATGAGGTGAGTTACATTTTATTTTATTTTTTTAACCCCACAATGGATCTTTTACTTAGCATTCTGAATTAAAGCATTCTGAATGCAATATACTATGTTATAATGGAAAATATTAAAATATACAGAACACAGATCCCAAACCCGAACTTCAGTGAAGAAGTCCGGGTTCAGGTCTGGGTACCACATTTAGTTTTTGGGGAGTTGAAGTGAAAAAAAAATGGTGAATTGGCCATTTATTTTTTGTTACACTATTCGCTATATGGGACTAATATTGCTATATTTTAATAGTACAGGCATTTTCGCACGTGGCAATGTCCATGATGTGTATCTTTTTTATTGGTTAAGTATTTTGATTTTGGGGAAAAGGAGATGATTTGAAATTTGTTATATTTTTTTTTTTATTTACTTTTTTCATCCCTTCTCTTACCCATGTTTTAAGATGTGACTTCTGCTGTACATACAGTATATAGCAGAGGCCATGAAGGGGCTAAGGCGGTGGAACACTGTGGAGGTCACTGTTATGGGAACAGTTAAAAATAATAGAAACATTGTGTAACTGGAGGGTTATGTAGGGCTATTAGTGATTTCCCCATAAAAAATAAATAAAAATAAGGACATGGATTGGCCTCCTGGGCACCCTTGAAACAAATTCAATAAACACACAAACAGACTAACAATTCATTCTCCGGCAGTACCAGGTACTTTTTGTAGTCTATGTATATTAATCATTTCATTTTTGTGCTTAAGGGGAAGAATGCCTTTAAGATGAAGCAATGCTTCTTAAAACCACTAGAGATCAGCACTGCAGATCTCTTCACATCACCTTCTGAATCAACTGGGATGTTAGAACAATAGTTCAGCATGTGGGTACTTTTAATTTTGCCCATGGCCACACTTTGTCTAAATCAAGCCCTGACAGTAGGATAGGCCACAACGCCTACATTCACCTTGGTGCAGCCTAAGCAAGTGGGAACTCCTGTGGTGGTCAAGGTCCTATACCCCAGTGAAGAACAAATCTAATTGGTTGTGCCACTTTGTTTACAATTAAGCCGTTGAACTGCATTATCTGTGTTGTGTCATACCAGGAGCCCTCTTACACACCATGGGGTACAGAGAGGTCAACAAAGATCTAGTTTTTCTCTTGGAAAGAAGTGCAGGAGATTACATTACAAGACGTTGTCAGCTGATACAAAGAGGACCTGTAACCTCTCCTGATATGTCTTATGTAGTAAATACTTGCATTCCCCATGTAATAATAATTCTGGTGCATCTTTTTTCTGGGCTGCTCTATTGCTTAGTAATTTGACAATTGGGGCTTACCATTTCACCTCTTATATCCAGTTTCTAATTCATTCAGAAAATACAGGCTGCATGATGGCTCAGGGATTAGCACTGTTGCCTTGCACTGGGGTCCTGGATTCGACTCCAACCAAGGGCAACATCTGTGTGGAGTTTGTATGTTTACCGTGGGTTTACTCTGGTTTCCTCCGTAACTCCTCTTCCAAACATATTTTAGTTAACCACTTATTAAAAATTAAAATTTCAGTTTTCAATTACATGTTGACTAATCATTTCATCAAAATGCAGGTCCACTAGTCAAAGCAGCAGTGTCTGTGGTTCAGAGTTAAACGATACCTTCAATTCTTTATTAATGTCTTTCCACAATAGATAACAGCTTCCCTTACGTCCTAACAGCAGCACAGATGGGGTATTCCACCCCCCGCGAACTGGTAGGACTGATGGAATTTTATTGAATAATAAATTGAATAAACGTGAAAACACACCCACATAACCCTTATAAAGGAGGGGATCACCCTAAGCCAGTGATGGGCAACGTGCGGCTCTCCAGCTGTTGCAAAACTACAACTCCCACCATGCCCTGCAGTAGGCTGATAGCTGTAGACAGTCTTTTCATGCTGGGAGTTGTAGTTCTGCAACAGCTGGAGACGCACTTTGCCCATCAGTGCCCTAAGCCCCTTGTGTTTTTTCTGTCCTCCCGGACAGTAGGACTGATGGTGATTCCCTACCGGGAATCCCTGCAGAACTTTTTTTTTTTGACTGCATACTTTATTTTATATTTCTTCCATTTATTTGGGAAATTAATCTCCCTTATCCTCCTCTAGGTGCGGTTCCTGCGCCCTCACGCGGTGCTCTAGGGAGTTCAGTGTCGAGGCGCGGGTCTCTACTACTCTGTTTCAGCGTCCCTTACCTCCATCTGGTCTTGCTGGCGGAAGTGGCGTCACCAGTGTGACGGTCTGTCTCGGCCTTTCACTAGAATTCTTTCAGTTAGCTGCCTGGACCGAGAAGGGATTAGATTAGGTCTCTTAACTTTATTTGTTATGGGAATTTTCTTAAGCATAAGATCTTGCAAGGCCACTTTATGTCTCCTCTACCTTTGGGCGGAGCTTATTTCTATTTTGGCGCCAAGGCAGTCTATTTTACCCTCCCTTGGTTGTCTTTTAGCCTCTCTGAGCGCAGCAGGTGGATTTTTCCTCCCTTGCTGTTTCTTTGAGATTACTAGCTTTCTAGTACCTGCTATTTGTGCTACATTATTTGGCTTCTAGCCTCCAGTGTTTCCCATTAGGGTGTACTTTCATCTATCTCGGGTAATATTTGGATCAGGATTAATCTCAATTTTTATATTAGAAATATTTCTTTTTTCTAATTTATTTTTCTCCTCCTAGTATGTCTACTGGCAACGGGTCTGCCGAATGTGAAGTGTCCTCTAGAAAGTCCTCTTGATGTGCTATGATTGTGGCGCTCTCTCAGAAGATTCATATGAGTTTTCGAGATGCCTGAGCTGAGGGCCACAAAGCCTCTAAGCCTTTCATCAGTCGATGGGTTAAGGAAGCCATTCGAGAATCTATGGTTTCTCAGAATCTAGAGCCTCCTGAGTTCGTAAGAGCTCATTCGACCAGGTCTGTATCTACCTCCATTACTCTTCCTTTGGGCATTCAGTGTTATCTGCTATCAGGCATGAGGGCCCTCCCTTATAGGGTTTCTACTTGCGCATCTGTGCTGCTGTTTAGGACGTAAGGAAATTGTTAATTTCTAACGATAATTGGTTTTCCCTTAGTCCTAACAGCAGCACACAAATATCCCTCCCTAAAGTTATCATTTTTTACTTTCTTCTTGTACATTACACAAGGGGCTGAGGGTGATGCCCTCCTTTATAGGGGTTATGTGAGTGTGTTTTCACATTTATTCAATTTATTATTCAATAAAATTCCATCGGTCCTACTAGTTCACGCGGGGTGGAATACCCCATCTGTGCTGTTGTTAGGACTAAGGGAAAACAAATTATCGTTAGAAATTAACAAATATGTCTATTACAGATAATACCAAGTTTTCCCCTCTCTCCCACAGATGTTACATTTTAGAGGACATGCCCCCTTTACCATGCATCAGCCCACCCATTTGCATTGCCTAAGTTTAGTTCTCTATGTTCTTCTTCACCTTGCTTACCTGGGCCAAAGTGCAGTCTCTCACAGAAAAACCTGGTAGCCAGATGTTAAAAAAACTCATTCCTTAGGGTCCCAAAGTGGGGTCCTGTCCTTACCTGTGGTCAAGTCATTTTGTCACAATAATGAGGATGATGGGTAATGTATATCTAAGAATTTACTATCAGAGCTTCATTGTTCAAGACTAGTTTTACCCTTGACTGCTGTACTGACTTTTGTGACATTTGTTTTATTCTTGGTCCTCAGTCTGATTTGGTTACATACTGTATCTTGGTTGAAGGGTTTCCCCTGGTTCCAATGCATCTTCTGGCTTTGGATTCTCCAGCCTGACTCTGATTTTTAACCAGGGCTGTAACAATCTGGGGGAAGTTGCTATATTCCTTTGACGCAGAAAGAATTGCTTAATGTGCTCAGTATTAACTTTCTTTGTTCACAATTCTTCCTTTTGTATTCAGCTCACAAAATTCTAGTGCTATTCAAAAACACTAGAAGCAAACTGGAGGATTCTATCCTCTAAGATGCAGAGAACACTTTGTGAAAGCTTGGCAGGCGTGGATATAAATTAATCTAAGGTCTCTAAAGCTTGAGTGGAATTATTAAATACAGTGATAAGACAGATGTGGTGACCTCTCAGAGTTTCAATTTACAGGGTCAGTCTGCCGCACACTGAAACCTAATAGTATTGTCACATCAAGACTTTCCCAAGTGCTTCTCCGAATTGTACAAGAAAGTAATTATGTTATCTAAATCTTCACGAGAACTGCAGCCGTTAAGAGTACTGAATGTACAAAGGTTAAAAACAAAGAAAAACTATACACTTGAGGTGTGAGGGGGATTGTACTGAACACTGGAAAAATGAAAACATTCAATTCACATGTAGGTGCTTCTCAAGAGCTATATGAATTTTCAGACTTTTCTGTAAATTATAGTTTTATTCAAATTTTAACAATTACAATATCAATAGTCAGATATCAAGTTCTCACTTAACTAGAACATTGTAATATTTTGGTTTGTAACATATAACGTGGCAAAAGACATTTATCATCCGTGTAATATATTAATAGACATTCAGTCAGATATATACAACGACACATCCTATGAAAAGTATTTTCAGACTTTTTTCCCTCCGCCTCCACAACGGCATCACCTGGAGGAGGTTGGCCCGCCTTCTCAGGGACAGGAAACAATAGACAAGATCAGCAATAAAGGGCCTCCTCCCCTTTACCTCTTCAGTTGTTTCCTGTCCCTCAGAAGGTCGGGAAGCGTGTGGATCAGCGTTCGCACGGCCTTGTGGTTTGTTCTCCCAGCGGTGCCGGAGGGCCGGTGCAGGAGCGGGGATCGCGGGACTAGGGATCCGTGTCCCTCCCCTCTCTTGGTGTAAGTCCGGCACATGCCGGCAACCCCGGGCTAAAAATCCCGTGTCCAGGTCGGGACCGGTATTGGTGAGGGCGGCAGGGAGAGGTACGGGAAGTGTACGCTCCCATGTGACTTCCGGCAGTGCAGGTAACGTGATAGCGCGGCACTGCGGGAAGGGGGGGCGGAGCCACAGGTCAGCTGAACGGCTTTCAGGAAGTTTAAAGGACACATGCACCAGCGTCCTAGTGTGTCTTGCCGCACTCCAGCATCGAGATGCAGACCGGCTCTGAGTCCCCCAGGAAATCTACTGAAGTATCCAGGCCCTCTAGCCCGGTAAGCCTCCTCCCCTGGGGGAATTATTCAGGAGAGGATCCTGTCTCCTCTCCTATATGGCTCTTTTTGGTGATGGGTTCTTTTTAAAGGGCTAGGGATGTTTTATTCTATTAAAACCCCCCTTTACGCTTATGTGTCCTAGGGTAGAGACGTTCCTAAAAAAGAACCATCTGCCAAAAAGAAATGTGCCATTTGCAAGTAGGGGCTTGCTAGTTCCCATAAAAAACCCTTATGCCAAAAATGTTGCGATAAAGTGGTTTCAGAGGAATCTCCTTCCTTAATTAAAAATCTAAGGTCCATGATTAAAGAGGAAGTAGGAGCGGCAGTTGATGCTAAACTTTCAAACATACCACCTAGACCCTCCACATCTAGCAGCTCCATTGCTCAGCCTGAGTCACACCTAGATGAGGGAGAAGTTACATCCGATTCAGACTCTATCGTCTCTGTAGACGTTTTTTGGCAAAGCCCTTTGTACGATTGAAGAAACAGAGGGTTTGCTGAAAACAATTCGGGCCACAATCAATGTAGAAGAGCCAAATGAACCGCTTTCTGTACAGGATCCGTTGTTTTCTGGCCTAGGTGATAGGAAAAAGAGGGTGTTTCCGGTACACAACAACATAAAGGTTCTGATCCAGAATGAATGGAAAGAACCAGAAAAAAGACAATCAGCATCCAAGATGTTCAAACGGAAATACCCATTTTCGGAAGAGGATTCTTCCACATGGGATAAGACCCCAAAAGTGGATGCCCCTGTGGCTAAAATATCAAAAAAATCAGCACTACCGTTTGAGGATCTGGGACTGTTAAAACACCCGATGGATAAAAAGTGTTAGAGTCTATTAAAGAAAACCTGGGAGTCCTCTACAGCAGCATTTAGACCTAGTATAGCTGCTACATACACGGCTAGAACCCTGTCCCTATGGCTGGGTCAATTAGAAGACCATCTAGAATCAGGCACACCCAGGGAAGATATCCTCTCTTCCATTCACTCACTAAAACAGGCGGCTAACTTTATAGCAGATGCCTCGGCAGATATAGTGAAACTCTCTGCCAGGTCTGCAGCTTTGTCTAATGCCTCACGTCGTGCAATCTGGCTTAGATCTTGGTCTGGTGATGCCGCATCTAAAAATAAGTTATGTTTTCTACCATGCGAGGGAGATCGTGCATTTGGGTCAGCACTAGACGATATTTTGGAGAAGGCCTCTGATCGCAAGAAAGGATTTCCAACAGAATCTAAATTCTTCCATCAGAGACGCTCCTTTCGTCCCCAGAGACGTAATAGACCTGAGCAGAAAAAGAAAGAAACAGGGTCGTCCTGGCAGACCTCAAAAGGAAGAGGGAAAGGCTTCCTTTTTAACTCCGAAAAGTCCTCCCCTCCTACGACCCAATGACGCCAGAAGTTCGGTGGGAGGAAGACTGTCCCGTTCTTATCCTGCCTGGGAAAAAATCTGGGCCTCTCCCTGGGTGCTAGCTATTATAAGGGAAGGATATGGTCTGGAATTTCTCAGTCTTCCTCCATCACATTACATGGTGAACCCTACATTAACAGGAAGAAATCAGGAAGCTATGGAAGAACAGATAAGGATTCTTTTACAAAAGAAGGCCATTATTTCGGTTCCAGAATCAGAAGAAAAACAGGGATTCTACTCCCCAATCTTTTTGATAAAAAAACCAAACGGTTCCTTCAGAGCAATTATAAACCTAAAACGGTTGAACCAGTCTTTAATCTACAAAAAATTCAAGATGGAAACTGTAAAATCAGTAGTCAATCTGTTAACAAAAGATTGTTATATGGTCACAGTGGACCTTACGGATGCATACTACCATGTCCCGATAAGAAAGGAAGACCAGAAGTATCTCAGAACAGCGGTCTGGTTTCAGGGGTCTCTGCACCACTTTCAATTTCAAGTTCTTCCATTCGGCCTCAGTTCAGCACCAAGAGTGTTCACCAAAATAATGATAGAGGTCGCAAAATGTTTTCATCTGGCAGGGATACCGTTTATTCCATACCTCGACGATTTCCTAATCACAGCTCAGTCAGAAAATATGCTTACACTCAATCTCCAGACTGTCGTGTCAACACTGACCGATCTAGGCTGGTTGATAAATCATCAGAAATCCTGTCTCAACCCCGCTCAGGAGAGAGTCTTTTTAGGGGTGCTACTCGCTTCCCAAAAAATGACCTCCTTTCTGCCTGCATCGAAGCAAGAGGATCTGATGTCCACGGTCAAAACCTTCCAGAAAAAGAAGGTAGTATCTTACAGGAAGATTATGGCGGTGCTGGGTCTAATGACATCAACCATTCCTTCTGAAAAATGGGCCCAACATCACTCAAGACCTCTTCAGGCCTTCCTCTTGAAGAATTGGGACAAGAGGCTATTGTCACTAGACCAGGTAACCAGGATACCATCATATCTCAATGTCTTACTATCCTGGTGGACGATCCGATCAAATGTGGCCAGGGAAGTCGAGTGGAGACAGGTGAATCAAGTCATCATAACAACAGATGCAAGTCAACATGGCTGAGGTGCCCATATAGAAGGAAAAATGGCTCAGGGGCTTTGGGGTCCAGATCTGCGACAGACGTCATCAAATATGCGCGAGTTAACAGCAGTTTGGAGAGCCCTCAGGACCTTCTCTTCCTGCGTCTTCCAGAGAAACGTAAGAATTTTATCAGACAATGCAACCACAGTAGCTTACCTGAACAGACAGGGGGGTACAAGAAGCCGTTCCCTAGCATCTTTGTCAGAAAAGATCCTGAATTGGGCAGAAAGAAATCTGCTCTCCTTGTCAGCAGCCCATGTAAGAGGGAAAGACAATCAGGTGGCAGATTTTCTCAGCAGAGATCAACTGAATCCGGGGGAATGGAGTCTGAACAAACAGATCTTCAAGCGGATATGTGCCAGGTGGGGCACTCCACAGATCGATTTATTCGCCACAAGAAAAAACAGACAAGTCCCGGGAATTCTACTCCCTGTCCTCCCCAGACAATCCCCAGAGGATAGACGCACTATCAGCTCCCTGGCCTCAGGGTCTACTTTATGCTTTTCCACCAATGCAGTTAATTCCGAGGGTCATATCAAAGATTTTGGAAGAGAAGGCCCAGGTAATACTGATAGCCCCGTTTTGGCCCAGAAGAGTGTGGTTTCAGATACTAAAGTCCCTGGCAGGAGAAGATTTTTGGATTCTACCTCCGGACCCAGACCTACTTCTTCAGGGACCAATTTGTCATCCCAGAGTATCCCAACTTCAGCTGACGGCTTGGAGACTGAGAAATTTATCTTAGGCAAGAAAGGCTTTTCTAAATCAGTGATTTCCACCTTATTTCATAGTAGAAAACCGATAACATCTAAGATCTATCTCAGAACTTGGAAGGCCTATTTAAGATTTGTAGCTGATGAGTGGGACCCATCCAAGGAACCCGACATCCCTCTCCTCCTGAGCTTTCTTCAAATAGGGCTGGCTAAAGGTCTGGCTGTAAGTACCCTGAAAGTCCAGGTGGCAGCTCTCAGTGCCTTTATGGATAGCAAGCTATCAGATGTAAATATTGTCAGAAGATTTCTTAAGGGGGCTAGTAGGATCCGCCCTAGACTCCGGTCTAGTACTCCTCCCTGGGACTTGGTTTTGTCCAGATTAATGCATCCCCCGTTTGAGCCATTACAGGAGATCCCTTTAAGAATACTGACTCTCAGAGCTGTCTTTTTACTGGCCATCACTACCGCCAGACGCATAGGAGAAATCCAGGCTCTATCCATCCTACCTCCTTATCTTACAGTCTTGGAAGACAGAATCATATTGAGACATTCCCCAGAATTCCTGCCTAAGGTAGTGTCCAGATTCCACTGTCAACAGGAAATTACCTTACCTTCCTTCTGTTCCCAGGCCAAAACTGAAAAAGAGAAACTTCCATAACCTGGATGTCCGAAGGTCAATCGTTCAATATCTAGAAAGCACTAAAGATCTAAGACAGTCAAACCAGCTCCTGGTTCAATACCGGGGTCTTCACAAAGGAGAAGCAGCTAGCAAAACTTCTATTTCCAGGTGGATCAAATCTTGCAAAAATTTAGCCTATGAGACAGAAGGATGCACTCCTCCACCCTTCTTGAGAGCCCATTCCACCAGGGCCCTAGCAACTACCTGGGCGGAAGGTGCCTCAGCCTCATTAGAGGATATCTGCCGAGAGGCCACATGGTCCAACCCGTCTACCTTTTTTAAGCATTATAAGCTGGACATTTTTTCCAATAGAGATCTATCTTTTGGTCGCAGAGTATTATCTGCAGTAGTCCCTCCCTAAATCTTTTTTCTCCTATGTCACTCCTCCAGGTGATGCCGTTGTGGAGGCAGAGGGAAAAAACATAAATTACTCTTACCGGTAATTGTATTTTTCTTTAGCCTCCACAACGGCATAGTAATTCCCACCCAAAAAAAAAAATATTAAAAAAAATATATATATAAAAAATATATATATATGTGTGTGTGTATATATATATATATATATATATATATATATATGTATATAAAAAAAGAATTTGGAATTTCTTGTCGGGTATTCTTTACCTGTATTATGGTATTTATGTCCTCTGCTTCACTCCTTCTTGGAGTCCTAGGTAACTAGCTGAAGAGGTAGGGGAGGAGGCCCTTTATTGCTGATCTCTTCTATTGTTTCCTGTCCCTGAAAAGGCGGGCCAACCTCCTCCAGGTGATGCCGTTGTGGAGGCTAAAGAAAAATATAATTACCGGTAAGAGTAATTTATGTTTTCTCATCATTCTTGTCATTATGTGATATGCAGCGGCCCGGGTGGGAGGTAAGAGGACAGGAGCAGTGGTGGTGGAGAGTATGGCGGTAATTGCCCTTAGGTGGCTTGGGTCCTCCCTACCACAATCTGGGCTGGTGCACAGTGAAGGGAGAGCACACCCTGGCTCCCCCGGAGCACACCCTGGATGTAGGAGTGTTCAGGGTGAAAGGCAGGATTCCCATGAGAAATCCAAAAGGCAATTCCCTCAGGCAAAGATGCTATAGAGTCCAAAAGCTAAATGCAGATTATCTCCACAATCTGTTTAGCACATGCCTCCTTACAACGGCTGATACACTCCAAGTTAATTCTCATTAGCTTCCTCAGAGGCTGGTTTATGGCTCTGTCTCTCAAGCTGGCTGGTGCTTCCCAGGACTGCTTTCTTTAGCTTCCTCACTCTTCTCTGTCTCTCTCTACACTACTCTGCATCCAAGACCACTCTCTACACTACTCTGCATACAAAACCACTGTCTTTGAGAGGATATAGCCCACCTATAAAGGTCACCAAGACTTGTTAACTGTTTAACAGCCTGTGAAAGAAAAGGCACAACACCGCTTTCCCACATATTTAAACCCTTTAAACAGTGGCCACACTCCCCTTCTTCACTCCCCTTGTGTATCTATCACCTATTGCCATGATGTTTTGAAGACCTGAAAGAGAAAAAGGAGAATATGCATGCATATACACATCACATTACAATCCCAATTCTTATTTGTCCTGCAAAGAAGTACAGGATATCCACAAAACATAAGGTAGTTATATCATATGAAAAGTGATTAGTCGTATATGATGGTTTGGGTACCTTCGGCCTTGACTGTTCTCCTGTAGCTTCAGGAGGGGCAACGGCTTCTTCTTTGGCCATCTCAGCTGCAATCTACTGGCCGGGATCATGAGCCTCACACAGAACGTCATGATGGATGTTATATGACATGTGGGCAGTATGGAAGTCAGACCTGCGGCACTAAAGAAGCTGCTGCTGAGGCTGTGCATTCTGTAATGCAATTTTTTTGTCCAATTTTTTCCAGCTTTCCACTACATTGTATGCAATGTTAAATGATGCCATTAGAAAGTGCAATTCGCCCAGCAAAAAATAGGCCCTCATATACAGTAGCTATGTGAAAATTAAAATAAAAAATGTATGGCTCTGAGAAGGCAGGGAATAAAAACTAAAAAACTGAAAATTACTGTTCTGAAAGGGTTAATTGCATTTCTAAATGGATTTTCCAGGAAGATACAATTCTTTAAAATTGGCTGGGAAGGGTTAAATAAATAAAAAAACACTACTTCCACTTATACCTGCCACTGCATTCCAACCCTGCTTTGGTCCCCGCTGCTCAGGGGCGTAGGAAGCCCCAAAAATCTGGGGGGGACAGCACTTATGGGGCCCCTGTGTCCCCGCCCACCCTCAAGCCACACCCACATTTCTCCCCCCCCCCCCCCCCAAGTGCCAAAAATCTCTCCCCTCCCCTCCTTATGGGCCAGTGGGTCCGGTTAAAAAAAAAAAAATACACACACACACGAAACAAGACACCTGTACTTACCTCCATCCATCACAGCGATGCGATGCAGGCCTCTTCCGGCCTGTGTCCCGCGCTGTACGGCTCACAGACGGCGCGATGACATGATGTTATCGCGCCGCCTGTACCAACATCTGATAGGCTGCCGGCCTAGTGCCGGCAGCCTATCAGAGGAGCAGGGAAGGGAGACGCCTCTCCCTATCCTACTCCGCAGCACAGCCATCTGTATCGCTGTCCTGGGCTGGTGACGGCGATACAGATGACTATGGAGATGAACGCTTCCACAATGGAAGCGTTCATCTCCCTGTGCCCCGCCACCGCCGCACACATTGCCCTGCGAAAGCTGGGGGGGATTTTTGCATACCCGTCCCCCCGCATTATTTCTTGGGGGGGATCCGATGCGCCCCCCCCCCCCACCGCTTCCTACGCCCGTGCCGCTGCTCTCCATGTCCTGGAAATGGCTCGGCACAAGGACATGCCAGGTAAGGCCCATTGTGCAATTAAAGAGAACCTTTCACATTGAAAATGTAGTCCCATCTATAGCATGCTATAGAGCAGAAAATGTTGAACCAATTGATTTAGTTATGTGAGAAACAATTCAGTTCAGCATAATTTGAGCAGGAATTTCAATGAAAGTTATCTGCTGAGTTCCCCCTTGGTAACATGCTGCCTACAGACTGGGCTGCATTTTCAATGTAACAGGTGTAACTGCCAATGGTTTTGGAACCACTGTACCAACTAACCGGTGTGGCTTATAGCTCTCGGTCCCTTTGTTTTCACCTTTTAGCTGCTGTACATGGATCTGGACTTTACTGCAGGGGAACCACCAAGCCACTACCTCTTGGAATAGATGTAGTTGGCAGCTGACCAACGGTAGTTCGTATGTACCCACAAAACAATCCGAGGTCAAGGCAAGCAGCAGAGGATCAATATGATAAACAGGCAGAAGTCAGAATTACCCCAAGTTGACCAGTCATTAGCTGGCAGAGATTTAGGTAATTTTGTACTAGCTTTTAAGAGCTAGGAAGAGGCCTTGCAGCCTGGGGCTTGCTGTGAGCTAGAATGTGGGACTCTGGATTACTCTGGACCCTGTTACTGAAAGGCAGTGGAGAGCTAGCGGGGACAGGACAGTGGCAAGAACGAAGAGCCTCCATAACAAATGGTTCGCTATAAATCAGTGGTTACTAAGTAAAAAATAATAATAATAATTAAACATAACAGATAGCTACAGACTCGCTGACTTTTTTAATTACCATACACACCTTGCAAAAGTATTCATGCCCCATTTTATTGCATTACAACCTGTAAATAAAATGGGTTCTGATTTACATTTTGAACCTGACAAAAATGTACCTTGTTTCAAAAATAATTAAAAACTGAAAAGTTATGAATGCAGCGACTCCGGGGGAGGGTTAGAGGATGAGAGTGGTAATGATGGCAAGAACAGTGGTAGTAGTATTCACAGTGGCAGTCCTCACTCTGGGGTTACCCAGGCCATGCAGTGAAAGGAAGGGCACACCCCTTTTTCCTCTCAGGGCACAACCTGTTTGAGGTCTCCTGCCTGGTGATAGGTGGGGTTCCCTTGTTGTCAGTGGGTTCCTGGAGGGGGGGGGTGCAAGGAATCCATACAATATAATACCTTGGCAGTGCTAGTAATGGTTTAGAGCAATAGATAGGTTGGTTTTTGGTCCAACCAGTAAAAGGAATTTTACTGAGGGAACGTGGCAGCTGGTATACACACATGCTTACTCGAGTAGGTCCCTTTCTAGATAAACTGAGCAGTCTCCCCAATCTGGCAACAGGGATGCCAATTTTCTGCTATATCCAACTGTGGGGTGCATTTCTTTAACAGATGGCCAATCCGTCTCTTTAGTAAGGAAGGCAGCCTGAATCTTCTAACCCATCCAAAGTTCAGTGAAGTCTATATGCTGACACTTGTGTTACCTTCACTGGCTTGTATTTCCTGGTTTCTCCCTTGTAATTGCCTCTCGGCCTTCATTTTGATTAAATTATTCTCTCACTCAGACGGTGGATCCTGTTCAATTCTGACAGGGCTATTCATACTGCTGCAGTATCTCTCATCACACACCAACAATCACTAACTCCAGACGCAATTTCCCAGATAAGAAGGGTGGAGCCAGCACACACCTAGCAAGTTCATCTAAGGGGCTAGCTAGTGCCATTAACCTCTTTAGCAGTGACCACTGGGTCATAGTATAAATGCATATGTATTTACCTTCTGTGCTATGAAACCTCTAAATAAGATCTGGTCCAAAAGTTCGCTTTGAAAGCCACCTCCTTATTTGAATAAGGTCCTCCAGTGTGCAATCAAAGTGTCCATGAGCTCTCACATGTGATGATGTGAGTATAAATACATCTGTTCTAAAAAGCCCCTGAGTAAACATCAGTAATAAGGAAGTAACATGAAGGCCAAGGAGCTCAGGTCAAAAACAAAGTTGTGGAGAATCAGTTATAAAAGTTATGAGTTATAACCAAAAAAAATGTATAAACAATTTATAAAAAATGTTTATCATCTCATGGAGCACCATCACATTTTTTAGAATACATTGGAAAGAATGTGGCACAACTACAAACCTGATCAGAGAAGATTGGCTGCCATAACTCTCAGGCAGGGAATAGAATGCATTAATCAGAAATTAAACAAAGACATCAACGATAACCCAGAGAGCTGTAAAGATCCACAGCAGATATGGAAATATCTGTCCATAGGCAGAGTGGACCTTTATGGAAGAGTGGGCAGAAAAAAAAAGCCATTGCTTAAAGGGGTTGCCCCATGAAAGCCCCTGGATCTAAATACTTTTGTAATTGCATAGGAATTAATGATTTAGCATAGCCACTGAGCTATTCAGTAAAATGTATCTGTATAACGCCACCTGCTCCTTTTTTTTTTTTTTCTTTTTTCTTTTACCTGCTCACTGGCTGCACATGCTCAGTTCAATCCTTCATCTGCCTAGGGAGAGCTGAGACACGCCCTCTTAGATACAGCATAAAAGACACTCCCAATGAATGGGGAGATCTCTGGATCCATGTGAGGTACAGGATTTGTTAGAAAGAGGTTGTCATTTACTATATGATGTCTGATTTTCATTTTTTACATTAGTCATGGCATAACCCCTTAAAAGAGTCACTGTACTTTCACACAATTTCATTTAATAAAGGTGTAACTAGCAAATTTCTGAATCACTTCATTTAAAAAATATGCCTGCATCCACCTGGAAAAAGCTGTACAGTCATGCCTGCTACGGGTCTTACTTCCACATAATTTGCAGTCCACTGCCTGTTGTCAGTCAAGATCTGTTCCTAGTAACAGAGACAAAGAAAATGGCTCGCTGAAATAGGGGTGTGTCAGATCTAGCTAAGATCCTGCCTAACACTCTGGAAATGAAAATGGTTGAGGTCCACAAAGCAGGAAAAGACTATAAGAAGATAGCAAAGCATTTTCAGGTTGCTATTTCCTCAGTAATTAAGAAATGACAGTTAACAAGAACAGTTGATGTCAAGAGACAATCTGGAAGACCAAGAAAAAGTTCAGCGACAGTTGCTCATAGGATTTCTAGAAAGGCAAATCAGAACTCCGTTTCACTGAAAAAGACCTTTAGGAAGATTTAGCAGACTCTGGGGTTGTGGTACATTGTTCTACTGTTCAGTGACACCTGCATAAATATGGCCTTCATGGAAGAGTCATCAGAAGAAAACCTCTTCCGTGTCCTCTCCACAAAATTCAGCATCAGAAGTTTGCAAAAGAACATCTATACAAGCCTGATGCATTTTGGAAACAAGTACTGTGGACCAATGAAGTTAAATAGCACTCCTTGGCTACAATGAGCAAAGGTATGTTTGGAGAAAAAATGGTACAGAATTTCATGAAAAGAACACCTCTCCAACCATTAAGCATTGGGATGGATCAATAATGCTTTGGGGTTGTGTTGCAGCCAATGGCACAGGGAACACGGATTCTATGAAATTCCAGCAAATTCTAGAAGCAAACATAACACTAACTGTAAAAAAAAAAGATGAAGTTGAAAAAAGGGATGGTTTCTACAAATGGATAATGATCCTAAACAAACTTCAATATCCACAACAGACTACCTCAAAATGTTCAAGCTGAAGGTTTTTACCATGGCCCTCACAGTCCTCTGATCTAAACATCATTAGAAATCTGTGGATAGACCTCAAAACGAGCAGTGCATGCAAGAATCTCACAGAACTGGAAGACTTTATCAAGAATTGAAAGACTCTTGGCTGGCTACAAAAATCATTTACAAGCTGTGATACTTTCCGAATGGGTTGCCACATTGCCACTAGGTACTAGCCATGTAGAGTTCCCAAAGTTTTGCTTTGGGCCCTTTTCCTTTTTTTGTACATTTTTTATTTTATAGAGGGTCAAATGTAAGGATACAAATAAAACAGAGGTTTACATAACCAACTTAGGATGACAGTTACAATATTCACTAATGGTGAATATAGATAACAGAGAGCACATATCGTCCATAGAATATAATGTTACAGGTAGAAACAAAAAACATTCACAAAAGAACATATACTATAAGTAGGCTGCCGGTGATCAGATGACAATCTGCATATATCAACCCTTAAAAGTATATGAATGCGGATACAGATCTACATATATGCAAACATATATACCGGTCTCTCTCATTATGGAGTATAAAGAGAAGTTTAAGGGAAAGGTTTAAGCAATGGTCATTCATTCAGTTATACACGCAGAACATTAGTTAAGGTATTTAACAGGTTTTGTTAATCAAGTAACGTCAATGACTCTAACTGCTCAGTGCTCAGAAAAGAAGGTAAGCAGCATGGACAAGGAAGGAAGGTAGTAGGAGTAAGGAGGGTACCACTTTGTGAAAGCAGGTAGACTCCCAGTTTCTAGGTCTTAATGATTCATTATGGTATGTTAGCCAAGGCTGCCAGATCTTTAGGAAAGTAGATCTCTGTCCCCTGTCCCAGTTCACCATCTCTTCCATAAGGCATATTTGCTGTATTTTATCTAACCAATTTTTGACGGTGGGGAGCTCACTGTCTCTCCACCTGGTTGGAATGATAAATTTAGCAACCACTATTAAATGTGTAGCTAATTTAAACCTTTAAAGTAGAGGGTAAGAATCCATCCTGTGGCATCCACAGCAACACAAGGGCTGGCTTGAGGTGAATGTTGGAATTACAGATTTTATTGATGGTAAATTTCAACTTCTCTCGAAAAAGGAAATTAGTTTTGGGCAAAACCACCAGATATGAGCCATAGAGCCTACCCCATCATGACATCTCCAGCAAACATTTGTGGGTGTGAGATGTGCCTTATACAAAAAATCAGGAGTTCTGTACCAATGAGACAGTATTTTGAATGAGTTCTCCTGAAAGCGAACATATCTGGAGAAGCCATGTGAGTGAGACAAAATAAATTTAGCTTCTACATCTGAAATTGTTAACTGAAGTTCCCTCTCCCAGACTTTCAAGTATAAGGGCCTCTCTGTAGAGGTTTCAAGTATTAGTTGGGAGTATGTCACAGGACGCCAGCGACACGCGTTCTCCTCCTTGCGCCGCAGGCGTCCTATCAATCTCCGGCAGCAGCAGGAGACGTCTTACCAGCAGAGCAGGGAACCGCTCGGCGTCTCCGCTGCCATGGCAATGGAGGGCGGAGCGGGCCTGGCTGCACACTTCTTCTATCTGCGGCCAGTGTCCTCTGTTGCCAGGATACCTGTGTGTCTGAGCACCGAGCTGGGCACTCGGCGCTCGGCTCTCTGTCCTGGGGCAGTTCATGTGACACTGGTCACATCACATGACCTTAGCCTCTGTTTATATAAGCAGGCGACCTGCTGGCCACAGGTTGCCTGTAATTCTGTTTATTTGGGCTACTTTGTTCTTTGCTTATTGCTCTGAATTTGACCTCGGCGTGTTATTTGACCACTCTTCTGCTTCTCCCTTGGATTCTGACGCGACCTCCAGGTTTGATCTCTGGCTTGTTACTCGTACTGTCTTTGCCTCTCCCTTGTACTCTGACGCGACCTCCAGTTTTGACCACTGGCTTGTTACTCGTACTGTCTTGCCTCTCTCTTGTATCCTGACGTGACCTTTGTTGTGCCAGTTTGTTTACCAGCCTAGCCTGCTGTACGCTCCTGCTGCCGCACGTTACCTGCCTCTTCCTTTCTCTGTCCCTTCCGCACTTACTTAAATTAGGGACCACCGTCCAGTTGTGCTCCGTTACCTAGGACGGGTAAGTGCAAGTAGGCAGGGACAGAGGTGTGGGTGGCAGTCTAGTGGGTGCACACTCTCTCTCTGATTCCAGGGCGGCGTGACAGAATCACAGACCGTTACATTTACTATGGACGCTCTGCAAAGTCTTACCGACCACATGCAGAGCTTAGCGCAGATAGTACGGGAACTTGGGGAAAGGTTACAGGCCCAGGAATCCGCTCGGACCTTCCCACTAGCTGCCTCGACTGAACCGCAGGCTGAGCCTCATGTTGAATTGCCTGACCGTTTTTTGGTGATCGCAGGTGTTTTCTGGCCTTCAAGGAAAGTTGTAAGTTATACTTTCGGTTGCGCCCTCACTCGTCAGGTTCTGACCCACAGAGGGTGGGGATAATTATCTCCCTCCTCGTAGGTGCCCCGGGACTCTAATTGTCTCCACTCCGTTGAGGCATTTTTTCAGGCGCTGGGGGTTTTGTACGATGAACCCGACAGAGCTTCAGTAGCCAAGTCCCACCTCAAGTCCCTCACTCAGGGTGATAGGCTGGCTGAGGACTACTGTACCCAGTTCCGTAAGTGGTGCGTACCCTCTGGCTGGAATGAACCAGCGCTTAAAAGTCAGTTCAAGTTTGCGGGTCAGGTGGGGATTCCGGTCTTCAATCTGCCCACTCCCATTCATATTGTGGCCATAGACTTCACTCCCTTGTTGGGAGGACCGTCAAATTGTGTACTCCAGAATTAATCTTGACTGTCGGGGTTTGTCATTCAGAAAGATTCTCGTTCTTTGTTTTCAAGAATTTACCCGTGGAGATGTTATAAGGGATGCCCTGGTTGCAGCTCCACATTCCAGTCATTAACTGGACCACAGGTGAGTTATCGAGGTGGGGTCCCAATTGTAGCTCCTGTGTAACCCCTGTCCAGGCAGGGGTTTCTTCCAATGTTATGGCGATTCCCCCATATTTAGAAGAATTCCGAGATGTCTTCTCCACACCCAAACTGGAGACTCTCCCTCCTCATAGATCCCACGACTGCTCCATAGAATTAGAGGCCGGGTCTAAGTTCCCTAAAGGGCGTATTTACAACCTTTCTGGCCCCGAACGCGACTCCATGAAGGAATATTTAAGGGAGAGTTTGAAAAAAGGACATATTAGGCCCTCCACCTCCCCCATGGGAGAGTTCTTTTTTGTCAAAAAAAAAGATGGTGGTCTCAGACCCTGTATCGACTATAGAAGGTTGACCAAGATAACTATTAGGAATCAGTATTCCATCCCATTGATTCCTGACTTGTACAACCAAGTTTTGGGGGCTTCCTGGTTTTCCAAACTTGACTTGAAAGGGGCTTATAATCTCATACGCATTAAGGAGGGAGATGAATGGAAAACTGCCTTCAACACCCTGGGCACTTTGAGTATTTAGTTATGCCGTTTGGTCTTAGTAACACCCCAGCAGTTTTCCAAAATTTTATGAATGATATCTTCAGGGAGCTTATTGGCAGATTTGTTATCGTTTACCTTGACCTTGATTTTCTCTCCGGATTGGGGATCCCATGTCTCCCATCTTAAACAAGTGCTTGGTATCCTCAGAGAAAATCAATTGTCGGTCAAACTCGAAAAATGTGTTTTTGGAGAACAGGAAACTTTGTATTTAGAGTATATCCTTACTCCACACTCATTTAAAATGGATCCTAAGAAGGTTCAGGCTATTCAAAATTGGGTGAAACTATCCTCCCTTAAAGCTTTACAACGCTTTTTGGGGTTCTCCAATTACTATCGGAAATTTATTAAAAATGTTTCTGTTATCGCAAAGCCCTTGACCGATTTAACTAAGAAGGGGGCAGATCTTGTTAACTGGCCACCCGAGGCTCTCAAAGCCTTTGAGTCCCTTAAGAATTGTTTCCAGAATGCTCCAGTCCTGATTTAGCCAGATCCAGAGGTACCATTTTTTGTTGAGGTTGACGCATCGGAGGATGGGGTGGGAGCCATCCTTTCCCAGGGGTCTTCTAATTTCACCAATTTAAGACCTTGTGCGTTCTTTTCTTGTAAATTCTCTCCCACCGAGAGAAATTATGACATTGGAAACTGGGAACTACTGGCTATCATATGGGCTTTTGAGGAATGGAGAAATTTTTTAGAAGGGGCCAAACACTGTGTCACGGTTCTTACCGACCATAAGAATGTAGTGTTTCTCAAAACCGCCAAACGCCTTAATACTAGGCAAGCTAGATGGGCTCTGTTCTTCACTCGTTTTAACTTCTCCATTACTTTCAGGCCAGGAAGTAGGAACATCAAGGCGGACGCCTTGTCCCAAAGTTTTTGTGCTTTCCAGTCTCCTAACACCCATCCTGAACCTATTCTGCTGGCTGACATCATTTTGGCTTCGGTTTCTGCTGACCTTTCTTCCGAAATTACTTCTGCACAGCACCTCGCTCCTGCACAAACCCCATCAGATAAGTTGTTTGTCCCTTGGCACCCCGGTATCATCCCGGCCATCCCGGTATCAATGCTACCATAGAACTGGTGTCTAGATCTTTCTGGTAGCCCACATTGTCAAGAGATGTCCGTTCATATGTGTCTGCTTGTGAGGTATGTGCGAAATCCAAGTCTCCCAGAGCTTGTCCTGCTGGTAAACTTCGACCTCTACCCATTCTCTGCAGGCCATGGTCTCACATTTCCATTGATTTTCTTACCGATTTGCCTGTCTCGGAGGGGAAGTCAGTGGTTTGGGTAGTGGTCGACCGTTTTAGTAAATGGTGCATTTCGTCCCACTGGCTAGACTCCCCAATGCCAAGACGCTAGCGTCCTTATTTGTTGTTGACCACATTGTACGGCTGCATTGAATTCCTGAGAATGTTATTTCTGATAGGGGTGTTCAGTTTGTCTCCAAGTTTTGGAGAGCTTTCTGTCAAAGGTGTAAAATTTATTTATCCTTTTCGTCAGCCTTCCATCCAGAAACCAACGGGCAGATAAAAAGGTTAAACCAGGCAGTCGAACAGTTTCTCAGATGTTATGTGTCCGATAACCAGAATCGCTGGGTAAGATATCTTCCGTTGGCGGAGTTTGCCATCAATAATCAGGTAAATTCTTCCACGGGAGTGTCCCCTTTTTTCTGTAACCTAGGTTATCATCCTCGTTTTAGTTCAGATTGCTTCTCATCAGAATTGTGCACAGTCTGGGCCCAGGTTCAATTGAACCTGGAGAAGGCCCAGGAGGCTCAAAAAGATCAAGCCAATAGGAAGCACTCCAAGGGAGTTGACTTCGTGGTTGGCGATAAGGTGTGGTTATCCATCAAAAATTTGTCTTTGAAGGGGAAGTTTGCACCGTGCTTTGTAGGACCTTACAAGATTACCGAAATTTTAAACCCAGTGTCTTTTAGGCTGAAATTGCCCGACTCCCTTCACATCCACAATGTGTTCCATAAGTCACTGTTAAAAAGGTACATTTCTCCTGTGGTTCCTTCACAAGGTCCTCCTGCTCCCGTGGAGGTAGAAGGCCAAGACGAGTTTGTTATATCCAAGATCTTTGATGTCAGGAAGGTTCGAAACTCCTTGCAGTACTTAGTGCACTGGAGAGGTTTTGGACCCAAGGAGAGGTCCTGGGTGCTGGTACATCGGATACATGTCTCCTATTTGGTGAGAAAGTTCCACCGGGAACATCCAGAAAAAAACGCTCCCGTGGTCTCGGGATCCTGAGGCCCCCCATGGAAGGGGGGGTACTGTCACAGGACGCCGGCGACATGCGTTCTCCTCCTTGCGCCATGGGCATCCTGTCAATTTCCGGCAGGAGACGTCTTCCCAGCAGAGCAGGGAACCGCTCGGCGTCTCCCTTGCCATGGCAATGGAGGGCGGAGCGCGCCTGGCCGCACACTCCTTCTATCTGCAGCCAGTGTTCTCTGTTGCCAGGATACCTGTGTGGTCTGAGCTGTCACGACCGCTATCCCAGCAGCGGTCGTGTCGCACCAGACGGAGGGGAAGGGGGACCCTTATCTACAGATGGGAAATAGAACGGCCACCCCTGACAAACCCTAAGCTGGCACCTGTCTGCCCTGATACCCTAGACGGGGTGTAAACCCGTGCGGCGAGCAGGATGCCTAAACCCTGAGTCACCCTCAGAAGACTAGACTGGGGAAAGGCAGATGCGAGCACTAGTCACCATCACTCATGTCTAGGAGAACAAAAGGGGAAGACAGGGGAAGACAGCAACAAACAAACAATTTCCAGCAGAGATAGACTTATCCAGTCACGAGCAGAGAAGATGATCCCAATAACGACAGTCCACGCCAGACAAGAGCTCCACAGCAATACCGTCAAACGATCTCCTTCAAAGGTCAGAATAGCACTGGAAGTAAGGACTATATCTGGCAATGACTGCAAGTGAAACTGAAACTAATATAGTAGCTGGGAGTGGCAGACAGCATTCACCTGAGAAGAATGCCTACAAACTCCCAGTCAGGACAAAAAGGTTCACAAGGCAAAACCCGGATGACATACCCTGAACCACAGAGCAAACTCACAAGCTATCGCGAGTAGCAAGTCGCTGCGACCTTCTCTTCCCAGACCTATCTGGATCAGTCACAGTCGTGACAGTACCCCCCTTTCTACGAGGGGCCACCGGACCCTCAAGACCAGGCCTCTCCGGGTGGGACCTATGAAAAGCCCGAATGAGTCTGTCCGCCTTTATCTCTGATGCTGGCACCCACATTCTCTCTTCGGAACCATAACCTTTCCAGTGCACCAGGTACTGAAGAGAGCGGCGAACATATCGTGAATCAACAATCTTTTCTACCTGAAACTCAAGACTGCCATCAACAACCACCGGTGGAGGCGGTAGTGGCAATGGTTCAGGAGGTTCTACATATCTCTTAAGCAGAGATCTGTGGAAGACATTATGGATCCTTAGAGTCTGAGGTAGCTCCAGGCGAAAAGCCACCGGGTTAATGATCTTAGTTACCCTATAAGGACCAATAAATCTCGGACCTAATTTCCATGAGGAACCTTCAACTTGATATTTCTGGTAGACAACCACACCAAGTCATTCACCCCAAGGTCCGGACCTTCAGGCGCTTCTTATCAGCCACACGTTTGTATCTACCACCAATTCTCTTCAAACTTTCTTGCACACTCTGCCACACTGATGAAAGTGAAGGCGCAAATCGTTCCTCCTCGGGAATCCCAGATGGCCCCCTCACTAAGCGTACAAAACTGAGGATGGAAACCATATGCACCAAAAATGGTGACTTATCGGTGGATTCTTGGCGACGATTATTAATGGAAAACTCGGCTAACGGTAAATAAGATGACCATTCCTCCTGATTTTCGGAAACAAAGCATCTCAAATATGTCTCTAGGTTTTGATTGAGTGCGTTCAGTCTGACCGTTGGACTGTGGATGGAAAGATGAAGAAAACGACAGATGAACCCTAAGCGAGAACAAAAAGCTTTCCAAAATTTATAAACAAATTGGGTACCACGATCCGAAACAATATCGGAAGGGACCCGTGAAGCTTCACGATGTGGTCAATAAAAACCTGAGCCAGTGTGTTAGCATTAGGCAATGCGGTCAGAGCAATAAAGTGCACCATTTTACTGAATCTGTCAACAACAAAGAATAACAGTCTTCCCCGCTGATACTGGTAGATCAGTAATGAAATCCATTGATAGGTGCGTCCAAGGCCTGTTGGGGATGGCCAGAGGTAAAGACGCCCTGCCGGACGAGTATGATCCACCTTAGAGCGAGCACAGGTAGGACATGCAGACACAAAATTCAACACCTCCTGGCGCCACTTAGGCCACCAGAACCGACGAGACACTAATTCAGAGGTTGCCTTACTACCTGGGTGTCCTGCCAGTGCGGAGTTATGGTGTTCTTTTAGTATCTCCAGGCGTAAATCTTCTGGCACAAACAGTTTACCCGAGGGGCAGGAGGCCGGGCGTCCCCTGAGCTTCAACACCCTCCCTCTAAACCTGAGTGTAATGCAGAGACCACCACCCCCTTTGCAAAATAGGCTCTGGAACATCATCATCACCCCCTCCAGGAAAACTTGAGACAATGCATCCGCCTTAGTATTTTTGCCCCGGGCGATAGGTTATTACAAAATTAAACCTAGTAAAAATAGCGACCAGCGAGCCTGTCTAGGGGTGAGGCGTTTAGCAGACTCCAGATATACTTAGTTTTTGTGATCAGTAATCACTGTGACGGGATGAACCGCCCCCTCAAAAAATGGCGCTACTCCTCTAAGGCCAACTTAATAGCCAAAAGTTCCCTGTTGCCAATGTCATAGTTCCTTTCTGCAGTAGATAATTTCTTGAAAGAAAGCACACGGACGCCATTCACCAGGGACGGGCCTGAGATAGTACCGCTCCCACCCCCACCTCTGATCGTCAACCTCTACAATAAAAGGAAGCGAGACATCTGGCTGTACGAGAATAGGAGCCGAGGTGAATCTTTCCTTCAGAGATGTAAAGGCAGTTTTGGCTGCATGTGACCATTTGGAAAAATCGGATCCCTTTCGGGTCATGTCCGTCAGTGGTTTGACCACCAAGGAATAGTTCTTTATAAACTTTCTATAAAATTGGCAAACCCCAGGAAGCGTTGCAATGCCTTCAGGTTCTCAGGCAGATCCCAGTCCATAATTGCCCGGACTTTCTCTGGATCCATGCGGAAACCTGAATCTGACAACACATACCCCAGAAATGGCAGTTCTTTTACGGCGAACACACATTTCTCTAATTTGGCAAACAATTTGTTGGCCCTTAATATCTGCAGCACTTGTCTCACATGGATCTTATGTGTATCCAGATCCGGAGAATAGACCAGGATGTCATCAAGATATATCACAACAAATCTCCTGATAAGGTGACTAAAAATATCGTTGACAAAATGTTGGAACACCGCCGGCGCATTAGTAAGACCAAATGGCATGACCAGATTTTCATAATGCCCTTCCGGAGTATTAAAAGCCGTCTTCCACTCATCCCCCTCTTTGATGCGAACCAGGTTATAGGCTCCTCTGAGATCAATTTTGGAGAACCATTTAGCACCAACAACCTGATTAAAGAGGTCGGGAATGAGAGGAAGAGGATAGGGGTCTCAGATAGTTATCCGGTTTAATTCCCGGAAATCCAGGCAAGGACACAGGCCCCCATCTTTCTTTTTAACGAAAAAGAACCCTGCAGCCACGGGTGAAGTAGAGGGTCTGATGTGTCCCTTAGCCAAACTCTCCGAAATATAATCTTTCATAGCCTTCCTCTCGGGCCGGAAAGATTGTATAACTGGGTTTTAGGTAGTTTTGCCCCAGGTAACAGATTAATTGGGCAATCATATGGACGATGAGGTGGTAACCCCTGACAACCCTTCTCAGAGAACACATCCATAAAATCTGACAAAAAGGAAGGTAGAGATGTTACAGAGAGTGTTGAGCACCTACTACTCAAGCAGTTGTCCTTACAATGTTCCTCCACTCCACAATCTCCCGG
The DNA here is from genome assembly GCA_033119425.1 of Bufotes viridis. Lineage (NCBI taxonomy): Eukaryota > Metazoa > Chordata > Amphibia > Anura > Bufonidae > Bufotes > Bufotes viridis. The sequence continues at coordinate 149,539,580 of CM065589.1, read as the reverse complement.
CCTGCCAATCCACCACTGGATTGTGAGTCACCAGCCAGGAAGCCCCAATACCATAGGAGCCGGAAGACCGTCCAGGACATAACAAGAGATATGCTCTTTATGGAGGTCCCCTACCTGCAGATGGATGTTATGGATGACCTGAGTTAACTCTCTCTGAGTAAGAGGGAAGGAGTCGATGGCAAAAATAGGAATAGTTCTGCGTACCGGTTCCGGAGTAAAACCCAGAGCCTGAGCAAACCATGAATCCACCAAGTTGACCCCGCCCACTGTCCAAAAAGACGGAACAGATCTCAGTCTTATTGCCCGCCACAGCGGTAGCGGACAACAAAAACTGAGACATGCGTATGGAGAAGCGAATACGCCCAGACTGTTATCCTCCGCACAGTCTGGGGACTCTAGTTTTCGGCGGCTCCTTTGTTTGTGATCTCTTGGGTTCTGAGGGACATACCTTCACAAAATGACCCCTCCCCCACAACGAAAACAAACCTCTGACCTATGGCGGACCTTAGGAGGATTCACCCGTCTAGTGGCGCCCCTATTTGCATTAGTTCGACTGGATCACAACAAACCGATCCCTGCCCTATAGAGGCCTCTGTAGAATTTAATAGTCTCTCCCTGAGTCGTCTGTCGATTCTTATGGACAGAGACATAGCAGCCTCAAGAGACCCAGGGACCTCGTATACCGCCAGCGCGTCTTTTAATTTTTCAGACAACCCCTGGCAGAACTGACTCCTAAGGGCCGAGTCGTTCCATAATGTATTAGTAGCCCACCTACGGAATTCGGAACAATATAGTTCAGCTGACCAGTTCTCTTGCCGAAGTCTACGTAGCTTAGATTCAGCCAGTGAGACCCTGTCCGGGTCATCATATACGAGACCCAAGGCTTCAAAAAACTCCTCCACAGATCGTAAGGCCGGAGAGTCTGATGGTAAGGAGAAAGCCCAAGCCTGCGGATCTCCTTGCAGGAGAGAAATTACAATGCCCACCCGTTGTTCCTCACCGCCGGAGGATCTAGGGCGTAACCTGAAGAACAATTTACAAGCTTCTCTGAAGGTTACAAATTGTTCTCTCCCTCCTGAGAACCTATCAGGAAAAGCCACTTTTGGCTCAGGAGTACCTTGGTTTCCCGTAGCAACGGTGGAACCCGAGGATTGCTGCTGCTGCTGCAGCACTGCTGCTTTTAATCCTGCCACTTCAAGGGATAACCCCTGTAATTGTTTCGCCAAAACCGTAACCGGATCCATAGTGGAACAGAAAAATACAAAGCAAAACAGCAAGCAAAAAAAAAAAAAAAAAGGAAATGTCACTTTTTTTTTTTTTTTTTTTAAAAGGCCAGATATACTGTCACGACCGCTATCCCAGCAGTGGTCGTGTCGCACCAGATGGAGGGGAAGGGGGACCCTTATCTACAGATGGGAAATAGAACGGCCACCCCTGACAAACCCTAAGCTGGCACCTGTCTGCCCTGATACCCTAGACGGGGTGTGAACCCGTGCGGCGAGCAGGATGCCTAAACCCTGAGTCACCCTCAGAAGACTAGACTGGGGAAAGGCAGATGCGAGCACTAGTCACCATCACTCATGTCTAGGAGAACAACAGGGGAAGACAGGGGAAGACAGCAACAAACAAACAATCTCCAGCAGAGATAGACTTATCCAGTCACGAGCAGAGAAGATGATCCCAATAATGACAGTCCACGCCAGACAAGAGCTCCACAGCAATACCATCAAACGATCTCCTTCAAAGGTCAGAATAGCACTGGAAATAAGGACTATATCTGGCAATGACTGCAAGTGAAACTGAAACTAATATAGTAGCTGGGAGTGGCAGACAGCATTCACCTGAGAAGAATGCCTACAAACTCCCAGTCAGGACAAAAAGGTTCACAAGGCAAAACCCGGATGACATACCCTGAACCACAGAGCAAACTCACAAGCTATCGCGAGTAGCAAGTCGCTGCGACCTTCTCTTCCCAGACCTATCTGGATCAGTCACAGTCGTGACATGAGCACCGAGCTGGGCACTCGGAGCTCAGCTCTCTGTCCTGGGGCAGGTCATGTGACGCTGGCCACATCACATGACCTTAGCCTCTGTGTATATAAGCAGGCAACCTGCTGGCCACAGGTTGCCTGTGATTCTGTTTTTTGGGCTACTTTGTACTTTGCTTATTGCTCTGAATTTGACCTCGGCGTGTTATTTGACCACTCTTCTGCTTCTCCCTTGGATTCTGACACGACCTCCAGCTTGTTATTCGTACGGTCTTTGCCTCTCCCTTGTACTCTGACTTGACCTCCGGCTTGTTACTCGTACTGTCTTGCCTCTCCCTTGCATTCTGACGTGACCTTTGTTGTGACCATTGCCAGTTTGTTTACCCACCTAGCCTGTTGTAAGCTCCTGCTGCCGCACGCCGTCCGTTACCTGTCTCTGCTTTTCTCTGTCCCTCCCGCACTTACTTGAGTTAGGGACAGCCGTCCAGTTGCGCGCCGTTACCTAGGACGGGTAAGTGCAAGTAGGCAGGGACCGATGCGTGGGTGGCAGTCTAGTGGGTGCACGCTCTCGCTCTCTCTGATTCTAGGGCGGCGTGACAGAGTAGAGGAGTGATAGACATTTGGGGGGAGGGGTTACCAGGAGCAATGTATAGTTTCCAGCCAAGTTGGATCTATACAAGAAGAAGCTGTAGTTTTTCTATTTTTTTTGCATGTGATTTCTAAATCAATCTCTGCCAGGGATGAAAATAGTGGTTTTGGTATATGTGGCATGATAGATTTTAAGAGGACCGAAAGGTCAGGGACATGCAACAGGTCAGAAACTCTACTTCCTGAGAGGGCATACCAAAACTTGTGACAGTTTCTGTTTCCCGATTTCAAGAAGTGGGGAAGGGTAGAGAGTGGTGCAAGTGGGGAAAGCTTGTTAAGGGACATCTGCAATGCCTTTGTTTTTCCACAATAGTAAACGGTGTTGCAGGTAAGATTACTAATTAAGGATTTCTTCTTCAAAAAATTGGGTTTAAGCCATAAGAGGTGTAAAAATTCTTCACCTATTAGGATCCGCTTTATATCAGCATATAACTTATCATTATTGGGTCTGGCCAAGTCTATCTACCTTTCTAATTGTATGGCATGGAGATATGTCTGAAGATCAGGAAGTGAGAGTCCACCTTTTGTGGACTTTCTAATGAGAAGGGGGTAGGGCAGGTGCGGTCTTTTATTGGACCATAGGAAGTTGCTAAAAGAATTTGTTGGACAATGGAATGGGTAGACATCTTAAAGTCTATAAGATCTGTGGAAGAACATATGTGATCAATAGGTTCTTTCTCCCAAACCAGGATAAAAAGGTGATCTTAATGGATTTCAAGAAATTCTTTATTTTAGTAAAGAGGGGGGGGGGAGTATTTCAGTTTGAAGAGCTGAGATGGATCAGATGGAATCATGACTCCCAAGTGCTTGACGGCATCTTTTGGCCCTTTTCCTTTTTTGATATTTTGAAAATGTAAAAGATGAAAAGTCTGCAAGAATTGAAAAAGAATTGATGAAAACATAAATATAATATAAGAGAAAACACCCAGGTGTCTAGAACAGACCTTGGAAATGCATCTATATAAAATGCTCAGAAAGGAATTGGTTAAGACGAGGATAACATTTGTCAGAGAAATTGAGTTCATAATATGTCTTTCTCTTTAGTGCAATTCTGGGTGTGGTGTGCATGTGTCCAAAGAACAGCCTTGAGGAATGATCGACAAAAGAAAGGGGGGCTATGCATAACGGTCAGTGGATGTCAGTAAATAGCTGCCTGTGTATAGATGTACGCTTCAGCGATATGAGGCATAAGAATGGATGTGTGATTAATAAGTCAGTGACAAGACAAAGGAAAGGACGAGGCTGAGTGTGTGAGGTTTGTAGAAAAAAAAGAATGTATATAAGGAATAGTTAACAGAAAGGCACTGACAATTAGAATGTGGAGTAAAAACATTTGTGTTTTATATCTTGTTATGTGTTTTAGGTGTTTTTATATAATGTTTTGGTGTTATTTTCTCTTGTTGGACAATTAAAAGAATTCAGTTGTGTGACGATAATGAAAATGCTTTCTATGAGTGTGTGAAATGGGCCCTTAGTATTGTCCTGTCTGTTTCTATGTTTGTATTGTTTATATGTTGTTTAATTGTTTTTTCATTGGTTACTAAAATGTCTTTTTTGTGTATACATATGTACTTGTCATATAACATGCTCTCATTGTGTGTGTGTATGAGTCTGTGTCAAGTATATTAAATATTACGTTTAATTGGATATGTTATTTTGTGAAGAAAGACTATTTGTTGTAATATTATGAAAGCTGGGTAATCCAGAACATCTGCAAACAAAATTAGATTCCGGGGGAATATGTGTTAATATTGTGTAAGTGATAAGTAATAAGTGTAACTGTTGCTGTATTGGGAGTTTAGTCAACAATCAAAGGTGTATGAACAGAGATTGTTGATTAAAAGGCTTATATTGTAAAGATTCCAACTAATGAAAAGATATTAAAACAAATGTATGTTTTTTGTCTCACCCTCTGATAAAAGGGATAATGTGTTATGTGTATATGTAAATGTAATAGAATTAAAAGGAATTGTGATATGTTTCAGTGTTATCTCGTGACAAAACCATTGAAAACAATTGGAAAAATATTGCTATCATTTATTTAATGTGTTAAGAGTGAAGTTGAGTACCATTATGAAGTGTAAATTGCCGTATGTATAATTTTTGTATGTGAACTGTTAATTGAGAATGATAATTTTTTTTTTTACTTTGGCAGGGGACAACTAAGGTTCCATTGGGCAATGTTTCTAAAAAGCAGTGTCGGACTGACAAAGTTATAATGGGACTTCCGTCTTTTTGTTTAATCCATTTGAAGCAGGGGTGGTGGGAAGTAAATTAAGTTTTAAAACTCAGTCCACCCATTAAAAACTCACTTTGCCAGAGAGCTATCCTGGACTAAAAGGTATGGACATATTCTGGACTGAATCAAGTTAGTTTTTATTCCATTTTCCCTAAGTGCAGGCAGTATCAGCTGGTTAACCGTGGTAGGCGTGGTAGCCATTCAAGACACAGCTTTTGGTGGCCTGCCACCCAACAAGAAAGACTTTATCCATGGGTCTGCCATGCCAGAAAAGGCCTTGCTGCTTGCACTACTGTTGTCTGGGGTGGACCTCAGAGGTAAATGTCTGCCAGAGGCTTCCTTCAATACACCAACCAACTTTTATATAATGACCTGCAGACCAGTAAGAGGAAGACTACTAAATGTCAAAGCTGCTCTCTTCAATAAGGTTTGAACTGTACTGAAATAATATCACGACCAGCGCACCGATCACAGACGTGTGACGCAAAGGGAGGGAAAAGGGGAAGCCCTGTTCAAGGGAGAGGGAAAGGTGGTGACCCCTATCTCACCTAGAAGCTGGCACCTGACTGCCCTGACGTCCCTAGACGGTTTTTTCACCCGTACACCAATCAGGTGCCTAAACCCTGGCTTTCCTTAAGCTGAGCCCTAAGTAGTGAATAGGGTGGTGGGAGCACTAGTCCTCACCACTAACACTAAGGGAAAACACCAGGGAGAGGACAGACAATACAGACAAAACATATAAGCCCAGGTGGGCGACAACAGTGGACAACAAAAGCCCAACAGGGATCCGGAGGGTAACGCTCTGGTATGACAACCAGGAAAAACAGCTAAACAGCTCCAGTGGGTCAGTATAGAAGTCCAGACAGGAAGCTCTATATCTGGCAACCAGAGAAGTGAGAAGGGGAATATAAGGAGGTTGGGAGGGACGGACAAGAAACAGCTGAGGAGAAGAAGCTACGGATCCCTGAGTGAGACAAAAACGATTGCGAGGCAAACACAGAAAGCTACCATTAAGTAACAGCGCGATCTTTAGACATAAAGCGCGCAGCCATCCACTGCGACTTCCTGACCCCGGGTATAACGGAGTCAGACGTGGCTTCTGACACCCTCGTGACAGTACCCCCCTTTCTACGAGTGGCCTCCGGACACTCAGGACCAGGTCTCTCAGGATGAGAGGCATGGAAAGCCCGAACTAACCTGTTGGCGTTTAACTCTGACGCCGGTACCCACATTCTTTCCTCGGGACCATAACCCCTCCAATGCACCAGATATTGAAGAGAGCGGCGGATCGGAAGAGAATCAGCAATTTTGGATATTTGAAACTCCAGATTACCATCAACAATAACAGTAGGGGGTGGTAGCGGTGACGGTTCTAGAGGTGCAACATACCTTTTGAGTAACAACTTATGGTAGACGTTATGGATTTTAAAAGTCTGAGGTAGCTCCAGGCGAAAAGCCACGGGGTTAATGATGGCTACTATTTTGTAAGGACCAATGAACCTAGGACCCAATTTCCAAGAGGGAACCTTTAACTTAATATTCCTAGTAGACAACCACACATAGTCATTCACTCCTAGGTCCGGATCCTGGCGAACGTTTCTTATCAGCCATGCATTTATATTTACCCCCCATATTTTTCAAGTTAGCTTGCACCTTCTGCCATACAGATGAAAGTGATGACGAAAACCGTTCCTCTTCGGGAACCCCTGATGACCCCCCTTCTTTGAAAGTACAGAATTGGGGATAAAAACCATATGCACCAAGAAATGGTGACTTGCCAGTGGATTCCTGACGGTGATTATTTATAGCAAACTCAGCTAACGGTAAGTATGATGACCACTCCTCTTGGTTTTCAGACACAAAACACCTTAGGTATGTCTCAAGGTTTTGGTTGGTACGCTCAGTCTGTCCTTTCGATTGAGTATGGAAAGCTGAGGAAAAGGACAAGTGTACCTCCAAACGGAAACAAAAAGCTTTCCAAAACTTAGAAATAAACTGGGTTCCCCGATCCGAAACAACATCGGAAGGGACCCCGTGAAGCTTCACGATTTCACTGATGAATACCTGAGCTAGAGTCTTAGCATTAGGTAGTGCGGGTAACGCAATAAAGTGTACCATTTTGCTAAACCTGTCCACTACTACCAAGATAACTGTTTTACCCGCAGATAAAGGTAAGTCAGTGATGAAATCCATTGACAGATGTGTCCATGGCCTTTTGGGAATGACAAGTGGCAATAAAGACCCTGCTGGACATGTATGAGAGACTTTAGCGCGTGCACAAGTAGAACAGGTAGACACAAAATCCATTACATCCTGACGCAACCTCGGCCACCAAAAACGATGAGACAGTAGCCCCAAGGTTGCTTTACTACCCGGGTGCCCAGCAGGTGCCGAATTATGATGTTCCTTTAATAATTCGAGACGCAGGTTTAACGGTACAAACAATTTCTCTGAGGGACAAGAGACCGGGGCGTCCGCCTGGGCCTCTAACACCTTTCCCTCCAGAACAGAGTGTACAGTAGAGACAACCACTCCTCTTTGTAGAATGGGTACTGGATCACCCACATTACCCCCCTCCAGGGAAACTACGAGATAATGCATCTGCCTTGGTATTTTTTGCCCCAGGACGATAGATGATGATAAAGTTAAACCTGGTAAAAAATAGAGACCACCTAGCTTGTCTAGGGGTGAGACGCTTAGCTGATTCAAGGTACAGAAGGTTTTTGTGGTCTGTAATCACTGTGACGGGGTGGATTGCCCCTCTAAAAAGTGACGCCATTCCTCAAACGCTAGTTTAATAGCTAATAGTTCCCTATTGCCAATATCATAGTTCCTTTCCGCTGCAGATTGTTTTTTAGAAAAGAAAGAGCAAGGACGCCATTTGCCAGGAGACGGACCCTGAGACAGTACAGCCCCCGCTCCCACTTCTGACGCCAACTACTTCAACAATAAAAGGCTGGGAGACATCCGGTTGGATTAGTACAGGTGCCGAGGTAAACCTCCCCTTTAGAGAGGAAAATGACATTTTAGCGGCATCAGACCATTTAGAAAAATCAGTCCCCTTCCTAGTCATGTCAGTAAGGGGTTTGACAATCACAGAATAGTTTTTAATAAACTTTCTATAGAAATTTGCGAAACCCAAGAACCGTTGCAGTGCTTTAAGGATCTCAAGAAGATCCCAATCTAAAATTGCCTGGACCTTCCCAGGATCCATACGGAAACCTGAAGCAGACAATAGATATCCCAGGAACTGTATCTCCTGAACGACGAAGACACACTTTTCAATCTTCGCATATATTTTATTTGTGGTCAGGGCTAGGTTGGTGAGCGTGAACCTACCCCTAACCACAGTGGCTGAGGTGTGCCGGGAGCCACGGTCGTGGGTAGGCCAAGAAGGGGGCATACCCTAAGAGAGAGAAAATGAAGAAAAAAGGGGTGGGAGGGAGGGGCACGCAGCCGGAGCGGTGAAGGTATGGGAAGAGATGGGAGGAATAAATACAGCAGGCCCCTCCCACAAATACAGGCTGCCAATCAGTCTTACCTATTTGTGGTCAGGGCTAGGTTGGTGAGCGTGAACCTACCCCTAACCACAGTGGCTGTGGTGTGCTGGGAGCCACGGTCGTCGGTAGGCCAAGAAGGGGGCAAAAGACACAAGGTAGGATGCAACTTGAATTTATTAACCATTTTACAAAGCCAAGTAACAAAACGCCTGAGAAATCTCTACCTGTGGGTCCGGTATATATCTGGCGAAGCATGATGAGCGCCAGCGCCCCATGGACCGGATAATGTGTGCGGAACGTTGTGCTTATAGGCCGCGGAGGCCGCCCCAATCCTAAATGAATGTCCCGAAATGTTCCTGGAATCGAGTCCCATGCCTTGGATCAATGAACGGATGCATCCTATGAATTTAGACGTGGTCAGAGGTTTGCCCTCCCAAGGAAGTAAGGGCCCTTCTGGGGGTAAAGAAATGAGGAACTTGAGCAATTGTTGTAGAACCCCAACTGGAGACCACTGATTCCCTGACGGGTAGAACCTGACCTCCGCTGGGGGACCTGTCTGGTTGGTTTTGGAGATAGGCAGTTGCAGGATGAAATAATTATCAACCCCTACCAAGTGCTGCTTCATGGGAAAGTTAACTTGCCCTGGACTGATTGAGAATTCCCCGGGACTGAGGAAGCCGTAGAAGCTTAAATACATAGCTGCTTTAATTACTATGCTTGGAAAGGGCCCAAAAGGACAACCGTCTAGGGCCGTAGACAGAGCCCAAAACAACCCCCCGAAACCGGCTGCCTGTTGGAACGAGACCTGGGCCCTACCTTCTGCAAACCCCGAAGGGCTGCTTTGACAGCCTACTGAATAAGGATCCAACACCTGAAAAACAACCCCTGCGTGACCAGCTGACCGAAAACCGGCACCCCCAGGTGGACCAGGGACGGACGGCCCTGGGCGAACCAGGAGCTGGCGGACTGAGCGAACCAGACCAAGAAGAACTAGTGGACAGATGGACCCAAAAACAAACGGGCCGAGGAGAGCCAGGGAACAGACAGACCTGGGCGATCCAGGAGACACACAGACCTGGGCGATCCAGGAGACACACAGACCTGGGCGATCCAGGGAATAGACAGACCTGGGCGATCCAGGAGACACACAGACCTGGGCAATCCAGCGAATAGACAGACCTGGGCGATCCAGGAGACACACAGACCAGAGCGGACCAGGAGACACAGCGACCTGGGCAATCCAGGAGAAACATAGACCTGGGCGATCCAGGAGACATACAAACCTGGGCGATCCAGGAGACACACAGACCTGGGCGAACCAGGGGACACACAGACCTGAGCGAACCAGGGGACACACAGACATAGGCAAACCAGGGGACCCACAGACCTGGGTGTACCAGAAGACACAGACAAGGACGACTAAGACACACAAAGACCTGGGCGAACCAGGGGACACACAGATCAGGAAAAAACAGGATGAACCTGGGTGTACCAGGGGACGTGCAGGCCCGGGAGAACCGGGCGAGAGATAGACCCAGAGTGAATACCAACACCAACGGTAGGATACGCAATAAACCGGTGTTTATGATTCCCTTTTCCTTCCTGAAAAACCCTACAAGAAACCCTGGCAGGCCTCCCAAAACCAGAGGCCCCAGAGTGTCTCAAACAAATAAAATTTAACAAGCAAGGAAAGAGGTCCGTGACTGACACTCCCCCCTCCTTTGATGAATAATATAACCGGTATAACAAAGCGATACCTGGGAGGTCCAGGAGAGCTGAGACGCAGAGGTACTAACGGCCAACCAGAATCTTAACAAGAACCCAGATGGAGGCGCGAGTCCAGAAAGAGAAGCAGGTTGACCGGGGCAACCTTGACCTAAAAACGGATGACAATACCACTGAACATGACCCATTTCCTTCTTATTAGCCCCAGGACCAAGTTAAACTCCACATGACATAATTGAGAAACCCAAGTACGTTATTATGTAAACCCCCACAACATGCTCCTGGCGGAGAGAGGATAACCCATGTGTAATAAGGAGCTAGGTATATCCACTAACAGTTCCCCTGAACACCACAAGGGGCAGAGCACACCGAGCAGTTGGTGGCAGCGAGGAGGAGACCCATACCCAGCCGGATCGATCCCCTCTCCACCGGCAACAAGCAACAGACATGAACAAACGTGCCGCTGGACGCAAGGGCCGAACACTGAAAGCGGTGCCGCCGTGCAGGAGACAGAGAATGAGGGGGAGCCGGAGGTCTGCTGAGGAACGAACGCGCAGACCGCAGCTCCCCTTAACAGCTTACCGAGCGCGGATCACACAGCGGGGGGAGACAGCCACAGGCGTTGTCAGGGCAACCAAGGGAGCTACCGCTGAAGAGAGGAAGCACGACGCAGTCAGAGCATGCAGCCAGAGCGGTAAAGGTATGGGGAGAGATGGGAGGAATAAATACAGCAGGCCCCTCCCACAAATACAGGCTGCCAATCAGCCTTACCTATTTGTCCGTAGGACCTGCAGTACCTGTCTGACATGTACCTCGTGTGTTTTTAGATCAGACGAATAAATTAAAATATCATCTAGGTATATCACCACAAACCTGCCGATAAGATCACTAAAAATATCATTAACGAAATGTTGGAAGACAGCAGGAGCATTGGTCAGACCAAAAGGCTTGACTAGATTTTCATAATGCCCCTCAGGGTGTCTTCCACTCATCCCCTTCCTTGATACGAATCAAATTGTAGGCCCCCCTAAGATCAAATTTGGAGAACCGCCTAGCACCCGCAATCTGATTAAACAGGTTAGGAATGAGAGAAAGAGGGTATGGGTCTCGGATGGTTATCTGGTTTCGCGGAAATCCAGGCAAGGACGCAGGCCCCCATCTTTCTTTTTAACAAAGAAAAACCCTGCAGCCACGGGTGATGAAGAGGGTCTGATGTGTCCCTTAGCCAGACTCTCGGATATATAATCTTTCATGGCTTGTCTCTCGGGACCAGAAAGATTATATAACCTGGTCTTGGGTAATTTTGCATCGGGAATCAGGTTAACCGGGCAATCATAAGGACGGTGACCAACCAGGGAAGACCCAATACCACAGGAAAGGGAAGGCCCTCCAGAACATAACATGAATGACACTCGTTATGGTGGTCCCCTACCCAAAGGTGTAAGTTATGGACAATATGAGTAAGGTTTCTCTGAGACAGAGGAGTAGAGTCAATCGCGAATATGGCAATAGGTCTCTGTAGCGTACAGAAAGACAAACCCATAGTCTGGGCAAAATGGGCATCTATCAAATTAAACCCTGTTCCACTGTTTAGAAAGAAAGAAATAGTCTCCGTCTTATCACCAAAAACAACAACCGCTGGCAACACAAATTGAGACGTTCGTATGGAGGAAACGTATACCCCCCGGCTGACATCCTCCACACAGCCTGGGGTTAGTAGTTTTCCGACGGTCGTTTGTTTTTGGGTATGGAAGGACAGACATTAATGAAATGACCCCTCCCCCCCCAGAAAAAACAAACCCCATGCCTACGGCGAGCCTCAGGAGGACAGACCTGACGAGTAGTTCCTCCTAGCTGCATGGGTTCGTCTAGGTCCGTACAGACTAGCTGCAGCTTGGGAGGTGTTACTAATTGCTCAGGATTTTTCATTCTGTCCCTAAGACGTCTATCTATTCTGATAGAAAAGGACATAACAGCATCAAGGGAAAAGGGGGTCTCATACAGCGCAAGCGCATCCTTAACCCTTTCGGATAAACAAGAGCAGAACTGACTCCTGAGAGCCGGATCGTTCAACTGAGTATCCATAGCCCACCTACGAAACTTTATGCAATACTCCTCTGCTGGCCGATCTCCCTGTGGGAGTCTCCGTAACTTCGACTCAGCTAGGGCGACTCGGTCAGGGTCATCATATATGAGACCTAAGGCCCCAAAAAATCCATCCACTGACCCGAGAGCCTGGGAATCAGTGGGTAAAGAGAATGCCCAGGATTGCGGGTCCCCGTGTAGCAGGGAAATAATAATCCCCACCCGCTGTTCTTCATTACCAGAGGAGTAGGGGCGAAGCTTAAAATATAACTTACAGGCCTCACGGAATGTCACAAATGTGTCCCTTCCCCCAGAAAATCTGTCAGGAAGAACAACCTTGGGTTCCGGAGCAACCTGGTTACCTATAGCAACCGCTGGGCTTGCGGTCTGCCGCAATTGCTGCTGCTGCTGGAGGACCGACGCCTTCAATCCTGCCACCTCCAAAGACAGGCCTTGAAGTTGCTTTGTCAAAGCAACAATAGAATCCATACTGGATTCTAAATAGGCAGAAAGTGAGGAAGAGAGAAAAAAAAAACATTTTTTTTTTCCACCTACACAAAATAAGGGCCAGATATAATATCACGACCGGCGTACCGATCACAGACGTGTGACCTAAAGGGAGGGAAAAAGGGAAGCCCTGTTCAAGGGAGAGGGAAAGGTGGTGACCCGTAACTCACCTAGAAGCTGGCACCTGACTGCCCTGACGTCCCTAGACGTGTTCTTTACCCGTACGCCGATCACGTGCCTAAACCCTGGCTTTCCTTAAGCTGAGCCCTAAGTAGTGAATAGGACGGTGGGAGCACTAGTCCTCACCACTAACACTAAAGGAAAACACCAGGGAGAGGACAGACAATACAGACAAAACATATAAGCCCAGGTGGGCGACAACAGTGGACAACAAAAGCCCAACAGGGATCCGGAGGGTAACGCTCTGGTACAACAACCAGGAACAACAGCTAAACAGCTCCAGTGGGTCAGTATAAAAGTCCAGGCAGGAAGCTCTATATCTGGCAACCAGAGAAGTGAGAAGGGGGAATATAAGGAGGTTGGGAGGGATGGACAAGAAACAGCTGAGGAGAAGAAGCTACGGATCCCTGAGTGAGACAAAAAGGATTGCGAGGCAAACACAGAAAGCTACCATTAATTAACAGCGCGATCTTTAGACATAGAACGCGCAGCCATCCACTGCGACTTCCTGACCCCAGGTATAACGGAGTCAGACGTGGCTCCTGACACCCTCGTGACAAATTACCCTGGGTTCACACCTGAGCGTTTCTGAGACGCGCGTTTTACGCGCGTTTTTGTCGCGGGTATTACAGCGCGTTTTTGCAAATAGGAAATAGTTCGTGACTCTGGAGACCAATTGAAAATGACATATCTACACTTTAACGCGTGTTAAACGCGCGTTCCCATTGAAGTCTATGGGTGCAAACGCACGACAAAACGCCCCAAAGAAGCTCAAGAACTTCTTTGAGCGTAGGGCGTTTTACAGCGCGTTAAAACGCGCTGTAAAACGCTCAGGTGAGAACCATGCCCATAGGGAAACATGAGTTTTCTCCTGTTGAGCGTTCGAACGCGCTGTAAAACGCGCAAGTGTGAACTGAGGGTTATGGCTACAACAGAAAAAAGACTCTGAAACCGGCACTTAGAATTATGAATAAAAATAAGGAATGCACATGGAAGGTTATTTTAGAGGTCCAAACTATGGACACATACATGTACATGAAGCCTAAGTTTCACATAGAAGAACTCAAGTGTAAAATGTTCTCTTGCTGAAGAAACTCATGATCACTAGCAGCCGTTGACTGCAGTTACAGAACCATAAAGCAGTACTGAGCTAGGATAAGACTTTGGAGATTTCTTCTTTATTTAGAATCACACGTGGGTCACTAACTTTGCAATTCCATCGCTGACAATATATTTCATTCCATCTGATAATGACTGAATTCCCATTGTGATAGGTGCAGTTATTTTTCGCTTTACTGCATAATTTAACTGTGAGAAACAGACCTGCTGTGTTCTAAAGAGTACTCCTGCCCTGTATTCAATCATTTAGCTAAATCTGATTGTTTCAGAAGACACTTGCCCTTCTGTAGAAAACAAATCAACACTATCCAAGGGTCCAGAGCGCTCTTGATTGCAAGACAGCAATAGGAGGAGTGTTGTAACTTGCCGCACGGTCCTTTGCTGGGTTAACTCTATAGATGTTTTGCTTCATTGTAAATGACTGCAAGAGAGACAGAAAACAGTGATTGTACCTGTAAAATAATTTTCAGTTCTGTCTTTTATTTACATAATGCATGGTGATCATAACACCATAGCATTAGTCTTTAATGAAGCTCAAGACACAGTAGAATGTTTCATGTGTAGGGTTGAGCGAACCCGAACTGCATAGTTCGGGTTCGTACCGAATTTTGGGGGGTTCGGGACCCAGACACGAACCTGAACATTTTCATAAAAGTTGTTCGGTAATTCTTCCCGCTTTCTGAAGGACTGCACAGCAGCCAATCAGCAAGCGTTTTACTTCTTTGCCCTAAGAAGCCATCACAGACATGCCTACTAATGGCATGGTTGTGATTGGCTGAGTGCAGCATGTGACCCAGCCTCTATTTAAGTTGAAGTCACGTAGCGCCACACATCACTCTGCTCTTCTCAGTGTAGGGATAGGATGCTGTCGCTTCATTGAGGGACAGATTAGGGAAGAAATCTGCAGAACCTGTTGTACATTAATCCACAAGATACAGCAAATAGAGGGAGGGAGCTTCAGCAATCCTACATTTCTGTACCCAGCCACTGCCAAGGAATTTTTTTTTTAAAACCATCTGTTACAGAGGTGGGGTTTTGTTGTGGGGAAAAAAGCAATATTCCTGCTTCACAAAGCAGTTGTGCATACAGCGTACAAATACATATTTAATATTTCTGCAGGGAAATAGTGCATCAGTGTGTTTCAGGGACAAAAAATTTTATTCTTGGTCCACAAAACAGTTTGAAATACACCGTCCAAATACACATTTGACATTTCTGCCGTGAAATAGAGCTTCAGTGTATTTTTGGGAAAAATAGAAGTATTTCTGGTCCACCAGGGGAAAAAAGCAATATTCTTGCTTCACAAAGCAGTTGTGCATACAGCATAGAAATACCAACGTTTTTCTGTTTTATTAAAATAATCCTTGTTCTGGGTCCACAAACCACTTGTGCATACAGCATATAAATATCAACATTTTATTAATAGCGGTGAAATACTGCTTTTCTGTGTTTTATTAAAAAAAATCCTTGTTCTGGATCCACAATCCACTTTTGCATAAACTGTAGAAATAGCTACATTTTATTAATAGCAGTGAAATACAGATTTTCTGTGTTTTATTGAAAAAATCCGTGTTCTGGGTCCACAAACCACTTTTGCATAAACTGCAGAAATAGCTACGTTTTATTAATAGCAGTAAAATAGTGATTTTCTGTGTTTCATTGAAAAAATCCGTGTTCTGGGTCCACAAACACTTTTGCATAAACCGTGGAAATACCAACATTTTATTAATAGCAGTGAAATACTGCTTTTCTGTGTATTATTAAAAAAATCCTTGTTCTGGGTCCACAAACCACTTTTACATAAACCGTGGAAATACCAACATTTTATTAATAGCAGTGAAATACTGCTTTTCTGTGTATTATTAAAAAAAATCCTTGTTCTGGGTCCACAAACCACTTTTGCATAAAATGTAGAAATAGCTACATTTTATTAATAGCAGTGAAATGCTGCTTTTCTGTGTTTTATTGAAAAATCCTTGTTCTTGGTCCACAAACCACTTGTGCATACAGCGTACAAATGTCCCTTCCCTGCACAACCAATTGGAGGATAAAATCAAGTGTGCGCTGCGCAACGGCATCTGCGGCAAGGTCCACATAACCACAGATACATGGACCAGTAAGCACGGCCAGGGCCGCTATATCTTCCTAACTGCACACTGGATAAACGTAGTGGTGGCTGGGCCCGAGGCGGATAGCGGTTTGGCACATGTCCTTCCACCACCGAGGATCGCAGGGCATTATTCTTTGCCTCCTGTTGCCTCCTCCTCCTCCTCTTCTACCACCCCCACATCCAGTCATCGAAAGAACCTCACCCCCAACTTCAGCACAGCCAGGGGTAAACGTCAGCAGGCGATTTTAAAACTCATATGTTTGGGTGACAACCACACACCGCACAGGAGCTTTGAAGGGGCATAGAACAACAGACCGATGAGTGGTTGCTGTCAGAGAGCCTCAAGCCCGGCCTGGTGGTGTGCGATAATGGGCGAAATCTCGATGCAGCTCTGGGACTAGTCGGTTTGACGCACATCCCTTGCCTGGCGCATGTGCTGAATCTGGTGATGCAGAAGTTTCTTAAAAACTACCCAGACATAGTCATAGCTGCTGCTGAAAGGGTCTATCTGTGCTCGCTTTTGCCGTTCTCACCATGCTGCTGCTCGCTTGTCTGCACTGCAGCATAACTTCGGCCTTCCAGCTCACCGCCTCATATGCGACTTGCCCACCAGGTGGAACTCCACCTTGTATATGCTGGGGAAACTGTGCGAGCAGCAGCAGGCGATAGTGGAGTTTCAGGCTGCAGCACGCACGGGTCAGTCGCTCTGCGGATCAGCACCACTTCACCACCAGTGACTGGGCCTGCATGCGAGACCTGTGTACCTTGTTGCAGTCTTTTGAGTACTCAACCAACATGGCCAGTGCTGATGACGCCATTGTTAGCATTACAATACCACTTCTATGTCTCCTTAAAAAATCAATTACGTTGATGATGGAAGATGATGTGGCAGAGGAGGAGGAGGAAGAGAGGGCATTTCACAGGGTTTCAGGTCAGTCATTCCGAAGTGGCTCAGAGGGTGGGTTCCTGCACC
This sequence comes from Bufotes viridis, assembly GCA_033119425.1. Lineage (NCBI taxonomy): Eukaryota > Metazoa > Chordata > Amphibia > Anura > Bufonidae > Bufotes > Bufotes viridis. The sequence goes on along the minus strand of CM065589.1, from coordinate 149,522,506 downwards.
AGCAGAGGCCAGGTACACATGTGGCCAGCCAGGGCACAGTTCTGGCGGACGAGAAAGAGGAGGTAGAGGAGAAGGAGGAACCGGGTTCATTGCAGGGTGGCACCCAACGCAGCTCAGGGCCATCACTGGAGCGTGGCTGGGGGGATACGGAGGACACATACGATACACCACCTACAGAGGACAGCTTATCCCTACCTCTGGGCAGCCTGGCACACGAGTGACTACATGCTGCAGTGCCTGCGCAACGACAGCAGAGTTGCCCACATTGTAACTTGTGCTGACTACTGGGTTGCCACCCTGCTGGATCCCCGGTACAAGGACAACGTGCCCAACTTAAATCCCGCACTTGAGTGTGATAGGAAGATGCGCGAGTACAAGCGCACGCTGGTAGACGCGCTCCTGACGGCATTCCCAACTGACACGGGGGGGACAAGTGGAAGCACAAGGCGAAGGCAGAGAAGGAGGAGGAGGAGCAAGAGGTCGCTAACGCAGCTGTGTCATGGCCAGCTCCTCAGAAGGCAGGGTTAGCATGGCCGACATGTGGAAATTTTTGTCACCGCGCCACAGAAACCTGCACCACTAGCTGATACGAAACGTCTTAGCAGGAGGCAGCATTTGAACAACATGGTGGAACAGTACATGTGCACATGCCTCCACATACTGACTGATGGGTCTGCCCCATTCAACTTCTGGGTCTCTAAATTGTCCCCATGGCCTGCGCTTGCCCTTTATGCCTTGGAGGTGCTGGCCTGCCCTGCAGCCAGTGTATTGTCTGAACATGTATTGAGCACGGCAGGGGGCGTTATTACAGACAAACGCAGCCGCCTGTCCACAGCCAACGTGGACAAGCTCATGTTCATTAAAATGAACCAGGCATGGATCTCACAGGAATTGTCTGTACCTTGTACAGAATAGACATTTATAACCGCCTCAACCATACATTCTTGTACTCCAGTGCACTTATTCATTGAATCCTTTTTTTATTTGTACCATTATTTCGGGGGCTACCCCAATTTGAATGAACCTCTCCTCAGTGTGGGTGCCTGCGGTGATCTAAATTACTGAAAATGGCCTGTTGCTTTGGTGGGTGACATGAAGCTTGTTTTGCCGTGCATTGACCTCTCTCCTTTGTCTGGGTGTCGGCGGTCTACATTTATGATAATCGCCTGTTGCTTTGGTGGGTGACATTAACCTCTTTTTGCCGTGCATTGACCTTTCCTCTGTCTGGGTGCCAGGGGCCTACATTTATGATAATCGACTGCTGCATTGCTGGGTGACATGAGGCCTGTTTTGCTGTTACGTGACCTCTCTCCTCTGTCTTGGTGCCAGGGGCCTAAATTACTGAAAATGGCCTGTTCCATTGCTGGATGACATGAAGCCTGTTTTGCTGTTACGTGACCTCTCTCCTTTGTCTGGGTGACTGCGGCCTAAATTACTGAAAATGGCCTGTTGCTTTGGTGGGTGACACGAAGCCTGTTTTGCTGTTACGGGACCTCTCTCCTCTGTCTGGGTGCCTGTGGCCTACATTAATGATAATCGCCTGTTCCATTGCTGGGTGACATGAAGCCTGTTTTGCTGTTACAGGACCTCTCTCCTCTGTCAGGGTGCTAGGGCCTAAATTACTGGAAGTGGCTTGTTCCATTGCTGGATGACATTAACCTCTTTTTGCCGTGCATTGACCTCTCCTCTTTCTGGGTGCCAGGGGCCTACATTTATGATAATCGACTGCTGCATTGCTGAGTGACATGATGCCTGTTTTGCTGTTACGTGATCTCTCTCCTCTGTCTGAGTGCCAGGGGCCTAAATTACTGAAAATGGCCTCTTCCATTTCTGGGTGACATGAAGCCTGTTTTGCCGTGCATTGCCCTCTCCTCTGTCTGGGTGCCAGGGGCCTACATTTCAGATAATCGCCTGTTGCTTTGGTGGGTGATATTAACCTCTTTTTGCCATCCAATGACCTCTCCTCTGTCTGGGTGCCAGGGGCCTACATTTATGATAATCGACTGCTGCATTGCTGGGTGACATGCATGTTTTGCTGTTACTTGATCTCTCTCCTCTGTCTGGGTGCCAGGGGCCTAAATTACTAAAAATGGCCTGTTCCATTGCTGGGTGACATGAAGCCTCTTTTGCCGTGCATTGCCCTCTCCTCTGTCTGGGTGCCAGGGGCCTACATTTCAGATAATCGCCTGTTGCTTAGGTGGGTGATATTAAACTCTTTTTGCAGTCCAATGACCTCTCCTCTGTCTGGGTGCCAGGGGTCTACATTTATGATAATCGACTGCTGCATTGCTGGGTGACATAATGCCTGTTTTGCTGTTACGTGACCTCTCTCCTCTGTCTGGGTTCCAGGGGACTAAATTACTGAAAATGGTCTGTTCCATTGCTGGGTGACATGAAGCCTGTTTTGCCGAGCATTGACCTCTCCTCCGTCTGGGTGCCAGGGGCCTACATTTCAGATAATCGCTTGTTGCTTAGGTGGGTGATATTAAACTCTTTTTGCCGTCCAATGACCTCTCCTCTGTCTGGGTGCCAGGGGTCTACATTTATGATAATCGACTGCTGCATTGCTGGGTGACATGATGCCTGTTTTGCTGTTACGTGACCTCTCTCCTCTGTCTGGGTGCCAGGGGACTAAATTACTGAAAATGGTCTGTTCCATTGCTGGGTGACATGAAGCCTGTTTTGCCGAGCATTGACCTCTCCTCCGTCTGGGTGCCAGGGGCCTAACATTTCTGAATATCACCTGTTCCATTGGTGGGTGACATTAACCAATTTTTGCCAGTGATAAGCCACAGCTGTGCATTGCTGGCAGGAAACCAAATTTTGTAAAAACGTATGTTACTGATCAAAAGATACATGACTACTGACTACAAAACGCACGATGGTAGACACGCTGCTGATGGCATTCCCACCTGACGCCTCCCCAACCTCCTATTCCACCTCCTCCTCCAAATTGCCAATTAATATTGTTTCGTTTTTAGTTATTTTATTTTATGTTATTTCCCTATACACATTTTTTTGCAGGGCACTTACCCATATTTTGCTACCTTCTGCAGCCCTCTAGCCCTTTCCAGGGCTATTTTACAGCCATTTTAGTGCCCAAAAGTTCGGGTCCCCATTGACTTCAATGGGGTTCGGGGTCAAGTTCGGATCACGAATCCGAACATTTCCATGAAGTTCGGCCGAACTTCTCGAACCCGAACATCCAGGTGTCCGCTAAACTCTATTCATGTGTATATGAAGGACACAGAAGTCATCCGCTACATGGCAACATTGGTTAAATGTATCTGCAATGGTAGCAGCAGCTATCAGTTCTGATGAGGGATAAGATACCATTCCTGCATGAGACATGAGCAATGCTGTAAACTGGAGGGCAGTGGTGGGACAAGAAATATTTTGATGTTCAAGGTAGGGGTTTCAGGATCTGCTCCACGAATCTTCACTTCCCTTAAGTAAAATATAATAGCTGTTGGATGAAAATTATGCATTTAATTGCCTCCTGTCTCCTGCTTTCTCCACAAATATATAATATACTACTTATTTCCCTCCACCTCAATTTTCTCCCTCTTGTCCTGCATTTGAATGTAGATCTAAAGGCAAAGATTTTTAATCTTTATGTTGTGCAACATTTTCATTGAGCCCTAGGTGCCTGACTACTCGGCTTGGCTTTTTTTTTTTTTTTTTTCTCAACTCGGCTGTCTTGGGAGCATGTTACAGTCACATATGTAGCCACAATCACAGTCACTTATGTAGTCAAGGTCACCATCAAGATAGTATAGGCAGGATTAAAGGGTTGTCTCATGAAAATATTCTCCATTTTTCAAACCAGCAGCTTGGTCTGAATACTTTTATAAATACATGTAATGAAAAAAATAGTATAGCCACTGAGTTATTCAATAAAATGTATCTGTATAGTGCCACCTGCTGTTTGTTCTCTCCCATAATTCTCTGTCCACCTTGTTGAAGTGGACGCATATGCTCAGTTCCATCCTGCAACTGCCACTAGCTGGATCTACTGTTAAAAGTTGTGACAGTTACAGGGAGAAAGCTGCAATAGAAAGGACATACCCGCTGAGCTACAACAGAAAATAAATCTAGCAAACCAATTGGAGTAATGAGTGGGGAGATCTCTGGATCCATGTGAAGTACAGGGCTCATTCTAGCTTTGTTAGTGATTTTCATGTACTATATGATGTCTCATTAATATTATTTACAGTATTCGTGGGATGACCCCTTTAAACACTTCCAGACCAGGCAATTGACCCCCTTCCTGACCAGGCCTAATTTTGCAACTCTGACATGTGTCACTTTATTTGGTAATAACTTTGGAACTCTTTTACTTATCCAAGCCATTCAGAGATTGTTTTCTCGTGAAACATTGTACTTCATGTTAATGGTAAATTTGAGTCAATATGTTTTACCTTTATTTATAAAAAAAAAATCAAAAAGCTAATGAAAGTTAACCAGTTCAGAAGTCACTTTGTGGGGCTTACATAATAGAACCAACTCATAAATGACTCAATTTTAGAAATGACACCCCTCAAACTATTCAAAACTGGTTTTTGAAATGTTGTTAACCCTTTAACAGAAATGAAAGCAAAATAGAGGTAAAATTTCAAAATGTCACTTTTTTGCAGATTTTCCATTTTAATCAATTTTTTCCTGGAACACATCAAGGGTTAACAACTAAACAAACCTCAATATTCTTTTACCTTGATTCAGCAGTCTCCAGAAACACCCCATATGTGGTCGTATACCGCTGTTTGGGCACACGGCAGGACAGAAAGAGCGTCATATGGTTTTTGGAGGGCAGATTTTGCTGGAATGGTCTTTGGGTACCATGTTGCATTTGAAGAGGTCCTGGGTTAACCCCACAGTGAAAACCCCCAAAAACTGACCACATTTAAACTACACTACCCAAGGAATTTTTAAGGGGTGTAGCGAGCACCTAACTCAACAGCTGTTTCATAGAATTTTTAATACTTGTGTGTGAAAAAAAAAGAGGTACCACACAAGAGATAACAAGAGAATCTCTCCCCCCTCCCCAATTTGCTACCCACTTTCTCCTGAATATAGCAACATCCCAATTGTGGTCGTAAACTGTTATTTGGGGATATGCCAGGGCTCAGAAGGGAAGGAGTGGCATCTGGATTTTCTAACATGGAATTTTCTGTCATGGTTTTTAAGAGCAATAACTTTTTATTTTTTGTTGAATGAGTTGCGTGAGGGCTTATTTTGTGCTAGACAAGCTGTAGTTTTTATTGGCACCATTTTGGCATACATTTAGGTTTCTGGTTGCTTTTTATCTAATTTGTGGGAGGTGAAGTCACAAAAAAGCTGTGTGGTGTCATTTTTCTATTTTTATTTTTTTACACCGCTTACTTGATGGGGTAGATCATGTGATATCTTTATAGATCCAGTCATTACAGACGCAACAATATCAAATATGTTTATTGTTATTGTTTATGTTTTTACGTTTTACACAATAAAAACATTTTTAGAAAAAAAATCATGTTTTCATGTTGCCATTTTCTTAGAGCCATATTTTTTCATTTTTCTGGGATGATTATTCAATCAGGTGGGAGTGTCATATAAGTGTATATAAGTCTTCGTTTTAAGTATTTTTGTATGTCTTGATGAAGGGCTAGAGATGACATAGCCGAAGCGTCACAGCAACTTTGTCCACTTTTTGATGTCTAGATTTTAATGGAAGTTAAATAAAGTCGATTGCACATTGAGCTGGATCCTACTTGTTATTTTGGATTTTGCATCTGACCACGTCCAGGTCTGTTTTTCCGTGTCTCCACCAAAAGGTTGAGGTGGGAGCTGCAGTGATTTTGATCTTGCCAGCCAAGTATTCTCCATTTTCAAACCAGCAGCTTAGGTCTGAATACTTTTATAAATACATGTAATGAAAAAAATAGTATAGCCACTGAGTTATTCAATAAAATGTATCTGTATAGTGCCACCTGCTGTTTGTTCTCTCCCATAATTCTCTGTCCACCTTAGTTGGAAGTGGGCTGCATATGCTCAGTTCCATCCTGCAACTGCCACTAGCTGGATCTACTGTTAAAAGTTGTGACAGTTACAGGGAGAAAGCTGCAATAGAAAGGACATACCCGCTGAGCTACAACAGAAAATAAATCTAGCAAACCAATTGGAGTAATGAGTGGGAGATCTCTGGATCCATGTGAAGTACAGGGCTCATTCTAGCTTTGTTAGTGATTTTCATGTACTATATGATGTCTCATTAATATTATTTACAGTATTCGTAGGATGACCCCTTTAAACACTTCCAGACCAGGCAATTGACCCTCTTCTGACCAGGCCTAATTTTGCAACTCTGACATGTGTCACTTTATTTAGTAATAACTTTGGAACTCTTTTACTTATCCAAGCCATTCAGAGATTGTTTTCTCGTGAAACATTGTACTTCATGTTAATGGTAAATTTGAGTCAATATGTTTTACCTTTATTTATAAAAAAAAATCAAAAAGCTAATGAAAGTTAACCAGTTCAGAAGTCACTTTGTGGGGCTTACATAATAGAACCAACTCATAAATGACTCAATTTTAGAAATGACACCCCTCAAACTATTCAAAACTGGTTTTGAAATGTTGTTAACCCTTTAACAGAAATGAAAGCAAAATAGAGGTAAAATTTCAAAATGTCACTTTTTGCAGATTTTCCATTTTAATCAATTTTTCCTGGAACACATCAAGGGTTAACAACTAAACAAACCTCAATATTCTTTTACCTTGATTCAGCAGTCTCCAGAAACACCCCATATGTGGTCGTATACCGCTGTTTGGGCACACGGCAGGACAGAAAGAGCGTCATATGGTTTTGGAGGGCAGATTTTGCTGGAATGGTCTTTGGGTACCATGTTGCATTTGAAGAGGTCCTGGGTTAACCCCACAGTGAAAACCCCAAAAACTGACCACATTTAAACTACACTACCCAAGGAATTTTTAAGGGTGTAGCGAGCACCTAACTCAACACTTGTGTGTGAAAAAAAAAGAGGTACCACACAAGAGATAACAAGAGAATCTCTCCCCCCTCCCCAATTTGCTACCCACTTTCTCCTGAATATAGCAACATCCCAATTGTGGTCGTAAGCTGTTATTTGGGGGATATGCCAGGGCTCAGAAGGGAAGGAGTGGCATCTGGATTTTCTAACATGGAATTTTCTGTCATGGTTTTTAAGAGCAATAACTTTTTATTTTTTGTTGAATGAGTTGCGTGAGGGCTTATTTTGTGCTAGACAAGCTGTAGTTTTTATTGGCACCATTTTGGCATACATTTAGGTTTCTGGTTGCTTTTTATCTAATTTGTGGGAGGTGAAGTCACAAAAAAGCTGTGTGGTGTCATTTTTCTATTTTTATTTTTTACACCGCTTACTTGATGGGGTAGATCATGTGATATCTTTATAGATCCAGTCATTACAGACGCAACAATATCAAATATGTTTATTGTTATTGTTTATGTTTTTACGTTTTACACAATAAAAACATTTTTAGAAAAAAAATCATGTTTTCATGTTGCCATTTTCTTAGAGCCATATTTTTCATTTTTCTGGGATGATTATTCAATCAGGTGGGAGTGTCATATAAGTGTATATAAGTCTTCGTTTTAAGTATTTTTGTATGTCTTGATGAAGGGCTAGAGATGACATAGCGAGCGTCACAGCAACTTTGTCCACTTTTTGATGTCTAGATTTTAATGGAAGTTAAATAAAGTCGATTGCACATTGAGCTGGATCCTACTTGTTATTTTGGATTTTGCATCTGACCACGTCCAGGTCTGTTTTCCGTGTCTCCACCAAAAGGTTGAGGTGGGAGCTGCAGTGATTTTGATCTACTTACTTGACAAGTATCCTGGACAGCGTGCACCCCCTGCACCGGTGCTATTATATTGTGGACTGAAATTCTTGATCCTTTCTGGGTGTGATATCAGAATGTCCGCAGAATTACCATCCGTGGATGAAAATGAGAATCGGCTAAGAAAAATGGACAATATTTTCAATACACCAGATGTGCCTAATCATGGCGATAGGGATCTTAAAATTAAAATGACATAGTTGGAGAGACTTTAAGGAATAGCGGACGTGATGGGATCTTACCTCTTTGAAAAGGTATTTAGAAAAAAACATGATACTTCGAGGTTTACAAATAAAAAGAAGCCCACCACTACGTATTCCGATGTTTTATGACACAATGGCATGATATACTAACGGAATGTTCACTAAAATTGATGGGGTTAATCGTTACCTATGAGGAGGCTTCATTAAAGGAGATCTATGAGGAGATTAAAACTCTACAAGAAGGAATTGTTTGTTATAAATTGGAACAGATTTTTATTAGCATGGATTTGAAACTTAAAGAGAGTCTGAATGAGCTGGAAAAAGTCTTATGGACTTCAAGCAAGGAAAATTTAACCACTTCAGCCCCCTAGCTTAAACCCCTTAATGACCAGGCCACTTTTTACAATTCTGCACTACACTACTTTCACTACTTTTTTTTAGTTTATTGCTCCGTCATGCAACTTACCACCCAAATGAATTTTGCCTCCTTTTCTTCTCACTAATAGAGCTTTCTTTGGTGGTATTTCATTGTTGCTGACATTTTCACCTTTTTGCTATTAATAAAAATTTAACGACATTTTTGCAAAAAAATGAGATTTTTCACTTTCTGTTGTAATTTTTTTAAACTAAATATAATAATGTTTCTATAAATTTCTATATAAATGTTTCTATAAATTTATTGTTCTACATGTCTTTGATAAAAAAAAATCCAATAAGTGTATATTTATTGGTTTGGGTAAAAGTTATAGCGTTTACAAACTATGGTGCAAAATAGTGAATTTCCGCATTTTGAAGCAGCTCTGACTTTCTGAGCACCTGTCATGTTTCTTCAGGTGCTAGAATGCCAGAATAGTATAAATACCCCCAAATGACACCATTTTAGAAAGGAGACACCCCAAAGTATTCGCGGAGGGGCATGGTGAGTTCATGTATCATTTCATTTTTTTCGCAAGTTAGCGGAAAATGACACTTTCTGAGGAAAAAAAAATAATAAAGTTTCCATTTCTGCTAACTTCTGGCAAAAAAAAAAAAACTCCCACGGACTCACTATGCCCCTCAGTGAATACCTTGGGGTGTCTACTTTCGAAATGGGGTCATTTGTGGGGTGTGTTTACTGTTCTGGCATTTTGGGCGAGGCTAAATTGTGAACAACCTTGTAAAACCTAAAGGTACTCGTTGTCACTCATGTGGTATCGCCGTACTCAGAAAAAGTAGGGCAATGTGTTTTCAGTCAAATTGACAACTTTGTATAAAAAAATATAAAAAGTTGTAATTTACAGAGATATTTCTCACACCAGCATGGGTATATGTAAAAATACACCCCAAAACAAATTGCCCTACTTCTCCTGAGTACGGTGATACCACATGTGTGACACTTTTGCAGCCTGGGTGCGCAAAGGGCTCAAATTCAATGAGTACCTTTAGGATTTCACAGGGCATTTTACGCATTTAGATTCCAGACTTCTTCTCACGCTTTAGAGACCCCTAAAATGCCAGGGCAGTATAAATACCCATAAGTGACCCCATTTTAGAAAGAAGACACCCAAGGTTTTCCGTGAGGGGTATGGTGAGTTCATCACCCACTTTCTCCTGAATATAGCAACATCCCAATTGTGGTCGTAAACTGTTATTTGGGGATATGCCAGGGCTCAGAAGGGAAGGAGTGGCATCTGGATTTTCTAACATGGAATTTTCTGTCATGGTTTTTAAGAGCAATAACTTTTTTATTTTTTGTTGAATGAGTTGCGTGAGGGCTTATTTTGTGCTAGACAAGCTGTAGTTTTTATTGGCACCATTTTGGCATACATTTAGGTTTCTGGTTGCTTTTTATCTAATTTGTGGGAGGTGAAGTCACAAAAAAAGCTGTGTGGTGTCATTTTTCTATTTTTTATTTTTTTTTACACCGCTTACTTGATGGGGTAGATCATGTGATATCTTTATAGATCCAGTCATTACAGACGCAACAATATCAAATATGTTTATTGTTATTGTTTATGTTTTTTACGTTTTACACAATAAAAACATTTTTTAGAAAAAAAAATCATGTTTTCATGTTGCCATTTTCTTAGAGCCATATTTTTTTTCATTTTTCTGGGATGATTATTCAATCAGGTGGGAGTGTCATATAAGTGTATATAAGTCTTCGTTTTAAGTATTTTTGTATGTCTTGATGAAGGGCTAGAGATGACATAGCCGAAAAGCGTCACAGCAACTTTGTCCACTTTTTGATGTCTAGATTTTAATGGAAGTTAAATAAAGTCGATTGCACATTGAGCTGGATCCTACTTGTTATTTTGGATTTTGCATCTGACCACGTCCAGGTCTGTTTTTCCGTGTCTCCACCAAAAGGTTGAGGTGGGAGCTGCAGTGATTTTGATCTACTTACTTGACAAGTATCCTGGACAGCGTGCACCCCCTGCACCGGTGCTATTATATTGAAGACTGAAATTCTTGATCCTTTCTGGGTGTGATATCAGAATGTCCGCAGAATTACCATCCGTGGATGAAAATGAGAATCGGCTAAGAAAAATGGACAATATTTTCAATACACCAGATGTGCCTAATCATGGCGATAGGGATCTTAAAATTAAAATGACATAATTGGAGAGACTTTAAGGAATAGCGGACGTGATGGGATCTTACCTCTTTGAAAAGGTATTTAGAAAAAAACATGATACTTCGAGGTTTACAAATAAAAAAGAAGCCCACCACTACGTATTCCGATGTTTTTATGACACAATGGCATGATATACTAACGGAATGTTCACTAAAATTGATGGGGTTAATCGTTACCTATGAGGAGGCTTCATTAAAGGAGATCTATGAGGAGATTAAAACTCTACAAGAAGGAATTGTTTGTTATAAATTGGAACAGATTTTTATTAGCATGGATTTGAAACTTAAAGAGAGTCTGAATGAGCTGGAAAAAAGTCTTATGGACTTCAAGCAAGGAAAATTTAACCACTTCAGCCCCCCTAGCTTAAACCCCCTTAATGACCAGGCCACTTTTTACAATTCTGCACTACACTACTTTCACTACTTTTTTTAGTTTATTGCTCCGTCATGCAACTTACCACCCAAATGAATTTTGCCTCCTTTTCTTCTCACTAATAGAGCTTTCTTTGGTGGTATTTCATTGTTGCTGACATTTTCACCTTTTTTTGCTATTAATAAAAATTTAACGACATTTTTGCAAAAAAATGAGATTTTTCACTTTCTGTTGTAATTTTTTTTTAAACTAAATATAATAATGTTTCTATAAATTTCTATATAAATGTTTCTATAAATTTATTGTTCTACATGTCTTTGATAAAAAAAAAAATCCAATAAGTGTATATTTATTGGTTTGGGTAAAAGTTATAGCGTTTACAAACTATGGTGCAAAATAGTGAATTTCCGCATTTTGAAGCAGCTCTGACTTTCTGAGCACCTGTCATGTTTCTTCAGGTGCTAGAATGCCAGAATAGTATAAATACCCCCCAAATGACACCATTTTAGAAAGGAGACACCCCAAAGTATTCGCGGAGGGGCATGGTGAGTTCATGTATCATTTCATTTTTTTTCGCAAGTTAGCGGAAAATGACACTTTCTGAGGAAAAAAAAAATAATAAAGTTTCCATTTCTGCTAACTTCTGGCAAAAAAAAAAAAACTCCCACGGACTCACTATGCCCCTCAGTGAATACCTTGGGGTGTTTACTTTCCGAAATGGGGTCATTTGTGGGGTGTGTTTACTGTTCTGGCATTTTGGGCGGGGCTAAATTGTGAACAACCTTGTAAAACCTAAAGGTACTCGTTGTCACTCATGTGGTATCGCCGTACTCAGAAAAAGTAGGGCAATGTGTTTTGTAAATTGACAACTTTGTATAAAAAAAATATAAAAAGTTGTAATTTACAGAGATATTTCTCACACCCAGCATGGGTATATGTAAAAATACACCCCAAAACAAATTGCCCTACTTCTCCTGAGTACGGTGATACCACATGTGTGACACTTTTTTGCAGCCTGGGTGCGCAAAGGGGCCCAAATTCCAATGAGTACCTTTAGGATTTCACAGGGCATTTTTACGCATTTAGATTCCAGACTTCTTCTCACGCTTTAGAGACCCCTAAAATGCCAGGGCAGTATAAATACCCCACAAGTGACCCCATTTTAGAAAGAAGACACCCCAAGGTTTTCCGTGAGGGGTATGGTGAGTTCATCTAAAATTTTATTTTTTGCCACAAGTTAGTGGAAAATTAGACTTTGTGAAAAATAAAAATAAAATAAAATATCAATTTCTGCTAACTTGTGCCAAAAAAAAAAAAAATTCTGTGAACTCTACATGCCCCTCACGGAATACCTTGGGGTGTCTTCTTTCCAAAAAGGGGTCACTTGTGGGGTATTTATACTGCCCTGGCATTTTAGGGGCCCTAAAGCGTGAGAATCCAAATGCGTAAAAATGCCCTGTGAAATCCTAAAGGTACTCATTGGAATTTGGGCCCCTTTGCGCATCTTGGCTGCTAAAAAGTTTCACACATGTGGTATCGCCGTACTTGGGAGAAGTAGGGCAATGTGTTTTGGGGTGTATTTTTACATATACCCATGCTGGGTGAGAGAAATATATCTGTAAATTGAGAACTTTGTATAATTTTTTTTAAAAAGTTGTCGTTTACAGCGATATTTCTTACACAAAGTATGGGTATATATAAAAATACACCCCAAAGCTCATTGCTCTACTTCTCCTGAGTACGACGATACCACAGGTGTGACACTTTTTTGCAGCCAAGATGCGCAAAGGGGCCCTAATTCCAATGAGTACCTTCAGCATTTCACAGGGCATTTTTACGCATTTGGATTCTCACGCTTTAGGACCCCTAAAATGCCAGGGCAGTATAAATACCCCACATGTGACCCCATTTTGGAAAGAAGACACCCCAAGGTATTCCGTGAGGGGCATGGCAAGTTCACAGGAAAAAAAAAAAATTTGGCACGTTAGCGGAAATTGATATATTTTTTTTTTTTTACAAAGTCTCATATTCCACTAACTTGTGAAAAAAATTAAATTTTATATGAACTCACCATACCCCTCACAGAATACCTTGGGGTGTCTTCTTTCTAAAATGGGGTCACATGTGAGGTATTTGTACTGCCCTGGCATTTGAGGGTCTCCGCAATCATTACACGTATGGCCAGCATTAGGAGTTTCTGCTATTCTCCTTATATTGAGTGAATGGGTCCTTAGAGATATGGGGAATGAGAAACGGGGAATGAGATTTTTTTTTTCCGTTCAGCCTCTGGGCTGAAAAAAAAAAAATTGAACGGCACAGATTTTTTCATTTGCATCGATTAATGTGGATGAAAAAATATCTGCCAAAATCAGTGACTGCAGTGCGGTGGGCTGGGCTGGGCGCTATTCTCCTTATATTGAGTGAATGGGTCCTTAGAGATACAGGGAATGAGATTTTTTTTTTCCGTTCAGCTTCTGGGCTGAAAAAAAAAAAAATTGAACGGCACAGATTTTTTCATTCGCATCGATCAATGTGGATGAAAAAATCTCTGCCAAAATCAGTCACTGCAGTGCGGTGGGCTGGGCGCTAACTACCTAACAAGTAGCTAACTAATTGGCGGTGATAAAGGAACCTTATGCCCCATTCACACGTCCGCAATTCTGTTTGCGGAACGGAATTGCGGACCCATTCATTTCTATGGGGACAGACGTTGTCCCGCTCGGATCCGGAATTGCGCATCCGCACTTCCGGGTCTGCACTTCCGTTACGCAAAAATATAGAACATGTCCTATTCTTGTCCACAATTGCGGACAAGAAAAAGCATTTTCTATATAGTTCTGGCAATGTGCGGATCTGCAAAATGCGGAAAGCACATTGCCGGTGTCCGTGTTTTGCGGATCCGTGGATCCGCGGATCCGCAAAACACATATGGACATGTGAATGGAGCCTTACAGGGGGGTGATCAGTGACAGGGGAGTGATCAGGGAGTCTATATGGGGTGATCAGGGGTTAACAAGGGGTTAATAAGTGACAGGGGGGGAGGGGGGGATGTAGTGTGGTGCTTGGTGCTACTTTACATAGCTACCTGGTCCTCTGGTGGTCGATCCCAGCAAATGGGACCACCAGAGGACCAGGTAGCAGGTATATCAGACGCTGTTAACAGAACACCGTCTGATATACCTGTTTGATGCGATTTATTTCGCATCTACAGCCTGCCAGCGATTGATCATCGCTGGCAGGCTGCAATATAACTTTCGATCTTTAACTTGCTGTGAACGCGCGTGCGCGCGTTTACAGCAAATCTCGCCTCTCAAGGAGGAACAGACCTGCCGCCGCCTGGACGCATCCCTGCGTTAGGCGGTCGGCAGGTGGTTAACAGAGACCTCTTAGACTATAGTACTAATGCAGTGTACACGTGGTCTAATGCTAGATCAGGCACTCCACACTCTATCCTAAGGCTCCATTCACACGACCGTATTTTTGCGGATCCGTATCCGATCCGCAAATTTGCGGAAAGGATGCGGACCCATTCACTTCTATGGGCCCTCAAAAGATGCGGACAGCACTCCGTGTGCTCTCCGCATCATTTATTACCTGCTGCGGATCCGCAAAAGTAAAGTAATGTGTCTGCAGAAAATCTTCATAGAAGTCTATGGGTCCGCAAAAATGCGGATTACTACGGAAATGTTTCCGTATGTAACCTGCAAAAAAACGGATCAATGTTCGTATATTTATTAAACCTTCCCCAAATCAAAAAAGATACATTTCCAGACAGGTCTGTCTGGACAAATTCATACAGAGAAAAGCCATATAGGAGATAGTAGTGATCTTGATAGCTTCCCAAAATGTCTTTCTCTGTAGAGAAATTAAGAGAAATTAATGGTCTTAGTACAGGATAGAGTGGATCTGTGGGACACTAGGTGCGAGACTTATCACGACTAGTGATGAGCGGCAGGTGCCATATTCGATTTCGACGAAATTCGCGAATATTCGAATGAATATTCGTTTCATATTCGTCGAAATCGAATATTCGTCATTTTTTCTAGTTATCGCGATTAACATGCGATTTAAATAATCGCATATTGCGATTTGTACTTAAGGCTACTTTCCTATTGGTTTCATATCTAGAATTAGCGAGGATGACGAATATGACGAATGTATTCGTCTATTCCTCAAAGACGAAGATAGCAGTATTCTACATCTTCGTTTAGCTACCTATTCGTCAACCTCGCTAATTCTAGCAATCAAATAGGAAGGTTGACTATAGAGACAGCTGTGTTTAATTCGCTATGCGATTTTTTTTTTTAATAAATAGAATAATTATAATAATTATATCAAGTAATATAATTATTCTATTAAAAAAAAAAAAACGCATAGCTAGTTTAACACAGCTGTCTCTATAGTCAACCTTCCTATTTGATTGCTAGAATTAGCGAGGTTGACGAATAGGTTGCTAAAACGAAGATGTAGAATACTCGTTATCTTCGTTTTGAGGAATATGACGAATACATTCGTCATATTCGCTATTCGCTAATTCTACCAAGCCAACCATAACTTCTGTGCTCATGGAGCGTCCCCATCACCATGGGAACGTCTCCATATACTAAAATGTACTGTCGGATTTGAGGAATTACGTTGAAATGCAATGCGATTAATTCAAGTTATATTAATCGCATTGCGATTTCAACTTAGAGCTGGGTTTATAATGGGTCAGCTTGCTAGAATGAACGAAGTTAACGAATATGGAATATAGCAGCACTGCTAAGTTGAATTCGCAATGCGATTAATTTAACTTGAAGTAATCGCATTGCGATTTCAACTTAGCACTGCTTTCTTACATAGGCTAGAATTAACGAATATGGAATATAGCACTAGCAGTGCCAAGTTGAAATCGCAATGCGATTACTTCAAGTTAAATTAATCGCATTGCGAATTCAACTTAGCAGTGCTGCTATATTCCATATTCGTTAACTTCGTTCATTCTAGCAAGCTGACCCATTATAAACTCAGCTCTAAGTTAAAATCGCAATGCGATTAATATAACTTGAATTAATCGCATTGCGATTTCAACGTAATTCCTCAAATCCGACAGTACATTTTAGTATATGGAGATTCTCCCATGGATGGGGACGCTCCATGAGCACGGAAGTCGGCAGAAGCGGCAATGGGCACTGACTAGAGCAGCCAGG
Organism: Bufotes viridis; assembly: GCA_033119425.1. NCBI lineage: Eukaryota > Metazoa > Chordata > Amphibia > Anura > Bufonidae > Bufotes > Bufotes viridis. Next base: position 149,506,245 of record CM065589.1, on the reverse strand, counting down.
AAGCCAGGAATCCTCAGGACAGGTAAGAACTACTGTTGGGAAGAGGGAAAGAAAAAAATATAACTAAAAAAAAAAAAAAAAAAAAACGAATATTCGAAATAGCGAATTTATAGCGCTATATTCGAAATATTCGCGAATTAGCGAAGTGCCGATATTCGCTAAAAAAATTCGCTTTTCGAATATTCGCGCTCAACACTAATCACGACTGTGTCCGCAAGGATCGGTCTTGGTCCGAAATAGAGGAAATATTGCTACCAGATGAGTGGGCCAAGGCAGACGTTAAAGAGCGAAAAAGGATGCGTAAGTACTGAAATTTTAAAAATTAATTATATTACACCATGTGCAGCATGCTCTGAGAAGTTGTAGAACTTCTCAGAGCATGCTGCTCTTGTATTTACAGTGCACGAGCATCATGTCTCTATAACCTAGTGCAGATGTATGTAGTATCTAGCATGTGCAGCATGCTCTGAGAAGTTCTACAACTTCTGAGAGCATGCTACTCATGCTATATTATACATGTTTATAGAGTATATGAAACATACATCGGTAATATAAATTTTTATTACATATTATATATTTTTTTTTAATAAATTTATTATTTTATTTTAATAGTCAAAAGCATGAAAACACGATGGAATTCGTGCAGGGACCAATATAGAACAGAGGAGACGGCACGAAAAGGGCGAAGTGTGGACATTGGAGGCAAGAAGAAAAAGCCCTACATCTACACCAAGCAATTTGAGTTTCTAAAGCCGATTTTTGAGCTCAGACCGTAAGTATATTTTTTCAATGTTCTTAGAAATGTAATAATAATTATATAATACTAAATTTATTATAAAAATTTAATTTTTCAGAACTGTGGACAGTCTGGTTGAAGACACAGAAGACACATGTTACCATGTCCCCACAGGAATCCACCACACCTCCAGAGTCTCCGCCTGCTGCAAGAACGCCTCTGCCACAGATCTTCCCAAGTCCTGCTGGCCATATGCGATTCAAAAAAAGAAGATCGAGTCCTCCTCGGCCTGTTTCGGGAAGAGATACTCGGGAAATGGTTGACTCCCATGTCCTCAATTTTTTATCCCGAAACAAGCCAGAGTCTCAAGAGGACTCAATAATGTTGGGAATGGGACCTTTTTTGCAAAGGGTTCCCAAAAATCGGCAACAAATGTGTGTGTCATCCATCACAGCAGTGCTGGAACTTTTTGCAGCGCCTTGTATGCCTATGGAGGTGTACAGGTATTTGAATGAACCCGCTGCTACCTTTAGCCAGCCACAGCAGCAGTTTCGCGTATCCTTCATGGAAAGTACACGTGCTGTACGTGTCTACCCAGAGGCCTCTACCTCAACAGAGGAATATTCATTTACAAAAGATTTATACAGTTTATAAATTTTTGTTATTATTTTCTTCTATACAGTAAATGTTATTATTCTAACAAATCTATTTAGTGTTTGTATTTATTTCCACAATTGCGTAATTTTTTTTAACCATATATTCATATTTACTTACATATGACAGGTGGCACATTGTTCATGTAATGGCGGCACAGTGCTCTCTTGTCCTATAATGACTGCAAAGGGCTCCGACTGACACAACTACGCAGGCTGAAAAGAGGTAGGGGTGTGTGTGTATGTAGAGTCTGTGTGTGTGTGTATGTAGAGTTTTTGTGTTTGTGTGTGTATATGACTTTTGGGCGGTCCGGGCAGCTTCTCTGAATAAACGCCTCTCTGTGTTCAGTACTGCCGCGGGAGACGCATGGTGAACGCGGCCGCTTGTCTCCTGCACCTCACTGTGCTGCGGCCACGTCATACAGTTGTGTTCAAAATTATTCAACCCCCAATGCTGTAAAGGGTTTTAGGGAATTTAGTGTACATTTGTAATTGTGTTCAGAATGAAATCTTACAAGAACTTTTTAAAGAACCAAATGCAACTAAAATGACATTACTTGTTTTTGTAATACAGTATTAAATGTTTTTTTTGTGATTTCTTCATTGACACAATTATTCAACCCCTTAAAGACTACCACTCTTAAGAACAGAGGTTCATTCAAGTGTTTTCGATCAGGTATTGAAAACACCTCTGGATGTCAAGAAGCAGCAATCAAGCATAATAAGCACCAATTCGGCAGATTTAAAATGACTGTGATACTCAGCTCCTTCTAGACATTTACTGGTGTGCTTACAGACATGGTGAAGTCAAGAGAATGGTCCAGGAAGACAAGAGAAGAGGTGATTTCTCTTCACAGGAAGGGCAATGGCTATAAGAAGATTGCAAAGATGTTAAACATACCAAGAGACACCATAGGAAGCATCATTCGCAAATTCAAGGCAAAGGGCACTGTTGAAACGCTACATGGTCGTGGCAGAAAGAAGATGCTGACTTCGACTGCTGTGCGCTACCTGAAGCGCAAAGTGTAGAAAAGTCCCCGTGTGTTTGCTGAGGAACTGAAAAAAGATTAGTCAGATGCGGGTACTGAAGTTTCAGCTCAGACAATAAGGCGCACACTGCGTAATGAAGGCCTCCATGCCAGAACTCCCAGGCGCACCCCCTTGCTGTCTCCAAAGAATAAGAAGAGTCGACTGCAGTATGCCAAAAGTCATGTGGACAAACCACAAACATTTTGGGATAGTGTTCTGTGGACTGATAAAAAAAATTTGAACTATTTGGGCCCATGGATCAATGCTATGTTTGGAGGAGGAAGAACAAGGCCTATGAAGAAAAGAACACCTTGCCTACTGTGAAGCATGGCGGGGGGTCAATCATGCTTTGGGTCTGTTTTGCTTCTACAGGTACAGGGAAGCTCCAGCGTGTGCAAGGTACCACGAATTCTCTTCAGTACCAGGAGATATTGGATGAAAATGTGATGCAGTCCGTCACAAACCTGAGGCTTGGGAGACGTTGGACCTTTCAACAGGACAATGATCCCAAACATACCTCCAAGTCCACTAGAGCATGGTTGCTGATTAAAGGCTGGAACATTTTGAAGTGGCCACCGCAGTCACCAGACTTAAATCCGATTGGGAACCTCTGGTGGGACTTAAAGAAAGCAGTTGCAGCGCGCAAGCCTAAGAATGTGACTGAGCTGGAGGCTTTTTCCCATGAAGAATGGGTGAAGATACCCGTAGATCGCTGCAAGACACTTGTGTCAAGCTATGCTTCATGTTTAAAAGCTGTTATAACTGGAAAAGGATGTTGTACTAAGTACTAAGATTGAATGTCACTTGGGGGTTGAATAAAACTGATAATGATGTGAGCACAGAAAAGACATTTGTGGTTATTTCATTATAAATGTTATGTTATATTTGTCTGACTTACAAGTGCCTCTTTGATTTAATTGTAAACAAGATGACTGAAATGATCAAAATCAATGTCAAACTGGCCAAAACACTCAATTTCAGTGGGGGTTGAATAATTTAGAACACAACTGTATATACCCAGTGACGTTACTAAATTTTTATGGGCGCCAAATTTTGGTTTGGGACCCTCAATCCCCATGACCCCCCCCCCCATCACTTTAGTTTTCCTGAGCTTAGGAAACGTGTGACCACCATAGCTGTAATGCAGGAACACAGGCGGTATGGCTGCCGCAGCGGATTAAGGACCCATTCACTTGAATGGGTTCTTGATCTGGCCGTTTTGCTATAACATAGGACATGTTCTATCTTTTAGCGGTGTGGAGGGCCAAAACGAAACCGTGCTAATGCACAGCATCTCCCGTATAGAGGACCAGGCTCCCATTCACCTCAATGGCGGAGGCAGGGAGAAGCGCTGGGTGTTGGACGGACCCCAGGAAATCGTATGTCCTCCAGCCACAACTCTCCCCGCTCCATTCTCAATATAGGTGCGGGTCCCAGCTGCTGGACCCGCACCTATCAGACAATGGGGGCATATCCTAGCGATATGCCCCCATTGTCTGAAATGACAATACCCCTTTAAGGCCTCTTTCACATTAGCGTTTTTTCTTTCCGTCCTAGAGTTCCGTCCTCGGGCCTCTAGGACGGAAAGCTACTGATCAGGATTATACCAATGTATTCTGAATGGAGAGAAATGCGTTCAGGATGCATCAGGATGTCTTCAGTTCAGTACTGAGACGTATTTTGGCCGTAGCAAACTCTGCAGCATGCTGCGGATTTTGCTCCAGCCAAAAATCATGATCGTGTGCCACAAGGACGGATCCGGATAATGTCCATTGAAAAGCATTAATCCGACGTTTAGCTTTTGTGAATTGTTACCATGGCAGCAAGGACGCTAAAGTCCCGGCTGACATGGTAAAGTGTAGTGGGGAGGCAAGGGAAAAAGTATACCTACCGTCCATGCGCATGTGGTGCTCTGACATAATTTTGGAGTGCCCCAGGAGCCACACGAACGGTAAGTATCTGCTCCCCTAGCTCCCCACTACTTACTATGGCAACCAGGACTTTAGTAGCGTCCTGGCTGCCATAGTAACACTTAAAGCATTTTGAAGACTGATCAGTCTTCAAATGCTTTCAGTTGTCTTGCGTTGTGACGGATCCGGCGGGCATTTCCAGCGACGGAAGTGCACGCCGAATCCTCACAAAGCAAGTGTGAAAGAGGCCTAAGCTACAATACGGCAATGACCGCCACATGTTCGTTTGCAAGGCGCCTTATAACAGGCAACTGAATTTCAATTAGGTATTAGTCAGTTTTTTCTTAAAAATTTAATTCTTATTACATTTTTAAAATAAAAAACCTAAGCTCACAAGCCCACGTCAAGGGTCCTCATTTTCTTGCGAGTCCCTAATCTAAACAATATGGGGACTAACTAACTAAAGATTTAAATTTAGATTAATTTGAAAACCATAACCCAAAATTTATCTCAGAGTACCACGAATACTGTTCAGCTGCCAAGATAATGCACCCTCTCTACTAATGAAGTAATCAGCAAAGAGTTCCCAAATTGCTAGTCCAGCAGATCCCGGTCTTCTATGTTGATTTTGCTCTAATCCAATAGATGTGATGGTTGGAAAAGGGGCCACTTCAGGTTCGGAGTGTGCATCATGAATCCTGGTGAAGTTGTGTAAAATCACACATGCCTGTATCACCAGGGTGGCATTTAGCGGACTCATTTACAAGGAAGACATGAACACTCTCCATTTATGGGACAGCATTCCGAAGGCACATTCAACATATTGACGTGCACGAGACAGACGATAATTGAATACGCGCTTTCGGTCATCCAAATCGCGTCTAGGAAAAGGTCGCTTTACATGTGGAGATAATGCAAACCCTTCGTCTGCCACGATTACAAATGGAGCGGCTGAAGCAGAAGATCCGGGTAGTCGTCTGGGCTCTGGCAAGGCAAGTTGATTGGCGCGAAGATGCGGGCGTCTGCTGTGCTTCCATAGGCCCCTATATCTACAATAATAAATCTATAGTTACTATCAACAAAGGAGATAGAACTATAGAAAAGTATTGCTTAAAATTAAAATATAGGGACCCTGAGTGAGGCGGTTTCTTAACACGCATGTGTTTGCCATCCAATGCCCCAATGCAGTTTGGAAACTGCGCAGATTGATAAAACCCATCAGCAATTCTCAGCCAATCTTCTGCATTGGGTTGGGGCATCACCGCATCTCTGTCTCTGCCAAATTAGTTGACATGTGTGACAGACGATCCCAGATATAGTTGAAATTCCCAGCAAAAACTCATAATGCAAGGAGGCGAATGAGTTTCCAGTTGCAAGGAACCTGTAAAAAAAAAAAAATGTATAAGTTCATATGTATTAAAAATTAACATACTTTACAATAATATTTAAGTAATAGACTCTGCGCCTCATTGTAGTGTCCTGGAAAAGTAAGTCCAGAACGAAGAGACGCAAGCAATATATCAAAACTATTTAATGACATACGGCAATAACCCTCACATTTTTCAGGGTACTGCCGCAAGTCACTGTACATGGTATGAAAATGGCCCTTCTGTAGGCGCTGGGAGACCATGGGATGAACCCACCGCCTCCCCCTTCTCGGTTCTTCATCTCCGAGAAATAAGCCAGTACAAAAGAACCTCACGAACAGTAGCCATGACACACTAAGAATATAGCCAAAAACAGATGCCGACCAAGCACAAGTTTGAAACTAAGCTCTCTGTGCAGTCAAAGCCAGACAAAATGCCGGTGAATATTCTGACAGGAATATTTTACATCATCACCTTTTTTTTTTCTTGCACCTTGAACAATCTTTATAAAAATTGCAAAAGACACTTTCCATTTTTTTGCAGATCTGCAAAAAAACGGAAATCAATCCGTATATTTTGATTTGTCCGCAAAATACGGATCCGTTTTTTTGCGGACAACATACGGTCGTGTGAATGGAGCCTAAGGAAGATAAATCGATCCAGAGGGAAACGGAACTCTCAGGTGTCTTTCAGCTCAGTGGAGGCTGACTCCCAAGATTCGGCCTCAGATGTGGTGGAAGGCATAAGAGGTCTGGGAGTCTCAGATACATCTATGGGGAAGAAGCAGCAGATCTCGGGTCTATTATACAAGACACTACAGGCCATAAGAAATTGGCCAAACACGCAGGGCGGGGAGAAAGCACCGCAAAAAAATCTACGGTACCCTGCATGCCGCAAGTAACAACTGAAGACATTCAGGTAATCAACCTTTCATCCAAAATTGTTTCAGCGTTGCAGGAGCAAGTGTTGCATAAGGGTCTTTCTTTTACCCTGTCCTGCCATTTTGACCTTTATCATACTATCATAGATGTGAATCGTTTGGCCAGGAATTTAACGCTGAAAAAGCACTTTTCATCTGCTCATGTGGAACCTGTAATGGAAGAACAACCTTCAGTGATGTCCCTTCTGGGGGTGTACAGGACATTACTATATCGTCACATAGAAATGTGTTTGGAACCGGACAGTGAACTAATTCTGTTTGGTATCTACAAGACATGCAATACACAGCTGAAGGGAAGACTATTCTCATTTCTAATGGTAGCTTTTAAAGCGTTAATACCGAGGTACTGGCTTTCTGATACCGTCCCCTCTCCAACAGAATGGGTCAAGGAGGTAGAATTGCTAAACAAATTGGAATGCACTAAATGGTCCATAGCTGATAAACATAGAACATACTTGCACATTTGGGGTAAATGGAATGACTATATTGCTTCTGACAGATTCGACATGTTAATAGGTTAACTGATCAAAAAGGAACATAAAGGACATAATATTGTGTGGATTATCAAGTTCTGGATGTTAATTCACCTACCCCCCCTCTCTCCCTTCCCCTCCCTTTCCCTCATTCTCCTCCCCTTGCCTCGCCTACTCCTAGTTATTCTCCTTCCCCTATGTTTGGTCAGGCAGCGAAGGTAGTAATATAGTAAGTCTATTACGGTATTCCTTTGAATACGACAGTAATTTTCACTCATAGTTCCAGAGTCTCTCTTACACAAGAATATAGTTAAGCCAGTTTTTTACACGTTGAGTAAGAATATTATACACTAGGCAAAGAGGTGATGATACAGAGATGATTTAACCATCACTCTTAAAAAGGAATATAATATGGGATTGCGCATATCTAAAATTTATGACCTGAATACCATACTTGAAAATGATATACTGCTTGATCTCAATACTTGGATAATACTATATACTGAATGAGCTGTAGCATCCCCTTATGAAGCAAACCTTTAATAAAGCTTACTTCAATTGCCGAAGGGGACGTCCCACCTCTAACATACTCGTACTGTATATATAGATGGATTTTTCTACTATTTATAAACAGTCTTTTAGACTGATATATTCATAATATATTCAAACAAGTGTTGTGTTTATGACATGCGCAGCCTCATAATACACCTCCAAAGCATAGGTTCTATCATTAAAATAATAACTATCTACGTGTGTTTCCATGTTTAATACATACCTTTCTTACTGCTTATTGAATTGATGCTCTTGAAAATATGTTTCCAAAAGAGAACCATGGTTCTCCCTCTTTTGTTTATAAGATCTGTATATCATATGAGTCATTTGTTCAACAACATTGTAAAATGTGAACACTGCGCAAACCTTTGCATTTAATCCTGACCTTTATTTTCAATAAACACAAAATTTACAAGAATGTTTTTGATTTCTCTGAACTTGCCCAAATCTCCTCATTACGGGGAATGTATCAAGGGCTGGATTCTGTACGGATTCTGTACTCTACAAAATACCTCTAGAGGTTTTAAAACATCAAATAAAATTTTTTATCCGATCCAGTCCAGATCCGATGCCCTTGATAGATTCCAAGAATTGGTGGAGAAAGATCTGTGCTCTTTGAATAATAATATTAGACGTCATAATAAGAACCTGTCTAGGGAAGAGTACAATGCTTTGGAAAATGTTTCAAATATGCAGGATGTTGTTATACGTAAAGCAGATAAGGTGGGAGCAGTAGTGTTGCTAGATAGTGAGGTATATAAGATGCAAATTAATAGAATGTTAGAAGATGAGAGCATCTGTTCATTATTAGAAGCAAACCTCCTTCCCCACTATCAAAGTAAACTATAAACCATCCTCCAGGAAGGAGTTAACTTGCGTATTCTTTCTGAGAAGGAGGAGTTCATATATGTGGAATGTCCTACTACACCTGTCTTTCATGCGCTCCTTAAGGTGCACAAGGAGGGTTTTCCTCCACTTTTAAGACCTATTGTGGCGGGGATTGGTTCATACTCCGAGAGACTCTCGGAGTGGACTGAATCCCTGCTGCAACCCCTTGTGCCCCTTATACCGGGATATCTTAAAGATACTGGTTCAGTTCTTCATAATTTTCATCAGTTTAAATGGTATGAGGAACATATATATGGGGTACTGCCGATATTACTTCATTATATACAAACATCCCACATCATTTGGCAATTATAACTTTGAATGTATAGAATTTGTGGCGCACAGGAATGACCCACGAAACTCGGAAGAGGTGCTCACAGTAAAGAGGAATCACCCTTCCTCTAATTGGGACTAAAATATCTGATCGAAAGTTACTGGGCACTCTCAATATATTTGGACCATATGAATTTATTAATAACTATAAATGACACGGGGTAAAAACAAACTGCCAATACATATAAATACTTATAGTAAAAAATAGCACTAATAGTAACTACTAAAAACATAACATAAATAATTGTCCCATATGGTTCTAAAGAAGGTGCTAGGTGGTATAGATGTATCAACACAGTGACCGCGCCACTGCTGGGGTGAGCGATGTGTAAAGAGTGATGACCTCCAATCCTCTCACTTCTGTACTATAAAACACGCTCTTTAGGCCAATTCAATGTTCCATCTCATGGTTTAGCATTATAATTGTAATAGATAGAATGTTCGAAAAATGTTTAGTGGCGTCCCGCTATACTCACAAATCGGCGGCGTCCCGCCGGGTTGTTTCCATCGATATATTTGCCGATATTTCAAGTGCTGCTAGAAAGGATCTTGTATATCCTTTTTTCTTACCCCTCTGTGGCTCTGGATACCGCTCAGCTATGACAAAGAGCCGGTGTCTTGCGAGCCTTCCTTCTACCGCGCTGATACTTGTTTGCACGTGTTGGCCAATAATTTGGTTTATGGCCGTGCAGTGATTTTTCTTGTTTCTACGCATCAGGTTAAGTCTTCAGGGTTGGTTTAGCATCACGTTCTAGCAGACCATATTCCAGTACATCAAGGGGATCTTTGACCAAACGCGTTTCGGGGTTTTAAATCACCCCTTCTTCAGTGGTCTTAGGGTTAGAAAATGATTTTAGTTCATTCCGCCAGAGCCTTGGTAATTCTGAAGTGTTTCGTGTGGTTATAGCACCATCTAGCGCTGTTAAGTTGTATTACACTTTGTTTTTCCTTTTACAAAGACTACTGCATTGTGGGTGGTGCGCTGCATTGTAGGAGTGCAAAGCATCCTGTAAAAGTGAAGCCTCCAGTCTCCAGGACACATCAGCAGAGCTGTCCTTTTGCATATCTCCTTCTCAAACTCCACCATCCTTGCAAAAGCATATCTGGTGAGAGATCAACCCTTGTTACAGGGACATATGTTATGCAGAGCTGTTAAGCTAGTTGTAATTCTTACTCAGGGAGTTGTTACTACTGTTAGCTAGGCATGTAATCTTATGTACAGGCAGCCAATTTGCCATGTGCTTCAGTGTTAATGCAAATGTTATAGTACATGCTATCTATACTTTATACTTATACATGCTATTTGTATTCTTGTAGTTTTACAAATCAACAATCCTGTTTTACCAATAAACAAGTTAGACTACAAAGAACAGTCCTCTTATTTGAAAGACAGGAATGGTGTATGCTGACTGTCAGACTGCACACTGTGTGAACGTGTATGAAGACAGAACAAGGGACATATCTCTGTAGACCCTAGCAATCTCCCAGTCCCTTCAGGGGCAGGGGTTTTTATTGGAAGCTGGATTGCCCAGTTCCAAATTCTGCCCTGGGCCCAAAGGACTCTATTTACCACCCTGGTGTTTTGTAAATGTTGCAAAAGCCCCTTTGCAAAGTTTTACATTAGTTTCCTGATTGTTATTTAGTTTGCATACATGTAAAAAAAAAATAAGCCTGTGCATTTGTGAACACTATTTATTTGCAAATAGACCAATCTTTCCTCTGAGTTAAAGTGGGTACATGGTTGATAAAGTAGAATACATTGCTTCGAGTCTCGCATTCATCCTATTTCCTTCTATCAAAAGAGTGTGGCGTGTTCTCATTACACAGTGACGCAGCTAGCTATCTTATGCCCATTCCTGTGTGAAATTAAAACAGCCCCCTTCATGCTAGCTACAGAGCGATACACATGTTGCTATCAAACTCTATTTTATTCTGCCTCACCAATACTTGTAATCCAATTCACACCAGCACAGTTGAATTATGCTATCAACTAACACATTTGCTGAAGATTGAGGATAGCAATCTGACACATTGATCTCTCCCACTGCTATCTGCCAACAATTTTCTGCCTTGTAATAGCCCGCTCAACCCTAAAGTGAGTAAAAAGTTCAAGTATGAATTATTATTTTACTTCTATAGTGTATGTTTAAGAACATGTAGATGTTCTAGTAAGTACATAGTAGTTTGTGGGGCACTTAGGATCCTTAGCATTTGTAGCATTGTAATGTCATATGAATGGAGTTTTCTGAGTGCTTTCTATTGAGGGCCTATCCTCAGGTTAGGCCATCAATATCTAATTGATGGGAGTCTGCCTCTGGTACCCCTGCCGATTAAGGTCCAGCACAGTAAGAAGAATCCAATTAAAAATTATCCAAGGTCAAGGACTCCAGTTTACATCACAATATAATCTTAACAGTTCACATTAACACATTGGATTAAAAATCGGCTGGACGGCACAGTGCTTGGTAAGCTCCAAAGAGGCCTCTTCAAACATCTGATAGGGGGTGGGGGTGCCAGGCCTCTTCAAACAGCTGATTGGATCCACACTGATCAGGTAATGATGATTTGTCCTAAGGACAGGTCAGCAACGTTAAAGAGGTTGTCTCACTTCAGCAAAGTGGCATTTATCATGTAGAGAAAGGTAATACAAGCCACTTACTAATGTACTGTGATTATCCATATTGCTTCCTTTGCTGGTTGGATTCATTTCCATGGTTATGACCACCCTGCAGTCCATCAGTGGTGGTCGTGCTTGCACACTATAGAAAAAAAGTGCAGGCCTCTCTGGTGACCGGGACCTTGGGAGCGCCCATAGGCAAGTGCTTTTTCGTACTGTGTGCAAGCATGACCACCACTGCTGGATTGCAGAGTGGTCATAGCCCCTGCAAACGAGCAGTGTATAATATGATGGAAAAATGAATCTAGCTAGCAAAGGAGGCAATATGGACAATAACAATATATAAGTGAGTGGCTTGTATTAACTTCCCCTGCATAATAAATAATATTTGCTGAAGTAAAAAAAAAAAACTTTAAACATCCAGAAAACTCCTTTAATGCTCAACCCTTTCTTACAGGCTGAAATTTATAGAAGACATGGAATATAATATTGCAAACGACAAATACACAATGCTGAGGCTTCAGGTTCAAGCAGCTGATTTGAGTGATATGTTATCTGATTCTTGCCCCTCAAGTTCAGTTCAAAAACCACCATGTCTGAATGCTGTATGAGCAAAGGAGTCCTAAATCCCCTAAAAATACATAGTAGCCATATAGCTCTCTTTAGGCGAAGGATAAATGGGTGACTCTCAGGAGACAGCATTCCACCAACAGTTTCATCTGACATGCTAAACTGAAGGCTCTTGCTGCTGCTGGAACAATACCAGGGCTGTATTCATTTAACAGTTGAGAGAAAATTTCCATTGGCTGAAAACAATGATGAGTGACATCTTTGGCTGCGTTATTCAGCAAATGAAATAGTTGCTTATAATTATCATATTTTTCGCCCGATAAGACACACTTTTTCCCCCCAAAGTGGGAGGGAATGTCAGTGCGCCTTATGGGGCAAATGCTAATGAGCACTTCCATTATGGAAGCTCTCATTAGCACAGGAGGACCAGAAAGCGGTCCCCGGGCTCTGTACTCACTTACTGGTCCTCGGCCGATCACTGTGCTGTGACTGCGTACAGCGTGAGGACGTTGGTGTGCTCTTTGACCTCATGCTGCACACGTAGGGCAACAGCAAAGCATGCACAGGAAGAAGAAGAGGAGAGTTGTATCCTAGGAGCGGCAGCGGTGTCTGGAGCAGGAGAGGTAAATTGATTTTTTTTATTTTATTTACTCTGTGCATGGGGTTCTGATCTGAGGTCTGGGAGTCATTCACATTGGGGTCTGAATTGACGTCTGATTGGGGATCTGATCTGAGTTCTGATTGGAGGTCTTATTAAAATTGGGGTCTGAGCTGAGGTTTGATTGAAGGTCTGATTAACACCGAGGGTCTGATTGGGGCTCCGAGCTGAGGTTTGATTAACATTGGGGGTTAGATTGGTGGTCTGAGCTGAGGTTTGATTAACATTGGGGGTTAGATTGGTGGTCTGATCTGAGATCTAATGAAAAATATTTTTCTTTTAATTCTACTCCTCTAAAACCTAGGTGCATCTTATGGGCAGGTGCGTCTTATGAGGCAAACATACGATAATTCTTTATAAAATGCTATGTATGTGTAATAGAAAACAAGTACCTGCTCTGATTCACTTCCGAGTGTATGTGGTGTATACATTTTAAGGCAATGATAGAAAATCAATCATCAATCTAGTATTTTTGTAACATTGGTATTACCTATTTTCATTGATTTGTAAGTTAGTTAGGCGAAGTTCACACTTTATGTTCGTTGCCAAACTCTGACCCCATAATTTTTTTAAAGTCATGTCTACGGAGCTGTATGAGGACTCATTTTTTTGTAGAATGATCTATAGGTTTCATTGATACCATTTTGGGGTGTGTATGACATTTTGATAACTTTTATAAAAAAAATTTGAGGAGGTGGCCATATTGAATTTTTTCCCATTACGTATAGGATCATTTAAAAAAAAAATGTAATAGTATGGGCATTACTGGACATGGCGATGCCTATGATGTTTATTTTTTATTGTTTATTTTGAGGAAAGGGGGGTGATTTGAAGTTTTATATATTTTTTTTACTTTTTGTTTCACTTTTTTTAGGCCCCCAAGTGGACCCCAGCATGCAATCATTAGATTGCAATTTGTATAAAGTGATGGAAATGCAATACAAAGATTGGTATACTATATTTCAGTGCTACAAAGAGGAGGACAGTGGCTCCACCCACTTCACCAACGTGAATCGGTGCACACCCGCCGGTTCACCCTAAACCGTCGGGAACAAATAGTAGTGGTATGTGTGCGGGGGCACTCAGATACCTGGTACACGGATTCTATCCATAATAGTAAATTTAGCTCTTCTGGGTTTTCGCCTGTTCAGATTCCGTGGTCACATTTGAGTGGTCTTCTGAGGGGCTAAATGTCCGCAATCGGCATTCCCGGCAATCGATAACCTTAACCCCAGGTGTCTGCTGTGTGAAACAGCAGGCACCAAGTTCCTATGGCGCTCGCTCCATAGCGGGCATCATCTTTAAAGACCCGATATGTGACTTGCTATTATGTCACATGTAAAAAAAAGTTAAGTTAATGGATCTAGTCATCTGAGGGCAGACATCTGCTGCAGGGGAAATGCACATTATATGGCTACTATTCAAATCAATGGCCATCCATGTGGTACATGGATGGGGCAGGTCTACCAGAATGGAAGACTTGTTAGCAGGGAGGCTCTCTGCTCTCATAGAGCAGGAACCCAAGCAGGAAGCCTGCCATGATGTCAATATGCCCTAATAGGGTGTATGGACAGTCATAGATTTTATGTGACAACTCTCTACAATAAGTATTCCTATGTTATTGTATCTGGTTACTGTAATATCTTAATGAGCTGCAGAGCACTCTGTAGTATGGTTATGTTCTGCAGGCTTTTCATTTACTATTTCTATCAACAGTGGATAGCAAGGCCGCAACTACCACCATAGCAGCCATAGTGGCTGTTATGGGGCCAACAATGTCAGAGGGCCCAGCCTGGCACACAATTAGTCAAAAGAGTGAAGGATGCACAGAATTACTTACAGGGTATGCAATGCATCCTCCAGAGTCCTCTTTTTCCCAAACTGCCTGGAACTGTTGGGTCAGAGAAGAGGAGGAGGACTCATAGCATGAAACTGCAAGTCAGAGCTCAGAAGCTGTCTGCAATGTCTGGTCTGTGCTGTGTCTCCCCCTCCTCTACCGGATTACTGCAGCTGGATCTCAACTGCATTCTTAGTTGCACTGCTGACCCCCTACATGACTTCCCTGGTATTCAAGGGGGATGTCTATTGTCTAACACAATCTGCCAAATGAGGAGACTGCCTGCAAGAAAGGTCATGAACAGAGAAGGTTGGTGTTGTTATAGTAGGGGCAGGGGACTTAAAGGGGTTGCCTCAGTTATAAAAAAAAATAAAAATGAAGCACTGTAAATCTGATGGTCAGCAATATATACATAAGCTAAGCAAGTTTTAGGCCAAAAAAATCTATTTCCTAATTTCCCTGGTTCTCTTCTGGCCCTTTGTTTACCTGCAGTAACATTAACCTGAGGTTTTCCTCATGAATATTTGTGCCTCTTCTCCTGCTCTGCAAAAGGAGTGAATAAAAGTGCTGCCCTGAGTAAAATATCTGACTTCTGGGATACTCAGCAGCATGTTGTATGTGTAGGACTACAAGTCCCAGCTGTACAATGACACTGCTGATACACACAGGATCTTCCACCTACCTGTTTTTGTGCAATGTTCTGCAGAACTCCTCCAGTCTGTCAGCTCTGTGTCTGCAGGATGAGGAGGGAAGATCCTGTCTCTTCACTGGGGTTAAAGTTTCCTGAAGAATCCAGGGAGAGGGGAGTTAGGAGCAGCTTGGCCAGTGTAGGAGGGCATGGCCAGCGCAGTGATGTCTCATGCACAAACACAGACCTGCTCCCTCAGGCTCGTGCACGAAACATCATCAGAGCAGGGAGAGAGGCTGATATCACAGGTCATGTGACTCTCTGTGAAATATGAGAAAGGACCCACTGCAGATGAAGTAAGTGAGTTGTAAACCCCTTACATTTGACTAGTTAGAAACATACAAAAGACAAAAAAATAAAAAATAACTCGGACAAACCCTTTAACAGGTGAGTAATGATTAATTTTTAAAACTTCTTTTACAGATTTAGGCCTAATACACACATTAGTGTAAATTTTAGCGTGTAATATTCATCCTGAAGGGAGGGGGGCCATTTCAAAAGTTTGCTATGGTGGACAGCCTTTTAC
Source organism: Bufotes viridis (assembly GCA_033119425.1). Lineage (NCBI taxonomy): Eukaryota > Metazoa > Chordata > Amphibia > Anura > Bufonidae > Bufotes > Bufotes viridis. Next base: position 149,490,468 of record CM065589.1, on the reverse strand, counting down.
ACCCAGTTACCATTTTAAATGGTATTTTTAAAAATCCTACTCATACTTTGAAGTTAAAGGGGTATTCCAGCACACTGAAAATGCTGCCCCATAGCCTGCAAAAGGTTTAAAAAAATGAACCAGCTTATACTCCATATCCTCCTCCTGTTGTAAACACAGCAGGTAATTATTGGGAATGCCGCTCAACGATTAGAGTAAGGACCTGCCGCAGAAAGTGACTGGCATTTTTCCACAGACGTCTATATAGAGAAAAAAAAACTAAAATGTACAGTATGCCAAAAAATGTGAGGAAAAAAAGGCACAAAAAACACTTGTATGCATTTCATAGCTGTCGTATACAAACAAAATAACTGGCCTCAGTGGTGACATGTCCCCAAGCAGAACATGACCAAACAATGATGTGCCACTTGGGGACGTGTCTCCACAATTGTCATTGGCTGCAGGGGCCAAGTCCAGAAGTCCAAGTTCATGCCGGAAGTTTAGACACATTTGTCTAACTTGACAGCAACTTTTGGTTGGCCTACTTTGTGGCAAAGTTTTGAGCAAACATGTTAACACAACTTAGCTCAGTGTGGCATCTTAAGCCATACCTTTTCTTGCTACGTCAGGGATCAGTAATGTTCGGCACTCCAGCTGCTGTGAAACTACAACTCCCAGCATGCACAATTACTCTGCTATTCTTGTAACTCCCATAGAAGTCAAAGGAGGATTCTGGGAGTTGTAGTTTCAGAACAGCTGGAGTGCCAGAGGTTGCTGATTCTTGTGCTATGTCATGCCTGCTTGTGATGTTAGGCTCTGTGGATTTTTTCTTTGTTGCTAAATATCCCAAATTTTGGAGCATTTTAAGACAATTTCTAGTTGCAATCACATTGGTAAATGTGTGCATTTGTGTATCAGGAACTCGTGACTTTAAAAAGAACTTGTCACCACAAAATGCAATGTATCTGCAGACAACATGTTATAAAGCAGGGCCTTCCACCTGGGGCCTTTGGGTTCCCCTCACGCTTAGTGCCTGGATGCAACTGTTACCCCTATAGTTATGCCCCTATGTGAACCACATATGACTAGTTCAATAACTACAAGAAGAAAACTATGAGGAGTTGATAAACTGTAAAAATATTCACTGTTTACAAGACTGCAGAACTGGAGAAAACTGCAGAAAATTTGCAACAACCACATAAAAAACATTGTGAAGCATGTATGAACACTGGCAGTTAACAAATATACAGAAGTAAACTCACCAATAGATGACAGAATCCGAAAGATGATGGCACAAATGAATGAAGAAGATGTCAGTCAGGTAATGAAGGAGATAGAAGAAAGTAACATACGGTAATAACATAGTAACATACAGTAGTTTGTAAGGCTGAAAAAAAACATCTATCCATCCAGTTCAGCCTGTTATCTTGCAAGTTCATCCAGAGGAAGGCAAAAAAAAAACTGTGAGGTAGAAGCCGATTTTCCCCACTTTAGGGGTAGAAAATTCCTTCCCGACTCCAATCAGGAAATCAGAATAACTCCCTGGGTCAACGACCCATCTCTAGTAGCTATAGCCTGTAATATTATTACAGTCCAGAAATACATCCAGTCCCCTCTTGAATTCCTTTATTGAACTCACCATCACCACCTCCTCAGGCAGAGAGTTCCATGGTCTCACCGCTCTTACCGTGAAGAATCCTCTTCTATGTTTGTGTACAAACTTTCTTTCCTCCAGATGCAGAGAATGTCCCCTCGTCACAGTCCTGGGGATAAATAGATGATGGGAGAGATCTCTGTACTGACCCCTGATATATTTATACATAGTTATTAGATCTCCCCTCAGTCATCTTTTTTCTAAAGTGAATAACCCTAATTTTGATAATCTTTTAGGGTCCTGTAGTCCACCCATTCCAGTTATCACTCTACTTAAACTCCACAGACAAAAAACAAATTTCGCATGAGAACAACAAACTTTAAGGCTGTAAGCAAGGCAAGGTCGAGGACTACAAAAATTAAGCCACACTAACAAGACACAAATCTAGGCTTGGTACAAGATACAAGGAATAACATGGATTCTGGATATAAATGCACAGAGCTCATGCTATACACTACAGCTTAGTATGGATTGCAATATTTAAAGGATCAAATCTCTTCCCTAAACTAAGCAAGGTGGGGAACATGGTCAGCTCACCCAGACTAATGGATCAGATGTAATGCAGATGCATAGCAACTTTAAAAACAATATAAGTAGACAGGAGAAGACAAGACAACATGAAAATCCCTGCTGCCTTGACACAGTTTTTTAAGTGCCACTATTGGACTTGCAAAAAAACCATCATAAAATGCAAACTCATGCTGGATGATAAATCTGGTGTATGGCTAGATACTAGATTCAGTTTATTTTACTAGCAAGAGTTCTTCACCTGTGAGGGACTGTCCCCACAGGTGAAGAAGCGAGATGTCTAGCCCTGTTGACTAACAGGACTGGACAACTCTCCTGGTCTTGACAATCTACCACTTTGTGCCACTGTTGTGCTTCCAGAGCAGTGACTGTTCAGCCTATGCACTTGTGCTGCTACTTAGAGCAGCAGGGCAGGATTGAGATAGTCAGGACAGGATGAGATGTCTAGTCCTATCATTCTACAGGCAGGTGGGTGCTTCTTCACCTGTAGAGACATCCCATCACAAGTGATGAACTGTTGCTAATAAACAACTTGATTTGTTATAATCAATTCGCTTATCCCTTCTAACCACTTTTGTCTAACTCGGTACTACCTTTGGTTGGCTTTGCTTGAGACAAAATTTTTATTGTGGTGAAAAATTTTACGTCTTAGGCCACACCCTATTTTCCACAAAACCACACCCCTTTCGGACTAGGTGCAGAAACTTTCTCTGAACCTAAATGCACCAAATTGCTCCACTTTTTAGCATACTTTATACCAGAATTTAGATGCACTCTCATTAGTAATTGCGGGCCAATGTCTAAAACCAGCCTAAAAGTGGTAATGGCTAGAGTCACTTTTAATTAAATGGGCAAGTGGTAAAAATAACTTCTCTATCTTGTTGTAGCTATTGGTTCTCCAAGCCAGCAGTTACAATAGCGAATTATTAAAATGTAGCAGTGAGGAAGGCAGCAGTGGAATAATGACAGTAAGAATATTTGACTGATGTCCGAAACGCGTCAACTGTGCAGGAGCACGACAATTATGGGGATCGACTTGTTGTAAAACTATTTTACCACCACAATAAACTACTGGCTTGCAACGTAAGTGAAGTGCTGGAACCCTTTTAGTTTTTTCCTATTAGGAAAAATATTTATATCACAGAAATAAGTGATACATTTTATATACCTTTGCCACAGTGTTGCTTTATTCAGTAATAATACGAGTTATCATTGTTGTACTACAAAACCGTGTGTGTCTATAAATAATGTTCATAAAATACACGCAAATTCAACTCTGAATTCAAGTGTCAATTCTTCTAATTAATGTAACTCATTATTCATTTTCTTAAGCAAAGTTCTAGCAATTTAGTTATTTATTTTTGAAGAATACAATAGAGGATGGAGACTGAACCACAAATAGGCCATTGAGGACATCACATAGAACTTCTCGCTTCACAGATCTCATTTAATAAGCAGCTGAAAGCAAATCAGTAAGAGACTCTAGAGATGTCTGCAAGATACATACCATACAATAATGAGCTGCTGTACAAACCATTTCATTTTCACTTGTCACTTGTCCCTCTGCTTCCCCGTCACTCCTCGTTTACCTGAGAAATGTGGGACATGGGAGAATATTGTCTCTGTGTTACTCAAACCAAAGATCACACAGGAGATCTTTCACACCGCTTCAGAAGGCTTCACCTGATACAGAGCCGAAATATCTTAATCATTTCACCTTCAGTTCATTTAAAGCATTGCTTAGTATTTTAGTAATGCATTACAGACAATGAACACTAATTTCTAAACCTATTACTTTAGTTAAAATAGCATTTTATAGGCAATGTATCTGCCTGCTACAAACTTATTGTGTAATAAGAACCTTATGTCAAGCACTATTGCTAAGATCAGACATTACTATATAGGCTATGTTCTTATATAATTTGTCTATCAGTCCAGTTGTGGTTTTCAAGAAATTCTGCTTGAAAAAGAAAATTTAGGTGGGCGTTTATTATCCCAGCAGTTTCTGCAAAAACTATGCATAGCAGGCCCGGCTTGGCTGGCCAATCACATTTGTTATAATCTATGACAGAAAACTGGCATAGAATAAAGCAGACATGTCCACCAGCTCCCTAGCCGTTGTGTGGATTGTGGTTGTGGTGCGTGGACCTGCACAGATGTGCAACAATTATTAAGAGGCATGTATCGCTTCATATTTGTAGGACATCTTACACCAGCAGGGGAGAGATTCTTTTTCTAAAGAAAGGAGGTGGGGATGTGGTTAATGAGCAGCAGCACTTGTGTGCAGTCTCCATTACCACAGTCTGTCCCTTCCATGCTCTCTGTACTTCGTGTCTCCTCATGAACTCCATTCCTACAGAGATTCAGCTACATTTCTTATCAACTGTATTCAGGATCATAATCCCTGACAAATAGGAGAGGAGGCTGAGGCAGCTCTTTAGCTCAGTGTTGTGAAGTAATTGTCCTCCAGTGTGACATGTTTTGTGTGTACTAATAGGACGGCGGCCATTTTATTTCTCCTAATAATTGCTCTCCAGACAAAATGAGCCATTATAACTAATGAAAGATATTGGACTAATATATTTATAATAAAGTAATGTTTAAGGATTCTCATTTTCTTAATTCCCAGAGAACACTTTTAAGGGCTTGTCTCACTTCAGCAAGTAGTATTATTCCTGTAGAGAAAGTTAATACAAGGCACTTACTAATGTAATGTTATTTCCATATTGCTTACTTTGCAGGTCTGATTAATTTTTCCATCACATTATACACTGCTCCCTTCCATAGGCACACTGTAGCAAAAAGCGCTAGTCTCTCCGTTGGCCGAGACTGTGGGTGCGCACACAGGCTGTTGCCTTTTCCTATAGTATCACGTCATGGAAACGAGCAGTGTGTAATGCGATGAAAAAATGAATCCAGCCAGCAAAGGAGGCAATATGGACAATCACAATACATTAGTAAGTGCCTTTCTCTACATGATAAATATCACTTGCTGAAGTGAGAAAACCCCTTTAATGATTATTAACTGTGGCCTGCAGCTCCTCTGGGTGTCTGGATGCAGTGCAAAAACCCCAGAAATGGGGACAACTGCCCGCATAGTTGCCACTCGGCAGAAGCTACAGGCAGCTGACGGCAGAGGGGGTCTGGGTGCTCACCCCTGCAACACAAGTCGCCATGTAGCCCCTACAAACGGGGACCACATTAAAAAATATTATGGAGCTCTTCTTTAAATTTCACTAAACTAGTAGATCAACTGGTTTGGGTCTTTATTCCATGTCCAGAAAAAGCATTTGTATTCCTATGAAAAATGGCTTCCAAGTGTCCAGCTGGGCGGGCTTTTGTTTTCAAAGTGCCCAAGCCCGCCTCCCTTGTCCCTTCCGCGCTTTCTGCTTCTCTTCCTAACCTCCCAAGGCTTCCTCCCCTATTCCCATGACAACATAGCCATGCATGGTAAGAAGCTTTGGGAGGTTAGGAGGGGAGCAGACAGTGGAGAAGAGTCGCGCCCTTGGGCACTTTAAAAATGGACACTGTTCTGATGGCCATTGCTGGTAGTTATATCAGTGAAATTTACATGAAAGACTCCCTTTTATTCACCACTGTAACACATTATACACCTATGCATCACGTCCTGTGGATGCACACAATAGAGGTTCTTCTATTCAATAACCACAAACTCTGGTCCAGGGTACAGACATTTATACCACCACCTCCTCCCTGAACAAGAGCATGTAAGACACCATTGTAAAATGATCAAGCTGCCTCACAACCAAACCAAGGTCCCTTGCACACTGTTTTGGGGATGTGTTGTCCAATACATTTTTAGTGTTTGTTAAATCACAGTCAAAATCTGAGTCATAAGTGATCCATCAATGCACAAAGCAGCAAAAAAATATCTTAAGCATGATACAAATGAAAGAAAACAATAGAAGTGTCTCGATAATAAAGTAAAAACATTAACATCACAAGAACATGTTACAGGAATGCACAGAGAATGTCGATAGTAACCAAGACTGTGGCTCAAACCTCAGCCAGGGCTTCCAGACCTGTCTATACTTAATAGAGGATTTTGGTGTTACAGCGCTAAGTTCTTGCTACTTGTCCAAGTTTACGCAGCCAGGGGAAGACCGGAGGGGTAATCTGTTGTTCCCAATACAGAGGTATCATTGCGTCAGCTGTCAGCAACATTTGCATACAAAAAGAGCTGTTAAAAGGGGTTGTGGTGGGGGGTATTAAGTTCAGGAACAGTATTTTAGGGGTAATGGCAGGGGATTTTGGGCATACTTTAGATAAAATTTATCCTACTTTATTCCAGAATGGTTTAATGAAGGAAAAATCCTACCACAAATGTATATAAGATCCAGAACCAGACATGCAGTTCCAGCAAGTAGATGGCAGAGAGAGATTCATAGAATTCAGAGCCACCAGCGTTTTATACCATCTGCTCACCAATTTATAGGAGGTTTCCTGTAAGGTTATGCATCTGGAGGGACCACAGCAATTCTTATATACTCCAGAAACCTCCTGGATAGTGAAATATCTATTTCTGTCTCCCAAGTCTTAATATATGGTAGTGGTGGATTGTCCAAAGGTGCGATCAGTGTCTTGTAGATTTTTTAGATCATTTTCGGAATTGGGGAACACTGGCAGCCAACTGTTCAAACCAGGACAGGTTTCCCTGAAGCATATCCCCAATCTGTAATCCCTTAAAACTTGGTAAGAGATAAGATGGTCTATCGGTGCACAGAAAGGCATTGATTTCAGGAAGGGAAGATCAGGGAAAGCTCCATCGACCAGTATATCACTCAATTTGTGATTATTTAGTAGTCACTGGGTAGAGGCCCATACACAGTAGTAAAGGAATCATTTAGTACTAGGAGATACCCTAGACTCAGTAATGGAGATGGGTGAGCCCACATAGAACGTGTTGAGTTCAGCAATGACCATGTACATAGTAGGGCCTTCATTAAATTATTAATCCCTGAAGGAGGACGTCTGCCGTTCTGAATCCAAATCAGAGCTTGAGTGAGGCGGAAACCTACTATCTCCTCCTCTATGCACAAATAGAGTTTTGTATAAGGACACTTATGCCAGTCCAACACTCTACTCAGCTGAAGTGATGTATAAAAGCTTTCAATGTCTGGGAACCCCACTCCTCCTAGGTTTAATCAAGGTAGAATGGGCAACTCTGAACATGCCATATCCCCATGCATATTTAAGAAGTTTACTCAGCCATCTACAAAAGAAAGCGTGGCAAGAATATTGGCAAGGTTTGAGTTAAGTAGAGAAGCTTAGGTATTATCATCATCTTTAAAAGATTCACCTTGGCCAACCATGATATGTACGGGATTTTCTAGGATTTGATGGAGAATGAGGGGAATTCAGTGAAAATCAAGACACAAATGTAGGACCACACAAAATTTGCAGTATTTTTGGCAATTTGTACCATTCTGGAGAGGTAGGAGATATTTAAAGGGGTTGTCCAAGTTATATATATTGGTGATCTATCCTTAGGATAGGTCCTCAATATGTGGACTTAGTCGGAATAATCTTAAAAAAAAGTTTGGAAGTGATCAAATATGCGAAACAATATGGGGAAGGACACGTCAGGATTGGATGTTAAGATCAACAAATCATCCGCATATGTCACTGTAGAGTGACACCATCCTCCCACAGTTTAGACCTTTAATATCTGAGTGTAAGGAAAAATTTGATTCGCACCGTAGCCAAATTTCCTCATGCTTTGTGGTAATGAATCACATTTTTCCCTAAAATGGCTGCTGCACATGTGAGGACACGAAGACAGGAACTCTGGGAAGGCGGAATCACCCATAATGCCATGCATGCAACCAAACAGCAGCCAGCCAGCCCTGTGATGTCACAGCCCTATAAATAGCGGCAGCCATCTTAGATTCTGCCATTTACCAGTGTACTTAGTGCAGGGAGAGATGTGTCTGCAGGCTCTAGGGACAGTGATAGGAAAGACTGGATTGTGGTGAAAAAATGATTTATAAGTTCAGGGAAAGGATAGGGAGGAATCGTTCCACAGCTTTTATGTAGAAAAGGGTTCAGTAGGGGAGGTTACACACTGGGGCACACACTGGGCACTTGGTGCACTGACTGGGGATCCAAATTGCCATTATACAGCTCTGTCATTCTAGCAAACCGTTCTTGTTATTGGGGTGCAAGTGCTGTTTGATACAGCCATTAACAGGGTTTATTACAAGGAAATATTTCTACAGTATATCTTATTTGCCCTTGTGCGGGGCAGTTATATGTTGTAAAGCCCAGTTTGCCATGTATTAGTGGCTAAATAAAAATATATTCGCTATTTTGCGTTGCACTTTTATGTTGAAAAGCCTTTTGTGTTGTGTAAAAGTTGCCGTGTTTTAGTGGCAAAATAAAAATATATTTGCCCTTGAGCGATGCAGTGATATATTCTAAAGCCCAGTTTGCCATGTATTAGTGACTAAATAAAAATATATTCGCTGTTAATTGTTGCACTTATCTGTTGAAAAGCCTTTTGTGTTGTGGAAAAGTGGAAACAAATTAGGGCCTAATTGCCGTTCTGCGGTGCAGTGATATATTCTAAAGCCCAGTTTGCCGTGTATTAGTGGAAAAATAAAAATATATTCACCTTTCATTGTTGCACTTATCTGTTGAAAAGCCTTTTGTGTTGTGTAAAAGTGGAAAAAAATTAGGGCCTATTTGCTGTTCTGCGGTGCAGTGATATATTCCAAAGCCCTGTTTGCCATGTATTAGTGGCGAAATAAAAATATATTCGCCGTTCAGCATTGCACTTATCTGTTGAAAAGCCTTTTTGTGTTGTGTAAAAGTAGAAAAAAATTAGGGCCACACTGCCATTGTGCCACTCTATGGCTTCCTTATGCTTCTTCCACCTCCACACTATGTCACCTTGCCACTCTGTGGTCTCCTGATGCTACCGCCATCTCCACACTGTCATTGTGCCACTCTGTGGCCTCCTCCTGATGCTGCTGCTGCCAACTCCACACTCTGTCATTGTGCCACTCTGTGGCCTCCTGATGCTCCTGATGCCACTTTCACAATGTCATTGTGCCACTCTGTGGCCTCTTCATGCTGTTCCCACCCTCCCCACTTCATGACTTTGCCACTATTTAGCCTTTTGGCCTGGCTGACATCATCATTCATTTGACCCTTCTTCTGATCTGTCAGAAGGAAGGAAAAATGAGACGCACAGCGGATCTTGTCTGTGTAGCAGCTGTAAGGCCTGTATGCTCCCATCAGAATTGGCTTGGGATTTGGTAGCCAAAAGCAGGAGTGGGTACAAAACACAAAAGACATGCAAATATTCCATTCACGTGTCACCTCTGTTTCGGATCCACTCCTGTTTTTTTGGCATTAGCAATACTGATGGATTACTGACCAAATGCTGACCGAGTGAAGGTGGATGTCCAACAGACAGGATCAGTTTTTTGGGGGTGTTGGGGGTTATTGTTCAGATGGATCAGAGGAAGGGCAAAATATTCAGTGACGTCAACACAATCTTACTGTTGACACTCTCTCCACTCTGTTGGGGGGGTCTACTTGTATAAGTGTTTAATAGAACATGTTCTGTAGATATCTATGTGGAATCAGCTGACAACGGTGTAAATGGAGTGCACTTCTTCTTGACACTAACATTGACCTGTAAGGCTGAGTTCACACTTGAGTTATTTGGCCCATTTTGGCCCCCTGACTGCCCAAATAAGTGAAGTATGCAGTGATTCTAAGAGCGACGCCTGTCATCTGCATGTCATATGGACTCACAGTATTATTTTACTACCAGAGCAGACTCCCTATGCATGTTACTGCAAGGCACAGTGTTCTATACCACTATAAAGGCTCTCTGAAGCTAGGAAATAGATGTGTCGCCGCAAATAAATTCTCATGTCTCTAGATATAAGTAATCTAGAACAGACTGTTTCAGTCACTCGGACTGATGCTGTAGGGTTATTATAGAGAGCTAGAATATTCTGAATGAAAGTCAACACCATATATAGGTGAAACTTGAAAAATTTGAATATTGTGCAAAAGTTCATTTATTTTAGTAATGCAATTAAAAAGGTGAAACTAATATATGAGATAGACTAATTACATGCGAAGAGAGATATTTCAAGTGTTTATTTGTTATAATTTGGATGATTATGGCTTACAACTTATGAAAACCCCAAATTCAGAATCTCAGAAAATTAGAATATTGTGAAAAGGTTCAATATTCTAGGCTCAAAGTGTCACACTCTAGTCAGTTAAATAATCCATTACACTTTTGTCTCTCAGTCTGGTTCATTAGGAATCACAATCATGGGAAAAGTTATGTGGAAGGAACAAGTGTGAAAGAAAAAGGTGCACAAGCAGCAGGGATGATCACAGCCTGGAGAGGATTGTCAGGAAAAGGCCATTCAAAAGTGTTGGGGACTTTCAGAAGGAGTGGACTGAGGCTAGAGTTAGTGCATCAAGAGCCACCACACACAGATGGATCCTGGACATGGGCTTCAAATGTCGTATTCCTCTTGTCAAACCTCTCCTGAACTACAAACGTCAGAAGCGTCTTTCTTGGGCTAAAGAAAAAAAAGAACTGGTCTGTTGCTCAGTGGTCCAAAGTCCTCTTTTTTGATGAGAGAAACTTTTGCATCTCATTTGGATAACCAAGGACCCAGAGTCTGGAGGAAGAATGGAGAGGCACACAATGCAATATGCTTGAACTCCAGTGTGAAGTTTCCACGGTCTGTGTTGATTTGGGAAGCCATGTCATCTGCTGGTGTTGTTCCACTGTGCTTCATTAAGTCCAGAGTCATCGCAGCCGTCTACCAGGAGATTTTGGAGAACTTCATGCTTCCTTCTGCAGACGAGCTTTATGGAGATAGTGACTTCATTTTCCAGCAGGACTTGGCACCTGCCCACACTGCCAAAAGTACCAAAATCTGGGTCAAAGACCATGGGATTACTGTGCTTGATTGGCCAGCAAACTCACCTGACCTGAACCCAATACTATGGGGCATTGGTAAGAGAAAGGTGAGAGACATGAGACTGAACAATGCAGAAGAGCTGAAGGCTGCTATTGAAGCATCCTGGTCTTCCATAACCCCTCAGCAGTGCCATAGGCTGATAGCATTCATGCCACGCCTCATTGAGGCAGTAATTGATGAAGAAGGGGCCTAAATCACGATTACACTTTTATTGATTTCATGTAATATTCTAATTTTCTGAGATTGTGAATTTGGGGTTTTCATAAGCTATAAGCCATAATCATCTAAATTATAACAAATAAAGGCTTGAAATATCTCGCTTTGCATGTAATGCAAGTCTATCTCATATATTAGTTTCACCTTTTAAGTTGCATTACTGTAATAAATTAACTTTTGCATGATATTCAAATTTTTCGAGTTTCCCTTTATGACCAATGTGTCCGGTCGAAGGCTTTTTCAACGTCAGTGGATAATAAGGCGAGAAGGACCTTTTTAAGCTTTGCATATAGGGTCAGTTGTAATACCCGTAGGATGTTGTCCTTCCCCTCCCTTCCCTTAACAAACTCCACCTGTTCCAAATTGATCAAGGAGGGGAGGAGATGATTCAATCAGGTGGCCAAAAGTTTGGCATATAATTTTTTTAATGTCTTCATTAAGCAGTGATATCAGGCGGTAGCTGCTACACACACATCCAAAGTACCCAAAACAAGGGGACACGCATGAACTTTTCTTGAATCTTTATTAATAAATAGAATTTCTTTAGAATAAAACATACATTATTACAAACTGGCAGCAAAAGAGGTGAAAGCCATGACATGATACTCCCCCGCCAACCGTGATATCCTGGTATCCTTTATCATATCTATGTGAGGTGCAAGAACACTTACAAACCCTAATTGTCAGAAAATAGTCTCAATACAGATACCTAATAATAATACATATCTATATAAAGTGCGCACAACTACACCAAGTGACAGAGGCAGCCTCGGCTATTGAATCTATTCCATGTACCTGGGAAACACCAAACAGAGGATCCAGACGTCTGGTCAGAGAAGAAGCCCACCCCAACGCACGTTTCGCTCCGCTTTCTCAAGGTAGCTGCTACACAGTTTAACATCCTTTCCCTCCTTGGGCCACACATAAAATGTGCTTCTAAAGTCTGTATGGGAGAGCCAGTATTGCAGGAAAAGGAGGTGAATGGGGATGAGGGGTCTTCCCTTTGTTGTGTGGATAGAGATGGTAATTGTAAAGATTGTAGAAATGCCTGAATATTTTCCTTTCTAATACAGGTTTTCTCAGCAGAGTTCTCTGCCCCCAAATTATATAGTAAGGCATAAAATGCCTCAAATTGTGCAGCAATATCTCGACTCTCCGTAACCAATCTCCCTGATGGTGACTGAATTTCCCTGATGTAAGTTTGTTCCTGTCTACGTTTATCCATTAGAGCCATGATCTGGGAGCCCTTATTGCCGTGAATATATATTCTGTGTCTAGCATATAGGTACACCTTCGATGCCTTGCAGTTTAGCAGTTGATTAAGCTTCTCTGTGTGCGTTGTAAGTTCCGCCAGAAATTGAGCGAGTCAGCACTTGTTTGCCCTCTAGTGTGCTTATAATATTCAAAAAGTCAGCTGTCTCTTTTATGTTTTTTATATTCTACCCTAACTACTGATTTATGTGCCTCCTAAATTGTCGTAGGGAATACCTGAGAATCAAAGTAAAGTAGTTCTTAAGAGCATTTGAAATCTGATGCCTATGAGATAGATCTTTTAATAGAGATTTGTTAAGTCGCTACGGACATTCCCTTTTTGGAAGGATGTTAATGAGCATACCCATACTAACTTCATAGAAGAACGTATATATTCCTTATCAGAAGGGTACATGTAGTAGTTTTTTTCCTGCCGTCTCTCGGCATGTTTGCCATGCTGCCGCCAGAACTCCAGCCCGCCCCCATTATAGTCAATGGGGCCAGAGCGGACCTCCGGCGGCATGCGTGCACTAGCGGCAGCACGGATCCGGCAGGCTGTTCACCCGCCGGAGCAGTCTGCTGGAGAAGGCTGCCGCTAGTGTGAAACTAGCCTAACCTTAAGGGTACTTTCACACTTGCGGCATGGCGATCCGCCATGCCGCAAGTACCTGTGTCCTGCCGCTCCGTCCCTATTGACTATAATGGGGCGGGGGCGGAGCTTTGGCGCAGCACGGCAGTGATCGCCGGACTAAAAAGTCGGACCTGCAGTACTTTTAGTCCAGCGATCTCCGACCGTGCACTGCCGTAGCTGCGCCCTCCGTCCCATTATAGTCTATTGGGGACGGAGCGGCAGCACGGCATCACACGGGTACTTGCGGCATGGCGGATCCGGCGGGCTGTTCATCCGCCAGAACAGCCTGCCGGATAGCCATGCTGCAAGTATAAAAGTACCCTAAGAGAAACTAACACAGGTTTCAGGGCTCTAAGTTTCTTATAGGAAATATGAAGTTTCCTGGAAGTGCAGTCAAATGTAGGTTCCAGAAAAACTTTCATATCCCCCTAACTATACAGATTCCATAATAAAAGTAGTGGAGCTTCCGATGAGTACTAATCAACTAAGGAATCTGATCAGAATTTGGAGCATATAATCCCGCAATGGAAATAGTTGTGTTTGCAATGGTGCCCTTTAAAAACAGGAGTCTACTCCCTGGATCTAGGGTAAATGGAAGAGATTTTTTGATGGCAATGATTACACCTCTGGATTTGGATTCACCATAACAGGAGTGGAACCATTGAGAAAAGTAAAACGTAGGCAGGGCAGGGGTCTTACCTAGCTTGAAATGGGTTTCTTGCAGATTAGTTACATCAGCGTGATGAGATAGTAATGTTTGAAAAATGCAAAATCTTTTCAAAGGAGAGTTCAATCCTTGTGCATTCCATATAAGAACATTAACAGTAGGAATATACGAAGCAAAAATATAGATTGTTGACTGAAAATCCTGATTAATTATATAGAATGAATCAAGAAGACTTAAACATTTTTGAGAGTATCCAGAAAAAAGAAAGAGAGTAATAGCAACACCTAACATGCATATTAACATTAGGGCAGGAGGTAGTGTGCCCCCTCTAATATAACTTTAGACACTACTGTAAGATGACAGTATGGCAAGGTGAGAAGAGCTCTCTGTCTGGCCAGAATGCATATTCGTTGCAGTCCAGTCCGACGAGACATCATCCATCAGACCAGGTGAGAAGAGCTCTCTGTCTGGCCAGAATGCATATTCGTTGCAGTCCAGTGAGAGGTCATCCATCAGACCAGGACCAAAAAAAGAAACCTGAAAAAATACCCTCATCTATTAAGAATTATAGCCTAAACTGACTCAAGATAAAACAATGAGCAACAGAACCATGAAATAACTCAGTCTGCTAGAATGACCAGACGTTTCCAATGGTTACTGCCCTTGGCTGTCTTCCATAGTATGACCACCGGCAGTTTAGTCAGATCGGTGACGTCAGTAATCTGTAACTGTAGGGATCCTGACCTATGGTGACCTATGACATTCGCTCTGAAACAGATTTCATCTTAGGCGCTTGTTTAGGGTGATGGGAGAGAAACCCTCGTAGGTGACTTCTTTAGATTCTCTGGCTGCTTTCAGTATGGTAATTGAGTACTTTACATATTATGTCCCTTAGTGACTCTCCCTTCTTAGGTTTGGGTCGTAGGGCCCTATGTGCTCTCTTTAAGACTAGATCACCTGCATGTTCTGGGCTCAGTAGTGGTCTCAAAATGTGTTTTTTTTCTGTTTTAGTGTACAAGCCATCTCTGGTTTTCGCACCTTCACATATTCGTAGGGATTAAATAAGGAGTAAGATAAAATATTGTAGAATGTATTATCCTAATATAATCAATGAGGGTCAACACACCACTGTCTGTTAGTTGAAGGTTTACATGCAGGATCTGTGCACCTAAGTGCAAAGAAAAAGTGGGCCAAAAGCCCTATCTAAATGGATGGCATAAAGTAGCAGTAGACTACAGATTGTTGCGGTCCAAAAAATTTGAGCTATGCTCCTATCTAAGTGATTTGGCAGTATTGCCAAGGACAGGGGTAATGTGGCACTAGGGAAGTGTAAAGTGCCAGAGGTGTCTAAAATGATGTCTACCTCAGTTAATGACCGACCACCATGCGATCTGAAAGACAGGGTCAAATTTGATGGCAAAATTCCGCTGGATTTTTCACACCACAAAAGTGGAATATTTTAATGAGAAATTTGGGCCTCTGTGTGTGGCTGTGCTACGAGGATTGCCATGTCGACCTGTCAAACACAAGTGAGGTCTATCAGATTCCTGGCTCAGTGTTCAATTCCACAGCTAGCTGTGTGATTTAAGACTGCTACTCAGTTATTGCGTATACAGTATGTGTCCTGGCTCTGTGATGTACCTCTGTGTTTTGTACCTGAACTCAAGATCTTCTTGTTAACCCTCTGTGTACTGACCATGGCTTGTTTTCTAGATTAACTCTTTGTCTGCTGAATTGGCTTCTACAGATTCTTCTGGTATTCTGAGCTTGACTAGTCTCTGGATTAATCCCTCCCTCTTCTTCTTTGGGTTCTTGTCTCCTACTCCTTTCACCCTGGTCATTCTAGTAGGTCTGCTTCTAGAGAGCTTGTACCAGTTTTCTGCTTGGTGTTCTTTCTGCTGCCTTACTCTACAAACATAACTTGGGTCCCTAGCAGCTAAATCTATCCATTCTTGCTGCAGGCTCTGGTGAAGAACCTAAGGGTAGTCTTAGCTTGCTACCAAACAGAGTTGTTAAGTATGACTTGTAGCAGTTTCTGAGTTTGCTGGCTGAGGTTCCAGGTGGTGACCACAGTATTTCCTTACAGTGTTCCAACAGAAGAGCGAAATGGCAAATTAGATAAATTGTGAAACTAGCATATCACAATTACTAAAGGGATGCAAAAGAAGATACCAATTTTTTTAAATTCATTTCTTAGCTGTATCATCTTAATATACATCCTATAACTGCTGTATCAGCCACTATCCTTTGAGTAATACAAATGTATCTGTATATAATGGTTTTCATATTAGATTTCTGTTTCGAGTCAAATTGTCCTTTATGCAAGAACCTAAATGCTACAAAGTAAATCACGTTCACCACTTTGTAGCTAGATATGTACTCTGGCAACACGTCTTTCTACTTACAACACACAGGTAATATATGCACAGCTACTGTTTTGATATTACAGTAATTCAGAAATTAGAGCATGACGCAAGTCATTGAAGCAGCTAAGTGAAAAATGTAACATTTGGCATCTTAAAAGGACTAACATAATGACAAAATAACCATTTCACTAACTAAAAAAGCCATTAATGAACGGCAAGGAATAACATCCTAGTTTTGCTGATATTAGCGTAGGCACAATTTGCAATTTGTGAGGGCAAATATAGCATGCTAATTTTCTCTTCTCTTTATAACTTCTCTTAGGAAATGCAATTATTGATTGTATTCAGTCCTGTATCCATGGAACATTTTTTGCACTCAGCCTGGGGCCATGTGCAGCCTGTGATACGGCTATGTAAGGGTACTTTCACACTAGCGTTCTTCTCTTCCAGTATGAGATCCGGTAAAGGGTCTCAAGACTGGAGAAAAACGCATCAGTTTTGTCCTAATGCATTCTGAATAGAAAGCAATCCTTTCAGTATGTATCAGGATGTCTTCCGTTCCGTCCCTTGTACGGCATTTGACCGGACAAAATACCGCAACGCTACCACACTTGCCGGATCCGGCATTCATTTCCATAAAGATATATTAATGCCGGTACCAAGCGTTCCGGAAATTGCTGCATTGCCGCATGCGCCAGGATATAGGAGGAGCAATTTTTGCTTTTGATCTTTAAATAAAAAAATGTAATACCAGATCCATTATTCCGCATGATACCGGATGAGACTAACTGATCCGGAAAAAAAATGATTTCCGTTTGCATATGATTTGACGGGCAGGCAGTTCTGTTGGATCCGAATAACGCTAGTGTGAAAGTACCCTAAGATCAATCAGTGGCAAGATTGAGCAATGTTATTTTCGTTACATGTACTGCAAAAGAGAAGCTCACATCAGAAGGACGGCCGGGAGAAAAGGACAGTACAAGCAGATGGGGTGCTTACCTGCAGCAGTAGTGCTGGAGACACAACGCTCTGCTGCACGTACCACGGGCTGCTGCTCACACAATCATGGTCAGAGTGCTGACAGAACATAAAGTCTAGGAGAATGATGAGAAAATAGTGGCACTGTTCATCTCGGTGGGTCAGAGGAACGGAAATCGCTGTGTAAGTTAGGGATTCTTTATTGGCAAGAATATTGCCAATAAAGAATCTCTAACTTACACAACAATCTCTGTTCTTCTGACCCACCGAGATGAACAGCGCCACTATTTTCCCATCATTCTCATCAATGACATCTTCTGGCATAATTGAAAATGGCATTCATTTATAAAGTACCCTCACCTTCTTTTTCAGACACCGGTCATTTTTTTTCCTCTGTTGGACTAGGCATGTGACTTATTTTTCAGTTATTCAGTAGCGCACGCTACATTCCCCAACAGTCTTTCGGCATGTTCATATCTGCAATGGAGGTTGCATCCAGGGCCTCCATCACAGATTTTGTCAAGAACAGCAGAGAGAAAAGTCCAGCATGCAGCGATTTTTCTTAGCTAAAAAGCTTTCACCTAGCTGGAAACAAACTGATCCCATTATAGTCAAAAGGAACTCTTTGGCTCTGTTCATGTCCGTTATGTACCATTGTTCTGCTCCTATACTGGTATGAAAGAATCCTTACACCGTGCTGAAGAATATGGTGTATGTTGCTTTATTTTTTCACTCTGGCATATCATGGGGCACAAGACCAAAAGGTGGCTGTTCTAAAATAACATCCCTGGCCAGCTACGGAATGGCTATAATTCTATTAGAAATGAAACTGAACTATATTCGCAACAATTCTCTGAGACCTCAGTCTCTACGACCCATGGACCCAGGAAAGAAGAGGGGTTGCTTTAATGGCAGAGTTACAAGCCCTACCTTTGTTTATCTCCGGCAGCCAAGCTAAGGCGACTTTCACATCTATGGCATTGTGATCAAGCATATAGCCGTATCTGAGAGCTTCTATGGTGAGCCTTATGTGGCTCGAGTCACTGGCTGGGGTCTACTGCCATCCTTGGTCACCATCTTGCTTTGGATTGCTCAGAAATAAAGAACCTGAAAAGTTTATTTAAAATGTTCGTTACCCTACAACTAAATTAATGCAAAGAAAGAGCCCTAGACATGCTCTATAGTCTATGTGCACTATAGTCCTTTAACATCATAACAGTCACATTAAAACTGGAAAAACCCTCCCAAAAATGTCACTTTTTTATTGTAGACTTTAAATATGTTTAATATTTGTCTGCAGTAAATCTTGTTGGCGCACAACTGAGGAGACACAATTGACATAATTCATTTTAGCCTTTAGGACCAATAACATTTCCCCCCTTTGTGTTTCAGCAGTCATAACTTTTTCATTTTTTCTTCTAAATTCTTTTTTATTTTGTGGGAGTTTTTTTTTAGGAACCACTTTGGGGTATATATAGTGTAGTAAGTCACTTTTTTTATTTTTAAGGGGAAAGATAAAAAAACTGCAAATTTAACATTATTTTGTGGAATTTATTTACAGTGTTCACTGTGTGGTAAAAATAATTTTATTATGTAGGTCACTACAATGATGATAAGTGATGACAATCTCATTAAAGCGCTACAAACTATTTTTTCGCGCTATTTAAATGAATGAAGACAATAAGTATACTGTAATCTCCATGTACTGTATGTATCACATTCTATATGTTAAAGAGGATGTCCGGTTTCCAATATTGATAACCTATCCTCAGGACAGGTCATCAATATCAGATTGACAGAGGTTCGACTACCACCATTCCCAACTATCAGCTGTTCGAAGAGAATGCAGAGCTGCTGCTAGTGCTGCATTCTCTTGTTTATCTGCTCGCCATCGCTATTGCAGTGATTCACTTGAAATGGGAAGGGAGTGTAACAACAACTGTTCCTTCCCATTCAAGTGAATGGACCAGAGGAGATGTAATCACATTTGCTCACCGCTAAGATGCTGACGGCGAGCAGGCAAGTAGTGACGAGAATGCAGCGCTCCTACAAGCGCTGTGTTCTCTTCACACAGCTGATCGGTGAGGATGCTGGGAGTCAGACTCCTGCAGATCTGATATTGATGACCTATCCTCAGAATACATCATCAATATCGGAGACCAGACAATCCCTTTAAAAAAACTACTGTATTTGGGTGAAGAGCTGTAATACAGAGTAGATTCCAATGTTCCCACACATCAATAAGGAATTCGAAATCACTGCTGTGAGTACAAACGACATAATGCAGAACATTGGAGGTAGGCATATATCGGATTTATTAAATGAAAACTGCTCACTATATACAGGAGAAGCAGGGACAATGCAACATACACCGTTTAATGTACATACAATGCATTCTCACACTGTAATCAAAACTCGTAAAAATCTTGCACGGAATATCTACACGGAATTTAAAATACAATGGTTTGTAACACTTAAATCATATCATGTTATAAAGAGCAATGCAAAGAATAATATACATCAGTTTAAAAGCATCCAATATCATGGGTTTGACCTGATATTTCCCTTGTCAAAACATGACATTGCATTGTTTTGCTTCATTTTCTGGTTTTTGGAATATCCTAGAATGTATACATATAAAAATTGCTTTTGCAGTATCTAATTTGTCGCATTGGAAGCTATTCAACAAACCTGCCCAATTTACGCCGTGTTCACACCAGGTTTTTGCATCTTGTTTTTTTTCTTTGCCACAGGGCACAAAGGTGATAAAGGCTTCTTATTTTGACTTTTGTATCATAGACATCAAAAGCAAAAGGATAGCCAGATATTTATTCAGTAAAGTTGGGAAAAAACATAACTTGTTAACAGGATGCAAATAAAAGTGGTGTGAAGCTAGACAATAAAGAGTGCGACTGCAAACCGTAACAAATGCCTTGAACTGCTCACGATAACAGCAGGGAAGCGGCTAGCCGATCGGCAGGACTGACCAATACGCGGCAGGATGCAGGGGTAGAGCACTTGTGTTTGGCATAGGAAGATTGATCCTGTATTACCCACATCTGCCTACATTATAGCGGTTCAGTTATATAAAACCTGTAAACAATTCTCACAGTAAAGCAAGCACATCAGTAACCAGAGGACATGCAAGCTCTTTGGTAAAAACAAAAAAAATAAAAACATACAACCAAAGCATTGCACTTCCTCAGATATTTAAAGGTATAAACAACATGGAATTTAACAATATAGTGCGTCATCAAGGGGTGCAGTCCCTCTTCTCCATTTAGAAAGGAAACAGCTATTGCAGGCCACCTGGCAGCTCACAAAAGGGAATGTACTGTAGAGGTTCCTGTGACACAGGAATAGATTCCTTGAAATAGGCAGAATATTTGATGGTGGTAACAAAAAAAATTGACTGTTTATGGTCTTAAATGTAATCTGCTATGGAGATCTACATCAATATAAGGTGAAATGTAAGGGCAGCCCTGCCAGGACAGCAGGCTATTCATCAGACAGATCAGATTTACTCTGTCTGATAATAAGTGTCTTAATTACAAAACAATCCCTAAAAGGGGTTTTCCAGAACTTAGACATTAAAAACCTATCCCCAGGTCATCAATGATGATGGCTGATCTTCTTAAATGATCCACAATAGGATTTTCTTGAGCACTAAAAATTAGTGTCCAAGAGCTAATTAATTTATTATTACCACTGCCATAAAAAGCTAGGTGTCACACGGCAGCATATAGCCCTTTATGTGTTCTTTAACCACATTGTTGAATATAAAAACCTAAGGGGGTGTTCACATGGCACCTATTGCAGATAGAATTTGATTTGGAATCAGCACCAAAAAGCTGCGGGTGGCTGCACGGACTCTCCCTCCCACTGCTTTTATTAGGAAGCCACGCTACCGTACATGAGGCCACGGTTTATAGCCAAGAAATGACAAGTGGAGGGCAGATTCCACGCAGCCACCACGTGAGCGCCCCTTTATGAATGTTGCGGCTTCATTTTTACCACTTGAACAGAGAATATGTCACTTACCTCTGAAATGCCTCTAACATGACTTAAGTGATGGATAGAAAGATTGATAGAATATATTTTTTCCATTTTACTAGACTTTCACATTGAAGACCAAGCCTGATCCATTTACACACATAGTTCATATACATTATCGTCATGAACACGTGCACACTATACACAGAGTCTCTTATGGGCAGGGATTAGTAATTCTGTAGCTCTGGAATATTGCGATACAAATCCAGAGATTGCGGGTTAGAGAAAGCACCACGGTGAGCTACTTCTTTGCCGGCGATGGTTTGTTTAACAGCAACTTCTACCTTCTTCCCGCTAATAGTATACTGGAAAAAAAAAAAAACAAGGTTAGCTCATATTCCACAACACATGAGCATTTTATATCTTTATATGTCCCATGTTTTACTACTGTGGTAGTTTTTTAGACACATCTATAAAGGTATTGTCGCACTATACGATGTCTGATTTTCATTTTTTACATTAATCATGGCATAACCCCTTTAAAAGCTATGTACACCTTCGGAACCTTTTTGCATTTTACTCATTTTGGGCTAAAAATCATTTTTTCAATAGTTTTTTTTTTAAATATTGAGCAGTTCTATCACAAAGGGTTAACTGTTTGTCTAGCTGTGTGAATGGTACTTTTTTACTTTCACTTTGTGCCGTCATCTAATAACACTTACCTGTAAATTACTAAAAGGTCATAAACACTTATTTAAGCCACATTCTTATCAGTAAAACTGAGCTATAATGAGTGTTTATAATGTCAGAGATCAGAGATAAGGAGCCCGTCAGCTCCCTGCTTGACAGAGCAGAAAGAAAAGTGAGAACCAGCTACTAGATAAACTCAAAGCTGTGCAGGGAAAACAGCTCAATATTTTTAATAAAGTCCAACTGAAAAAAAGATTTTTAGCGCAAAATGAGTACAATGCATTAATAATTTTAAAAAATGCCACCAAACATGTACATAGCCTTTACGTTTCTATTATCTGGTTCATGGCTTAATAGACAACTGACACTGAAGATACTCGGGTGGCATCCATGTGGTGTAAGACATAGTGAAGGCGGATGTACCAGCTTATGGACAGAACCAACCACTATCAGGTTGTTAGTATGTGGAATAATCTACAATCTCAGAACAGGTCTTTCCGATATTGCAGTCGACAGGATTATGTCACTGGCAGCGGTGTTCTGGAGACTTAGGCCCCTTTCACATTGGCGAGTTTTCCGCGGGTGCAATGCGTGATATGAACGCATTGCACCCGCACTGAATCCTGACCCATTCATTTCAATTGGTCTGTGTACATGTGCGTTTTTTTCACGCATCACTTGTGCTTTGCGTGAAAATTGCAGCATGTTCTATATTCTGCGTTTTTCACGCAGCCCTAGCCCCATAGAAGTTTTTATCACGCGCGTGAAAAACGCATCAAAATGCATTGCACTCGCGCGGAAAAAACTGAACGCAGCAGTCAAAACTGAATGGCTTTGCCTGTAAAATCGCACAGTTTTCACCGAACACATCCGCAACGCATCCGGACCTAATCCGGACACGCTTGTGTGAAAGAGGCCTTGTTCTTCATTTAATAATCGTGGCTAGGAGAACAGACCTTAACACCAGTGTGAATGAAGCCATATGCCATCACAAAGTAACTTCTCAACCACACAACAAGCACTGTGTCCCACGTCCAAAATATGTTTTTAGAGCACAAATGGTGATGTGGCTCAAAGTATAGAGCCCAATGACCCTATCACAATGCTAGATTCTGGTCCTGAAATATTTGCCTCAGCATAAGCTGTGGCTCTACGTCTGGAAGATGAACAAATCAACAACAATCAAGTCGCACGTTCATCCACGGTCCCCAAACTCATCTAACAGGGCGCATTCCTATGAAATTAAGGCTCATTTTCTACCAATTATCCTTTCCGGCAGACATATAATGTTCTCTTCACTGTTTAAAACAATATTGAAAATTACGCTGGGAAAAAAAAAACCCTCTTAAAATACCATCTAGAAGTAAAGTAACAAATTTAACACACGCACATAATTAGTTTTCAAAAGAGAAATGGTAAAAGCCTGCAAAGAAATCAACATGTGAATACGGGGAATTCACCTGGGACCTCCACCCTCCCCCCAAAGTGAATAAAATAAAATAGGAAGTTATGAAACAGGCAGAAATAAAGACATTTTCCATCCCACAGATACATTAGAGAAAGCTTAAGAATGCATATCAGTCTCCACTGTTCTCTGCCAAACTCATAGTTCCTTACATTAAATCTAGCGAGGCAGCATTATGTTAAATCCTGTTTTTCAGATGCTTATGACTTATGGGAAGAAAGACTCAGATCATGATGAAACTTGGCAGTTCTATAACCATTCAAGGTCACAATTCTTTTCCAAACTTTCCTAACATTATACTTGGTAGTTTTTTTTATTCTTTTATTCTCCCTTGGACATATTAACACTATCAGAGCTGGTAGACAGTTTGCAATAAAAAGAAAACCATTTATGACTATAATTAACAGGTTTAATTATGCACTACAATATTATTTAGAAAGTCTCATTTAAAGGTTGGACTTGATGAACTGGTGTCTTATTCAACTAAGTAAAGAAACCTATGCAAGTAAAAAAAACTGTACAAAAAAAAAAAAAAAGCCACCTTGGGCTGGTTGTGGATACCCGCCGCATGTATACTGCCCAGTAATTTGAATTGCAATATAATGGCAAAGTAAGGCCTCATGTACACGAACGTTTTTTTTGCGGGTGTAAGGGCCGTTTTTATGAGTTCCGTATACGGTACCATTCATTTCAATGGGTTCGTAAAAAAAACTGAAGTGTCTCCGTATGCCTTCCATTTCCGTATTTCCGTTCCGTGCAAAGATAGAACATGTCCTATTATTGCCCGCAAATCACAGTCCGTGGCTCCATTCAAGTCAACGGGTCCGCAAAAAAAACGGAACGCATACGGAAATGCATCAGTATGTCTTCCGTATCTATTCCGTTTTTACGGAACCATCTATTGAAAATTTTAAGCCCAGCCCAATTTTTTCTATGCAATTACTGTATACTGTATATGCCATACGGAAAAACGGAACGGAAACGGAAACACAACGGATAACAAAAACGGAACAACGGATCCGTAAAAAACGGACCACAAAACCATACGTTCGTGTGCAATAAGCCTAAAAGGCTTTATAGTGTATAACTAATAGTGCCAAGAAATATGGAGTGCATACATAGCAGCACTGTCCAAAGAAAACCTCCGTACAGTGCCAACCTTGGGCTTCAGTAAAAAACGCATTGCATCCGGAAGCAAGTGCGGATGCGATGCGTTTTTCACTGATGGTTGCTAAGAGGTGTTGTTTGTAAACCTTCAGTTTTTTATCACGCGCGTGAAAAAACGCATCAAAACCCATTGCATTCGCGTGGAAAAAACTGAACAACTGAACGCAATAGCAGACAAAACTGACTGAACTTGCTTGCAAAATGGTGTGAGTTTCCCTGAACGCACCCTGAACGCATCCGGACCTAATCTGTCACGCTCGTGTGAAAGAGGCCTTATACCTACATATACAGTGCCAAATAATTAAAAGGGTTTTACAGGATTTCCTCAGTTTTTAGTTAAAGAAGGAATTATACTAAGCTGCTCTAGTCCTGCACCCTGGCTGCGTATGGGGAAATTCTAGTCCCAAGATGGTCATTTCCAGACGGTCTATGGAGCGGGTAACATGCATCGCTGTAGCCAAGGACTGGCTGAGACACATGTCACGTGGGGAAACATTACTATTACGACTAGTCATTGGCTGCATTGGCACACATGAACCTGTCTGTAGCAAGGGCAGGAATAAACCAGCCTGGGACCAGAAGATCGCTAAACGCAGCCAGGGAGCAGGACAGGAGTGGACCAGCTGAGGATGCTTCTTTCATTAGGTCAAACACAGTAGGGGCTAAGTAAAAACCAAGGCAATCCTGGACAAAAAAAACTTTAATATTGATACTGTACCCTCCATACCTAAAATACCTTTATACGGTGCCAACCTTATACCTACACATAGTGGGCAATAAATAAAGACTTTAATATTAATGATCTATCCTTATGGCAGACCATCAATATCAGATCAACAGGAGTGCAACCCTCAACATCCTCAGTGAGCTCAAGAGCTGTCTGCAGGAGCTGTTGTATGACGGTTACTCCTGTTGCAACTGAAAATAAAACCCTTTAGTCTGCTATGTAGTGCGTAGAGCAGGGCTTCTCATCTTTTTTGTACTAGGCCTCACAAGCCAGAACATAGTAATGCCTCGGCCTCAGTGGTGGATGACGGGCATGTCAAAATTACAAATGTCACATTACTTTTTTTTCCTAAACCAAGTATAATGCATAAAATGGGTTAATTAGGAGTAAAATGTCTTCCATCAATGCTGACTCCTCAGCCAAACCTTAGGACAGGTCGTCAATAACAGATTAGCGGAGGTTCGACTACAGACACCTATGCCAGTCAGCTGTGTACGGTAGATGTTGCACGAACGATGCAAGTTCATCCTCTGTAATGGGAGTAGCACTGCTGTAACCAGGCATGGCCGTTACATTGTCGACAGAGCTGTGCAGTTCCAGTGCCCGATTCTGGCAACACAGCTCCTCCAAACAGATGATTGGGGTGCCGGTAGTCGATCTGATATTAATGACCGATCCAGAGGATAAGTCATCAAGAACCCCTTTAAGCATCCCAAAAGATGGTGCTTATTTCCCTGGTGTGTCCAGTGGCTCAGTACAACACTGTAGAAAGGAGGCTGGTATTCTGGGCTCGAAAACAAGAAAAAGGCAAGATGTGTTTAAATTATGATTTTAGTCCACAAATTTTAACACAAACCTCTAATCCGTAATGCGGTTTGTTACAATCTAGTCAGCAGTGATCTACTTACCGGAATGTCTTTTGTTTCGAGGATGAGGGCTGGCACGTGTCTGGCAGACAGAGCTACACGGATGGAATCCCTTATCCTTTTCATCAGATCATTGTTAAAGGTGTAGTTGTTGTTCATTTTAATGAAGAGAATCACTCTCTCCTCCCCATCTTTATTGTACTGGGGGACGCACAGGCTGTCTGAGACATCCACAAATGATTCGACTGCAACAAGACAAAGTCAACCTTTAATACAGATCCACACAAATCCAGCTCATCAATATATTGGACAGTAGGAACATGGTCTATGTCACCATATTTGCACTCAAACCCTCATTATTGCAAATGATTTTCTTATTGCATTAGTGTACTCTGTTCTTCCATGAGTCTGAACTTTTCTACGCTGGGCTTTCCCACTACTTAGAATGCGGTTTCAGCTCAATGAGGTTTTTCCAATAATGACTGTATGACCTGATCTATCCTCTAAGCCCCAGTAATAAGCAGCAGTTAATGTCTGATGGAGACGCGTAAAAGGGAATTGGAGGGGAGCAGTGGGAGTCTAATCTGTATCCATTCAGGAGACGTAATAATGGCTGTTAGTACAGCCAGTCAGCAGCCGAATGTTGAAAATGTGTTTAATTAGCAAGTCCCAGTAGTGAACTTCTGCATTACAAACCTCGGCTACACATTAGTCATTTCTTCCCACTTAAAATTCTGACAGTTTCTTATTTTACAACCTTCTCTTTACCATTATGTAGAAAATTAACCAATTCACAGGCTGGAGGGTCTCAGATTGTTAAGAAAGATAATTTTACCTATATTGTAGATCTCCGAGCTTCCAAATCGTACCCCATTTGGATTCAATGTTCCATCACTGAAAAGTAAAAGCACTGCGCCATTAAAACCTTTATACTATACAGAGAAAGATGTACAACATTTGCACTGTGGTAATTGTTAAGACTTTTTTGTTTCCACTGTTGAATGCATTTCTAAAAACTGGAAGCCTTGTTAGGCTGTGACTCAGCTACCGGAGACCAGGAGTATCGCTGCATATACTGTAGAGCAGGCGAGCACAACCTGTGGGCTGCAGACAGTTTGCGGCCCCAGTCCTGCTGGACAAAAACAGCTGACCATGTCTCTGACCAGACCGCTTGATTGAAGGTCCTGCTCCTGCACTCTAGAAGAGGTTTAATACCACTTCTGCCTTCTCCTCAGATAGGTGCATAGCACACAATGAGCGCTATGCACTTAAGAGGAAGCGGCTATGCTGTCTCAGGGGGCAGAGCAGAGATGCAGGGTCTTAGAAGACCCTGATCAGCTCTGCCTTGTACAAAATCCCCATAGGGTCAGTTGCCCCTAAAATTAAGTAAAAAAAAAAGATAAAATAATAAAATAATGCCCAAGCCAACCAAAACCATCTGTCTGGACGGATGCTGCTTGAAGCCACAGCATGTGTCGGCTTGTTAGCTCCATTCAATGGCATTCAAATTCCGTGGCATTCAAAACTGTGGTGGTTTCTGAGGTGGAATACGTGGCGAGGTATGACAGCACCATAATCCACTGCGTGAATGTACCCTAATATGCTTTTTAACCTGTAGTATACCAGCGCTGTACATGTACGGCGCGGGAAACAGGATCACAAATACCAGCGCCGTACAGCTATGCCAGTCACCGATAGCCGGACCCCTGCTGTATGCGCCGGCATCGGTGAAGACACCAATGCTGGCGCATTAACCCTTGAACTGCCGCGGCCAGCGCTGACCCCGCAACGTGCGGTATCCTGCCGGGTGCGGGGTGTCCCTTGGGTCCCTGTGCTGCTGTGATGGGTACCCGATGGCTTGGACGGCAGCCCGATGCCTTCCTTAGGCATCGTGGCTGCCATCCGTGTCAGCCTTTGAGATCCAGCCCCCTGGATCTCACTGGCAGGAAGGCTGTAAGTGTATTACAGTGTGTAATACACTTACAGCCAATGCATTACATTACAGAAGGGGATCAGATCCCCAAAAGTTGAAATCCCAGAGTGGGACAAAAAATAAAGTTAAAAAAGAATAAAAATAAAGTTAAAAAAAAATGTTTTCGTTTCAAGTAAAAAATAAAAAACTTCCTTTCCCCAAAATAAAGTAAAAAATAAAAATTGTAAAAAAACAAAAAAAACAAAAAAAACATAGACAATATTAGCTATCGCCGCGTCTGTATCGGCCAGCTCCATAAAATTGTCAGATGATCCACCCCGTCAGATGAGCGCCGTATAAAAATAAAATGAAAACCATTTTTTGGTCACCTTGTCTCACAAAAAGTGTAGTACCATGTGATCAAAAAGGCGTATTTAGCCAAAAATGGTATGAATCAAACAGTCATCTCAACTCGCAAAAAATAAGACCCTACCTAAGACAATCGCCCAAAAAATAAAAAAATATGGCTCTCAGAAAATGGCAACACAAAAACAAAATTATAAAAGGCTTATACTGTGTAAAATAAAAATGATAAACATATTATGTATCACCGCGTCCGTAACAACCTGCTCAATAAAAATATCACATTATATGCCCCCTCAGGTAAATTCTGTAAAAAAAAAAAAACAGCAAAACAGCCATTGTTTTGAACCTTGCCTCACAAAAAGTGTAATACCAATAAAAATAAAGCAGACATATGGGGAATGTTGATTGATAACTATTTTATGAGGAACTACTATTATCTGTTTTAAAAGTAGAAAAACTCAAATTTAGAAAATTCAGATTTTTTCAAAATGTTTGGTAAATGTTGGATTATTTTATAAATAAAGGTGAAATATATCGACTCAGATTTACAACTGTCATGAAGTACAATATGCCACGAAAAAACTATCTCAAAATGGCTTGGATAAGTAAAAGCGTTATTACCACATAAAGTGACCCGGCAGATTTGCAAAAATCGGCCTGGGATTTAAGGTGAAAAAAAGTGTCTCGTACTGAAGGGGTTAAGAAGGAGTTTGGCTCAACAACACCATATAAAGGTTGAGGACCTCTGGTAAATAAATAATAAAGGGGAGGAAAAAGCGGGGAGACATCAAGTGAGAGATACACAAAACACACCTGTCCACTCAACATTCTTTGAAAAGTCACGCAGACACCCCAAAACCGCAGTACAAACAGCTTCTAGCTGCATTTAATATACATCTACATGTGCCTAAACAATGAAAGAGCTTCTGTAGAGTGCTTGTGTTTCATAGCGACATATCAAAGGTTTTAATTGGTAGGGGTCACAATTCTGAGACCCCCCACTGACTGCTAAAACAAGCCATCTTTCCTCTCTGCAGGAGAAGGACTCAAGACCAGGTCTTCAGCAGAGAGGAGAGAGTCCTCTATGTGTTCTAGCAATCAGTGGGGGTCTCAGCACTCGGATGCACTTCGATATGTTGCTCTGACATATAAAAGGTTTTTTGGAAGTACTGGGACACTTTAAACATAAAGCATGAGTCAACCATTAGTTTTGAGAGCAAGCCATAAATACACACCTGCGTCCCAGCATGACAATGCCTCCCGTTTTAGGATTTATTTTGCAATAGTCTCCATGCGCCCAGATACCTAAAATACAAGACATGGTTGTAGGAACTGTTCAATCTAGTTCTAAAATAGTCACATTATCTGCACCATTAGCTTGCTGATTGCATTCATGTATAAATGTGTACTGGCGGGTGACGTTCCCTAAAGGCCCTATTAGACTGCACGATTTAGGGCCAATTATTGGTAATACAAACGCTTGTTCCTGAAAATGGGCCGTATAATCAATCAGCCGATGAACGAACAAACGCTGGCAGCAGCTTATCACTCCAAGAACAAAAGGATCGGGCAATTATTTTATACACTTATATAGCACTACTAAATTCTGCAGTGCTTTACAGACATTAGCATCACGCTGTCCCCAATAGGGCTCACAATCTAAGTTGCCTATCAGGATGTCTTTGGGAGGAAACCGGAGTACCCGGAGTAAACCCACACAAACACATGGAGAACATACAAACTCCATGCAGATGTTGTCCTTAGTCTGAATGGAACCCATGACCCCACTGCTGCAAGGCGCCAGAGCAAACTGAGCCACCGTGCTGCCCACAATTCATAATTTGC
Organism: Bufotes viridis; assembly: GCA_033119425.1. Lineage (NCBI taxonomy): Eukaryota > Metazoa > Chordata > Amphibia > Anura > Bufonidae > Bufotes > Bufotes viridis. The sequence goes on along the minus strand of CM065589.1, from coordinate 149,460,183 downwards.
CATTTGGGAGGCCAGCATACTCAGTAGGTGCTTAGCGAAACCTGTCAAAAAAACTTTAATGGGCTGTGCAAGAATGGTGGGATTTTTTTTTTTTTTTGGGGGGGGGGGGGGGTCATCAAAGTCCCCCACCCCCACACTTTCCCAGACCAGTAAAGAAATGATTATTTACCTGCTTCCCAGCGCTGGCTCCCCATTCCTTCTCCTCCAGGCCTACGTTGCTCTGCTGCGCTCTCTGAATGTAAACATCCATTTTGACATCGCTGCAGCCAATCACTGCCCACTGCGGTGACTGGCTCCCTTTATGTCACATAGCGCAAGAGGAATGGGTCACTGCAGTAGCCAGTGATTGGCTGCGGCAATGTCAAACCGGATGGGAGCCCAGTGGAGTTTTGCAGGCCTGGAGGAGAAGGAGCATGGAGCCAGCACTGGGAAGCAGGTAAGTAATTTTCCCTTTACAGGTCAACCCCCCCATTCTTGCACAAGCCCTTTAAAGGTCGCATCCGTGCAGCAAGATATTACACTGCAGTCTAAAGGAATTACGGTAATAACTATCATAATTGTGGGTTTTTTATTAAAAAAAAATCTCCCACCAGCTAACAGTGCCACAGGTAATAAACATTCTGGAAAAACACATGTAAAACTAATCACTACAGCTCTCAAAATCCTATGGGCCTTTTTGGATCTTGTATACTAGACTCTTTTTGCCTGCAGAAATAACAGCATCGCACCTGCTAACCCCTGCCCTTTTGTCTTAAGATTATGAAGTCACCCACTTACTCTATTACAGTAGGTATGCCTGCTTCACGCCTCATTATGTCTTCCACTGCCTGTTGGTCAGATATGACCACTCACTGCCTCCATAGGGATGCTAATTACAGACAATAGCCCGTGTTTCCAGCATGTGTTTAGCCATTACTTTCCTATGCTAATGTGATACCTGGGAATTTGGAGAAATAAGCTTTCTGGTATTTGCTGCCATCTTCATCGTTCCAGAAGTGCGTGGGCTGAGATGGTAATGGAATCATACAAACCAGCTCCCCGCTTTCTCCCCACACTGCTTTTCCTGAAGAAAACGGAGAAGACGATAAGAGAAGATATTAACATCTATCTGCATAATTAGATAATATTATTAGCGTTATACTGAAAAGAATAAGAAGGATACAGATTATCCACTTACATGGCAGATCTGCCGAGCACCGGTCTACAAGTCTTAACTCTTGTTTTTCCCCTAGTAACTACTAAATTAGAACCACACAAACTTGCTTTATTTATTCAGCCGTGTCTGTGTGCTATGTAAATTTGGTGGCAAATGCGTATCTGATTCACAGATTGAAGGTTCTGAAGATGAATGTTTAGTGTGACCCACTTAATTAAGCGTATTCACTGCAAACCTGGCATTAACACCTTCACAGGGGAGTGGAATGGATTGACACAACAAACGCAAAACTATCACAACGTGCGCTGTTCTGTCAGAGACGCAGATTATTAACTGTCTGGTCCCCGACTTCTTTATCTTTGGCTCAATTAACTTTTTAAGGCTGCTTATCTTAAGGGCCCATTACACGGGCCAAGAATCCTAAAGATAATTGCTAACGAGCGTTCATAGCAAAATGCTTGTTCATCAGGTCATCCGATCGTTTGTGCGCACACATAAATTAAAATTTGCCAACAGCAGATCATGGTCTGTAATCATAATCTGCTGCTGGCAAAGAATGAGTCAGTATGGGAAGAGCGATGGCATTAGTGATCATTCCTCCCCATACAGCAAAGCTTCCAGCAAGCCACAGATTGTCAAGAAGGAACGCTTCCTTCCCAACAATCAGCTGTTCTGTCGCCCCATGTAAAGGGACCCTAAAGGAGTATTCCGGTTGTTAGAAGTTATCTCCTATGCAAAGGTTAGGGCATAACTATCAGATTGGTGGGGGTGCTACCACTGGAAGCCCCACTGATCACGAGAATGGGGGCGCTGTACCCCACAAAAATTAATGGAGAGGCTAGTCTTGTGCATGCTCCATTCATTTCTATGGGAGTTCCGGAGTCTCCAGAATTCCCATACAGATGAATGGAGCAGTCACACGCATGCCTGAATGGCTGCTCCATTCATTTCAGGTAGGAGGGGGGGGATGCCGAGACCTAGCGGTAGGATCGCCACCGATCTAATAAATAATAGTTATCCCCTATCCTGTGTCTAGGGGATAACTTCTAACAACCCCTTTAAGGCTGGGTTTGCATCAGTGCTTTAATTTACACTGTCCTATTCAGATATAGGAGAAGACTAACAATATTAATGTAAACAACAGAGACATCAAGTGACGGGAGCGAACGGCACCTGTTGGACCCCACTGACTATAATGGGATCCACTGGCTTCGGTTAGAAAACCCAGCTACCGTGCAAATTAGTGTAGCACACTGCACTATATTGTCCTGTATTTTTAATGTTAACAAAGCCTAAGACATATTATATATATATACATATATATATACATACATACATACATACATACACGCATACACACATATATACTGTATATATAAATAATCTCCGACAACACTTCAAAGTCTTTGAAATATGGAAAATGTTTCACCCACGTGTCGAATGCAACATTTCAGCTTGCCATCTTGGATTTTTCTAAAGGCTTGAGAAAGGCCCAAGATGGTGGGCTGAAACAGATTGCTGCAGTGGATCTTGGGTGAGTTCCCACACTTTTTTTCCCAGGACTTGACCCCTGTATATATACACACAAGATATTCCTCAACCTAAAGTTGCAACACCAAAACAGAAGGTTATACAAATCAAGGAGGAAGCAGGTAATCGAATGTGGGAGGGACAGAAAAGCCAGATTGAATGCAAGATGCTTAGCCAAGTGAAACCTCAAAAATCGGATCAAGTCGGGATGATTGTGCGAAGCCTCCTAAATTACCCTGATGACCATAATCGTTGTGTTCACCATCTCTGCTCTTTAGCATCACTCTATTTTTGTCCCGTTGCTGCACTTGGGTCATTACCCTTGTGCTGTGATATCACTCAATTTATTATTTTTGTACAGAGATACCAATTTCTATTAGATCTGTTCTGTGGCATTATTGTACTTTTTATAGCTGTACTGTCATATCACTGTGTGCATTCTGCCTCTGATGTGACATTTTACTACGGGGGATAATAAACACAGAAGACATTATTGTGTGTATTATCCCTACTTCTGGTTCTCATGCAGTGGGCCAATTTTCCTGCATCAGATAGCCACGTACAGAGAATGATGCATGGTTTTGTAGGTAATTCCTCAGTTTCACCCACAAAACCTTGCAGCCACTGGCCACGGCACGTGGTAGGGTTTCTTCTGCAATGTAGCAGCCAGACCATCTATTCTTAGCACTAGGCTGAAATCACAATTGTAGTTTTTGATGCCAAAGCTAGGAGTCCAAAGGGAATGATACCGTAAAGATTACGACGTCCTGTTCAATCCATTTCTGACTATGGCTGGAAAAACTGCTTCAGAAACAGTATTGTGTGAACTAGCAAAGACTACTGGGAGATTTCAGCAGTGAAGTCAGCAGAGGGGTGAATGCAGCTCTGGATTCAAGATCTGTACAATATACTGTATGTAAAGCAATGTTATAAAATAAAGAAACTCAACTGGGTATTTATCTTACTCTCAGCTCAAATAATGTTCAGTTTTGTAAGTATGTAAAAGGTAACGCAAGGTAAGAACAATATGAAAGACTGTATTTTATAGTATGTTGCACTGCATGGTACAAACTACTGCAAACTATGTGGCTTTATATCACCTGCTTATGAACACAGTCACAAGCACCTTCACTTAGGTGCTCGGTAATAACGCGTACGAGCATCCTGAAATGCACCTAGCTGAAAAATCAATGCAAAGCAAACTTTAATGAGAGGGTCTTCATTAACATGGATGTACAGTTAAAAGTACCTGTCACTGCTTCCTTGGGGATGATTCATTTGCATTCCTTACAATCTTACCAATCAGGTTACAATTATTCAACCGCCATTAAAAACCTCATTTTAATCAAGTGAAAGTGCTTCATAAAATAAATCGTGCCTAGAAGTAAGACCTCCAGCATTAGGGACTCAATTACCAGGCCAAGGGTTATCAAGCAATTTATTTAAACACTCTAAAGATTGGCAAAAAGTCAGCTCACAGTTTTCATATATTAGCAGCAGACGCAGACTCTACCATAGATCAACTGTTCATAGGAGAAGCTGGGGGAATATATGGAAGTGGTAGACCCTGTATGTGCAAGAATGGCGCCTAATACATGACGAGGCCACATCCCAAGATTTGCAGTTATCACTGCGGAATCACTATATGTGTTATCCTTGTGCTGTGACATCACTATGTGCATTATCCCTATACTATGGTATCACTATATGTGTTATCCTTGTGCTGTGACATCACTATGTGCATTATCCCTATACTATGGTATCACTATATGTGTTATCCTTGTGCTGTGACATCACTATGTGCATTATCCCTATACTATGGTATCACTATATGTGTTATCCTTGTGCTGTGACATCACTATGTGCATTGTCCCTATACTAGGGTATCCCTATATGTGTTATCCTTGTGCTATGACATCACTATGTGCATTATCCCTATACTATGGTATCACTATATGTGTTATCCTTGTGCTGTGACATTATGGTGTGCATTATCCCTATACTATGGTATCCCTATATGTGTTATCCTTGTGCTATGACATCACTATGTGCATTATCCCTATACTATGGTATCACTATATGTGCTATCCTTGTGCTGTGACATCACTATGTGCATTATCCCAATACTATGGTATCCCTATATGTGTTATCCTTGTGCTATGACATCACTATGTGCATTATCCCAATACTATGGTATCACTATATGTGTTATCCTTGTGCTGTGACATCACTATGTGCATTATCCCTATACTATGGTATCCCTATATGTGTTATCCTTGTGCTGTGACATCACTATGTGCATTATCCCTATACTATGGTATCCCTATATGTGTTATCCTTGTGCTGTGACATCACTATGTGCATTATCCCTATACTATGGTATCACTATATGTGTTATCCTTGTGCTGTGACATCACTATGTGCATTATCCCTATACTATGGTATCACTATATGTGTTATCCTTGTGCTGTGACATCACTATGTGCATTATCCCTATACTATGGTATCACTATATGTGTTATCCTTGTGCTGTGACATCACTATGTGCATTATCCCTATACTATGGTATCACTATATGTGTTATCCTTGTGCTGTGACATCACTATGTGCATTATCCCTATACTATGGTATCACTATATGTGTTATCCTTGTGCTATGACATCACTATGTGCATTATCCCTATACTATGGTATCACTATATGTGTTATCCTTGTGCTGTGACATCACTAGTGTGCATTATCCCTATACTATGGTATCACTATATGTGTTATCCTTGTGCTGTGACATCACTATGTGCATTATCCCTATACTATGGTATCACTATATGTGTTATCCTTGTGCTGTGACATCACTATGTGCATTATCCCTATACTATGGTATCACTATATGTGTTATCCTTGTGCTGTGACATCACTATGTGCATTATCCCTATACTATGGTATCACTATATGTGTTATCCTTGTGCTGTGACATCATTATGTGCATTATCCCTATACTATGGTATCACTATATGTGTTATCCTTGTGCTGTGACATCACTATGTGCATTATCCCTATACTATGGTATCACTATATGTGTTATCCTTGTGCTGTGACATCACTATGTGCATTATCCCTATACTATGGTATCACTATATGTGTTATCCTTGTGCTGTGACATCACTATGTGCATTATCCCTATACTATGGTATCACTATATGTGTTATCCTTGTGCTGTGACATCATTATGTGCATTATCCCTATACTATGGTATCACTATATGTGTTATCCTTGTGCTGTGACATCACTATGTGCATTATCCCTATACTATGGTATCACTATATGTGTTATCCTTGTGCTGTGACATCACTATGTGCATTATCCCTATACTATGGTATCACTATATGTGTTATCCTTGTGCTATGACATCACTATGTGCATTATCCCTATACTATGGTATCACTATATGTGTTATCCTTTGTGCTGTGACATCACTATGTGCATTATCCCTATACTATGAGTATCACTATATGTGTTATCCTTGTGCTGTGACATCACTAGTGTGCATTATCCCTATACTATGGTATCACTATATGTGTTATCCTTGTGCTGTGACATCACTATGTGCATTATCCCTATACTATGGTATCACTATATGTGTTATCCTTGTGCTGTGACATCACTATGTGCATTATCCCTATACTATGGTATCACTATATGTGTTATCCTTGTGCTGTGACATCACTATGTGCATTATCCCTATACTATGGTATCACTATATGTGTTATCCTTGTGCTGTGACATCACTATGTGCATTATCCCTATACTATGGTATCACTATATGTGTTATCCTTGTGCTGTGACATCACTATGTGCATTATCCCAATACTATGGTATCACTATATGTGTTATCCTTGTGCTGTGACATCATTATGTGCATTATCCTTATACTATGGTATCACTATATGTGTCATCCTTGTGCTGTGACATTATGGTGTGCATTATCCCTATACTATGGTATCACTATATGTGTTATCCTTGTGCTGTGACATCACTATGTGCATTATCCCTATACTATGGTATCACTATATGTGTTATCCTTGTGCTGTGACATCACTATGTGCATTATCCCTATACTATGGTATCACTATATGTGTTATCCTTGTGCTGTGACATCATTATGTGCATTATCCTTATACTATGGTATCACTATATGTGCTATCCTTGTGCTGTGACATCATTATGTGCATTATCCTTATACTATGGTATCACTATATGTGTTATCCTTGTGCTGTGACATCACTATGTGCATTATCCTTATACTATAGTATCACTATATGTGTTATCCTTATGCTGTGACATCACTATGTGCATTATCCCTATACTATGGTATCATTATATGTGTTATCCTTGTGCTGTGACATTATTATGTGCATTATCCTTATACTATGGTATCACTATATGTGTTATCCTTGTGCTGTGACATCATGGTGTGCATTATCCCTATACTATGGTATCACTATATGTGTTATCCTTGTGCTGTGACATCACTATGTGCATTATCCCTATACTAGGGTATCACTATATGTGTTATCCTTGTGCTGTGACATTACTATGTGCATTATCCCTATACTATGGTATCACTATATGTGTTATCCTTGTGCTGTGACATCACTATGTGCATTATCCCTATACTATGGTATCACTATATGTGTTATCCTTGTGCTATGACATCACTATGTGCATTATCCCTATACTATGGTATCACTATATGTGTTATCCTTGTGCTGTGACATTATGGTGTGCATTATCCCTATACTAGGGTATCCCTATATGTGTTATCCTTGTGCTGTGACATCACTAAGTGCATTATCCCTATACTATTGTATAACTATATGTGTTATCCTTGTGCTGTGACATCACTATGTGCATTATCCATATACTATGGTATCACTATATGTGTTATCCATGTGCTGTGACATCATAGTGTGCATTATCTATATACTATGGTATCACTATATGTGTTACCCTTGTGCTGTGACATCACTATGTGCATTGTCCCTATACTATGGTATCCCTATATGTGTTATCCTTGTGCTGTGACATTATGGTGTGCATTATCCCTATACTATGGTATCACTATATGTGTTATCCTTGTGCTATGACATCATTATGTGCATTATCCCTATACTATGGTATCCCTATATGTGTTATCCTTGTGCTGTGACATTATGGTGTGCATTATCCCTATACTATGGTATCCCTATATGTGTTATCCTTGTGCTGTGACATTATGGTGTGCATTATCCCTATACTATGGTATCCCTATATGTGTTATCCTTGTGCTGTGACATTATGGTGTGCATTATCCCTATACTATGGTATCACTATATGTGTTATCCTTGTGCTGTGACATCATAGTGTGCATTATCTATATACTACGGTATCGCTATATGTGTTATTCTTGTGCGGGAACATCACTGTGTGCATTATCCCTGTATTACAGCATCACTATTAGTGTTGAGCGAATCGAGCTTCGGATGCTTTATCCGAAGTCGCTTCTTTCAAAACTCCGGAATAATACTGTACGGAGATTCGTCTCCGTACAGTATTAGAATGTATGGGCTCCGATGAGCCGAAGTTAGTCATTCACGAAGTTGTGCATGACTTCGTTGAATAACTTTGGTAGTTGATTTTAAAAGTGTAAAACCACTTTAAACCTTGAAACTGAACTCAGCTTCCGACTAGTACACTTTTAAAATCAACTACCGAAGTTATTCAACGAAGTCACACTCATCTTCGTGAATAACTAAATTCGGCTCATTGGAGCCCATACATTCTAATACTGTAGGGAGACGAATCTCTGTACAGTATTATTCCGAAGTTTTGAAGGCAGAGACTTGGGATGAAGCATCTGAAGCTCGATTCGCTCAACACTAATCACTATAAGTATTATCCTTGTGCTGTGACATCACTGTGTGCATCAGCCCTATACTACAGCATCACTATATGTGCTATCCTTGTGCTGTGACATCATTGTGTGCATTATCCCGATACTGTGACATCATTTTTTTCTTTTGCATTCTAACATCACCATCTGAATTGTGTTGAAGTGTGCATTTTCCCTGGACTGTGACATCACTGCACCCCTTGACCCAGATTTACTAATCCTGTAGATGGTGGAAGCTTAGACAGGCGGTCTATTCCTGCACCAGATTTATCACAGGGGCTCAGGCTGGATGATAAATCTGGTGCAGGGAGAGACACTTTTCTCTGACTCTGAATCAACTATTGGTTGGCTTACTTTGAGACATAATTCTATCCCAGAATTGTTATGCAAATTTGGCACAAAATGGTGCATCTTAGGTCACGCCCCTTTTTAGCAAAGCTCCCTACTTTCCAATAGGCCCTGCCCCCTTTTCGAGCAAGCTAGAGAAAAAGTGCAGTAGCCCTAGCTATGCCAAAATTGTGCCACTTTTTCAACAGGTTTTAGGGGTAAACACTAGTAAATCTGGGCCATTATACCACTACTGTGCAGCTCACTTTTGCTATCAGACCCCATGGTTACATGGTATGCCTCTGTTAATCAGTATAATTAAAGGGGTTATCCAATGTCATAAACAGCCCCCCCCCCCCCATGTGCCAGGCTCCTCACACAGAATATACTTACCCCGCTCCCGCGCAGCTCCTGGTCCCTGCACCGCCACTGCTGCTTCTTCCTGTACACGGATGAAAAGATCATGTGTGTGGAGGGGGGAGGGGGGGCAGGGGTAGAAAGTGGGCAGCCAATGGCAGGCGGGGGACGGGGACGAGCCTCCGTAGAGCCACCAGCGTTGTACAGGGGAAGCAGCAGCGGCGGTGGGGGACCCGAAGCGGGGAGCCAGGTAAGTATATTTCATAACATTGGATAACCCCTTTTTTTATGGATGATAGGGAACACTGGAAAGCACTGCATGTTCTACTTTTCTGACAAAGTACAACGTGTGTCCCATTAATAGGGAGCTCCTAAGTGACGTATCTTTACCAGTAAGGAAAGGGAACGCTTGTGTAACATGGCTTACGCCTCGCAGATTACCCACATAGCACATAGGAACATTACATGAGCATCTTATGGCATGTCTCCGATACTTTGTGAATGAAATCAACTCTCCCATTCTCAAGGTCATTCTTCTCATTGCTCAAGAGAAAAATGTCCAGTGTAAAAGTTTACAATCATTCCTTATGACAATAAATCAATGGTAAAGGTCGGTCACAATGTTCTGATGGTAGCAGTGGGAAGCTGCAGGAGAACAGAATTTAAAGACTGTACTAAGAAAGAAAAATAGAAAACCTGTGCCTGTCTTTAGAAAAGAAATCCTGAAATTTGCCGGAAGTTGCCCCAGCAATGAGTGCACTCATCTGAATAGCTGATACAGCCCCCAAGTCTGACCTCTTCTAATGAGGGTGATCAGCCTGGCTTTCATCACACCATTGTGACTATCCCCCAAATTCATTTTGGAATCTTTTCCAGTGCCGTACTCTGCTTACACGCAACAAGACATGCAACCGAAGCTGCTGAAGGATTGGGAAAGTTACTGCTGCTGACGACTGCAATATTATACCTGTATGATCCGGCAGAGGATTTCAATACTGGAATTAAACAGATCCGTTTTGATTTTGCACATTAGGATGCATCCGTTCCGTTAGGATGCGGTTGTGTGAAATCAAAACGGAAAAAAAAACTGATTCGTCACCATTGACTTGCATTGTTTTCAGTAGTGACGGATCCGTTTTTTTCCCATTTTTTTGACCAGACACAGAACTGCAGCTTGCAGTGGTCTTGTGTCTGGTTATAAAACGGAATGCCGATGGAACGGGAGACAACCTGACGCATCCTGAACGGATCTCTTTCCATTAAGAATGCACGAGGACTAAATGGAAACTTATTTTTTTCGGCATTGAGATCCTTTGTCAGTGAAAGTAGCGTAAGAGAAATAATCACCTTCTTCATCCCATGCTTCTATCCCCATTGCTAGATTCCGGGCCTGGATTTCTCCTCTGTAGACTGGTATGCTGACATTTTGTCCCATAAAACAAGCTATAATATCGGTGCCACCTTGAAAAGAATACACAGTCATTTACCTGGCATACATAAAAGTAGATAAAAGGCATATAACTTTCAATTATTATCATATCAGAAACACACAAAGAACACTTGATGAGTGTATGTAGGCAAGTATGAGCTGTCTGGCCTATCAGGAGACCCCTACACTGCATAGTCTCATAGACCTACATTATTAGTAATGCATTTTCCCCAGGGCTATTGTATGGTAAAAACTCTTAGTGAATTACCTTCCACTGACCCACGTGGCCAAGCATGTATGTTGTCACATAGGGGAATGAGACACGGCCAGATGCCTCTAGTAGCGAGCTTACCTCCTGTGAGAAATCTAACATACTCAATCCTTCTATTCCCAACATCTATGGTCAGGGAAGGGTCGGGAAACTCAGATGATCGGCCAGTCCCACCAAGATTAAATGGGTTTGTGGATGTTTTTGTATCTTACAAAAGAGGGACGCGCCTAATTATATTTGCTATGCAGCTGAATGTTCCTGCATTGTGTCCTTCCTGTAAGCGGACATTTCAAGCTCACTCCAATGTTCTTGGTACTATGGTCAGGAAATCCAGAAACATTCCTTACCCCCAGCACTACATACACATATATAAATGATTTTGACGGCTCTTGTTAGAAGCTGTACTTTTATATGCTACGTTATGTTTTGCACTACCTAACTTGATTACATGACAATAATTGGAAATTAAAATCTAGAAATTGGATTTATTGCAACCAAATCTCTTTTATATCCTTGCATAATGAGCTAGAGAAACTCACGGCTGCTTTTAATTAATGCACTTTTACTGGTGACAAAAAAACATCCAAGTGAAGAACTCATTTCCCAGTTGGAAACGGTTACATATATCCTAATTAATCAGGGGATTTTATAAAGGTTGTCTACACGAAAACTGGAGCAACCAAAATGTACAATTAAGAGGAGTGAGAAAACTCATCAGTGTCTATGTCCTAATAATTAGACAATATGGGGGTCATTTGTTAGAAATACGCCAATTCTTGGCGTATATCTGTCGCCAGATAAGCCGAATCTGTGACTTTCCCCCGCTCACGCCAGGTCCAAAAAAGAGGGAGTGGTGTGGACAGAGAAGGGCACGGTCTGGGCGGCCAGCCCATCTCAGTTATCATTTTCTGTGCCTGAGGATCTTCTCAAGATGGCTCCTCTGCCAGTTCTCTGAGGCCAAAACTGCCTTTCCTCACTTCCCATACACACTTGCTGTAGCCAGCAGCTCCCTGCCAGCCAATCAGATTGGATTACTGAGACACGCCTCTGTACTCTGAAGCCTAGTGCAGGCAGGCAGTGTGGAGGACCGCCCCTCTGTCTTCTGTTTACACCAAGGGGAAGACAGCCCTGGCAATGATCTTTTAAGGGACCAGTGGAAAGGGACATTAATGAAAGCTGTTATTATAAGGTAATTGCAGATCTTTTGATAATCACTGACAGAGTAACTCAGGTATACATGCCTAGCTCTAATAAACTAGCAAATAAAAAATATATACGACAGTTCCACGTTAAAATAAGAGGACTTACACCTTCAGAATATGTTGTGGCTGTATATGCAATGCAAAACCTACACATTTGCATGAAAGTGTAAGAAAACGTCTTCTCACTCACCAGAGATGGAGCCGAGGAGAACAGTACTCTTTATATGTTCATAGACATAATCATAGCTTTGGGGCTTTAATGGCGATCCCGTTGACAATATTGTATGAAGAGTTTGCAGACTGTGTGTTTCACCTGGTAGGAAGCCATGTAAGTTTATATTACTTCATGCTCGATTACACTAAAAATGCTGTTAGCAAAATTGTCAACCATTAATTTCAAATGCAAGTCCTTGCCTTGCCATCCTACATCCAAGTATCCCCAAGATGTTTCCTATCTTTCCTATTGTCGTGAGCAGCAAATGTGCCTAGTTATACAATGTTAAAGGGGTTGCACACGGAGTAACTTCCATTTTTTTGTGGACCTATTGAAATGATTGGTTCCGTATACGGTCTGCAAAAAAAAAAGGAACGGACGCGGAAAGAAAATACGTTTGTGTGCCTAAGTTGGTTAAAATAAAAAAATAAAAAATTTTTTCTTTGTGCCACTGGTCCCCCTGTGGGGCTCCGTTCTCGATATAGGTGTGGTTCCGGCACCTATAAGACAATGCCCCCATTGTCCATGATGAGACAATCCCTTTAAATCCGTCCCTCCAGTATCACCTACATCCACATCTAGTCTAATACGTACGGTAGCTGCTGAAACTAGTCCCCAAAAAAATTATAAACAGCATAATAAAACTGCACAAAACATTGTTGAGACAGCTTTTTTTGCATTTCAAACAGGTAAAACGCCTACAGATATGCCTGCAGTTCTCTAACATTTCAACCACTTTATGGTTTTTTTCTTTACCAGTCTTGACTTTGTGCTCAGTTCTAGATTTTTTAACACTAGCATGCACTGCAAATGAAACCAGCCTAAAAGTCATTAAAATATTAGAGCATATGGACATTGTAGAGAAGGGATGGCCAACCTGCGGCTCTCCAGCTGTTGTAAAACTACAACTCCCACCATGCCCTGCTGTAGGCTGATAGCTGTAGGCAGTAGGGGTCGACCGATTATTGGTTTGGCCGATATTATCGGCCGATATTCATGATTTGCACAGTTATTGGTATCGGCACCTAACCACGCCAATATACCAATAACTGTGCTATCACATAACTTAAGTGCGCAGCTCTAAGCGTGGCCATGTTCCTTCAGCAGCACAGGGGAGAAGAGGGCAGTGTTTCTCCCTCCTCCTGTGCCGCGCTGCCAATAGAGAGAAGAGGAGGAGGAGGGGCTGAGGGCGCACTGGCCACCAATGGACAGAGAGAAGAGGAGGAGGGGCTGAGGGCGCACTGGCCACCAACGGACAGAGAGAAGAGGAGGAGGAGGGGCTGAGGGCGCACTGGCCACCAATGGACAGAGAGAAGAGGAGGGGCTGAGGGCGCACTGGCCACCAATGGACAGAGAGAAGAGGAGGGGCTGAGAGCGCACTGGCCACCAATGGACAGAGAGAAGAGGAGGAGGAGGAGGGGCTGAGGGCGAGTTGCACTGGCAACCAATGATCATAACGTTTCAGATATTACAAACACAGGCATTAGAAACACATTATCCAAACCCTGCCCCAAACGTTATTATCATTGGTGGCCAGTGCGCCCTCAGCCCCCCCAGTCCACAATATAAAAAACATTGGTGGCCAGTGCGCCCTCCCCCATCCCCCCTTCCTCCCCCCCCATCCCCTCAGTATTAATATCATTGGTGGCAGAGGCCACAGGATCCCCTCACCATCTCTGATTGTGTAATGCAGTGTAATGCTGGGGCTCGGATCGGTTACCATGGCAACCAGGACACTACTGAAACCCTGGCTGCCATGGTCAGCTCCCTGCTGCTCTGTGCACTGTGCACAGGGCAGCAGGGAGAGTGTGAGATCCTATTCACCCTAATAAAGCTCTATTAGGGTGAATAGGACAAGGGATGTAAAGAGCCCAGGTTCTACCCCTAAGGGGGGAAATAGTAATTAAATAAAAAGTAAAAAAAAAAATAAAATAGTAACAAAAAAACACACTAAAATATTAAGTATTAATTAACCCTTTTCCAATTTTACATATAAAATATATAAACAAAAAATAAAAAAACATATCGCCGTGCCCAAAAAGTACAAACTATTAAAATATTTTTTTTTTTAAAAGCGTTGAACACTGTAACAGAAATTTTTTTTTCCAAAAATTAAAATGCGCAGAATATCGGTATAAAGTATCTGCTATCGGCCTGAAAGTTCACAGAAAATCGGTATCGGCTCTAAAAAATCAATATCGGTTGATCCCTAGTAGGCAGTGTGGGCATGCTGGAAGTTGTAGTTTTGCAACAGTTGGAGAGCCTCAGGTTGGCCATTCCTGTTGTAGAGGGTGGGAGGTCTTACACCCTCTGACAACCACCATCAGCAAGAGTTGGGAGGCACCATGAGCAGCTCCGACTCTGGCGGGCTTAGCACTTCCATACTTTATATGGTTAGCCATGCCTCTGTGAAATATAAGAAACGAAGAAACTTACGCGGTTTAAGGTTTTTCTCCTCTAGAACTGCCAACCACTTGGCACCAGTCCCCAGAATGGTTATCCTGTAAAAACAAAAGCCAGTCTTGTAAAACCTAAAAAAAGTTTTGCAACAGCTGAAATGTTATTTCAATTTTACGTGCAGAATGATAGAATTATCTGATGAGCAATTGAGAAGTGACACACATAGACTTAAAAGCTGAGTTAACTCGTCCAAGGCTACAAAGCAAACCATTAAAGATTTAGCTTTAACCCTTTCAGGACCGGGCCATTTTTCATTTTGCGTTTTTCACTCCCCGCCTTCCCATAGTCCTAATTTTTCCGTTCACATATCCTTATGAAGGCTTATTTTTTTAGGGAAAAGTTGTACTTGCTAATGGTGCCATTTACAGTTGTATACCATGTAGTGGGAAGCGGAAAAAAAATTCCAAATGGGATAGAATTGGGGAAAAAACAAAATTCTAATAAAGATTTTATTTATTTTTTATTACACTGTACACGGCGAATCAATGGATGTCGTATATCTGGACTTCTCCAAAGCATTTGACACCGTACCTCATAAAAGGTTGGTATATAAAATGAGGATGCTCGGACTGGGAGAAAATGTCTGTATGTGGGTAAGTAACTGGCTGAGTAATAGAGAACAGAGGGTGGTTATGAACGGTACACACTCAGATTGGGTCACGGTCACTAGTGGAGTACCTCAGGGGTCAGTATTGGGCCCTATCCTCTTCAATATATTTATTAATGATCTTGTAGAAGGCTTGCACAGTAAAATATCTATTTTCGCAGATGACACTAAACTGTGTAAAGTAATTAACACTGAACAGGACAATATACTTCTACAGAGGGATCTGGATAGATTGGAGGCTTGGGCAGAGAAATGGCAGATGAGGTTTAACACTGACAAATGTAAAGTTATGCACATGGGAAGGAATAATGCAAGTCACCAGTACATACTAACTGGTAAAACACTCGGTAACACTGACATAGAAAAGGATCTAGGAATTTTAATAAACAGCAAATTAAGCTGTAAAAACCAGTGTCAGGCAGCTACTGCCAAGGCCAATAAGATAATGGGCTGCATCAAAAGGGGCATAGACGCCTGTGATGAGAACATAGTCCCACCACTTTACAAATCACTGGTTAGACCACACATGGAGTACTGTGTACAGTTCTGGGCTCCTGTGAACAAGGCAGACATAGCAGAGCTGGAGAGGGTTCAGAGGAGGGCAACTAAAGTAATAACTGGAATGAGGGATCTACAGTACCCTGAAAGGTTATCAAAATTAGGGTTATTCACTTTAGAAAAAAGAGGACTGAGGGTAGATCTAATTACTATGTATAAATATATCAGGGGTCAGTACAGAGATCTGTCCCATCATCTATTTATCCCCAGGACTGTGACGAGGGGACATCCTCTGCGTCTGGAGGAAAGAAGGTTTGTACACAAACATTGAAAAGGATTCTTCACTGTAAGAGCAGTGAGACTATGGAACTCTCTGCCTGAGGAGGTGGTGATGGTGAGTACAATAAAGGAATTCAAGAGGGGCCTGGATGTATTCCTGGAGTGTAATAATATTACAAGCTACAGCTACTAGAGAGGGGTCGTTGATCCAGGGAGTTATTCTGATTGCCTGATTGGAGTCGGGAAGGAATTTTTTCCCCCTTAAGTGAGGAAAATTGGCTTCTGCCTCACAGAGTTTTTTTGCCTTCCTCTGGATCAACTTGTAGGAAACAGGCCGAACTCGATGGACAAATGTCTTTTTTCGGTCTTATATACTATGTTACTATGTTACACTATGCGGTAAAATTGACCTGTTATCTTCATTCTCCAGCTCAGTACGATTCCAACGATACCACACTTGTATAATTTGTCTTGCGTTTTAATACTATTTTTTTTAATAATAATATTTTTTAATAATATTAAGACCTTTGAGGAAATAAAAATACATTTTATAACCATATTCTGACCCCTATAACTTTTTTTGTAGTTATGTGTACGGGGCTGTGTGAAGGTTCATTTTTTGCGGGACGATCTGTTCTTTTCAGTGATACCAATTTCAAGCGTGTGTGACTTTTTCATAACTTTTTATAAAAAAATTATTGGGTAGTTGAAGTGACAAAAAATAGCAAATTGGCTGTTTTTAATTTTTTTCCCCGTTACACCATTTGCCGTAAGCCCTTAATATTGTTATATTTTAATAGTATGGGCATTTTCAGACGAGGCGATGCCCATGATGTTTTTTATTCATTGGTTAAGTATTTTTATTTTAAGGAAAGAGGGGTGATTTGAACTTTTATGTTTTTTTAATTTTTTTATATTTGTAAAAACTTTTTTTTACTTTTTTTTAAAGTCACCTATATAGACCTCATTCAATACTTCATTTGCACTACCAATACAATGCTGCCACCTCGTGGCCTGTATTGATATATTCCTGAAATAGGCAAGCAGGCTTCGGTGTATTTCGGCGAAGTAACGCGTTCCCCGATCCTAGCCGGGGACTGCTGTTACCGGAACGGAAGAGCGCGACTTCCGCTTCCGGACTGATCAAATGCCGTAGTCACATTTGACCACGGCATCTGAAGGGTAAAATGTGCCCGATCAGCCTCATGGCTGATCGCATACATGTGCCACGGGTCTCTATTTAAAATAGCAGAAACCCCACGGCTATGGCGCCTGCTGCGTGCGAGAGCAGGCGCCGTGTTTAAAGACCGGACTGATGACGTACATGTACGTCATCGGGCGTGAAAGGATTAAAGTGGTTATCCCATGAATAATATAAAATATCAAATTAGACATCATATAGTACATGGCAGTCTCTTTCTAACAAACCTAGAACCAGCCCTGCACCTCACATGGGTCCAGAGATCTCACTGTACATTGTTCTGCAACTGGTGGCAGTTGAAGGATGGATCTGAGCATGTGCTCCTCTCTCAGTGAGCTGGACAAAGAGTTTAGAAGAAGAGCAAACAGCAGGTGGCGCTATATAGATAGATTCCAGTGAATAACTCAGTCGCTATACCAAATTTTTAATTACATAAAAGTGCAAAAGTATTCAGATCCAGTTGCTGTTTTGAAAGATGCAGAAGGTTTTTTCGTGGGACAACCCCTTTCATGTATAAAATGTACAGTACTTAGTTAGTACCAAAATTAAAAGAAACAGATACTGTACATAGTGGTGTGCAAAACAGTTATGAAAATAAAAGGATGCCGACTTATAAATGTGGGGTGCTTAGACTCCCTGTGACGCCCATGTTGTACCAAACGCAATTATTACAATTAATAATATGTATATTGTACCTGGAATGAGTTACAGCTTAGAATATATTTTATTCATCCTTCCGTACTTAAAGGGGTGGACAATTTCTGACCACCTCCAGGCCAGGAAACAGCAGAGCGCACCAGCCGGGAGGTGGTCGGAATGGTGTCTCATCTCTTCTTAGTAAAGGCGAGGTGAGACAACCCCTTTAATTTGAAAAACTCCTAGACACATGTGGTGAGAGA
Source organism: Bufotes viridis (assembly GCA_033119425.1). Classification (NCBI taxonomy): domain Eukaryota; kingdom Metazoa; phylum Chordata; class Amphibia; order Anura; family Bufonidae; genus Bufotes; species Bufotes viridis. The sequence continues at coordinate 149,441,825 of CM065589.1, read as the reverse complement.
GTGCCGACGTGTCTAAGGTGTTATGCCTTCCCATGGGGCTCGAGTGTAGCTGGATTACTGAAAGAGTTAAGTGAATTACAAAGGACATGTATAGCCCAGGACACTCTTCTTAGCACCTTTAGGACCTAGTACTGTCAGGGTCAGTATCACACAATAAGGTAAAAAATATAGAATCACCTGGTAAATACTTATAAAAATCCCACAATAGATAATATAGACAATATCACACACAATTTGCATAAAATCATATACAAATAATAGGAGGATCGAGGGTGCACAGAGCGACTTCGGCTCACCCTTGGTGCACTTAACGGCTCATTATCATATGGAATAAAAGTACTTCTTCTCCAGAATGAAGCACCAGATCGCCAAATAAAAGCTACCATTACATTCAATTGAGCTAGTCCTACAAGGCATTGTGCTTGGTTAACAGTGAATTTCCTGGTGACAGACTTTAAATAGCACAAAGTAAATCGAGGCTTTAAATTATTGGTTTGCACCTGGTCTAATTGTAATCAATAAAGAATTATGACCATTGCTACTTAAAGCACGCCTGCAGCAATCAATAAAACCATGCCACCAATTTATCCTCAATGGTACCAGTATAGTATGTGTAAAAGTCTCAAAGGCCTTATTTCCTTGATGTCTAATAGGGAGCTGGGACGGCTCCATTTATCTTGCAGACAACCTGAAGCCTCTGTAGTTACTACAGAGATTCAATTAAAGCAGTCCAGGAAGTTAAAGGGAAGGTGTCATCAGAAAAAGACCTCTTTTTTTAAAACACGTATTGTTTAACGCATTTTTTTAAAGAATTTTTGATGATGTTATTTTTAATGCATTATGTCTATATTTAAACAAAAGCCATGAAATCCTGTTTTTGCACTGACCACTAAGGCTAATAATAGCGCTACTTCTTGGTCTATGCAGATCGCTTTCCTGTAGTTATGTGCTTATCTGTCATTCTAATCCTGCCTGTAATGATATCACCTTTGTGTATAGATAAGAAAACATCTACTATTCACTATAGGGGACTGTCAAAGCTTATCTATTCTTTCGTAGTATAATGACCTCCGCCTAGAAAACTCTCCCATAGAAGTCGTGCAATAACAATTCTGGAGCATCTATTCTTATGACGGTGTTGTGCGATTCCGTTATTATTCCTGCTACAAGTTATGAATGAAATGCTAACAGTCTGCAATGAAGGTCCAGAGAGGGGTCACGAGACACCGGCAACACTGACTGGATAGTGTCACTTTGCAGGGACACGCCCCTAACTGGTAACACCCATCCAGACCTTCATTGCAAACCACTAATTCATTCATAACTTCTTACTGTAATAATAAAGCAATGGCACCAAAATGGATGCTCCAGAATTGTTATTACATGGGAAATGCAAGTAGTTGCTACAACAGACATGTCAGGAGAGGCGACAGAACGCTGGCACCACATTACCCTGGTGACTCGCATCTCGGACACTCGCCTGCCAAAAATCAAGCCAATCGTTTCTGAACGCCCCACTGTGATATAATTCTGCGATCCTTTGGCCATATATTGAACCTGATCATTTACCTGATGGCACATTACACCTCAGTTATTATAAAACGTCCACTAACTGGTGTATTTTACTCTTTCAGAGGAAACAGACAATTTGAGAAAGTAAGATTTGGACAGCTATGGTTAACCCAACAGCATTTCTAAGATTCAATTAACCTTTACCAGAAAAGCCATCTCTGTAGGACATAACCTTTCATCCAATCTCTCAGTTAAATGTCACCGGGAAAATACTGCAAAGACATCAGGGCAAAACTCAATAAGCACAATGACGCATTTACTAAACACTTACCATGTGCCGGATGATCATATGGGAAGAAACATTCTGCATAGCCCCCCCGCACACTGGCTAGTGGTCGCTATCTAACCTGAATTCCAGGTATGATTAGACTATTAGAGATATCAGCAGTGGATCACGGGCTTGATTTGTCTACCATTTGACGAAAATTAAGATCCCTTTACACGGGCCGTTTCTCGGCCAAATGATAACTAACAAGAGCTTATGAGAAGGCTCGTTAGCCCTTATATGGCGGTGTAAGTGGCGCATTTCACTCACTCATCAGGTAATCACATCATTCATGCAGTCACAAAAATAGTCGTTTGCCGGCAGCAGCGCGTGCTGTGTAAATAGCATCTGCTGCCGGCGAACAACGAGTCTGTATGGGATGAGCGATGGCATTAGCGATTACTCCTCCCCATACTGGGGAGGAAATCACTGCATGTAATAGCAGCGGTCTCCTCCGCTGACAAACAGGCGCTTGCTGGGAAGGAACGTTTCTTTTCCAACAATCAACTGCAAAATTGGCCCGTGTGAAGGGGCCTATAAAGGGTTGCCTGGGATTGGGATCATTAGGACTGGGAATCAAGATGATTAGCACAGGTGCCAGGATTCAGATCTCTACCGCCTAAGGATAGGTTATCAATAGAGTTGTTCTGTTTTAACTTTGTCATGATTAAGGATCAGGATTGTCTCTAAGATCCGAAACGCGTAGACGCGACATAACTGTCACTGTATTTTTATCGCTTGAACAATAAAGATGAACATTGGTGCTACAAGCTGGACATCTTCCTATTTCCATTTAAAGTGAATCTTAAACGTCTTGGATCCGGACGTAGTCCGTGCTGCACCACATCCCAGGTGAGCGCACCACTACCTTCCTGTTGCTTTTGTCTGTTTTAAGTTTGGATTCCAAAGTTCGGGTTCGGGTTATCCAAGCATCCCGTTATGGATTCCGCTACCACGGACCATAACGGCATTTGGAATCCATAAGGGGATTCTTCAATGAACCTGAACCTTGGACAACACTAAGGACCTGGGGTGACGTCACCATCATGTGATCAGTGCAGTGGGGGTGGCTGAGTACTGGATTGGATAAGAGGTCGTAGGCTACCACCTCTTATCTAATCCAGTACTGAGCCACGCCCCCTGCACTGATCACATGACGGTGACGTCACCCCAGGTCCTTCATCCGTGTTCCAAATGCCGTTATGGTCCGTGGTAGCGGAATCCATAACGGGATGCTTGGATAACCCGAACCCGAACTTTGGATGCCGAACTTAAAACAGAAGTTCGTTCAACTCGAGTTATCAATATTAAAATCGCGGGCAACTACTTTAAAGTAGCACTCCCATAAAAAAAAATAATAATCTCTGGTCCATTAGAAAGGTGCATGTAATCTAACCAGTGACTGTATTTGTGAGTTATCCCCTCCCTTCTAATTTCCAGTTGTGTCATGTGACCAACTCTATGATCTCCAGCTGACACAGGACAGGAAGTCAGTTCCTTCTCTATTCATTCCTGTGAGACTGACATTGAGCCTCCCATAGACATACATGGAGAAACTGACTTCCTGTCCACACATAAGATGCTGTGTTATTTGGAAAGTCTGATTGCTGGTCACATGACACAGCTGAGGATCAGAAGGGAGAGGGTAACTCATAACTCCCAAATATACACACTGGTGAGAGGATTACACCATGTACCTTTCCAGTAGGTCAGAAAATAAAACAATTTTGCGGCATCACAGGTAACACTAGGGAGTCTCGTCCCCGTCACCGCCTGCCGTTGGCTGCCCAGTCGTTCGAGGACCAGGAGCAGTGCAGGGAGCCAGGTAATAGAATCAGTGTGAGGGTAGTTATATGGGGGGCATTTCCAGGCTGGGATAACCATTTTAAAAATAAAACATGTTGTGTAATCAGATTGCATAGATTGTTCTGTGTGATGTGAACTTCTGTGCCAAATAATTCCCCTAGTTCTGCATCTGTCGATCAAATCACAAGACATTCTGTCTCGGTGTCCTAAAAAGGGGACATTAATCAAGACTGGTCTTCCCATACACCAGTACTGATCCCTGTACACTGGAGTAAGACGCACCTAATTTATTAAGAGGCAGATGTCTCTTCATAAATTGGTCACATCTCTGGCACTCTGTGCGCCAAGAACTCAAGTGTACACCAGACAGAGGCTGGCACAGACTTGAGATATAACTTATGCCAGTTACTATTAGGGTGGGTTGTGGGAAGCCCACCCTCTTCTCCTAAGCCCCACCTTCTTTCTCTCCTTTCTATGGTGTGTGCCACAGTGGTCCCCCAAAGTCTAGTCTTCTATGGCCAGAGATAATCAGGTAGGAGCCCCTAGGGAACACCGGGGCCTGAGTAGAGAGAAAGTGGCAGGGAGGCTCTACCCATAACGCCTGTAACAGATACACGTGAATTAGGAGGGTATACGCTTGAACTAGAGGTTGGTCAAGTGGAGCTTTAGTGTTTATGTACAGCATATACAATTTGTTTCGATCATTCTGTAAAGGAAGTGGTCTTATCTACTTTACCCCAATCTGTCCACAAGATCCCATAGCACATTTGGACTTGGTACAAGAGGGGAGCCGTCATACAGCACCACCGAGGCTCCAGTGGCAAGTGCTGACACCAGCCAGTTCCACATCATCCAGCCAGCCTTCAGGGAAAGAAATGGGAATGCAAAAGTCAAAAGTGAACATATGCCTCAAATGAATATATAAGGTCAGTACAGAGATTAATGATCTTCTTACACCTTAGAACAAAGGTGCATCCAACTGTTCTAGAGGAAAGGTTTCTACACCAACACAGAGGGGATTCTTTACAGTAAGAGCAGTGACAATATTGAACTCTGCTTTCCTTGAATGCAGTACTACAGTACATGTTATATGTACTAGACTGATGGGTATTAGTTGTAGACCATAGACAGATAGACAGATGTGTTGGGTTGTTTAAGAGTTTATTACCGTTGTATAATACATGATGACATCACTGCTGGTAGTATTGCCATGCAAAATATGCTCTGATAAATGTTTTATAAGCGTTCCCTAGAAGTAGAAAAAAAGTAAACAAAATGAGTAAATTTATAAAGACTTAATACAATGTCAAAAAACAACGATATCCAGCTCACCCATATAATCTAAAGCAGCTGTGCACAGCACCTCCTGGATTGTCAACCGCCATTGTTTTAGCCCGCATCCAATCCACATTTTTGTGGGTCTGATACGGACCCATTCACTGCAATGGGGCTGCAAAAGATGCGGACAGCAGCACACCATCTGCTGTCTACGTCTGTGTGACACCGGCAACAAAATAGAACTTGTCTATTCTTGTCCGTATTACAGACAAGAATAAGACAGGTTCCATTGTGGGGCGGACATTTCCTTCCGCAAAATGCGGAAGGCGCACCTTTTCCTTCCGCTAAAATGGCAGTGTGCATGAGCCCTAAAAGTAACAGCCAAATATGCAGTCTAGTACTCGCAAAGAGAGTTATGTATACATCAACAACTTTATTAATAGAAGCACACAGCCTCCTTCGCCAGTCTACGCGGTTTGGATATTCAGCCATAGCCATGAAAAAGGATGAATAGCCAAAACGCGTAGACCTAGGAAGGAGGCTCTGTTTTTGGATTTTTGTATGTATATTTTCTGCTAATAGTGCTGTGGATTTTTATTAATTTCTTTGCATTGAGTGCTGGACTGTATACAATGTCGTTAAACACATATCCAAGAAAAATTGTAAAATATAACATAACGAGCATGCTACCATGTATAGGACATCACCTAGCTCACAGACGACTGCCTCGTCAGTCTATTCCATGATTCCTGAACTACTGACGTGCAGAGCAAAAGGAGGAGGACTGAGACAGAGACAAGGCTATTTACATGCCATTTGTGACAGCTCTTAAGCTGCCACGAGTGGTCCTCACTTTGCACCAGTTACATGTAGATAAGACCACGATAACCGACTACAATATTTATAAGGGCTTCATACAGACCCATTTCTGGGTGATTTTTTTATTGCTCTTTTAAATTAAAAGCTATTGTCCTCTTCCCGAATTAATACTTAAGCATGTCAGAAAGCTTCTGTGACTCTGCAAGTAATGACATGGTTAAAGTCACCCCTGCAGTCTCACACGAGCATCTCATGGAAGTGCTGAAGACACAGCAGCTCTGTAGGTGAGACTGCACGTTGAAGTCAGCAGACTCGTGCGCTTTTCACACATCGTCTGCTCTGCTGACGTTATAGTGAGGAGAGTAAATGGTTGTGATAAACTGTTTGTTTCTGCGTTCAAAGATCTGCAGTGCAATGGGAATAAGCTTCAATGGCTACAACAGATACAATAACGCACTGTAACAGAGTCCACAGGTACATATACTAGCACTCTGCTCGCTACTGCTCTCCCAAGTCTTAGATTAGGGGGTTCAGATCTCAACAGCTAACGAAGAAAGCAAATCTTACATCTACTTTTTAAATGGGTTGTCAGGGACCAAAAAAAAAAATAAAAATGGGGCATGGTGCGCGAATACGAAAAAATCCCACTCACCTGCTCTTGCCATCCCAGTTCCTGCGGCGCGGCTCCATCCCCGTAGGATCTGGTCCCTGCCGGAAGGGATGCAGGTTGGATGGAGCCACACCACAGGAACCAAAGCAGGTGAATTTTTTTATTTTTTTATTCACACACCTCATATTTTTCAGGGTCTCAGACAACTCCTTTAGGGATTTTTTTTTTGTCACCATAACACAAGGGTCAGCCGCCCTCAACACTCCAGCTATAACTACCCACATACTCGGTTCACTTCTGTGGCAACTCAAATACCAGCAAAGCAAGGGTGTACGCTGGGAGTTGTAGTTTCACAACAGCTGGAATGGTGGAGGTTGGTGACCCTGCAATAAAAGGTGAACAGAGTGGCAAAGGAATTGTACTTGGAGATACCACATTTGTAAGTGGGATTATTCAAATCATTTATGGACTTCAAATTTGGAAGAGATTCTAAAAATCTACTCCTATGTATTTTCCAGAAATGGAACTGAATAGCAAAGAATAAGCCCCACATTAAACTATAATCATCTGAAAGTGTAGCAAGGAGGGCAAAAACCAGTGTATTTAGCTAACCTGCAGAGGGCGCATTTCTTATGCTGACCCCTCTGTAACAGGAGGTCTTCATATTACTATTATGGCAGCTTTGAGGTAATATCTTTAGTGGCACCCCTACAGCGGCATTGTTTTTTTGCTGCCCAGAATTACACTTCATAATATTCCTCATCAAAAGACATTGTCCAACAGGTTTACTTCACTTTAAAGCCTGGTCCACATGAGCCTACACTTAATGGGGGTCATTTAACATTTAATAAGACCAGCCTTCTACACGGGTCTTAAATTCCCCCTTCTATGCTGCCGAAAGTTTCGGCTAATTTATGACGAGGTGTAAGTCTCATCATAAATTAGGCAGGCGGTAGGCCCGCCAACATTACGTCTGTTTGCAGGTATAAATTTTAGTAAATTTGCTGGAGGAGTCCCCACTTCACCCTTGTCCCGCCCAATTGCCGAACACAGAGTAACACCGACCGAGCAACTAAATATTGTCACACAGCCAGTCAAAAAAGAGATATGCAACTTATTTTACGACTAAAAAAGTCACAAGTCCCTTAATAAATGACTCCCAATGTGTGCGCACATCTCATGTGTATTTTGGATGACTTTTCCAGAGCAACCACGAGTTTACAGGCCCGAAAGCATCCAAGGGGTCGGGTCAGATAATGACCTCCAATAATACACTCGTGTGGACCTGGTTTCACAGAATCAACGTCAATCAGCTGGACAAAATTCTTCCCCTCCATGACTGACGCCTATGTTTCGGTAATAGGAACTTTACTTACCCCTGCAGAATGCACCATACACTTGGGGGCACCTGTTGTGCCAGACGAATACATAATATAAAGTGGGTGGTTGAAAGGCAACTGCTCAAATTCCAGCTGAGGAGATTGGTCTCCAACTTTTCCAGCTGCCAAGAAGTCATCCAGAAATACACTGGTAAAAACATAAGAATATTTATAGGATTACATCAGTCTGTGGAGGAACATGTACAAAGACCAGTCAACTTAAAGAACGAAAATTTCCCCCAAAATCTCTCATTTGTGGTCAAGATCAACAAAATATACTAAGGCAGGGTTCACACGTGCACGTCCCGCTTCGCGCGTACGACGCTCTATCTTTACTTTTATTTTCGCATTGGGAAAATGAAAGTAAAAATATATCCCTATGGGGGACGCGCGACAATACGCCCCAGAGAAGCTCCTGTACTTCTTTGGGTGTAGGGTGTTTTACAGCGTGTTCGTACGCGCTGTAAAACGCTCAGGTGAGAACCATGCCCATAGGGAAACATGGGTTTTCGCCTGTTGAGCGTTTTACAGTGCGTAGGAACGCGCTGTAAAACGCTCAAGTCTGAACCCAGCCTAAATCTGCATACACCCAACTATAAAACATCTGGCTATTAATAACAAGTACTGGAACAGAGAGCCGTTAACACCATACAAGGTGCAGATCTTCATATTCTGTAGGTCCTCTTGTTCTGGCAATTTGCACTGAGAGATGTAGCCTTCACATCAGGCAGTGTACAGAAATCTAATGCTGGAAACACTGACCCACTCCAGTACAGAAACTCAACTAAGACTCTGTTCACATCTGGGATGGAGGATTGGAGCAGACTTGCTGGAGCAGGTTTTAAAGACTAAGTATAATTTTGTTATATTATTTTAAAACCTTCCCTGCCTTTTACAATTCATTTTTTTTTAAGTCGGACAACCCCTTTAAGCGTATATCTGAAAATAAGCTTGTTGACCATTTCCAGTGACACCCAGCAGAAGTGTGAAGGCACCTGCTGGACTTTGATACAGAAGGTCATCAATCAGCACAATATAATACAACGTAGTTATGAAGGAACAAGACGTTTAGATTGAATGTGGACAAACCCTTTAAAGGAACATAGGCAGAGTGGCCATAGGCCCTACAGGGAAACCTTCTGGTGGTCCAAGCCCTCCTCTTGGCCGCCAGCCAGGTACATAAAGATCTGGTGCTTTCAGCATTGATTAAATGTAGGAGCAATTATCCCACAGGTGTCCTCCTGAATCCAACTGTATTGCCGTCCTCAGGGTGAAGATATAGTTTCATAGTGTGGCACAGACGGCAGTAATTTATGCTGCACTGTGATATTTGGTTCTGCTGAGGCAATGTATTGTGTATTGGTCATGCTGGGGCAGTATTTTGTTCTGCACTGTGGTATCTGGTTCTGCTGAGGCAGTAATTTGGGCTTCACTGTGGTATTTGGTTCTGCTGGGCGGTATTTTGTCCTGCACTACGGTATTGCTTGCCTTGCCTACTTCTGTTGCCCTCATTCTGTCACTTTGGACCTGCCTATAACATGGGGCTAACTTTTAGTTTTCTTTCCGGGGCAACTTTAAATTCCCAATCCGCCCCTGAAAGGGGATCTGTCCCCTCCACCAAGGACTGTAATGTGGTGTAGAAAACGAATAGTACTGCTGCCCCTGACTCACTAAAGTTGTGCTCACCCCTATTCCCACCAGATGCATCGCAATTACTCATCCTACAGTCCTCTCCATCAGTCCTCGCAATGCATTCAGGCTCCAGTTTGCAGGTACACAATGAAGGAACGGGGGCGAGTATGGATATATAAATTGGTGATGTGGAGTCAACTATTCATGTAGCACAGCGCTTCATGGGGCTTGGGGAGGTAACAGACTCCCTTTACATAATGGCAGAACACACAGATCGCATTTTCGTAGTTACCGTGCATTAAACACAGAGCAAATACTTTAGGGCTAGAATCCCTTTTAGATCTGCTAAGGAAAATGATCTATCACTATGACTTCTACCACAAGACAAAAGACACCTAGCATCGCTCAACCAAATACATAGCCCAAGTGCCATGTACAAAGCAAAGCAACACAAATACATCACCTAGAAGCACCGTGAATTATAAAAATGACACATGAATGCTTCCTCCCCCCGTGGCGCCATGATGATACCTCCACCACTTCATGATTACCGTCAATACAAATGCCTGACACTCGGATGTTCTTTTTTTGTGAGAAACGTTCCCACTTGGCAGCTGCCAACACAAGGCGTGTTCAATGGGAGATGCGGGAGATTTTATGGAACGCCAACATTAGTTAATAAATTCAGAAATTGTACGCTGCGTCGCCCCGACAGGCATTGTTTCAGCCGCAAATGTGACTCAGATATAAATTAAACATTTCATTATTTCAACAAAGTGCATTAGGAAAGACAATTTCAGAGATAAAAGTGCAAGAAAGAAAGGTCAGGCACAAGTTCAGACCATGCAATAGGTTGGCAGATTTATGAAATGCATTTCATTTGGCAGATGGCAGAGCACAATCGCAAGGAAAATGGGAGACAGATTGTGAATACAAAGGAAGGCTGCATCAAACAGGTTTTATGCCAGATGAGAAGAGGGCAGCCTAGAAGGTGCAGGGCGCCCTACGCCACAGTATAATATCCACTGCACCCCTTTATGCGCCGCGGAATTGCCCGCCGTGACCTATGTCTGCATCATTGCACTGAAAAATGGAGCTTTTTCTATCAAGTCTGCAAGAGGATGAATTATAAATGGGTGCGCGCCACGCACGCTATGAAAAATTACATTTACAGGGAAACTAATCAAACAAAAAATAAAAACAAGAATACAAAAGAAAAAGAGGGAAAGGCACACACTGTAATATGAATTTCCATTTTCACTCATTATGAAGAGATAAATCTTCTCCTCCAGACGTTCAAGTGAATACTTGTCCCAGAAATTTACATGAAAAATGTCAATGCATTACCATAATTTAGCAGCTCCTGAAAAATCTGTTAACTGCTCGGTGACCAGGGGTGGAGCAGACAGTATGTGTTCTGGGCTCCAGCGTCCTGGGATTCATCTGTTTCTGCACCTTTCCATACGGACAGGTGACTATACATTATATTTACAACTTTCCACATCAATACCTTCAATGACATGAAGACTATAAACCAGCAGGAGTGATGCGCACGTGTGTTACTGCGCTAACGATATAGTTCATGACGGCTTGTCAGAATACGGGGGGGCTCTGCATCAACCAGGCCCTAAGTCTCCTGCTGATGTACACTAAGAGCTAGAAACGATTACATAAAATGATATCCATACACATACTGTACATAATACAGCCAGCGCAGTTGGAAAGAACCAATTGAATGTACGGTGTCTTGGCAGAAGTTTTACCAAGGTCTACGCCAGGGAACGCCCAAACTATAAAATGAACATTCCGGGTAACAGTGGTCGACTACGTGGGCGATAGCTGTGAAGTGTATAGGCGTTGTCTCAATATGGACATTATAGCTGGGGTACGCCAGCTCAGGAGCCACCCCATTAGCCACTGCAAACAGCAGCCCCAGACAACGATACTGAATATTGCGGAGATATTTGGCTGTACTTTTAACCCTGCTTAGTTTGGTAGGATGTGAATTTTTATCCATGGATCGCTCAGAGAGTAAGGCGTTGTTAATTCCGGTATTGAAGTCTGGCAGAGGATCTCAATACCGGAATTAAACGGATCCCTTTTGATTTTACACATCAGGATGCATCCTTTCTGTTAGGGCTTGTTCACACGACTGTATGGTTTTGTGGTCCGTTTTTCACGTATCCGTCGGTCCGTTTTTTGGATCCGTTGCGTTTCTGTTCCGTTTCCATTATGTTTTTTCCGCAAAGACAGGAACTTTTTAATCATTGCAAACACCAAACACATGTGCAAAATAGGCTGGGCATAGCATTTCTACAGCATAGATCCGCAAAAAAAAAAGGACGACATACGGACATGTGTCATGCATTCCGTTTTTTATACGGACCCATTGACTTGAATGGAGCCACTAAACGTGATTTGCGGACAATAATAGGACCTGACTCAAAATGTTGGGGAACAGAAAAACGGAAACGGAATAAATACACAAGTTTTTTTTGTGGACCCAGTGAAATGAATGGTTCTGTATACAAAACGCAAAAAACGGCTAGTATACGGAAAGCTGATTCCGCAACATTGTTTTCAGTGATCAGTTTTTTTCCCGTTTTTATGACCAGACACAAAACTGCAGCTTGCAGTTGTTTTGTGTCACAAAACGGAATGCTGACGGAACGGAAGACAACCTGACGCATCCTGAACGGATCTCTTTCCATTCAGAATACATGAGGACTAAACTGGAACATTTTTCCCGGTATTAAGATCCTCTGCCGATCTCAATATCGAAAAAAACAATGACGCAAGTGTGAAAGTAGCCTTAGCGCTGCAGTTGTCAGTGGAGCTTAGTAGTCGCCTCCTACAAAGATCACTTACTGAGAGAAAAAATATAAAATTATGACTCACTATGGGGGTCATTTACTAACATCCTTACCCGTTTTTGGCATAAAAAAAAGTTGCAAGACCCCTTTTTGCAACTTTTTAAACGCCCATTCAACAATATATTGTCGCACAGATTTTTTTATGCCGTCCTCATGAGGGCCGACCCCGGTAAATAACTAAGATTTACACGTGGAAACAGGCTTAAAAAAATAAAAAAAAGGAGTGAAAACTAGTCCAGTCAGGGGCTAGTGTAGTTTTCACTCTAGGCGCACGGACTGCCAGAAGTGTACCTAATTTATGACAAAAAAAAGCCGGTCTTTGGTAAATGTGCTTTTTGTTTCAGTTATAAATATGACTGAATACATTCTACTGATACACACTTATTTAAATGTTGGATTTAGCAATATTTTAAACAAAACCACAAGGCTGGACACGGGCAGGACATGGGAGTCACTGGTTCAGCAAGAGGGCTCACGCACACCAGTGATACGGATTGTGTCACAAACTGTTTGGGGAAAAACTGATGGTGTCCATCAGTTTTGTCTGTGATTGCATTCAGTGGTTCTATTTTTTTCTGTCCAGATTTTATCTGGATTGCATGTGTTTTTCATGCACATGAAGAATACCAATCTACATCTCCTAGGAACCATCAGTGAAAAATGCATTGCATCCGGATGTCATCCGTTTTTCATGCAAGTCGCATTCACTGCTATGGAGCCAGGGCTGCGTGAAAAACGCACACTTTAGAACATGCCACAATAGAACGGAGGATCACGCTCACTTGTGTGAAACAGCCCAAAGTGTAAGCAAAAAGACATGAAATGACAGACCTTCTGGTCTGCCATAGTAGTTGCAGGGAAGGGAGGAGATCAGCTCCTGGTGTCTCTTCTTAAGAGAAACAAGGGTGTTGTAAAAGGATAAAGAGGGGAAATTTATCAAGACTGGCATTTCATACATCAGTCTTGATCTACTCTACTTTGGAGTGAGGTTTGCCAAAAAGTCAAATCTATAATTTACACCAGTATCTGGCATAAACTGTAATAAATCCGCTGGTCAGTGGGACAACGCCACTCTCCAGTTAAGCCACACCCATTCTCCATGGCAAGTGTGGCATAAGTGCAAAAAGTTGCAAATTATTGTGCCAACTAGACTTGTGCAAGATGTACAACTTTTATATATGGCAAAGCAGTTATAATGATTTTCGCCAAAGGTGGCCAAGCTCTTTTTCCCAGAGGAGGGTCTAGAAGCCCCCATTACATCTGCAGAGCCCACTTAGAAGGCCGCTGCCACACTACATCTCCTTATTGGGGTTGTGAAAAGCACCAGAACTTTATGGCACTTATTACAAGCTTTTTTTTGGGGTGGCATTCATTTTTTTAGTCACACACTTTTTGACTTTTTTTTTTATGGGAAGAAGTCAAAAAAATGCCACAAACAAAGCATTTTGCAATTAAAAAAATCGGGAATCGGGACGCTACCCAACACCCCTGAAGACGCCTTTAGAGGCGAAACATGTCGGGGGGTAGTGTGCAGTGATTTTAAATGAGTGACCGCTACACCTGTCTTCACACAAACTAGTGAAGGGGAGATAGTGCGCGCGATTCTCCCCCTCAATTGTAGTGGAGTATTACTCCGCAAGAAATAGCGATAGTGAAAGCTAGTCAGGAGTGCGGCCAGGAATTTTAATACAGATAGAGTTAATAGTAAGGAAGTGAATAAAAGTTAAGTTTTAGATCTAGTCCAGGAGCCAAGAGTAGGCACAATTTACCAATCCATGAAAAAATATATTAATGGCCTTTGCTCTCTGGAGGGAATGCTGATATAATATGAGTTTTTACACCAAACTCATATGTAAAAAAGGTGCATCAACATAACTAGGCAAAGATAAAAAAAAGCGCACATGAAGCCATGTCCCACAAATTTCGTTAAAAAAAACCCTGAAAAACAGGCGCAAAGTCATTAGTAAATGCACCTAAATAAATTACTGTATTTTCTGGCATATAAGACTACTTTTTAACACATGAAAATCTTCTCAAAAGTGGGGGGTCGTCTTATACACCAGGTGTTGTCTTATACTGTGCTGAAACTTAAGAGGACCTTTCACTGGTCCAACGATTGTTAGATAATGATATGTATCGGTATGTATAGAGCGGTGCCCATACACATACCGGTACATATCATTATCTAACTATCGTTGGACCACTTTCGAGCCGGACCGGAGAAGTTGACCTTCTCCAGCTTTAGGGACAGACGCCCTCTAGCTGAGCCACCGTGCGCTGCATCCCGGCCAGCAGCTCCTGTAGCAGTATTTGGTGTGCGTTGGAAGAGTTGGTAGTCTTATACGGCGAGTATAGCCCAAACCCCATATTTTAACAGGAAAAGTAGGGGGTCGTCTTATATGCCCAGTCGTCTTATACGCCGGAAAATACGGTACTCTAAAATAGGAAAAATTTGACAAAAACAGGCACAACACTCAACCATAAATTACCCTCATAATGTGACTTTAGCATATAGTTTTCATGGACTAAAGGTTTTTTCCTGGCGCTTAATACTGATGACCTATCCTCATCAGTATCTGATCGGTAAGTGTTTAACATTCGGCAACCGCGCCGATCAGCTGTTTGAAGAGGCCACGGTGCTCAGGTGAGTGCTGTGGGCTTCTCACAGCATACCAATCACAGTGCCGTCTATTGCAAAGTGGCTGTGCTTGGTATTGCAGCTCAGCCCCATCCATTTGAATGATAGTGAGATGTGCTTAAGCCTTTTGACCGACTTAAGTGATGTAATCTTTTTAGCTGCAGATCCGCTAATTCTCAGGCTCCTCTTCTGTCATCCAAGATGGCTGTACCGCTGCTGTGTTTTAGTAGCCCAGGACACTTACTGCTTGCCCACCCCTGCTTTTGGATTGGCCAGCATTGTTCATGTGAGCAGTACTGGCCAATCCAAGAGCAGCAGGAAGTGTTTTGGGCTACCAAATGCACAGTATGCATCAGGCAGTCTGAGAGGCTGGCAAAAGAGGAGACCAAGAATTGGCAGATCTGGAGCTAAAAAGATGAAAAGGAGGTCACCAGGTAAGTGTTCTGTTTGTTTCAAAGTTAATGTGAATTATTTTTGTTGAACCGGAGGATAGCTTTAAACCCTTTGCGACATCCGCCGTACATGTGCTGTACAAGCGTGAATGGCATAACGGAAAAAAATGGCTGATTACCTGTTTTTTCATCAATTTACCTCCCCAAAAAAATCTATAAAAAGTGATCAAAAAGTCAGGCACACCCAATAGGGTATTAACAAAAACTACAGATCGTCCCACTAAAAATGAGCCCTCACACATCTCCGTAGACATAACTATAAAAAGTTATGGGGGTCAGAATATGGCTATGAAAAGAAAACATTTTTTTTCTAAAGTTTTTATTTACCGGTACTTATTTTTTTACATATGTGGTATGGCTGTAAATGTAATGACCTAGAGAATAAAGAGCACAAGTTAGTTTTACCTCATAGGGAACGCCGTAGGGACAAAACCCGTAAAAAACGGTGGCAAAATAGCATTATTTTTTTTTCCAATTCCACCCCATTTGGAATTTTTTTTCCAGCTTCATACTACATTCTATGCAATATTAAATGGTGGTATTAGATAGTACAATTTGTGCCGTAAAAAATAAGTCCTCATACGACTATGTGAACTGAAAAAAAAAAAAAAAGTTATGGCTCTGGGAAGGAATAAAATCGCTAAATCTGGAAAGGGTTAAAACAAAAAGGGCTACAATCCCCATCTATGGGAAATTTTAGGATGAACAGCTATGGCTTACAATTCGTGATTAGATGTGATAAGGACGCAGCACATACAGCAACGGCAAACACAACTCTGCAGTGCTTTTATTATGAAGTCTTCTCCATCTGTTCCTGTTTGTTTCCCTAGAAGAGATGACGCTGTCATGTCTTCATTCATGTACACAACATGCTGCACCAAAAAAAAGGCATTAGGAAACCGAGACTCAGCAAATGAAATATTGCTGCAGATGTGTTAATGAATACTTAACGTGTTGCCATCTCCTCTTAGTCACCGCAGAACCACAATGTCATTTTATATAAATGCGTCATTTATCCCCTAACTAGAAAAGACACACGCAGGGCAGGCATCGGATACCATTCTTCTGCTCTATTTCCCTCCTAGCTCAGTCAGACTGGACCAGAGAACGCAGATGAAAATGAACATCCACAGCCTTTTATGAGGACTGCATTTTAATACCTGCCATTCCAATAGAAGTTCACAAGAAAGACGGGGAGACAAACTAGGAACTAGCATTGGTAACCTCCGGTAGGCACTTCAATACGATGCCACAGGAAGGGTTATCCGAACTGCTTTATATGGTGCTGTACCAGTGATGCTCCCTGGTTTACTTTTGGGGGCTGGTAGTAATGACGACCAGCGATTTCCCTGATTACTTGTCCCACTGAAACCCCAACAGACAACTTTCAGAAAACTCATGTAACACTTAGGAGTACTTCATGCAAGCTCAAATATGTTGGTCTACGCAAAATTACATGCTAAAAGGGTTATCCAGGTAAGGGATTGAAGTGACTTAACCCAGTGACTTAACTAAAAGTGACTTAACCCAGCCCAATACTTCAATGCTGCGATATACTTCCCTGCCACAAAAAAAAGAAAAAAGTGCATGTTCAGTTGCCATCAAACACAAGGCTTGTTACAATAGCACACTTAAAGGGGTTGTCCAGCCGTTACTAAGTGATGGCTTAACCTCAGGATAGGCTGAATGGAAGGGGTCAGAAACCTTGCACCTCCGACAATCAGAGTAGCTGCATCACGAGAGATCGGCTCCAGAACTGGAGCTGGTTACTATAGCGCTGCTCCCATTGACATGGGTACGGGCTGCACAAATTTCCATGCGGATTTCTGTGCATTTCCGCATGAAATCCACACAAAAACCTGCATGTGTTAACTGCGGATTTGATGCAGTTTTGCCGCAGGAATCACCCTTGCCTTGAAAAGGGTGAAATCCGCCCAAAGGATTGACATGTTGCGGGCTTCCAAATTCTCGTGGCGGGTCAATTTCCACACAGAACCAAAAAGCAAAGTGTACGTGACATTTGTCTAATCTCATACCCTTTGCTGGTACTGTATCGTGCTATGGTTTTTCTGCCCGAGAATCTGAGTGGAAAAGCCATGTTAATGTTTATGGTAAAATATACATCCATTATTTAAGGGGTTATCAAGGAATTGATAATGATGATCTATCGTCAGGACAGGTCATCATTATCACATTGGCGGGGGTCCCGGCACCCCCGTCGATCAGCTGTTTCAGGGAGTCGCCACACACCGAAGCACTGGAAGTGTAGCCGGCTGACAGAAGCTCACCAAGCACAGCGCCGTACATAGTATAGTGGCTGTGCTTGGTATTGCAGCTCAGCCCCATTGACTTGAATGGGGCTGAGCTGCAACTAGGCCATGTGACCGATGTACAGTGATGTCACTGGCCTAGGAAGAGGCTGCGGCGCTCAAGGCCTCTTCTAACAGCTGATCGGCGGGTGTCCCAGGTGTCGGACTCCTGCCGATCTGACATTGAAGACCTATCCAGAGGACAGGTCATCAGTATAAATTCCCAAATAGCCCCTTTAAAGAGAGGATTTAATAATTGGCAGTCAGTACAAGACTACCACTAGAAAGAAACCCAGTATAATGGATTGCAGCCCTCATCCCCACCAACCTGTTAGGAATCTTGGAGATGTCTATTTTATCTTTAGGAAGAACATAAGGGATGACAACAACTTTCTTCAAATCTGGTAATCCTGAGGAAAGCAGAAGCAGAATGGACTTCAGTATTGAGAGTGGAATAAGCAAGCAGAAAAAAAAAACTACACAGTAGGTATTGCTTTGTTATATTCTACTTTCTATCTATAAAAATAGAAAAAAACTGACATTATTTTATTGTAAATCATTCTTTCTTATGTGCGAGTCACTGAACCGTGAATGTACTCTGACGGCTCTTCATACACACAGCTACGGACAATATAACATCATAAGACCCTAGAATTGGATTTGGATCCAGGAAAAGAGAAGCTTTCCTTTAGTTTTTATGTCTTCATGATCCAATCCCGGTTTTAGCTTTTACAAAAAAAAATATTGCATAAAGCTGCACTGCGTACATTTGACCACAGGCCTCTTTCACACATCAGTGACTCACGGACTGTGGTCTCCACGGACAGCACACGTCCTCATTGACAACGTGGGTCTGTGATGACACTACAGTATACCCTAATTATGTCCGTGATTACCGCTCCCTCGCATACATTACAGTCCATGAAAACCACAGACACAACACGGATGTTATCCATGTTTGGTTCTTGGTTTTAACAGATTTTTGCTAGGAGATTTCAGTTTCAGCCTAGCAGTGTCCGTGGAATTTTATGAAATCTCATCCAGGTGTTGCAGAAAAAAAATCTGAACATAACCTGACTTGTAGTGCGTATTTAAAATCTGCAGCAAGTCAATTTATGCTGCAGATTTTCGGCACGGATTTCACTCTTTACAATGCAGAGGGGGAAATCTGCAGCAAACCAAGAGTATGTACGCTATTAATTCCACACCTAAATCCTCACCATTTGGTACAGACTTTGCTGCCAAGAAAGTTGTAGAAGAAATGCTGTGGATTTTCCGTCCTGAGTAGCGGCATCTTTAGGGTATAATCCCACAGCAGATTTGTTGCACAAGTTTCTGTGACTACCAGCCACCTGAACGTGGCTTACAGAAGTGCTGCAGAAACAACCCCATGCAGGTGTATGGAAATGATTACCCAGTCACAGAAATGTCTCCAACAAATCTGAGTAAACATAACTAGTGTTGAGAGAACTTGTTTTTTAAGTTTTGCGTCCAAAGTTTGGGTTATCGAAGCATCCCGTTATGGATTCCAAATTGCGTTATGGTCCGTGGTAGCGGAATCTATAACGGGATTCTTCGATAACCCGAACCCGAACTTTGGACGCAGAACTTAAAATACAAGTTCGCTCAACACTAAACATAACCTTACAACACCTCATCCACCCTGTCTGGGTGTTTAATATTGATGACTAATCCTCAGGATAGGCCATCAATATCTGATCAGCGGGGATCCAACTCCTGGCACCCCCCAGCTATTTAAAGAGGCTGTGGAGTTCCATGAGCACCGTGGCCTCTTCCTAGGCCAGTCCAGAAAGAGATGTCGGAGGCAGCATGTCCGGTTGAAATCCCTTTATTTTGGGAACTGCTCACATGAAAAACGTGAATACAAAAGAGTGCTACGTTTCGGCTCTCACACAGACTTTGTGTGAGAGCCCTACGTTTCGGCTCTCACACAGCCTTTGTCAAGCATGGAACCCCCATGCTTGACAAAGGCTGTGTGAGAGCCGAAACGTAGCACTCTTTTGTATTCACGTTTTTCATGTGAGCAGTTCCCAAAATAAAAGGATTTCAACCGGACATGCTGCCTCTGACATCTCTTTCTGGACTATATACATAGGAGCCTTTATGGATCTAGGGCTCCAGGCTGGCTGTTGCATTCCGGAAGACCGGAAGATCCGGTGAGTGCTATTCCACATCGATATACTTCTTCCTAGGCTAGTGACATCACGTTCTTCAGTCACATGGCCAAGGCTCAGCTCAGTCCCACTGAAAGGATTGGGCTTGGGCTGTGATACCAAGCACAGCCACTAGCCAATGAACGGTGCGGTGCTTGGTAAGCTGTGAGGAGGCCGTGGCACTCACCAAAGTGTCACGGCCTCTTTAAACAGCTGATGTGCGGGGATGCTGATGGGCGGGGATGCATCAGGTATTGATGACGTATGCTGACGACAGGTCACCAATATTAAACACCCAGGAAACCTTTTTAAGATGCAAGAGTCTGGCCATCCCTGATACACAGATGACAGATGGCTCTGCCATTTACGACATGACCTACTTACTGATGAAAACGCAATTTGTCATTATCCTCAGCAGTGTGGGACAGCAGTTACTTGTGCCTATCTGAGTAAATGAGTGAGGGCCCACCCTCAATCTGTCCAGAACATGTGTATGCCTACTTACCACATTATGGGAAGTATGCACAGATCAGGTCCACAATATAGCCTCCAGGGCATGCGATTGGCTCCAAAGTTCGGTTCTGCTGGACTCTTGGGCCCGTTATTGTCTCCAAGACTGAGCCCACCGAAGTGTCCCCTCATACTGTCTAATACTATTGGCCAGTCAACCCTTTCTAGTCAAAAGTGGCAATTTCTTACTGTTTCTAATAACTGACACACAGACCATTATATCTGGTTTATAATGGTCTATGCTAAAAAATGATCTGTAACTAAAAATGGATTCCTGTGATAGGCAGATTGCTGTACTGCGATGGTGGCATGAAGATCACCACGCATCACTGCAGATGTGTGGCTTAGCTATAGATCACTGTAGATGTTTCTTACCATTATCCTAACTTCTCTGTACAGTAAACTGATGTATGTAAAACCAATGGCAGACATTACTGTACCTTTTACTACACTGAGCAGTTTCTCCAAATGAGAATGTTCCTTCCCGTTATAGACTACGGCCTCCACCGAGAAGATTAACTTGGGCTGAATCTGAGAAAATCTGTCCAAGACTCCCTAAAGAGAGAAAACAGAAACCTGTAAGTGAGAAAGACAATGAACTTTATGAGGAACATTTCATAAATGTACTAAAGTACCGTGGTTTTCGGTTCAGTGGCAGCTTAAAGGGGTTGTCCTATGACAGCAACTTATCCCATATCCATAGCACACATACTTTGATGTCTTGAGCAGTCCCATAGAATTGAATGGAGCATGCATGCCTGCCGCTCCATTCCCCCGGGGAACATGGGCCCCCTTTCTAGTAATCGGCAATGGTTTCAGAAGTTAGATCCCTGACAATAAGACATGTATCTCCTAACCTGTGGATGCAGGATAAGTTGTTGTCATGGCACAACCCCTTTAAAGAGGTTGTCCAGGAATAACTAACTTATAACAGAAGCCCGCAGCCTTCCTGCGCTATTGATTCATACTTACCTGCTCTCTGCCGCTCCGGTCCTCCATGATGGCTCCCATGTGTCTATCTTTTGGTCCCCAGCTTGTTTACTTCCTCCTGAGTATGGTCACTTGCTCTGCTTCAGTGGTGACGTGTCCACAAGAAACCTGGGAACCATCACGGAGGACCGGAGCAGGGGAGTAGACAAGTATGATTCTTTCATTAGCGGAAGGCAGGCTGCGGGCATCAGTTCTAAGTTAGTTAAACTCAGAAAACCCCTTTAAGGCTCCATTCACACGTCCGCAATTCTGTTCCGCATTTTGTGGAACAGAATTGCAGACCCATTCATTTCAATGGGGACAGACGATGTCCCGCCCAGGTCCGCAATTGCGGATCCGCACTTCCGGGTCCGCAATCGCGTTCCCGAAAAAATTAGAACATATCCTATTCTTGTCCGCAATTGCGAACAAGAAAAGGCATTTTCTATATAGTGCCGGCGATGTGCGGTCCGCAAAATGCGGAACGCACATAGCCGATGTCCGTGTTTGTCGGTGGATCCGCAAAACACACACGGACGTGTGAATGGACCCTAAAGGTGTTGTCTCATCTCATACATTCATTGCATATCACTAAGATATGCCACCAATGTCAGATAGGTCTAGAGAGCAGCCACACATGCAAACGCTGGCTTGGCTGTGTTCATTCACAGTCTGAAAACCTGTCTAGATGCTCATCACAAGTGAGCGCAGTAATACACTCAACGAGCCGTACAATCATTTCTCCAGGACAAGTTTTTAACTTTGGAATGTATAATATGAACATTTCCATTTACTGACAGCAGACATCAGTGAAATCCTGAAACAAAGTATATTAGACATTTAAAGAGCACCTGTCCGCAGGATCAGCCCAATTATACAAGGCATACTGCCCGGTAGGGTTGATCCTGCTGATTAAAATGATACCCGTTTTGTGAAAATGGGTTGCTGTGTTCCTGCAAAAAAAGACTTATGGGCTCATTTATTAAGACTAGCATTTTAGTCGCCGGTCTTAAAAAACCATGCACTATGTTATGTAGAGGCACCGGCGCATCCACCGTCGGCCTCCATCTGCGCCAGCACCTCGTTCATTTTCTACGCCTAAAACAGGTGTAGAAAATGATAAATGAACCTGTCCCCATGACTGACGGGAGGCTGGTCACCGTTGCGGCCTGCTATTAGCTGCACCCGATGGATGTCTTGATCCGTGCGAAAGGGAGATGCAGCGGTGGCCGTACAGGGATCCAGATGGATGCAGGTAAGTATGCTCTAGAGGAGGGGTCCAGGCATTCTGGGGGTCATTATAGGGAATGGATAACCCCTTTAGGCCAGCTGTCCCACAAAGGATAAATGTCTGATCACGGGGGGTCTGACCGCTATCACTAGAATGAAGCCCCTCGTTCCTCCTCACTGCATGACCACAGTGAGGAAGAGATTGGATGGAGCAATGGTCAAGGTTAGGACCCACTGTTGTAGAGGTCGGAGGGGGTCCCAGCAATCAGACATTCATCACCTATCCTGTGGGACACTAAGCCAGTGTGTACGTTAATGGCACAGATATCAGCCATTATAAGTACTAGCTTTGAAACTCATAAAGTATCCATGTTAGACAGACTGGCACAGCCCCAACATTAACAGCGATGCATTAGCCCATCAATAAAACATCACAGCAGACAGGAACTTTATTACCCTCTGTGCCTGGATCATTCGTGCCAATGTCACCACGAATCTACAGCCACAAATAGCATCCTGCTGTAAATGAGCCATCATTTACACATCAGTCGCTGCCAGGTAGCACCTATAAAAATACCTCCCTTATACAACCCAGCAGCTGCTTATGTCATGCCAGGCTAGAAGACATGCGCATGTACGGGTTACAAAACTGAGTCAGGAAGACAGATATGGAACCAGTAATAAATGGGGTGCGATTCATGATGACTTCTGTGTGCGCTTTCAGCATCTGTATGTCCGTTCCGAAAAAAAGATAGAATGTGTCCTATCATAAGGACCTCGGACCCATTGAAGTCAACGGGTCCGCAAAAAAATGCAGACAGAACACGGACCACAAAATGCGTACAGTCGTGTGCGGGAGGCCTAATGCAGGGGAGATGAGTGGCTGCCACGCTTATCTGGTGCTGCTTATCTAAGTGGGAAATTGCAATCACACATATGACCATAGGCTGAAACCCACGGGATTAATGGCTTAGGCCGGGTTCGCATTTGCGTTATGGAATTCTGTTATAACAGAATATAATGGAATTTTACAGCGGAAGCCTTTAACGGGAAACTGTCAGCTCCAGAAACCCCCCCAAGCCACCAGCAGCACCTGACAGTATCCAGCAGCGTGTTTCTAATGATCCCTGTGTTTCATAAGTCAGATGCGGTAAAAGCTCAGAAAATGATCTTTTAACCCTGGCTGGCGCACTCCTCGTGTCAGGCCTGAAGTCAAGGGGGCAGCGGCCTCCTTGCTTCAAGCCACGGTAACCCCGCCCCCTTCCCTGCCTTTTTGCTGTGACTGATAGCTGGCTTTCGGGCATAAGCGATGTCAGTCACATCGAAGGGGCAGGGAAGGGGGCGGGGTTATCGTGGCTTGAAGCAAGGAGGCCGCTGCCCCCTTGGCTTCAAGCCTGACACGAGGAGTGCGCCAGCCAGGGTTAAAAGATCATTTTCTGAGCTTTTACCGCATCTGACTTATGAAACACAGGGATCATTAGAAACACGCTGCTGGATACTGTCAGGTGCTGCTGGCGGCTTGGGGTGGATTCTGGAGGTGACAGGTTCCCTTTAAGAGGCATTTCGTTTTGCTCAGTCCTAACACACGTCTATGGGGACACATGACAAAAAAAATATATAGTCCTGTCGACAGTATAATTCTGTTATAATGGAATTCCGTAACGCCAAAAACTCGGTAAAAACTCTTGGCAACTACAGTCCACAATTTATCTTCCCACCACAGTTTGACGCATATATGGACAATAACTTCAATATCAGATTTCTAAGTACACACACTATCTGTCTACTGGGATGCATCCAGCCATATAGAACAGTACAGGCTCTTAGAAAAGACAACCGCCACACACTGCTTTCTCAGGATCATCAAATGCGGGGACGCAGCTAAACTGCCATACCAGAGATTGTCCGTGGAGCAGCGCTGTTTCTGCAAGAAAGCAACTAGGATTTCCTAATTTCATTCAACTTCTGATCATCGATCTAGGCGGTAACTTCCAAAATATCTCACAGAATGAAAAGGCAAGAAAATGCCAATTCGGACAGACCAATTAAAGGAATTAGGTCACCTATATTTTTTTTTCCCCTACTTAAAACCAGAGAGTGATGCACATCTCTAAACTTTCTAGGCTGTTTTTTATTTTATTTTTATTTTCTGTATATGATTATGGGAGCAGCCATCTTGTCTGTACTCTCATTTACAGAAAGCTAATAAAAGTATTGCAGCACATTTCACATATGCGAATTGTTGTGGTGCCATACTTTTATTAGCTTTCTGTATGCTCGCTTTATGGATATGCACCTGTGACCATGAATATGCTAGTCTAAATTTTCTTGTAGTATATATTGAGGGTAGCGGCCTCTTTTAGACTGAGCAACGCCCATCTGCCTGGGGCTTCTGAGCAGAGTATTAATGTAGCTGGTTCCTACACTGCCCTGAATACTGTAGGCTTAGGTAAGTCCAAGAGAGGCGGTATATTAGTGTTAGGTACCCATCTGCGGAAGCCACCTTGATGCCTGTTAGATAGGCCCGACACACGTTTGAAAAAATAGAAGCTCTTTGCGCACATTTTTGATCATTTATAGTAGATATAATACAACTGTAATTTAGAATGATGCTCATTTTTGTTTGTATGTGAAATGTCGTGCTGCCATACTTTTATTAGCTTTCTGTATGCTCGCTTTATGGATATGCACCTGTGACCATGAATGTGCTAGTCTAAATTTTCTTGTTGTACTCTTATTTACAGCAGCCAAATGGACCACAGGTACAATAGACAGATAGTACATTAACATCTATGGGAGGGTTTTCTCGGCATGTACTGTGACCTGTGCAGAAGTCACTGTGCAGGGAAGGGGAGTAGATAAGCTGTGACATCACCTATTGTGAATGTTGGATTCTGTATAATCTACTGTATATATAGATGATACCTTTCTGTGTAATCCTGACTGTGATGATAATGAGATGACAGCTGAAAAGTGATCTCTATTGAACAGTAATTGTCTGCATATTATGCTTAAAAGGGTTTTCTGAGATTTTGATACTGATGACCTATCTTCTGAATAGTACCAAGCAGAGTAGACAGCTGCATGTCCTGCAAGAGTTTTTTATTCAAGTTGGGTCCATCAAAATGTACAAAAAGTGACAAAGACAGTGCAACATTTTGACTATCACAGTCTTTCTCAAGCCTATCTTTGTCACTATTTGTACATTTTGATGGACCCAATTTGAATAAAGAACCCTTGAGGGACATGCAGCCGTCTACTCTGCTTGGTACTGTATATGGAGCGATCCATGGTTGCTGACAGGCTTAGACCTTCCTGAGGGAGTCTAGAGGGAACATTGATGCTGCTTTTACTTTACATTCCTATTATCCTCTGGATAGGTCATCAGTATCTAATGGGTGAGGAGCCGACACCCGGGACCCCCGTGGATCAGCTGTTTGAGAAGGCACCGATGCTCCTGTGAGTGCTGCTGCCTTCTCACAGCTCACCAACCACAGCGCCGTACATTGTCTAGCGGCTGTGCTTGGTATTACAGATCAGCCTTATTCACTTGAATGGGACTGAGCTTCGTCTAGGCCACGTGACACATTTACGTGTCGTCACTGGCCTAGGGAAAGCTGCGAGAAGGTCACGACGCTCACATGATCGCCGATGCCATCTCAAGCAGCTGATCGGCAGGGGAATAGGTCATCAGTATCGAAATCTTGGAAAACCCCTTTAAGGTACCCCCTCCCCAACATAAAAGTATTGTCGGACAGTCCCACCATTTTTAACGGTGTCCAGCTGACAATCTAATGTGTATAGGGAGCTTCTGACTCTCTCCTGTCCCAGATAATGTCAGGGGAGAGAAGGAGTAGGTGCATTGAATTTCCTTGTTTTTCTGGGAAATAAGCTGCTGCAGGAGGTGCCTGGCAGTGTCTTTTTTCCTGTCTTCTGAGAGTGTATGTGTATAGAGGAGCTGGAGCGATAGATGTTGGCCAAACAGGCGTTCAGAAGGCGTATGGGTCTCTTTAAGGTCCAGAGTAAAAACTGCAGATTTTATTTTATATTTTTAAATATACATGCACACATGGAAAAGTTAGAAAAACATCATCAAAAATTCTTAAACTATGTAAAGCATGAAGACAGTATTTGAACAATAGGTTCTTTTTTGATGACCCCTTCCCTTTAAGTGACAGAAAGCTGGAATATTGTTTGGTTGAAGTGTTTTCAGAAAATGCTCAGCAAAGCAAAACTTTATGTAATCGCCGTGAAATGCGTACACAGAACCCAATAATTTGGTGCTAAATCCTATGTAATCTAGCTTTCGGGCCCAAACTGCAAGACTCCTTAAGAGCCTTTTTATGTCAATCAAGTAGCTGGAGTATAATACTCTACAAAGACAATAGTTAAATTAAGAGCAATGACGCCAAAAGAACACAAAATTATACAGTCAGAAATGAGTCAGAACCGTTACTGTGATGGTACATTACTGTGTAATTGTAGTCTAACAGATGATTTAGTGCAATAACCCCAAGTTGAGTACAAGTGACTGGCCGGCAATGAAGGATTATGGGAAGAGATTGATTTTTAATGAAGTGAGAATTGCAGAACAAGCGAACATTTACAACATATGAAAATCTGGAAATAGGGTTAACACTTTCATGTACATCTCTGCAGGAAAAGAATTCTAATAGATTTTGTGAAGAAGGGAAAATCTCATGTGAGTAGCAAGAACAGTTACAAACTGTGAGGCGCTGCTGCTCTCTGGTGGCCAAATGGAGAAATGCAGGGGAGACATTAAGCTACGACTGTATATGAGTTTAGAAGAAATATTCTTTTGATGGGCAAGTGGCAGGAGATATAAAGAATAAACTGTATTGTATAATATAGTATACAATACTACTGAGCATGATGACACAAGGGTAAACATATAAATAATTAACATTGGCATGTAGCGCGTTTTATTCTCTAATACTCTAAGGCTACATCCACATCTGCCTTTTAGCATTCTGGTGTTCGGTTCCGGCAGATGCCAGACAACACATCATATGGGTCCGTCTGATGCGTGGAAATGCACCTTTTCGGCAGGGTACACAAATTATACAACTTGTCATAATGACTCGATGAAATCATACAGTTTGAGAGCACTATTCAGTATTACCGAAGACAAATCCTATAATTAAAGGTTTCATTTCTAACAAACCTAGAACCAGCCCTGTATCTCACATGGATCCACAGATCTCCCCCTTTATTGCTCTGCTACATTTATTTCAAGCTGCCAGCTAAAGGGGTGTGTCCTTTCTGCTGCAGGCTAGAGTAGGTGTCCTTTTCACGGGGCATGTCAGTTTCTGCTGCTAACTCTCACAGCTTCTAACAGTGATATGGCTGGTGACAGATGAAGGATGGACCCAAGCATGTGCAACCAACTCAGCAGTTAGACATACTGATTAAACACCAGGGAATGAACGTGAAAAGTGGGAAAAGGTTTGGGATGGGTGGTCCTGAACTTTAGAGGGATGAGAGGAGCAATCTATATTGGGAATATGTATATTTATTTATCTATTTATTTATTTGCTTTTTTTTTTTTTTTTCTCCTCTGATGTTTCTTCCCCGTGTTGTCGGCCGATTGGAGGGGGGGGGCGGTAAGGGGGGCTAATTTAAGTATGATCAACTCAATGAATTAATGTATTGTATTTCTACAATTTGTACTAACAATAATAAATAAAAATAAATTAATAAAAAAATAAACACCAGGGAAAGCTACAAATGGAATTTCTTTATTTTTTTTATTAAAAGAAAGTAAATTATACAAGTAACTCGTTTTTCATGCTGAATTACTGTATATTAAAAAATCCCTTTAACTAATTTAACAATGAACTAATTAATCTGACAACATTATGGAGGAAATGTATGAAACAGTCTTTGTTGCCCGGAGCAACCAATCACAGCACAGCTTTAATTTTCTATTCTTCTCTAGAAAAATAAAGTTGACACTATGATTGGTTGGTATTGGGGAAAAATATTATTATTTTTTCGACAGTTTTCATAAATCTAAAGCTATATTGTTATATTGTACGTTCACTTTTGACCATTTTAATGTAGGTTTGCAAATATATAGTATTAGCTGTGCACAGATACTGATGCTAGGTAGGCTCGTCCCATTGCAGCCTGGTGCTGGGGAGCAGGATAAGTATAATCTGTATGCGGTGCCCGGGCATTTTGGGGGCCATTATAGGAGTTGGATAACCCCTTTAACCACTTCAGCCCCCCTAGCTTAAACACCCTTAATGACCAGGCCACTTTTTACAATCCTGCACTACACTACTTTCACCGTTTATTGCTCCGTCATGCAACTTACCACCCAAATGAATTTTACCTCCTTTTCTTCTCACTAATAGAGCTTTCATTTGGTGGTATTTCATTGTTGCTGACATTTTTACTTTTTTTGCTATTAATAAAAATTTAACGACATTTTTGCAAAAAAATGACATTTTTCACTTTCTGTTGTAATTTTTTTTAAAAAAAACTACATTTCTATATACATTTTTCTCAAAATTTATTGTTCTACATGTCTTTGATAAAAAAAAGTCCAATAAGTGTATATTTATTGGTTTGGGTAAAAGTTATAGCGTTTACAAACTATGGTGCAAAAAGTGAATTTCGGCATTTTGAAGCAGCTCTGACTTTCTGAGCGCCTGTCATGTTTCTTCAGGTGCTAGAATGTCAGGAAAGTATAAATACCCCCAAATGACACCATTTTAGAAAGAAGACACCCCAAAGTATTCGCGGAGGGGCATGGTGAGTTCATGTATCATTTCATTTTTTTTCACAAGTTAGCGGAAAATGACACTTTCTGAGGAAAAAAATAAAAATAATAACGTTTCCATTTCTGCTAACTTCTGGCAAAAAAAAATAAATCTCCCACGGACTCACTATGCCCCTCAGTGAATACCTTGGGGTGTCTACTTTCCGAAATGGGGTCATTTGTGGGGTGTGTTTACTGTTCTGGCATTTTGGGCGGAGCCAAATTGTGAGCAGCCATGTTAAAGCTAAAGGTACTGTTGGAATTTAGGTCCCTTTGCGCATTCAGGCTGCAAAAAGTGTCACTCATGTGTATCGCCAGTACTCAGGAGAAGTAGGCAATGTGTTTTGGGGTGTATTTTACATATACCCATGTTGGGTGAGAGAAATATCTCTGTAAACTGACAACTTTGTATAAAAAAATTTAAAAGTTGTCGCTTACAGCGATATTTCTCACACAAAGTATGGGTATATATAAAAATACACCCCAAAACACATTGCCCTACTTCTCCTGAGTACGGCGATACCACATGTGTGCCACTTTTTGCAGCCAAGATGCGCAAAGGGCCCTAAAACCAATGAGTACCTTTTAGGATGGCATTTTACGCATTTTTCTTCTCACGCTTTAGGGCCCCTAAATTGCCAGGGCAGTATAAATACCCCACATGTGACCCCATTTTGGAAAGAAGACACCCCAAGGTATTCTGTGAGGGCATGGCGAGTTCACAGAAGATTTTTTTTTTGGCACAAGTTAACGGAAATTGATTTTTTTATTGTTTTTTCTCATAAAGTCTCCCTTTCTTCTAACTTTTGACAAAAAGTTACATTTTTCACGGACTCACCATGCCCCTCAGCGAATACCTTGGGGTGTCTACTTTCCAAAATGGGGTCATTTGTGGGGTGTTTGTACTGCTCTGGCATTTTGGGCGGGGCTAAACTGTGAGCAGCCATGTAAAAGCTAAAGGTACTCATTAGAATTTGCTGCATAAAAGTGTCACTCATGTGGTATCGCCGTACTCAGGACAAGTAGGGCAATGTGTTTTGGGGTGTATTTTTACATATACCCATGTTGGGTGAGAGAAATATCTCTGTAAACTGACAACTTTGTATAAAAAAAAATTAAAAAGTTGTCATTTACAGAGATATTTCTCTCACCCAGCATGGGTATATGTAAAAATACACCCCAAAACACATTGCGCTACTTCTCCTGAGTACGGCGATACCACATGTGTGGCACTTTTTTGCAGCCAAGATGCGCAAAGGGGCCCTAAAACCAATGAGTACCTTTAGGATTTCACAGGGCATTTTTACGCATTTGGATTCTCACGCTTTAGGGGCCCCTAAAATGCCAGGGCAGTATAAATACCCCACATGTGACCCCATTTTGGAAAGAAGACACCCCAAGGTATTCCGTGAGGGGCATTCCGTGAGGTGTTTTGTGGATCCGCAAAACACATATGGACATGTGAATAGAGCCTTACAGGGGGGTGATCAGTGACGGGGGTGATCAGGAAGTCTATATGGGGTGATCAGGGGTTAACAAAGGGTTAATAGTGGTTATAAAGTGGGGGGGGGGGGGGTTAGTGTAGTGTTTGGTGCAACTTTACATTGTTACCTGGTCCTCTGGTGGTCGATCCCAGCAAATGGGACCACCAGAGAACCAGGTAGCAGCTATATCAGACGCTGTTCACAAAACAGCGTCTGATGTACCTGTTTGATCTAACTTATTTTACATTTACAGCCTGCCAGCGATTGATCATCGCTGGCAGGCTGTAGTATAACTGCAGAGCCGCGCTCTGCCGTGAACGCGCACGCGCGCGTTCACAGCAGATCTCGCCTCTCGCGAGATGACGCACGGATGCGTCCAGGAGGAACAAACTTGCCGCCTGGACGCATCCGTGTGTGAGGCGGTCGGCAAGGAGTTAAGGTTGTTTTTATTACACTTTTAAGTCTGGCTTTGCTTTTTTCTGCCTGCATTTGTATAGTAAACGTTACTCCTCATTGGTGGCCAGTGACCCCGCCTCCTCCTCCCGTCTCTCTTCATTGGTGGAAGCAGCACAGGGGGAGGGACAGACTGCCTCCTTCTCCCTGTGCTGCCGAGGAGAACATGGCCGCGCTGAGAGCGGCGCAGCCACGCTCTCCTATACTGGGCTGTGCAGTAGCGCAGCCCAGTATCGATAAAATACTAATCCTGGTATCGAGCTCGATACCAGAGAAAAGTATCGATTGGGTATCGAAACTTCGATACCCGAAACAACCCTAGTGCTTAGGGTCATTGTTTTGTTGGAAGGTGAACCTTTCACCCATTGTGAGGTCCATGTGTCTTTTACTAAGTAGAGGCTTCTTCCTGGCTACTCTCCATAAAGCCCAGATTGGTAGACTACTGCAGTGATTGTTGACCTTCTGGAAGTTTCTGAAGACTTTCCAAACGCATGTACATCTACTGTGTTTTCAGGTCACTTCTTGTTTGGGCTTACAAACACTGAAGCAAAATGCTGACCCCTGGATCAACTCAGTCGGATAGCAGGCTGACCTGGATGGACGTGTCTTTTTTAAGCCGTACACACTATGATGGTCATTTACAGATATACGCCATTTTTGTGGCGTATATCTGGTGCAGATTCTGTCATGCTGCCGCAGAATCTGCGACTTCTTCCCTGCTCACACCAGGTCTAAAAAAGGGGATATAGCGGGGGCTGGGAAGGGGCGAACAGACCCGTCTCATTCATAATTTTCTACGCCTAGAAAAGGCGTAGAAAATGGTCTAAATGTATAGCAGCAAGGAAGCTGGCGTACATTTAGAATCGGCAGTGGATAGGCTGAAGTTCGGCGACCACCACCAGCACAGGGGCTTATCAAGACCAGCGTCTAAAAATGTCCCTATATTACTATCTCTTCAGGGGAAAAAAAACTGTCAAAAAACTGCTTTTTTTCTTTAGTATGATCTGACCTGCAGAACTCATTTTTGTGCAGCTGCCTGCTTGATTACAGATATTCACATTGACAATATGTACTATACTTTATGTGTATTTCTCTTTTTCACAAAACTGGAAAAGCATACAATCCGCACAAAACACCTGTAACGTATTGACTCTGGCTGATTCTTACCTACTGACCGCAGTCACACCTCTGTTTAGAGAGCGAACACAGATGTTTACTGTGAGAACCAAGGTGTGCTACACATGCAAGTGAGCATACGTGCCAGAACCTCACCAGTAAAGTCACACATAGATGATTGGTTACTCTTATCATCTTTTGTGCCAGTTTTCTGGCACAAATGAAGACAGAAATCTATGACAGCTCCGAACTGCCATTGTTGAATGCTGCCATTAAAGGGGTTATCCAATACTATACAATGTCCACCTATATGCTGGGCCCCCACGCTGAATATTCTCACCCGGCTCCCTGCGCCATTCTTGGTCCCCGCACCGCTACTGCTGCTTCTCCCTGTGTACGGATGAAAAATTTGGGTGGGACAGGGGTGGGGGCAGGCGTGGGGTGCAGCAGCCAATGCGCGGGTGACCCTAGGGAGGCTCATCCCCACCTGCCATTTGCTGCCCAATCCTCCCCCCAGCGTGCAGGGCCCGGCATATGGGGGAGCATTTTTTAGGATTGGATAACCCCTTTTAATTCTGGAACATGGACTGCCAGAGGATGCACCACGTCATAAATTAGGCACGTCCTCCAGCAGCACAGGAGACCCTTGTTTTCTTTCGATAAAACTCCCCTTTAGTGCGCAACTAAACCAATCATCAGACAACTATACTCTGCCCCCCGCATGGTCTACTGTCCAATATTCAATTGTGACTGACACACACAATAGTTGTTATAAGCAAAGTATTAAAAAAAATACAATATACACAATAGGATAAATAAGACATGAGGATTACACACTATTTTACAATCCTATTGGATCTTCCTCCATGTCCACTACAATAAATATTTGTATCCCCCCATGAAATTATTCTGCATCCTCTTTTATTAAAGCTCTGTATTGTGCAATTCCTCTGTCATCCCTCATGGAAACGCACAAATAAATTGACAACTTAGAATTAAGGGTACGTTTACACGACGACATTTGTTGCGTGACAATAAGTCGCACGACAATTTTTATAATGGGAGTCTATGGTGTCGCATTGCGACATGCAACAGTCGCAAAAAATCCATTCAAGATGGGTTTTTCTGCGACTGTCGCGTCGCAGTCGCAGCATGTTGCATGTCGCAATGCGACACCATAGACTCCCATTATAAAAATTGTCGCGCGACAATAGTGCGACAAAAAGTCGCACGACAAATGTTGATGTGAAGTTGTGCCCTATTTGTCGCGCGACTTATTGTCGTCGTGTGAACCTAGCCTAACACTTCTCGTCAATTGGGTGTGTCCCTCACTACAGTCTGATACTGTCAGCACTGACAAAGTCATGTTGCAGGGACAGGCTCCATTGACAAGGAGAATGATAACACCCAGTTGTAAATGTATACACACCTTCCAGAAATAACAGAATAAGGCCTCTTGCACACGACCGTATGGCTTTTTCAACATTTTGCACTCCGCAAAAAATACGGATGACATCCGTGTGCATTCCGTTTTTTGCCGAACGGAACAGCTGGCCCCTGAAAGAAAAGTACTATCCTTGTCCGTTATGCGGACTATAAAAGGACATGTTCTATCTTTGAACGGAACGTTTTTTTGCAGATCCATTGAAAAGAATGGTTCCGTATTCCAAACGCAAAAAACGGAACAAGAGGCCTAACAGATGGACGGCACAAGGCAGAATTGTAAGAAAGGAGGTCCACAATTGTTATTTCATGGGGCCTGAGAGGATCAGGAGAGATGATAGACCCGCTCTTTGTCACAAGGCATTCTGCAATTCTGCATCATAAAACCTTAACAGAGCTTCATCGCCTCTTTTAACTTACATTCACTCCAAAATCTGGAGATGTGGCACTCCAAATTGCACCAATACTTGCGGCAGCCAGCATAGCTTCCACTGTCTGTATGCAGTTTGGAAGGTAGCCTAAAGAAAAAAAAAACATTGGGTTTGCTTTAAGTCATTTAGTCTTAAAAATAACCTAATAACAAATTTATCTGCTGGAACTGACCCAGTTGGCAGAATTAAAAAATATGCATGTTAAAGCCCCTTTACATGGCCGAATGGAGCAGACGATTGTCAGGAAGGAAGTGTTCCCTCTCGGCAACAGACTGCTCGTCAGTGGAGGAGACCGCTGCTATTACATGCAGCGATCTCCTCCACAGTATGGGGAGGAGTGATCATTAATGCCATC
Organism: Bufotes viridis; assembly: GCA_033119425.1. Taxonomy (NCBI): domain Eukaryota; kingdom Metazoa; phylum Chordata; class Amphibia; order Anura; family Bufonidae; genus Bufotes; species Bufotes viridis. The sequence continues at coordinate 149,407,240 of CM065589.1, read as the reverse complement.
GCTCGGCCCCATACAGAATCACTGCTTGCCGGCAGCAGAGTGCTGTTGAGATGGCATGGTCTGCTGCTGGCAAACAATGATTTAGGTGACCGCACAAATGTACTTATTACTCAATAAACAAGTATTTTGCACGTTCATCAGGTAATCGGTGGCTCGATAATGAGCAATGTCACTGAAACTGCCACTTTTTAACCCCACTTGAGCAAATAGCATTCATCATGTAGAGAAAGTTAATACAAGGCACTTACTAATGTATTGTGATTGTCCATATTGCTTCCTTTGCTGGGTGGATTAGTTTTCCATTACATTATACATCGCTCGTTTCCATTGTTACGACCACCCTGCAATCCAGCAGTGGTGGTCGTGCTTGCACACTATAGGAAAAAGCACTAGCCTATGTGAGCTCCCATGGTCCCCAGCCACTAGAGAGGTCGGCACTTTTTCCTATAGTGTGCAAGCACGACCACCACTGATGGATTGCAGGGTGGTCGTAACCATGGAAACGAGCTGTGTATAATGTGATGGAAAAGTGAATCCAGCCAGCAATGGAAGCAATATGGGAAATCACACTACATTAGTAAGGGCCTTGTATTGCCTTTCTCTACATGATAAATGCCACTTGCTGAAGTGAGACAGTGAGACAATCCCTTTAAGGACCAATTTACATTTTAGTTTTTTCCTTCCTGCCTTGCAACAGCTATAATTTTTTAACTTTTCCATTCACATTTTCATTTTTTTGGAGACGTTGAATTTTTAATGGTACCATTTAAAAGGGTTTCCCATCTCAACATTTCTGACATATCGCTAGGATATCACTAGGTTGGAACCCACTCCTATCTCCAGAGCAGGGCGCCCAAAGTGAAGGGAGAGCAGCAGTACGTATGCGGCCACCCTGCATTCACTGCTCTGGGAGCTACGAAAATAAGAGCCTTGGCTCATGTCAAAAATGTAAATAATTCTTTGATGTGAAATTGAAAAAAAGAAAATTCCGCCATGAATCAGCTGTACGAGGAGACGGCACGCGCAGTGTTCACGTGCCGTTTCCAGTCTCTCTTCCTGTCCGCTGCTGCTGTGCCATAGACAGACAGCAGAGCACAGGAAGAGAGAAGGGAGACGGCACGTGAGCCCTGCGCATGCCGTCTCCTCGTACAGCTGATCAGCGGGGGTGCCGGGTGTCGGACCCCCACCAATCTGATAGTGATGACCTATCCTGAGGATAGGTCATCAATAGAAAAAGCCCAGACAACCCTTTAACAGGCAGTTTTCTATGGCAGGACTGGGAGCCTTCACAAGGCCCAAGGTCGCCATAGCAATTGATCGGAAACCCATGATTCGCTGCAGGGGGTCTGTTAGGAGGACAGAGCCCCCTCCTTCTGTCTAACCTCTCAGATACCGTGGGCTCTTTTTCTTTTATTGAAAACCTTTCCTAATATATCTAATCGCCGGGGTTCAACACCTTGCATCCCCACTGATCAGATGTTCCGGGGTAGTTCCTGCACTGGCACTACATAGCTCTATCTATTGTGTGTAATTGACAGAGCTACTTACTGAAGCACTGCACCCATTCACTCCGGTGGGAGCCGTGCTGCAGTAACCAGCGCCGTCCACTACACACAATGGGTGAGATTTATCACAACTGGTGTAATGGAAAACTGGCTTGGCTGTCCTTAGCAACCAATCAGATTCCACCTTTCATTTTCCAAACGAGCTCTGAAAAATGAGATGTGAAATCAGATTGGTTGCTTTGGGCAACTAAACCAGTTTTCCTTCACACAAGTTTTGATAATTCTTCCCCAGTGGATGGAGCTGTAGGGACTAGTTCAGATATAAGGGTAAAATAGGAGGAGAAAACCAGGAAAGACCAGAAAAGATGGGAGCGATCTCACTGTGACAGGGCGTCAACTGCATTAAACATCCGGCAACTGCCACGTACAACAGTTTGGGGTAATATAATGATGAATGCAGAATTTCATATGGTAAGACTAGATCTTTTCACTAAAGATACTTTGTAATATAATTTATTTGCAGATTTGGTCCTTGAGCTGAGCTATTGATAACCACCTCAATACGCATAGCATATCCATACAGATTAGTCTATGGACAAGCTGCACATATTTATCCGGCAGATGCTCATTTTATGACTCTCATCTGGCCAATTCTGTAAACCAATTTCTGAACAGAAATGACCTTTGATGGCAGTATTAAGGCTCTAATAAGGTCCCCGGAGAAGAAATGCACTTACATATTGTGACCAAGAACCTGTAGCTACTGTACGGTACTGTCCAACCTTACTGAAATCTCGTGACAAGATTACCAATCTTCTCAATTAGGATTAAAGTGTTTTTCTCAGGGATCAGAATACTGATGGTCTATATCAGGATAGGCCATCAGCATTAGATCAGTAAGGGTCTGACTCTAAGCACCTCCGTCAATCAGCTTTTTAAAGGAGCCATGGCACTCGCACTGTGGCCCCTTCAAACAGCTCATCGACATAGATGCTGAGGGTCGAACCCCACCAACCTGATATTGATGGCCTATCCTGAGGACAGGCCATCTGTGACGGAACGCCTGCCACCCCGACTGGGTGCCTCCGTCGACCGATGCGCCTAGTGCTTGCCAAGGACCATCAGCACTGCACTCGACACCAGAACCACCTCAAACCCCACGAACCGCCTCAGCTTAGTTTGGGTTTTCGCCGTACCTCTCCTTAGTCCAGAGAGCGAAACAGGAACAAGAACAGCTCTCACAAGAGCGAGGGAATATACTCTGGAGAGTATAATGATTATAGCAATCCCCAGAGTGTAGTTCTCCAATCCCCCAAACATGAGCCCAGACTTCATGAAGGGTAGAACAGGACACTTTAATGACAGCCAGCACTCACAATTTATACAGATCCACAGGCCAGGGGTACACCCCTCTGCCTGGGATACAGTTAACTCAGACAATGGACTAACTCACTATACATACACAGTTCAGGTGGTCTAACATTATAACGCAATCAAACAGATCCCCCAGTGTCTCAATGATGAATAGGAAGAGAGGAGACACATGTGATGGGATTATCTCCTGAGTGTATCAGAGGGTGATCTCCTCCTCTACCCCGGAGTCAGCTACTTAATCCCATCACTAGCCCAACAGAACAAAGGGACAAATGAACCAACACCTTTCCTGGGAGCCTCAGTGCAGAGTTAACCCTTCTTGTATAGCTGGGTTCACCCCTGCACCTTCAATGGACAACAGGAACGATAAGGCCTATAAAGTCCACACATAAATCAGGGCTCACTGTTCCTTGTAACCCCCAAGAGGTCTGAGGGGTCTCCATGGTTCTGGGTCCATAGTCCGTAGGAAGGAGGCTAGCTCTCAGTCTTCTCCAGCAGCCCCAGTGATGGTTCAGTCCATCACATTTCTCCCTCCCAACAGTAGACTAACGAGGTATCTGACCTCCTGTCGGTCAGTGCCTTGGTTAGTCCAGCAGCCCACCCACAAAACATAATCAACAGAGTGGCCCACCCACAAGAATTGGTTATTGCACCTGGGGTAGTGGGTAGCTTGTTCATGTCCAGGGCTCCACCACAGCTCTGGGGGTACTAGCCTTCCGGATCGGTGGGTTGCTGAGTGGGTAGAGACCAGCGGTACTCCGCCCTGGTGCCAGCGCTACCACGGGAATAGCCTGGTTGGATCCCAGCTGAGGAGAAGGGTTAGCACGCTCCTCCCTCTGGACCTGGTGTTGCTGCTGGAGGAGAAGACAGGCTGTCTCCCTTTGGATATACAGCCCTGCTGCTGGGGAACAGGGCCGACTGTCCCTACCCCCTGTGGTTTGGGCACAGAGACCACGGTCCCATCTGCACTGGTGTGGGGCTTATCATCTCCCCTTGGTGGGCTGGGCTGCCGCTGGGGAGGGGGAACGAGGCTCTCCCCTCCTGGTAGAATACTCTGCCGCTGGGGAGCAGGACCGACTGTCCGTACTCCCTGTAGCTTGGGTGCAGAGACCGCGGTCCCATCTGCGCTGGTGGGGGGCTTAGTGTCTCCCCTTGGTGGGCTACGCTGCCGCTGGGGAGAGGGGTAATAAGCTCCTCTCCCTTACACACCTTCAGCCGCTGGGGAGAGGGGGTAACAGGCTCTTCTCCCTGACACTCTCTCTGCTGGTGGAGAGGGGAACCGACTGTCTCCCCTTCCAATAATGCGCTCTGTTGCTGGGGAGTGAAACCGGTGGTCTCTCCTCCCTGTAATGTACTCTGCCGCTGGGGATCTGGGCCGACTGCCCAGCATCCCTGTAGGGCCGGTAGTGAGACCACAGTCCCATCTCCACCTGCCATCTGTGGGTCTTCCCAGGACCAGTCTATGAGGTCCCTCAACATTTGAGAGTATGGACCACCTGCATCTGCACCCAGTAACTCTGGCTGCTGCTGGGGATCGGGGCCAGCTTCCCAGCATCCCAGTGGGCCCGGTGGAGAGACCTCAGTCCCATCTCCACCTGCCTGTTGTGGTTCCTCACAGGACCAGTCTATGAGGACCCCTACTTCGGGTTCCTCTGGCCGCCTCCGGGGAAATGGTTAACCTCCTCGAATGAAGCCTCTCTTTGGCTGCTATAACGCTCCTTCTGCTGAGCATACTCCATCTTTTTCGCCAGCCGGAATTCTCGGTCCAGCCTTGTGTTTCGCTCGGCCATGACCTGGTTCCAGATCACCCGGCGTGTCTCCATGGGTACATCATCCCCATACTGGGCCACTCGCTGCCTTACTTCGGCCAGCCAATTATCTCCAGAGCCAGAGCCTTCCATACTTGTCTGCTCCAAGTCGCTGGATCCCTTTGCTCCCAGGGGCGCTGTACGGATACTAGCGTTGCCCTCAGTTTGTAATTCCACAAACGGTGTCTCAGAGCTGCTTCTCCTCGCACTAGGACGCCATCCCACTGCTGCCACCAATGTGACGGAACGCCTGCCACCCCAACTGGGTGCCTCCGTCGACCGATGCGCCTAGTGCTTGCCAAGGACCATCAGCACTGCACTCGACACCAGAACCACCTCAAACCCCACGAACCGCCTCAGCTTAGTTTGGGTTTTCGCCGTACCTCTCCTTAGTCCAGAGAGCGAAACAGGAACAAGAACAGCTCTCACAAGAGCGAGGGAATATACTCTGGAGAGTATAATGATTATAGCAATCCCCAGAGTGTAGTTCTCCAATCCCCCAAACATGAGCCCAGACTTCCTGAAGGGTAGAACAGGACACTTTAATGACAGCCAGCACTCACAATTTATACAGATCCACAGGCCAGGGGCACACCCCCTCTGCCTGGGATACAGTTAAAGAGAACCTGTCACCAGGAAATTCACTGATAAAGCAGGCATGCTGCCTTCTAGGGCTCACTCTGCTGAATATAATGATACCTTTCACTTGGTGATCTGAATCGGCTCTGAATAGGAAAAACACGCTGGACTCGTATCAACTGCTGGACTCAATCAGCTCATTAGCATATGGATTAAAAGTACTTTTTTTCCACAATAAAGCAACAGATCACCAAGTGAAAGGTATCATTATATTCAGCAGAGTAAGCCCTACAATGCAGTGTGCCTGGTTTATCAGTGAATTTCCTGGTGACAGGTTCTCTTTAACTCAGACAATGGACTAACTCACTATACATACACAGTTCAGGTGGTCTAACATTATAACGCAATCAAACAGATCCCCCCAGTGTCTCAATGATGAATAGGAAGAGAGGAGACACATGTGATGGGATTATCTCCTGAGTGTATCAGAGGGTGATCTCCTCCTCTACCCCGGAGTCAGCTACTTAATCCCATCACTAGCACAACAGAACATAGGGACAAATGAACCAACACCTTTCCTGGGAGCCTCAGTGCAGAGTTAACCCTTCTTGTATAGCTGGGTTCACCCCTGCACCTTCAATGGACAACAGGAACGATAAGGCCTATAAAGTCCACACATAAATCAGGGCTCGCTGTTCCTTGTAACCCCCAAGAGGTCTGAGGGGGTCTCCATGGTTCTGGGTCCATAGTCCGTAGGAAGGAGGCTAGCTCTCAGTCTTCTCCAGCAGCCCCAGTGATGGTTCAGTCCATCACACCATCATTATTCTGAGCCCCAAAAAACCCTCTTATAAGCTTGGTCTCGTAGGAGCAACCATTTGGGATCTGTTTTTTTTAAAGACTGCCATGTGACTTAAAGGGGTTGTCTCACCTCAGCAAGTGGCATTTAGGCCTAATTCCCACGTCCGCAAAATGGATCCGCATCCCATCCACAATTTTGCGGAAGGGTTGCAGACCCATCCATTTCAAAGGGGCAGGAATGGATGTGGACAGCACACTATGTGATGTCCGCATCCGTGTTTCCGCATCCGTGTTTCCGTTTCCGCAAAAAAATAAAACATGTCCTATTCTTGTCCGCAATTGCGGACAAGAAAAGGCATTCTCTATATAGTGCCAGCAATGTGCGATCCGCAAAATGCGGAATGCACATTGCAGCCGTCCGTGTTTTGCGGATCCGTGTTTCCGCAAAACACACTACGGACGTGTGAATAAGGCCTTATCATGTAGAGAAAGGCAATACAAGGCCCTTACTAATGTAGTGTGATTGCCCATATTGCTTCCTTTGCTGGCTGGATTCATTTTTCCATCACATTATACACTGCTCGTAGCCATGGGTTATGATCACCCTGTAATCCATCAGCGGTGGTCGTGCTTGCACACTATAGGAAAAAGTGCCGACCTCTCTGGTGGCCGGGACTGCGGGACCGCACATAGGCTAGTGCTTTTTTTATAGTGTGTAAGCACGGCCACTGCTGCTGGACTGCAGGGTGGTCGTAACCATGGAAACGAGCAGTGTATAATGTAATGAAAAAATGAATCCAGCCAGCAAAGGAAGCAATATGGACAATCACAATACATTAGTAAGTGCTTTGCATTAACTTTGTCTACATAATAAATACTATTTGCTGAACCCCTTTAAGGGTACTTTCACACTAGCGGCAAGGAACTCCGGCAGGCTGTTCAAGCGGGTGAACAGCCTGTCGGATCCGTGCTGCCGCTAGTGCATACGTGCCCCCGGACTACCGCTCCGACCCTATTGACTATAACAGGGGCGGGCCGGAGTTCCGGAAGCAGCACGGCAAACATGCCGAGAGGCGGCAGGAATAAAAGTACGACATGTGCTGTCCGTCAGCTATCTTTCCTGAATCCACCATGGACACTGCTCGGCCGAGAGTGTATGTGTTTTCACTGTGGAGAGAGGAGTAAGCTGCGGTGACAGTATCGGAGAATAAAGTATCAGATGTCGAAATTCAACCCAATACTTCTCTCCCCAATACTTCTCTCCAGTCCTGCTGAGAAAAAAAAAAGGGGGGGCACAACCGACAACAGCCTAATCTGTATGGGGGGGAGGGGGTCTTTTGATAAAAACAAGTTTGAATTCAATAGGAAAAAAAATCCAAAATAGAATCTCAGGGTTTCTAGCACAATTCATATGGATGGACCACAGACTAAAGACATAACAGATCCTATGCATAGATACAAATACATGCACACAACTGAAGAGGACACAGTGCCTCCATAACAGGGGGGAAAAAGGTGCAGCTTTTTTGGGATTATGCCTGAGCATTACCCTAAGAAAGACCGCTTTACCATATGAATTATCATTTTTCAGGGAGCCACGTGTCAGGAATATGGTTGCCTGTTGGGCATCATGCTTTGCGTTATACAAATGGGGGAGATTTATCAAAACGGTCTTAGTTTCCCATAGCAACCAATCTGATTCCACATTTCACTTTCACTTTCCTTTGGGAAATGAAACATGGAATCTGATTGGTTGCTATGGACAACGAAAAGCATTTTCCTTTACAACAGTTTTGATAAATCTCCTCCTGTCTGATGGATTAGATTAAAGGGATCCTGTCATTCTGAACTTAAGAGATTTATCAAAACTGGTGTAAAGGAATACTGGCTAATTTGCCCCTAGCAACCAACCAGATTCCGCCTTTCATTTTTCAGAGCTCCTTTGGAAAATGAAAGGATCAATCTGATTGGTTGCCATGGGCAAGTAAGCCAGTATTCCTTTGCACTAGTTTTAATTAATCTCCACCTTTGTGTCTCATCTGCAGGCAGCATGTTATAGAGCAGGAGGGGCCGAGCTGATTATTATACAGTTTTGTGGGAAAAGATTCAGTAAAACTGGTATACATTTAAAGCTCTGCTCTTTCTGAGCTCAAGATGGCTCAGTGATTGACCGCATCCTCTGTGTAAGGTCTCTTGCGCACAACGTTTTTTTTTTTTTCAGTTTACGTTCCATTTTTTTGCATTCCATATACGGAACCATTCATTTCAATCGATCCGCAAAAAAAAACGAAGGTACTCCGTATGCCTTCCATTTCCGTATTTCCGTTCAAAAATAGAACATGTCCTATTATTGTCCGTATTACGGACAAGGATAGTACTCTTCTATCAGGGGCCAGCTGTTCCGTTCCGCAAAAAAACGGAATACACACGGACGTCCTCTGTATTTTTTGCGGGCCGCAAAATACTGAAAAAGCCGTACGGTCGTGTGCAAGAGGCCTAAGTGTGTATACAGAGATAGTTCTCAGTCACTGAAACAAATAAACTCTGGAAAAACTGCATAAATTACAAGTTTTATTGCATTTTGTTTAGGCTTTAATATTACTTGTTATTTATTCTATACACGTTCTTGGCTGGGAAACATGTAAGCATTAGAATATAGGAGATTTTAGTGAACAAAGCAGAAATTATTAAAGCCTGGCCTGAGCTTTCCTCTATCACGGCCACTTTATATTCTGGAGTGCAGACTGCTGACTGCCACAATGCAAGAAATTGTAGACAATTACCAACAACACGATCTCCAGCTTCGACTCCCATCTTCCTCATGGCAGCTGCATACAAAGCAACATCTCTTCTCAATTCTTCAAATGTCACTTTTTCCACATTCTCCCTGCCTTCCCCTGAGGAACATAATGAGATACAGCTCAGTATAATCACCACGGGAATGCCAAGTGCCTGGCACAGACTGGCTTTAATAAATAGCTAATAATGGGAAAGCTGCAGACGATAAACACAGCAAGAAGTACACCACAAGACAGTGGAGAAAATCAGCACTAGACGGGTATACGGCCGCTCAACCCGACGTTAATTCTTATTTTTTTTAAATAACATAAAAAGTAATTTTATATTTTTTTTTAAACAGAAAGAGCCATACTTACCTCACTGATCTCCCACCTGTGACCCACCTCAGCCAATGATTGCCACAGTGAGGGATTGGTGAGTAGAGATGAGCGAACTTCAAAAATTAGTTTGGCGTTCGGGTTGGGGTAATCGCCGCATCCCGTTATGGATTCTACTACCGCGGACTTTCCAGGCATATGGAATCCATAAGGGGCGGCTTCCACGAACCCAAACTTTGAAAAAGCCGAAGGACCTGGGGTGACGTCACCGTCATGTCATCAGTGCAGGTGGCATGGCTCAGCACTGGATTTGATCCTGTGCTGAGCCACGCCCCCTGCACTGATCACATAATGGTGACGTCACCCCAGGTCCTTCGGCTTTTCCAAAGTTCGGGTTCGTGGAAGCCGCCCCTTATGGATTCCATATGCCGGGATAGTCCGCGGTAGTGGAATCCATAACGGGATGCGGTGATTACCCCAACCCGAACGCCAAACTAATTTTTGAAGTTCGCTCATCTCTATTGGTGAGGTATCACTTTTTTTTCTTTTTTTTTTTAAGTTCATTTTGACCCTTTTTAAAAAGAAAAAAATATATATATTAAGGACATGCACACATGAATTTTGCACTGGCACTTTTACACCAGTATTAAAAAACAACAGAATAAGGGCTCATGCACACGAACATATTTTCTTTCCGTGTCAGTTGCGTTTTTTTCAATGGGTCCTCAAAAAAAACAGAAGGTACTCCGTGTGCGTTCCATTTTCGTATGTCCGTATTTCCCTTCCGCAAAAAAACGGAACATGTCCTAATATTGTCCACGTTATGGACAAGGATAGTACTGTTCTATTAGCTGTTCCGTTCTGCAAAATACAGAATGTACACAGAAGTCATCCGTACTTTTTGCGGATCTGTTTTTTGCGGACCGCAAAATACATATGGTCGTGTGCATGAGGCCTAACTGTATTTAATTTCCTGACTGCCTATATTTCTTTGCAAACAGTGGGGTGAATTTATCAAGAGAGTAATATCTGAAGTCCGTTTTCCTTGAGTCTGCGTTGGCATACTTGGCTGTACATTTATCAAAGTACATGTTTGTTACATTAGGCACCACCGCACTGGAGTGACTTTGGAACTTTTTGTTGTGACTTTCTAAAAAAAATCCCAGTGATCAATCTGGATTGAAACTCATTAAAATGGCTAACCACGTCGACTTTCCTAAATATTTTTCAAAACTGGAGTGAGCGTGTAAAAATGCTAACAAGTGACCGCAAAAAGTGGCAAGCGCCTTCTTCTGTGACTTTTTGAAGACAGTTAGGGTCATTTATTAATATGAAAAATGCCTATATTGTATATAGAGATATGCTATCTGCAACTTTTCCCAGTGTCAAGTCTAAAGTTGTGGGCATGGCATGGGCAGGGAAGGGGACAGGCCCGTCTCATTCATCATTTTCTACGCCAGTTTTAGGCTAGAAAATGGTCTAAATGTAGGACAGCTCGAAAACCGTCTTACATTTAGAACTGGCGCTTGATGTGCCAAAGTTATAGAGAGGCCGGCACCTCTTCATAACTTCAGCGATCCTCCTCCAGCTATGGGGCTTTAAGACCGGCATCTAAAACGCTGGTCTTAAATCACAAACAATCTTTCTTTGAATGAAAGATCTTACGTCTGACTATCACATGAAAATATTGAACACGGCTGACTTCTTTTTAAACGATAACGCTTAATACCCCCTTATACTGGCTGCTTTTGAAGGCGAAGGTCAGGAAGGAAGAGTTCCTTCTCGGCAAGCGCCTGCTGGTCAGTGAAGGAGACCGCTGCATTTACATGCAATGACCTCCTCCACAGTATGGGGAGCAGTTGTTTGCCAACAGCAGAGGCTGGTTACACCGCACGATCCGCTGTCAACAAACGATCTGATTAGCTGACGAACAAGCATTTTGCTCGTTCCTACGCCCCTGGACATATCACGATCTCTAAAATGAAGCCAGCAAAGTGGTGGCCGGCTGTGCCATATCCAGCCACCACCAATCGTTCCTACTGGCCTGCTGAAAATAGCTGAGCAGTGCGTACGGCTATTTTCAGAATCCCCATAGAAATTATTAGGAGCGCACCGCGCTTGCATGGCCACGGCTTCCATTCACTTCTAAGGGCTGATGGAATTTGCCGAGCCACCGCTTGGCTATTTCCGGCGGCCCTATAGAAATGAATGGAGGGCAGTCACACATGTGCGGTGTGCCCTTCTTCACTTTGCCGGCTGGGTCTTACGAGATAGGTGTGGGTCCCATTGTCTGAAATGAGAAAACCCCTTTAAGGCTGGACAATTCCTTTAACACTGCTGTCTTATCAAACAGACACCATAGGTTGCAAACTAACCATCAGAACACCAGGATAGAATATATGTGCCTCCCATAAATTAGGTGTATTGAAAATGATATTGTTAGAGTCCACTGTCATAGGCAAAGTTTGTAGCCTATTATTGGATATTGTTGCTGAAGGGCTGTTCATCCCCATGCAGAGCAGATTATTGCAGCATGTGAATGCAGCTAAACAAGCAGGCAATAATCAGGAACAAAAGTTTCACTCCTGATCACTGCCCTGTGTATCAGCCATTAACAGGGGAAGAGACATTTTAATTACAGTGCTGGACAATGGATAACAGCATAAAAGAACTATTACAAATAAGGGGGGGGGGGGCATAATGTATGATTACCCTACACTGGACAGGCTGTGGGCATCAACATGATCTAATGCCAATCTAATGTGCACAAGGACAGCCAGCACCACTATGCTGGATTTTAACAAGCCTAATGAGTGTTCAGAGAGATAAGCAAAGTCATATGTGTTTGGCAGTTTCTCACCCCATATTCCTATGCAGTCTTTCCACTGTTTTAACAGTCCTTCTTCACATGTGAGTTAAAGGACATCTGTCAGCAGATTTGTACCTATGAACCTGGCTGACCATGTATGATTGGTCCCATGTTCATATGTGCCCGCATTGCTGAGAAAAATGATGTTTTAATATATGCCAAATGGGGGTGTTGCCATTACACCTAGAGGCTCTGCTCTTTCTTCAACTGCTGCGCCCTCTCCACTTTGACTTTACGAGAAGTCAGGGTTACACTTGATCACCTTTACACTGTCTGGCCCTGTCAATTAAAGTGCAGAGGGTTTGGCAGTTGCAGAGAGAGCAGAGCCTCTAGGTGTAATGTCAACACCCTCGTTGCTCCTAGAAGCTCATTTGCATATATTAAAACATCATTTTTCTCACCAATGCAGGCACATATGAACATAGGACCAACACAGATGCCTCCAGCTGCCAAGTGCACATGTAACAGGTCAGCCAGTGTCACAGGTACAAATCTACTGTTTTTTCAAGCCAATCTTTAAATGCCAATCAAAATAAAACACACATTGGTAACCCGCTAGAGCCCTTAATTGGCTGCAGGAGTCACATGCCCATAACCAGAAGAACCAAGAAGTACAGAGACTGGCGAGAGACTTGTGATGCATTGATATGGGAGCAGCGCGGGATTGGTAGGGCAACTATTACTTTACATTCATGTTACGGACGTCCCCCACAGAGCTTCCAATGTATATGTGAACACAGCCTAAGCAGTCTTTTTTTTTTTAGTGGCTGGACAGCCCCTTATTGTAAGTAATATGTCCAAAGCTGAACATTATGATTATTAAAGGAAAGGCAAAAAGGAATCTGTAACCACATATTTCCATGTGCAATATTCCCATTTCCCCATGCTCTGAGAGAAAACGTCTCTATTTCGGTGTTTGTTCACTCCACTGCAGGATTCCTTCACTACGTACATACGGAATAATTGTAGTGCTGCAAAGCATTCAGTGGGTCCGTTTCGTGCCGTGCCAGTGACTTGGGACAAAAATAAGTGTCCCCACAATTTTACCATTGCTTCAGTGTGTACTTACTTATGGCGTACAGAGCAATTTTATCATTGTCCTTGTTTTTCAGAAGGTTTTCTGCATAATTCAGACGACTGCCGTGAAACCACTCTGGAATGTCCGCTATCCCTTTGGATCGGTCAATTATCTGCAAATATATGTTAAAAAAAATCAAATCTGTCCATTCACATTTAATGGTAAGTATCACATCATACTTACATGACATCAGACTCTAACATTTACAGTATACAATGACTACCTTACTAAGGGAGAGTCTGCATGCCAGGGACAAGGTGCTAAACTCTTATGTCATCTGTTATTCACCCCCCCTAGACTAGATTTTGCTGTAATGTAATCATAGACGTAGGTGTTATAAATCCACATGCAGGGAGCTCCCCCTAGTGGCAACTGGAATCAGCCAGAATTTTATCAATGTACAGCTGTGTGCAGGGAGGATATATCAAACTCTAATCCCTATAAAGATATATTATGAAATTAAATTAGCACATTTGTGACCTAACCGTATATACATGAATAGAAAATCCTAACTTGATATAATAAAAAAAAAAAACAATGCTGCTTGATACAATTCTGCATCTGATCCAATGTACACGATGCCACCAGCGAGCCAGCAGTGTGCCATGTGGCCCAAAACCAGGCTGCAAAACCACACAAGGTGTGCAGTGAGCACTCTGACCCAACAGGTGTTTTATATAATTTAGAAACATTTGACCATGAAAAATGATATTTTTTACAATAAAATATCGTTTTTTTCCCAATTTTTTTTCATTTTCACATGGGGTAACAGGAGAAAATGCACCCCCAATTTCCTACCAATTTTCTTCTGAATACGGAAACACCCCATATGTGCTCATAAATGGCAGCAGTACAGGCACACAGCAGGAGCAATATATGGCTTTTGGGCAGATTTTGCTGGAATGGTTTTCAGGTCCAATGTTGCATTTGAAGAGATCCTGAAGTACTCGTACAGTGGAAACTCCCAAAAAGTGAGCACATTTTGGAATCTACACCCCTCAATGGGAGTAGTGGGCATACTGACCCCACAGCTGTTTTATAGAAGTGAACGTGTAAGCTGTGCACAGTATATCAGAGTGTTATAAGGTGGTAATATTACATAGTACATATAGGATAAAATACTGCATGGATGGGTGGTACGTTTTGAAGCAACCCTTTATGTACAGGCCAGGTTTTCAGGGCCGTGATAAATGGTGTCCTTTTGTATCCCCCTTTTGGAACAACGCTTAATCTTTTTTGGGTCCTTCCCTTCCTTGCTGTTCAGGGGACTTCACCAGGGAAATGTTGACCTGGTACAACACGGGCACTATAACTTCCAGAGCACTCCTTTTCCTGGATTTGAAAGGACCTTTATCACCACATCTTGAAATGGAAGGTATGTTCCCACCCGGCCTGCAGATCTAAATGACACGTATGCATTATATAGTGCTATCTGTACAATGCACATGGCCAGCCTTTTGTATATCAGGGATCTGGAACTGCTGCAAATAAGGCCTAATTCACACGTCGGTAGTGTGTTTTGCGGAAACACGGATCAGCAAAACACGGACGGCTGCAATGTGCATTCCGCATTTTGCGGACCGCACATTGCTGGCACTATATAGCGAATGCCTTTTCTTGAAGAATAGGACATGTTCTATTTTTTTGCGTAAACACGGATGCGGAAATGCGGATGCGGACATCACATAGTGTGCTGTCCACATCCATTCCTGCCCTTTGAAATGAATGGGTCTGCAACCCTTCCGCAAAATTGCGGATGGGATGCGGATCCATTTTGCGAACGTGTGAATTAAGCCTAAACAAACAAACAAAAAATCCCTGATCGCTACAGTAGAAACAGGAAATGGTTGTGGTGGGGCACCACAAGTCCCAACTCACAGTACGGAGGGGGACAGACTCTTCCTGCTCCCTCTCTAGTGCTATCAGGTCATCTCAGTGCTGGCGTCCCCTGTACAAGCTTGGGGGTGATTGGTACTGTCCATTTCTGCACCATTCACCACCTTTGGAGCCCACCTGCAATGACCGGCCAATCTCAGCAGTCTGACTGCAGGGGGAGGTACAACCTCCCTGGGCCCTTAACCTGTCGGGCAGGGCAGCCATCTTAGCCAGGTCACTGTGCAGTTATGCACAGTGACTGGTTTTCACTACGTCTAGACCGCTAGATGATCAGCACCGTACATATACAGCACTGCGGGTGGAAAAAAAAAACCATAAATGATTTATTTTAAAAATGGTGGATGATTTATTTAACTCTTTAACTGGGCCTAAGATAAGAATGAGTATTTCTAGGTAAGAAATAACTTTAGAAGATACTTCTATAGATAGATGTACACCTGGGTGGGCTACGATGGGTAAGTACTTTAGCACATAAATGCCCCTGACCACACTTGCAAACAAAGAGTGTCGAGAAGGTAGCTGGAATCTGCATATCACTGTTCCTGCCTGGAAATTTGACAAGGGATCCATAACCTCCACTTCGCAGCAAAACGTATCACACAGAGATTATTAAAATCGCCATTTACACTTGACGACAACGCAAGCAATTAGAAATCCTGCCCACACAATTATTTTCTATGGTAACCAACTGTTGGAGAACTGTTTAAAAGTCCCAAGCTGAGGATAATGATGGGTCAAGATAGGGCCTCCTGCTCAAGGCCGTATTATAACTCTGCTTTGTACATCCATGGAGGACCTACAATACCTCCACGTGCCTCAGATTTCATATGGAGATTTATTTTTTAGAATTAAGAAAAACAAAAAGATTTGGCATGTTCCATAGAAAGTCACACTGTATTTAACTCCTTAGTGAGCAAGCAATTTTTTTCAGAGCTATATCTTTTTTTGATTTCTCCACTGATGTAGCCGTATGAAGGCTTGTATTTTTGCTGGAAAAGTGGTAGGTAGGCACCATTTTAGGGGTACATCTAACTTACTGATTCACTTTTATTAACTCTTTCTGGGGGGAGGGAACAGCAATACCACCATTGAGTTTTTACTTGATAAATATAGCGGAGATAATTTTTCTGGATAAATAACATGATAAGCTTATACATATAGATCTACATTATACATTTTTTTTTACATTTTATTACTTTTGAACAATTAAAAAAAAAAATGTTTTGGCATCGCTGCATCCCAAGACCCATAACTTTAAAAAAAAAAATTCTACAGATCTGTGTGAAGGCTTGATTTTTGCAGAATGACTTGGAGTACATCCTTTTTTTTGTGGCAAATAAGCAAAAAAAATGCAATTCTGGCATTGTTGTTACATGTTAATTGTATAGTGTGGGTCATTTCGACTGCGATTTGGGGGGATTTTATTTGAGTATTTTTTTCTATTAACCCCTTATGGACCGGGCTCATTTTCATGTTAAGGACCAGGCCATTTTTTGTAAATCTGATCAGTGTCACTTTATGTGTGAATAACTTTAAAACGCTTTAACTTATCCAGGCCATTCTGAAAGTGTTTTTTCGTCACATATTGTACTTCATGGCACTGGTAAAATGGAGTCATTTTTATTTATAAAAAAAATACCAGATTTACCAAACATTTGGAAAAATTTGCAGTTTTCCAAGTTTCAATTTCTCTACTTCTATAATACATAGTAATACCTCCAAAAAAAAGTTATTAATTTATATTCCCCATATGTCTACTTCATGTATGGATAATTTGGGGAATGCCATTTTATTTTTTGGGGACGTTACAAGGCTTAGAAGTTTAGAAGCAAATCTTGAAATTTTTCAGAAATTTTCAAAAACCCACTTTTTAGGGACCAATTCAGGTTTGAAGTCACTTTGTGAGGCTAGAAACCACCTAAAAATGACCCCTTTCTAGAAATTACACCCCTCAAGGTATTCAAAACTGATTTTACAAACGTCGTTAACCCTTTAGCTGTTTTACAAAAGTTAATGGGAAATGGGACTAAAATTTCTGAATTTTGTTTTTTTTTCCGCAAATTTTCCATTATAATCCATTTTTTCCAGTATCTAAGCAGGGGTTAACAGCCAAACAAAACCCAATTTTTATAGCCCCAATTCTGTAGTTTGCAGAAACACTCCATATGTGGTCGTAAACTACTGTATGGCCACGCGGCAGGGCGTAGAGGGAAAGGAGCGCCGTGTGGTTTTTGGAAGGCCGATTTTGCTGGAATGGTTTATCTGATTCTACACCATGTCCCATTTGAAGCCCCCCTGATGCCCCCCAGAGTAGAAACTCCCTAAAAGTGACCCCATTTTGGAAACTACAGGATAAGAAGGCTGTTTTGTTGGGACTATTTTTCGGGTACATATGATTTTTGGTTGCTCTATATTACATTCTTGTGACGCAAGGTTACCAAAAATAGAAATTTGGAAATGTAATCTCCATTTGCCATAAACTCTTGAGGAACACCTAAAGGGTTAACAAAGTTTGTAAAATAGGTTATGAATACCTTGAGGTGTATAATTTATTAGATTGGGTCACTTTTATGGAGTTTCTACTATAGGGGTGCATCAGGGGTTCTTCAAATGGGACATGGTGTCAAAAAAAAAAAAGGCCATCAAAATCTGCCTTCCAGGAACCATATGGCGTTCCTTTCATTCTGCGCCCTGCCATGTGCCCGTACAGCAGGGGTGTACATATGGGGTGTTTCTTTAAACTGCAGAATTAGGGCAATAAATTTTAAGTTTCATTTGGCTATTAACCCTTGCTTTGTTACTGGAAAAATTGATTAAAATGGAAAATTTGCCAAAAAATAGCTCTTTTGGCACCGTTTTTACTTAATTTTTTTGACCGTGTTAATCTGAGGTGTTAGGTCATGGGGTATTTTTATAGAGCAGATTATTACGGACGTGGCGATACCCAATTTGTCTACTTTTTTAAAATGTATTTACCGTATTTTTCGCCATATAAGACGCACTTTTTTTCCCCCAAAAGTGGGGGGAAAATGGCAGTGCGTCTTATATGGCGAATACTACCATTTTCCTATAGCTGAAGCCGATACATCGCACAGCCTGCGATGTATCAGCATGGAAGGAGGAGGGGGCGGAGCCTGGCAACACGCGGCGGGCGGCCCGCCGCTCACAGCGTGACTGCTTGTATAACATTTAAAATCTTTAATTATGTCCCCTTATTTCCTAAAAGCCCAGGACAGTAGCGCTCTGCTAACCTGCTATAACGATCCTCTAGCAGGCAGAGCGGTGCGGCGGCAGGCTGGTGTGTAACGTCCTCACTGGCGTCATCTGCCTGCTCCTCCTGCTTCATTCATAAAGTGAAAGGAGCAGGCAGATGGCGTCAGTGAGGACGTTACACACCAGCCTGCCGCCGCACCGCTCTGCCTGCTAGAGGATCGTTATAGCAGGTTAGCAGAGCGCTACTGTCCTAGGCTTTTAGGAAATAAGGGGACATAATTAAAGATTTTAAATGTTATACAAGCAGTCACGCTGTTAGCGGCGGGCCGCCCGCCATGTGTTGCCAGGCTCCGCCCTAAGCAGCCATGGGCCAGATGTTTTAGAAAGGGGGCACCTGTGGATGACACTGTAATTGGGGTGATCTGTGGATGACACATATAGCATAAGATGCTATATATGTGTCATCCACAGATCCAATCCATTACAGTGTCATTCATAAATGCCCCCATCACAGTGCTATCCACAGATCCCCCATCACAGTGCTATCCACAGATCCCCCATCACAGTGCTATCCACAGATCCCCCATCACAGTGCTATCCACAGATCCCCCCATCACAGTGCCATCCACATCTCCCCCACATAACAGTGCCATCCACATCTCCCCCCCATAATACTGTCATGCACAGACCACCATTACTTCAAAAGCACACCTTTTGGTTAAAAATATTTTTTTTCTTATTTTTCTCCTCAAAAACCCAGGTGCGTCTTATAGGCCGGTGCGTCTTATAGGGCGAAAAATACGGTAGGTTTAACACTATATTATCCTATTTGAAACAAACTAAAAATATGTAACTATCTACACAGTCTAAGAGTCAGTTTTTTTTTAGTTTTTACCCTATTGTCTTAGGTAGGGCTCATTTTTTGCGGGACGAGAGAACGATTTTATTGGGACTATTTTGGGGGGCATATGACTTTTTGATCTCTTGCTATTACGCGTTTTGTTATGCAAGGTGACAAAAAAATTCCTTTTTTACACTTTTTTTTTTTACCGTGTTAATCTAAGGGGATCATGGGGTATTTTTATACAGCAGATTATTATGGACGTGGCAATACATAATTTATCTTCTTTTTTAAAAATGTATTTAGGTTTAACACTATATTATCCTATTTGAAACAAACTAAAAAAATGTAACTATCTACACAGTCTAAAAGTCAGTTTTTTGCCGGAATGTCTTAGGTAGGGGCTCACATTTTGCGGGAAGAGAGGACAATTTTATTGGCACTATTTTGGGGGCATATCACTTTTTGATCGCTTGCTATTACGCATTCTGTTATGTTAGGTGACAAAAAAATTCCTTTTTTTTTTTTTTTATGTGTTAATCTAAGGGCTTAGGTCATGGGGTATTTTTATAGGGCACATTATTACGGACGCGGCGATACAATTTGTCTACTTTTTTGATTACTTTTTTAATTACTTTCCATTTATAAACTATCATTTTTGAAGAAAAAAAATGTTGGTGTCTCAAGTCTGAGAACCATAGTTTTCATCCGATCGTCAGTGGCTACATGGGAAAGGCCCAGATGATCGGGGCACGTGTCACACTGAGTGGTGGTGTCCTTCCGTATCCCCCTCCTGTGACACACTCTGCACCTTTTTTGGGTTCGCCCCTTCTTATCAGTATGCAGGACCACACCTGGGAAGTGTTGGCCAGGCACGATCCAGGCGCCTCCAGTTCACGAGGTACTCCGGCCTGCTCTTTCCCGGTCAGAAAAGATCAGGTCCTTGAGGACTGCCTCATAGAACTGAAGGAATGTCCCTGTGTTGCCAGCACTCCGGGACAGCACAAAAGAGTTGTACAAGGCAACCTGCACCAAGTAGAACGCAACTTTTTTGTACCAAGCCCGAGTTTTGAGTATGGCGTTATATGGCTTGATAACTTGATCAGAGAGATCCACTCCTCCCATATACCGATTGTAGTCGACGATACAATCGGGCTTGAGGACCATTGCAGCGGTACCTCGCACAGAGACAGGGGTGACGCCGTTACCGTGAATTGTGGTCAGTACAAGGACATCCCTCTTGTCCTTATATCTGACCAGCAACAGGTTTCCACTGGTAAGGGCACAGGTCTCACCCCTGGGGATAGGTACCTGAAGGGGGTGAGAAGGGAGGCCGCATTGATTTTTCCGCACGGTCCCACAAGCGGACGTGGATATGGCGGCAAGAGACTGGAACAAGGGGATACTAGTATAAAAGTTATCCACATACAGGTGCTAACCCTTATTTAGCAGTGGGTGCATATAAGGTCCCACACAAGTTTCCCGCTAACACCCAGTGGGAGGACATTCTGGGGGTTCAATACGGGAATCTCGTCCCTCGTACACACGAAACTTGTAAGTGTACCCTGAGGTACTCTCACAAAGTTTGTACAGCTTCACGCCATAGCTCGAGTCTCCCTTTGAAAGCAATGAGAGACTCATCAAGCGCGACCTCCCTTTCAGGTACATAGGCCTCCACAAATTTGTCCCCAAAGCGATCGATACCGACCTAATTTTGTACAGGCGGTCATAAGCAGGATCACCTTGGGGGGGAGGACAGGCTGCATTATCTGCATAATGCAGGCATTTCCGGATGGCCTCAAACCAGGCGTGTCATGGCCATTCTGTAAAGTGGGGTCTGGTAGAGGACGTCCCCACTCCAGTAATGCCTGACACTCTGTTTCTTCACTAGGCCCATGTGCAGCACGAGGCCCCAAAACGTCCTTATTTCGGCTGCACTGACCGGCATCCAGCCACCGGGCCCAGCCAAAAAGTAGCCCGGGTGTTGAGCAACAAACTGTTGGGCGTAAAGATTTGTTTGCACCACCATTAGATTTACAAAGTGGTCACTGAAAAAAAGAATAAAGTGAAGCCCACTGTGGAAATCTGGATTCCTGGTTGGCCTACAAACTCAGAAATCACAGGCTCAAAACGCTCTGGGGTACACCATGCAAGTTCACCGGTAGGGGGCTCAGGTGAAGTTATCTGGTGGGCTGGAAAACTAGTACAAGCCCCAGAGCTGCTCGTACTAGTTTGGGCCACAGGGTCCCTAGCATGGCGGTCCCCTTGCGCCATCTGGCAAAGTCCACCGCCTTGGGGGCTCATCATCATCGCTAGATGATGAGGAGGACGCGGATGACAAAAGGAAAGTGGTGTCATTCTTGTCCTTACTGGGGCTCTCGGACTCGGAGGCAAGCTGGGCGTATGCCTCCTCGGCCGAGAACGTCCAGAGGGCCATAGGGGAGTGTGTGTGTGCGTGCGTGTGTGATAAACTTTATTTGGTGTGCGTGTGTGAGGGGGCACGGGTGTTCGCAAACTTACCCTAAACCTAACAGACAAAAAAAACGAAAAAAAAAAAAATTCCAAAAATGTGAAAAAATAAAAATTCAAACTCGCTGATCAACCGTCCGAAGTTGATCAGCGGTGTGGTGTGCGATGAGCTAACCGTACGCAGAAAAAAAAACGGCTTGCACCCCCAAAAAAGCTGAATTGACCTGCGGTTTGTTGCGATCCGTTCCGGTATTTCATGTGTCCGGAAGAGATTAAAAAAGGCTTCTTTTTTTTTTACTTAGAATTTTTTTTAATTTAAAACTTTTTTAACCATTTGCTAGTCCCATAATGGGACTTTAATAGGCAATCTTTTGATCACTTCTTTAATATATTGCATTGTTTTTGCAATAAAATGTATTTTTGTGCTATACTGACATCCACCAGCAGGCAATGCCATAGAGGCACAGCCTGCTAGGGAAATACTGAAGGCAGGCTTGGGCCTTCATTAGGTCCCAACCTGCCCTGCACAGATATCAGCACTCCACAATGTACTTCATGGGGTGCTGATAGGAGAATGGGGGAGTCTGTTGTGTGGTCATTGGACTTGGAAAGTGTATAAGCATCATTTTTCTTCTCCGCTCCTTCTCCAAACATTGATATGCCATGAGTTTAGCACTTGCCGCAGTTTCTACTATGAAATAAATCTTTCAGCGCTTGTGTTCACCAGAACCTTTCGACATTGTCTTACCTGAGCATTGGCTTACGTGTTAATCCAAAGGGATTAACGGGTAAAACAACATCCTATCCTGTCTCAAGCACAAGTTTGGCAATCAGATCTGTTTTCAAGAAATCTGACTGTCCAGATCCCATAGGACCCTATGTCTGTACTGAAATAGAAATGGGCCTAGAGAAGCAAAATTCTAGCACCTTATTATCCAATTTTGGAGAATAATGAACATTTCTAGAACACATGACGAAGCATTCTGCCAATATTTGGACCTCCATAGTTGTGCCAGAAGAAGCTTCATTTAGATGCAATAGAAAAACTGAGCCTTACTTTATTATCCTTTACTACATGTTATTTTTCATTTCCAAAGTAGCGGCTTTTCCTTTAGAAAAATCATCAGGGTGTTAGCATTTTAAAGAGAAGACATACCTCATCATACATGCGAGAGAAGACGATGCCACTGAAGTCCCAGAATTCTCCCCAAAATTCTGGATAGAATTCCACTGACCACTGGTAAAGTTCATTGTAGTTGGCTAGAATGAGGAGAGCGATTAAATGTTATTTTTTTTAAAAAAATTGCATGCATCTAAGTATTGTGTAGGCGATTCAAAAAATTACAAAAATGGGAAAAATAAAAACAGCCTATATTTTAAACTAGGCATTTAACTCTTTATATTGACATGGGTCTTCTGAAGTCATCCAATATATTGGAAAGGGAATAGCTGCCTCAGTCCAAAAGATTTCTATTCCTGAAAATGGGACAAGTCCAGTATCCCTGCATAGCTCCGATGTGTCATCTGCATAATTTTCATCTGACCGGACATTACATCTCAAAGTGTTAATTGTTCGATCTCCTCTGTGATGGCCAATGGCTCAAATATTAAATAATACGAATAACATTGAATAAAGTGTAATTGTGCTACACTGCCAACATTTTGTTCATATCAGCAGGGTAAACCGGAATGCCTTTAGTCACAATGCCTTCTAATCTAATAGGCTCTGTGCCTTCATTCCTACGGTTTGTGGTATAACTTATCTGACTGAGGTCATGTGGCTACAGCATGCTCAATCTGTAGAAGTTGCAGACGGACATCAGAGTTTAGTCTACTAATAGGGAAAATTGTTGAGCTGACATTTCCGAAATTATACTGGATAAATGTTGGTCAAACTCTCAAGGTCAAGGTCTCCTAATGACCTCAAATGCAGCCTTGAAGAAAGTTTAGCCAAGGCTGGGGAGGGGTGGGATGACTCAGCCATAGAAGTGCAAGGATCGTGCTTCACAAGCTCCTCTGCCACAAGTTCTTGTCTCACAGAATACCACCATTTATGTCACTTGGTGATACCTTGTAGACAATATGGGACCACTGCTAGAGCTCCCCTTCCGTTCAGTGCATGAGCAGCCTCTTCAGGCCTGGAACCCATGGCTCCTCCTTACACATGGGGGTCTGCACAAAACTCCCACCCAGAGGAGAGCAGTCAGGGGTTTCCAGGACAGGCCCATGTCTACATGCAGCAGGCCTCCATCCCTGGAGTACATGGAGTCTACACTGAATTGCCGGTTGCGGTCATTAGCTCTGGGTCTCTGCTGTTTGAGTGCCGAAGGTTAGCCATCACAGGCCTACAGCTATCAGGGCATGCTGGGAGTTGTAGTTTTGCAACAGCTGGAGGGCCGCAGGTTGGGCATCCCTGCGTTAAACCAAATCTGACTGCACAACAGCATGGTAGAATTACTTGTATAGGGCAAATGTTGGTGACAGAGTTCCTTTAAATCCTGAAATTTTAGTTTGTCATTGCCAACGACACCATAAGCATACGTACCCACAAGTAATTAAATATATGGGGCAGGCAAAAAACGGAAATGACTCTGTGTGCATTCCGTGTCCATATATCTGCATGCCCGTTCTGAAAAAAAAAAAATCTGCGGAAATTGCGGAACGGGTGCGGACCCATTCATTTCCAATGGAGATGGAAAAGATGTAGACAACACACTGTGCTGTCCGCACCCGCATTTCCAGATCCACACTTCCGCATCCGCAAAAAAATAGAACATGTCCTATTCTTGTCCGCAATTGCGGACATAATTAGGCATTTTCCATTATAGTGCCGGCGATGTGCGGTCCGCAAATTGCGGAACGCACATTGTCGGTGTCCGTGTTTTGCAGATCCGCTAAACACTTACAGATGTATGAATGGACCCTAAGAAATAAAGACTTTGCTAAGCGGGATAAACTAAACCACACAATGAATACAAGATCAAGTTATGTTCTAGGCTAAAATGACAATTATGCCTCTGAAGCCAAGGATGGAGACATAGGGACACATGCTGGCTGGGTGCGAAGTGATTTCTAATGAAAAAGCATGGCCTACCATGCTATTAGTAGCAACATTATCTGATTACAGGTGGATTAGCTGGCTTTGATTAAGGCCAGACACACAAGCGAGTTCAATGCGAGAAACAGCGTGTCCGTGTGAGGCTACTTTCACACTAGCGTTTTGGCTTTCCGTTTGTGAGATCCGTTCAGGGCTCTCACAAGCGGTCCAAAACGGATCAGTTT
Organism: Bufotes viridis; assembly: GCA_033119425.1. Classification (NCBI taxonomy): domain Eukaryota; kingdom Metazoa; phylum Chordata; class Amphibia; order Anura; family Bufonidae; genus Bufotes; species Bufotes viridis. Next base: position 149,382,412 of record CM065589.1, on the reverse strand, counting down.
TGCCCTAATGCGTTCTGAATGGAAAGGATCCACTCAGAATGCATCAGTTTGCCTCCGATCAGTCTCCATTCCGCTCTGGAGGTGGACACAAGTCAATGGGGACGGATCCGTTTTCTCTGACACAATCTGGCAAAATAGAAAACGGATCCGTCCCCCATTGACTTTCAGTGGTGTTCAAGACCTGTCATGTCTATAGAAGACATAATGCAACCGGATCCATTTATGACGGATGCATGCGGTTGTAATATTGTAATGGAAGCGTTTTTGCAGATCCATGACGGATCCGCAAAAAACGCTAGTGTGAAAGTAGCCGGAGTTTCCATTCTGATCTCTGCTCTTCTGACAGGATCGCACAGCATTATAATGATTTATAATACTGAGTGACCCTGAGAGTCCTGGAATCTACTGAATTACACTGATATAATGCTTTCAGAGTAAGGGACCATGCACACGACCATATTTTCTTTCAGTGTCGGTTCCATTTTTTTTGCAGACCGTATGTGGAACCATTCATTTCAATTGGTCAGCAAAAAAAAAAAAAAAAAAAAAAAACGTAAGTTACTCCATGTCCATTCCACGAAAAAAAAATAGAACATGTCCTATTATTGTCCACATTACGGACAAGGATAGGACTGTTCTATTAGGGGCCAGCTGTTCCGTTCCACAAAATACGGAATGCACACGGACGTCATCCGTATTTTTTCGCAGATCAGTGTTTTGCAGACCACAAAATACATACGGTCGTGTGCATAAGACCTTATATAAACGATTCCAGGGCTGTCAAAGTTAGGGCCCATGAAAAGTATGTATTTTGTGGTCCGCAAAAAGTACAGACGACATTCGCGTGCATTACATATTTTGTAGAACAGAACAGATGGCCCCTAATAGAACAGTCCTATGCTTGTCCGTAATGCGGACATGTTCTATTTTTTTGCATGAATGATTCCGCATACGGTCCGCAAAAAAAAACTGAACGGACACAGAAAGAAAATACATTTGTGTGAATGAGCCCTTACACAGCATTAATAATCATTATAACGCTGTGTGATCCTGTCAGAGGAGTGGAGGTCAGAACAGGAACTCATACTAAGGGCTCATGCAAGCGGTCGTAGCCGTTTTTTGCAGTCCGCAAATTGTGGACCCGCAAAACACGGATACAGGCCATTTTGCGGATTGTAAAATCTTTCTCCATTATAGAAACTGACATCCAGACAGCACATGGGTGTGCTTTCCGCATCTTTTGCGGCCCCACTGAAGTGAATGGGTCTGCATCAGACCCCCAAAAAATGCGTATCGGATGCAGACTAAAAATACGTTCGTGTGCATGAGCCCTAAGGGCCCATTCACATGAACTTATTCTTCTGTCCGCATCCGTTCTGCAATTTTGCAGATCAGATGCGGATCCATTAATTTCAATGTGGCCACAAAAGATGCGGAAAGCACACTTCCGTTTCGTGGCCCCGCAATAAAAAAATGAAAAAAGAAAAGACAGAACATGTCCTATGCTTGTCTGTATCTGCGGACAAGAACAGCCATTTCTATCATGGCGAAGGACATTTCGATCCGCAAACCCAATGCAGAACTCACACGGCCTGTATCTGTGTTTTGCGGATCCGCAATTAGCGGTCCGCAAAAATGGATACGGTCGCATGAATGAGCCCTAACAGTGAGGCCCGTTTCACACAAGCGAGTTTTCCGCGCGGGTGCAACGAGTGACGTGAACGCATTGCACCCACACTGAATCCTGACCCATTCATTTCAATGGGTCTGTGTACATGAGCAAGTGCGGGTGCGATGCATTTTTCACTGATGGTTGCTAGGAGATGTTGTTTGTAAACCTTTAGTTTTTTATCACGCGTGTGCACCCGTGCGGAAAAAACTGAACAACGGAACGCAATCGCAGGCAAAACTGAATGGCTTTGCCTGCGAAATCGCAGTTTTCACTGAACGCATCCTCAACGCATCCGGACCGAATCCAGACACGCTCGTGTGAAAGATGCCTGAGGACCTAAAAAAAAAAAGTAAAAAAGGTAAAGAAAAGTTTTGAAAAATATAAAAAAATTTAAAAAATATATAAAAATCCAAATCACCCCCCTTCCCCCAAAATCAAAATAAACAATAAAAAAAAATAACATCATGGGCATCACCGAGTGCAAAAACGCCAGTACTATTAAAATATAAAAATACAGCAGTGCAGTGAATGTCGTAACGGAAAAAAAAAAAAAAGTCTGATTTGCTGTTTTTTCATCACTTTACTTCGCAAAAATTTAACAAAAAGTGATCAAAAAGTCATACACACTTTATCCCTTTATCACACCTGAGCGTTTTACAGCGCGTTCAAACGCGCTGTAAAACGCTCAACACATGAAAACCAATGCTTTCCTATGGCCCTGGTTCTCACTTGAGCGTTTTACAGCGCGTTTGAACGCGCTGTAAAACGCCCGACGCATAAACAAGTACTTGAGCTTTTTTTGGGGCGTTTGTCGCGCGTTTTGTGATTGACACCACAGTAGTCAATCACAAGTTTCCTATTTGCAAAAACGCGCTGAAATACGCGCGACAAAAACGCGCATAAAACGCGCATTTCAAGAACGCTCAGGTCTGAACCCAGGGTATATGTAAAGGGAGGCAGCTACTGGTTGAGCTTCTCTAATACAGAATCTGGTTGTTTTTTTACAACACAGATGGAATCCATGTTGCGTCCGTTTTTCACTGCAGACTGATAGGAGATGCTCTGTAAATTACCGTAATTTTCATCTGAGCAACGTCAGTGGATTACGGATGACACACGGAGGGTAAAAACGGACACATGGACCAAACACGGATCCTTAACAGACATCTTTACGGATGAAACTGGACTTTTTTTTTTTACGGATGTCAAACTGACAATTAAATGTGGACAAGGACTTACATGCACAAAATCTGCATTAAAGTGGTTATCCAATACTATAAAAATGTCCCCCATAGGCCGGGCCCCTCACAGTGAATATACTTAACCCGCTCCCTGTGCCGCTCTCTCCAAACCGCTGCTACAGCTTCTCCCTGTGCGCGGACGAAAACATCCGGTGTCGGGGGGAGAAGCCAATGACAGGCGGGACAAGCCTCCCTAGCATCGCGGGTGACGCTAGGGAGGTTCGTCCCCGTCCCTCATTGGCTGTTTTGCCCCCCCCCCCCCCCCAACACCAGATGTTCTCATCCGCGCACGGGGAGAAGATGCAGCAGCGGTGCGGGGACCAAATAGTGTTATTTTTTAGGCAGACTTTTGGTGTACTCATTAGTAAATCTTGGCCACTGCGTGTTTTATATGGCACTATAGATGTCTAAGGCTGAAGCTACATGGCGACATTTTACGTAATGTATGTCAATGGTGCCACCATGCAACATGGCTGGACTTTTTGCGACTGTTGTGGCAGCATGTCGCATTGCGGCACCACTGAAATACAATACATGAAATGCCGCCAAGTAGACCCAGCCTTACATAGATGGCATCTGACCACATAAATAAAACTTAAAATATATACTACCACTATAGTGATTTTGTGTCAGTCCCATGCCAGTGTTCATCGCCAGTCCTCGGCTGTACGCAACGTCCATGTAATGTCACCGGATCACAGCATCACCACCACATGATGATGTCAGCATGGACAGATCGGCTGCCACCACCACGTGGAGTGATGTCACATCATTGCATACGGCTGATAAACAAGGACGTCCGGGTACCGGTGACACACAATACATAAAGGAGAGTACAGGAATGAACCTAATATGCACACCTAGTATTCATAGGAGATGTCTGCAGTGGTCAGCAGTCCCTGGGACTAATGCTCTGTATTGTAGCAGAGGTGTCCCTGCAGTGACAGGGCAGGGACAGATGAGCTGCAGCACTTTCTGGGTCACATGCTCCATAAGCTGCACAGCTGTCACTCTGCCCAGGATCACTCACCCAGACTGAGCCCATAATTCGTGTTCACCCTGGCTCTGAACTGGTCCATCTGGGTGATTTTCTTGGAATCAGGGTACCACATCACTTTAGACTCCATGATCTCCTCCATGGGCTCCTCCTTCTTAGACATGCTGGATGTGCCTGGGAGTCTCTAGCTCTCTGCTTCTCCCCAGCTTGACACGCACATATTTACTTGCTGGTAATGACATGTATCCTTCCGCACACTGATTGTCAAATAGTCCCTTGTTCCTCAGCTGCCAGTTTCTGGCTTTTGAGTGCTTAGTGTGCAGTTTTTTTTTTTTTTATAAAGTGAAATGTGAATAATTTTTAACTGATGAAGGTCTTCGCTTGGGAAATTGTTTGTAAAAAGTGACATTTAGTAATAGTATTGCAGAGGGTGAAATGAGGTGACACTGAAAGTGGGCAAGGATTCTAAAAAAAATGTGCCACCCAGTCTATGCCTTGTGTACTGAAGACAGTGACATAATTACATAGCAAAAAATGAATAAAAATGTTTTAAGAATCAAAAGTATATATTCTAGGCTCATTGTATTAGTACAATTCAGCACAAGGACCCCTGGGCAATACTGGTCCTGGACTGAACCCTGACCAAGAAGAACATCTACATGGAGGCTGTATGTTCTCCATTGGTTTGTGTGGTTTTCCTAGGGATTGTGAGCCAAAACAAGGTGCTCGGTTGATAAGGGTTACCATAGAGCCTGTTACGGTGGTAATACCATTTATGGTGGATTACGTGGAAAGTGCCAGGAATGTGAGGATTATTATTGTGACATACTACCTTATGTGCAGGGGAGTAGCTATAGGGGGTGCAGAGGTACGAGGTCGCTACCGGGCCCAAAGACACTTGTGCCACATAAGAAGACACACAAAGCACTGAGGGAAGGGGGGCCCAAGCTGAACTCTTGCACCAGGGCCCATGAGCCGTTAGCTACACCCCTGCTTATGTGTATGTGAAGCACTTTAATATGCCATGTATGTAACAGCATGTAATGTGCCTTATGTTCTGCTTTGGGTTAAACACTGAGGGCCAGATTTATCATTAGCCTAAGTCACTTTTCTGGAGTTGAAAAGTCGCAAAAAATTGCACAAAAAGCCAAATTGCGCAATTTTTTGCGACTTTTTGGAGACTTACGCCACTCACTCCAAAACCAAGTTTATGGGCGTTTTGTCGTATGTAAATCACTTGCAAGACAGATTTATTATTGCGACTTTTTAAATAGTCGCAAAAAAGTCGCAAAAAATTGCGCAAACTCACTCCACTCATGACCATGCTTATGTTTGACAAAATCACTTTTTTAAAATTGCGACTTTTCCAAAGACAAAGCCAAAATACAACTAGGAACCAGAAATACACCAGATTTATCAACCTCTGAAAGAGCCCATGATAAATTTGACTTGACTCAAATACACATACGCCTTCTTTGAAAGTGGAGTGAACTGCAAGAGTAATGATAAATCTGACCCTGAGTATCTATGCAGTGTGTAAGAGTTAGGGCTCATGCACGTTACTGTTGGCTGTTTTGCAGTCCAAAAACTGCGGATCCGCAAAACACAGATACCGGCCGTAATAGAACGGTCCTATCCTTGTCTGTAATGCGGACATACGGAAACTAAATGCACATGGAGTAAATTCTGTTTTTTACGCAGACCCATTGAAGTGAATGGATCCGCATACGGGCCACAAAAAAAGGCACAGAAACAGAAAAAAAAATACATTCATGTGCATGAGCCCGTATACTGTGACTGGTGATGTCACAGGTGTCCTGTACAACTGGGATAACACACGTGGACCATGTACCCTCACGCTGGCCTGAGTCAGAGGACAAAGTAGTTGTTACGCCTAGGACGTCCCCACACTGTGCAGAACGTTTCTGTACCTAATTATTGTGCTGTGTTAAAGACTACCTGTAATGGTCAGAGGGCATCTGAGCTGCCGTGATGGACAGGACCAGTCGCACTGAATGGCAGTTAGCTAACAAGTGGGAGTGGGTGACGCATGTCAACCGGTGCATCACCCTTGGGACCTAAGTAGGGGCTACAACCTTTGCTGCAGAGGGGGGATTTGAGCAGGGGGAAGCCTAACATAGCGCTTCCTAGCCTTCACACCTGTGAGTGTTCAGTGGACTTATGATAAGCCAGGTTAGGAGGAACAGACCAGTCAGCCCACTGTAGTAAGAAATGACTGTAGAGCGTACTTTGCTGTACGTACATTGCCGTAACTAGAACTGATTGGGCTCCACAGCAAATTTTTGAATGGACACCTCCCCCTCAGCCCTCTTAATGCAGACCTCACACCAGACCAAAAAAATTAAAACTCACCTCTCTTCTCCTACGGGCACCTCTGCTCTCCGTGCAGCATTGTCAGGTCATAGTACGGAGAGTACCATGCACACTACGTCCGGCGCTGCTAAGACTTAGTGCAGTGCAGACTCTCAGAGAAGACCAGGGAGCGGTGAGTAATACCAGTGCTAGGCCTAGGAGCACCATACTCACCGCTCCCTGGGCCCTGAAAATAAATTCATTCGTCCTCCTCCTGGGCCCCTTTCTGAGTTGGGGCCCAGTAGCAGCCGCTTTTCCTGCTTCCATGGTAGCTACGCCCCCGTGTACTAGGAAGAGACAGTCAGCGTGAGCCGAGAGCTGTGGCTACATTTCCCGTTTCCATAGCTTCCCCAGCAAAATCATCTGTTTGCTGAGAGTGGCTGGAGCTGGGCCAAATCCAATTTGAAAGGGGACATTGGTGTTAGGACAACCCTTTTAGTTCATAGTTACGGAGAAAAATATTAGATCTCTATTGGCTGACTCCTGTATTGTTTCGGCCTCCTTCGGCATGTCTGCTGCAATCACTGAGCCCAGTGGGTATTCCCAGTAAAGCAAGTTTTTTGCAACCTGCTGCCCAGGGGTGAGGGAGCATGTGATCTGCAATGAGAACCTGCAGGAGAAGAGCATATATGATAGTCTCTGTCATAGGAGCCCCTGCAACTAAGTTCACAAGTGGTAAATTTGTTCCACTCTCCCATTCGGGTTTGCAGACATCTATGTGCTTGCCGACTAAACAAACCCATTCATTTGTTATGGGGCGGGGGCTATCTGGCTGTACAAGTTCTATTTTAAGGGACTTTAAAGGGGTTCTCCGGGAATGAAGAAAATGAAAATACTTCAATATTACTTTATCTTAAATTTAAATCCAAATTATTAGTTATAAAGGCTCGTTTTTTCTATGGAACAATCATTAGGAGAAATAAAATGGCCGCTGTCCTATTAGTACAAATGAAACCTGTCCTAATTACACAGGAGGACAAGTGACTTTAGGACACTGAGGTAAAGAGCTGCCTCATCCTCCTGTCTCTATCTTGAATACAGATGATAAAATCTTCAGCTGAATCTCTGGGGAATGGAGTTCATGAGGAGACATGAAGTACAGAGAGGAGTTGGCGATGTGGCTGATGAGAATCAGCTCTTGTATGCAGTCTCCATTACCACAGTCTGTCCTCTCTGTATTTCTTGTCTCCTCATGATCTCCATTCCTACAGAAATTAAGTTGAAGATTTTATAATCTGTATTCAGGATCGTAATCCCTGACAAGCAGAGCAGAGAGAAGGATGAGGCAGCTCTTTAGCTCAGTGTCATGAAGTCACTTGTCCTGCTGTGTGATTGGGACGGGTTTTGTGTGTACTAATAGGACGGGGGCCATCATATTTCTCCTAATGATTGGTCCCCAGACAAAACGAGCCATTATAACTAATAAAAGGTATTTGAGAATATATTTATAATAAAGTAATATTTAAATATTTTCATTTTCTTAATTCCCAGAGGACCCCTTTAAGGAGCAAGCCATACAAAACTGTCATTATGTTATGCCTTGTGCCAACCGGAGGGGCCAGTGCATAACTGGCATTCTGACTTTGGCGCTCTTTTAATTCCTGTCTCATGCGTGAATCCTCAGATGCTGTGCAAGGCACAAAGCTTAGTAGCAAGTGATTGAATGGGTGAAACAGAGTTAACAGAGTTAAGACAGTATGTTGTCATGGGCTGGTACCTGAACAATATCTATACAAAAAAAACATGGAAAATGGTAGAAAGACAAGAAATCATCATCCATAAACCCATTTAAGAAACCCCGCCCTCCAGAAAAAAAAGTTTAAAAATTGCGGTATAAAGAAACTAGGGTAGTATTTCGAGACAAAGGTGTTTCGGCTTAAAAGGGTTGTGCAGTGTCAGGACCACTGAGGGCCCAGGCGCCATTCACTTAAATGGGACTGAGCTGCAAATAGGCCACGTGTCCGATGAACGTGACATCACTGGCATTGGCAGAATGCAAGTAAGACACGTATTTGGCGTGGAAACGCACAGAAATCCACAGGTAGCCGAAGGCTGAAATCACACATGCAGTTTTTGGAGCCAAAACCAGAAGTGGAATCAAAAGGAAGGTAAAATATAAAAAAAGGACTTTTCCTTCCTGCTGGATCCACTTCTGGCTTTGGCTTAAAAAAAAACAGCATCAAAAACTGCATGTGTGTTTCCAGCCTTAAAATATTTTACAGACCCTAACCCCTTCCCAGTCCCACATGTTCCCATAGATGTATGTAGGGGAATGCAGTCAGTTGCCACATTCGAACACACGCACAGCATGTGAAGAAGTCCGTGCAATCACTGTGAGACATCATTGCCCCACTGCAACCCCTTAGATGCCATCATCAATAACAAGTGCGGCAGCTAAAGGGTTTGTCACAGTGACTGACCTGACCAGTCTCGGGGTGGTGATAGGCTGCTGTGGCAGCCAGAGGCCTACGGGAGGGCTCCAGGTCTGTAATCTACACAAGCCTATCAGGCCTCACGGAAGGTCTAATCAATAAATTACCAATATATATGCCCGGACGATTGGTCTTCAATATCAAATGACTGAAATACCAAACAGGCCTGGTTATTAAGGGGTTAAAGTAAAATGTGGTTGCAGCATACTAAACTGTTTGCCTTTCCACCCTACAACTTAATTGGTTGTAGCCTAACGCTGCCTCTTAGTTTCTGCTGTAAACCAAGGCTAGGGCGCACAACGTAACGTCACAACTACATTCCACCTCCATTTCCTAAAATCTCACATTCTTTGCTGGTATTGTACAGCGCTACAAATCTGCTTTACAAAGATCCATGATTTATCCGCCAAGTGTGAACATACCTTTATAGGTACGGCCGCACGTGGCGGGTCTACTGCAAAAAAGTCAGTGGATCTGCTGGTAGGGATGAGCGAACTTGTGTTTTCAAGTTTGGCGTACAAGGTTCGGGTTATCTAAGAATTCCGTTATGGATTCCGCTACCACGGACCAAATGAGTGCAGGACAATAGCCCCGCGGGCGGCCCGACATGCACAGCATCATTATCTATGATGCTGGGTGCCCCCGTGACCAATGCCGCTTCAGGACATATGGCCCGCTCACAGACCGAATATGTCTCAGAGGGGATAAGGTCATGTGCAAGAGGCCTCAGGAACATGACCATGTCATTTTGTCCGCAAACCACAACATAGGGATACCTTCTATGATTTTCTCATATCCATCAGCTGAAATGACTATTCTCGTCCACAATGCAGACCAGAAAAAGACGTTAAAACTATAATTTGCAGAACGGCCACGTGGATCTGCAAAAAGTACAGGTGTACATGGCCCCAAAGAGATGAATGGATCAGTGCCATCTGCACACGGATTAAAAATATGGTTGTGTGCATAAGGACAAAGGCTCCTTTCAGACGAGCGAGTTCTACACTCCGGACTTGCAGAACTAGTATGCAGCAGATCACGGGAGCTGACCTCCCAGCAAAGAAGGGGTCGCATAGCATTATATTGATTTATGATGCTATGTAACCCTTAGAGGTCTGGAATGTATTGGATAACACCGACAGCATTATGTCAGTGTTATCCAATACATTCCAGGACGGTAAGGGTTACATAGGATCATAAAGCAGTATAATGCTATGTGACCCCGGCAGTGCTGGGAGGTCAGGACAGGAGCGGTCTTATACTCACGCTGCGAGTCCGCAGTATGCAACTCGCTCGTCTGAAAGGGGCCTATGGGTGACAGAAACTTAAACCACAGAATCTGCAGCCTGCCAGGCACCAGTGACCTGCATGCAGTTACCACAGTGGTGGCACCCTGTGTATAGTCACCCAAGTAGTCAGGTACTGCACATCCCTGCTAACCTTATCTCTGTGAGATAGCACATACTGTGAGCTCTATAGGGGACAGCAAGCAATGAAAACGTCATATGCTATAGAAGGAAGTAAATGACAGCACTAATAACATGCACTCTGTGTTATCCGCCATCCTGAAGTAGTTTACTAAAACTACAGACACTGCTCTCTCACACACAACCTCTCACTCGCCCATTCTACGAGCACTGAGAGGCGGGACACGGGCTGTGACGTTCCCCGTGCGGCGGAGGGATATGGAATTCACGCACACCACCACACAAAAGCGCTGATTGGCTGACACGACTCTGGCTCCACATCAGCCGAGTGCTTGAGGCATGCACATGAAGCTGTCAGTGAAAGGAACCAATGGCGTGATAGGGGAGCCCGCATCTCAGCCAATCACGTTGTCCGCTTTGGTGGGGCTCGCCCTGTCATAGTGAGGCGTCGTTTTTGTGTCGTAACAGGAAGAGGGAGACAGGCAGTGCCGCGTGTAACCCCTCCCGCCGGGGGCGGGGCAAAACGTTAACCCTGTGTAGCCCATGCTGCACAGAGGTTGGTGAAAAAAGCGCACAGAACAAGGAGAAAGTAAACATTCTGCATATAAAATAATGAAACCCCGGCCCAGCAGCCCTAGTGCAGTTCTGTTCAAGCGTGCAGCATGTTTCATTGACCATAGTATCGTCATACCATGAAGTTTTGGGGAAAATAAGTACACCTCTCCTCAACCCCATGGTTTAAAGGGTTAATTTCAGGAACAACATTTATCGCCTATCCCCCAGACCGGAAGATAAATGTCAGGGAGTCCCATGAGGTGTCCCCGGGTCCCCTCTCTGTGAATGGAGTTATAATCATATGGGACCATCCTAGACCACAGTCCCATAGAAGTGAATGGAGCAGTGGATGAGGTGCCCCCTCACATTCTCAGGATCGCTGGGGGTCCGTGATCATAACACTAGAGAGCCATCGCCTATCCTGTGGAATAAGCCCTTTAACAAACGTAACAAATATTCTACCCCAAAGTTACCCACAGGCATGGGCGTAGCTATAGGGGGTGCAGAGGTAGCAGTTGCTACCGGGCCCAGGAGCCTGAGGGGGCCCAAAGATCCTTGTGCCGCATAAGAAGACACACAAAACACTGAGGGAAGGGGGGCCCAAGCTGAACTCTTGCACCAGGGCCCATGAGCCGTTAGCTACACCCTGCCCACAGCTGTGCCCCTTAGAATACTTTCACATCTGCGTTTTTGCTGGATCCGAATAGGATCAGCAAAAATGCTTCCGTCAATGGGCGCCGGATCCGTTTTCTTTTGTGTCCAAGAAAAACGGATACGGCACCATTGACTTACAGGTAGTGTTGAGCGAACTTGTGTTTTCAACTTCGCGTACAGGTTCGGGTTATCTAAGAATCCCGTTATGGATTACGCTATATCAGACATCCCAACCTGCGAAAACTCATTTCAGGAGGTGCACTTCTCATTTCAGGGAGGTTTTATTTTTATTTTTTTTTCACTAACTTTTTATTACATTTTTTAAACATATGCAGAATATAACATATAACAAGGTTACTGTGCTGATGCAGTATAAAGGCAAGTATAACATGAACAAAACATATGGGAACATAGTGAAACATTATATAATGTATGACCAAAAATAACTTTCTACTGTGCCTGAGTGACGGCGCAATGAGGGGAATCGAGGCTTCTGACAGTGGCATGTGATGCTGCGCAGCCGCAGTGACGGTAGTTTGAGTAAGGCTGGCGCACGCGCAGTAGCTGCAGGTGGGCTAAAGCTCTGCCTGGCAAGTCATAGGACGTGACGTCACCAGTCGGAGTTCTCGAGGAGTCAGAGGACCGGCAGAGAAGGGGACACTGCTCAGGGGTGTGGAAATAAAAAAAAAAACTACTTGTCGTAAGATTAAAATGGGGGCTCGATCTACTTGTCCCTCATGACAATCTACTTGTCCTGATACAAAAAATAACTTTAAATCAAAACCATATTTAAATAAGGTCTTTATTGATAGCAACTTAGAAGACAGGCCCAAATGTATGGGGGCCACAAGGAGACGTTATACTGTATGGGGGCAGCCACAAGGAGACGTTATACTGTATGGGGGCAGCTACAAGGTGACATTATACTGTATTGGGACCACAAGGAGACGTTATACTGTATGGGGGCAGCTACAAGGTGACATTATACTGTATTGGGGCCACAAGGAGACGTTATACTGTATGGGGGCAGCCACAAGGAGACGTTATACTGTATGGGGGCAGCCACAAGGAGACGTTATACTGTATGGGGGCAGCTACAAGGTGACATTATACTGTATGGGGGCAGCCACAAGGAGACGTTATATTGTATGGGGGCAGCTACAAGGTGACATTATACTGTATTGGGGCCACAAGGAGACGTTATACTGTATGGGGACAGCCACAAGGAGACGTTATACTGTATGGGGGTCACAAGGAGACGTTATTCTGTACAGGGGCAGCCACAAGGAGACGTTATACTGTATGGGGGCAGCTACAAGGTGACATTATACTGTATGGGGGCCACAAGGAGACGTTATACTGTATGGGGACAGCCACAAGGAGACGTTATACTATATTTGGGCCACAAGGAAACATTATACTGTATGGGGGCGACCACAAGGAGACGTTATACTGTATGGGGGAAGCCACAAGGAGACATTATACTGTATGGGAGCGACCACAAGGAGACGTTATACTGTATGGAGCAGTCGCAAGGAGACGTTATACTGTATGGGGGCCACAAGGAGACGTTATACTGTATGGGGGCAGCTACAAGGAGATGTTATACTGTATGGGGCAGCCACAAGGAGACATTATACTGTATGGGGGCAGCCACAAGGAGACGTTATACTGTATGGGGGTGACCACAAGGAGACATTATACTGTATGGGGGCAGCCACAAGGAGACGTTATACTGTATGGGGGCAGCCACAAGGAGACGTTATACTGTATGGGGGCAGCTACAAGGTGACATTATACTGTATTGGGGCCACAAGGAGACGTTATACTGTATGGGGGCAGCTACAAGGTGACATTATACTGTATTGGGGCCACAAGGAGACGTTATACTGTATGGGGGCAGCCACAAGGAGACGTTATACTGTATGGGGGCAGCCACAAGGAGACATTATACTGTATTGGGGCCACAAGGAGACGTTATACTGTATGGGGGCAGCCACAAGGAGACGTTATACTGTATGGGGGCAGCTACAAGGTGACATTATACTGTATTGGGGCCACAAGGAGACGTTATACTGTATGGGGACAGCCACAAGGAGACGTTATACTGTATGGGGGTCACAAGGAGACGTTATTCTGTACAGGGGCAGCCACAAGGAGACGTTATACTGTATGGGGGCAGCTACAAGGTGACATTATACTGTATGGGGGCCACAAGGAGACATTATACTGTATGGGGACAGCCACAAGGAGACGTTATACTATATTTGGGCCACAAGGAAACATTATACTGTATGGGGGCGACCACAAGGAGACGTTATACTGTATGGGGGAAGCCACAAGGAGACATTATACTGTATGGGAGCGACCACAAGGAGACGTTATACTGTATGGAGCAGTCGCAAGGAGACGTTATACTGTATGGGGGCCACAAGGAGACGTTATACTGTATGGGGGCAGCTACAAGGAGATGTTATACTGTATGGGGCAGCCACAAGGAGACATTATACTGTATGGGGGCAGCCACAAGGAGACGTTATACTGTATGGGGGTGACCACAAGGAGACATTATACTGTATGGGGGCGACCACAAGGAGACGTTACTGTATGGGGGCACCCACAAGGAGACGTTACTGTATGGGGGAAGCCACAAGGAGATGTTATACTGTATGGGGGCAGCCACAAGAAGATGTTATACTGTATGGGGGTGACCACAAAGAGACGTTATACTGTATGGGGCAGCCACAAGGAGACGTTATACTGTATGGGGGCAGCTACAAGGAGACGTTATACTGTATGGGGCAGCCACAAGGAGACGTTATACTGTATGGGGGCCACAAGGAGACGTTATACTGTATGGGGGCAGCCACAAGGAGACGTTATACTGTATGGGGGCCACAAGGAGACGTTATACTGTATGGGGGCGACCACGAGGAGACGTTATACTGTATATGGGCGACCACAAGGAGACGTTGTACTGTATGGGCCGACCACAAGGAGACATTATACTGTATGGGGCAGCCGCAAGGAGACATTATACTGTATGGGAGCAGCCACAAGGAATCGTTATACTGTATGGGGACGACCACAAGGAGACGTTATACTGTATGGGGGTGACCACAAGGAGAGGTTATACTGTATGGGGGCAGCCACAAGGAGACCTTATACTGTATGGGGGCAGCCACAAGGAGACCTTATACTGTGTGGGGGCACCCACAAGGAGACGTTATACTGTATGGGGGCCACAAGGAGACCTTATACTGTATGGGGACGACCACAAGGAGACGTTATACTGTATGGGGGTGACCACAAGGAGACGTTATACTGTATGGGGGCAGCCACAAGGAGACGTTATACTGTATGGGGGCAGCCACAAGGAGACGTTATACTGTATGGGGGCAGCCGCAAGGAGACGTCATACTGTATGGGGGTGGCCACAAGGAGACGTTATACTGTATGGGGAAGCCACAAGGAGACGTTATACTGTATGCGGGCGACCACAAGGAGACGTTATACTGTATGGGGGCAGCCACAGGGAGACCTTATACTGTATGGGGGCAGCCACAAGGGGCTGTGTATGGTAGTGGAGGGATGCCTCTTACGATCCATGTAACTGGGGTAAGATCCTATTAGGGTAATTAGTGCAGGAAGTCTACTTTGGGAGATTTTAAAGAAGAGGACAGGGCTCCACATGGGCTAGAAGTGACAATGGGTGTGCGGGGGTCATTCTGTGGAGCTGTCACTCTCCACCCCCAAGTACATGAGGAAGCTGACTTCAAATATGAAGTTCTCCTGCCCCTATAAATCCCCCCCATGGAAGGTTGGATTACCTGAAAGAGTAGTGGAATAGCCAGGGGTTATGTTAGCAGTCAGTAGTGGGCTGTCAGGGGGCGACGCCTCTGAAAACCCCATCAATGTAAACCATCAGTCTACCGGAGCCCAGTGCACACGATATACACGTCATGTATGTACAAAGTGACCTCTCTATTTATATCCGTGTCACATCACAGATGACAACCTGTGACACTGGAGTGAAGACGTGTTGGTGACATATTAAAGGAGTCTTTCACCACAAATGTCCATTATATAACATTAACACCATTTTGTCCATAACAGTCCCCATATTAAAATGTTTCTTACCATATTTTGGTCCGTTGCAGAGTTGGGCTAAAAAACACTTTTATTCAATATGCAAATGAGGGTCTGAAGGTGCCCAAGGGCTGCGTTCCAACGACCGGAGTCAAGGCCCCTCGCTGATTTTCATATCCAACCACTCCCCTTTCACCCCTTTGGCCCGCCCTTTGTTTGGCTGATCACCTCCTTCCTCCTTCTGAAATCCTTCGCCTGCACCGATGAACGGGATGTCCGCTCCTGCGCACTGTAGGACCCATTATGGGCAGAGGCATCAGAGTTTCGAGTGCGCATGTGCCAGCCCGTATGTCACGTTCCAGCCGGCTCCACATCAGAGGGCTGTCATTGGCGCAGGAGTGGGATTTCAGAATGGAGGTGATCAGCCAAACAAAGGGGTGAAAGAGGAGTGGTTGGATATGAAAATCAGCGAGGGGCCTGGGCACAGGCAGTTGGAACTCCGCCCCTGGGCTCCTTCAGACCCTTATTTGCATATCGAATAAAAGTGTTTTTTAGCCCAACTTTGCAACAGACCGAAATATGGTAAGAAGCATTTTAATATGGGGACTGTTATGGACAAAATGGTGTTAATGTTATGTAATGGACATTTGTGGTAAAAGACTCCCTTGGTAATGTTCCAGTAGATGGCAGCAAGATCACTTACTGCTTTATATGTTAGCTGCCCCATGGGTCAGAGAAAAGTCTATTTGTTAGGTCCCACCGAGTTGTAGGCATGTCACTCAAACTACTGCACTGACGAGGGGCAGGGCCTAGCGGGACGGGAGCGGAGCCAAGTGACGCAGAGCGAGGGGGAG
Source organism: Bufotes viridis (assembly GCA_033119425.1). Classification (NCBI taxonomy): domain Eukaryota; kingdom Metazoa; phylum Chordata; class Amphibia; order Anura; family Bufonidae; genus Bufotes; species Bufotes viridis. The sequence continues at coordinate 149,366,118 of CM065589.1, read as the reverse complement.
GCGGAGCTAAGCGAGGCAGAGCAGGACGGAGGCGGATCCAAGCGAGGGGGAGGCGGAGCCAAGCGAGGCAGAGCAGGGCGAGGGGGAGGCGGAGCTGGGGGAGGCAGAGCCGAGCAAGGAGGAGGCGGAGCCGAGCGAAGCAGAGCAAGACGAGAGGCAACAGGTGGAGCAGAGCAAGATGAGAGGCGGCGGTGAAGCACCAGACTTGTGCGGCAGTTTATGACAGGTTTATTTATGACAAGTCTGGTGCTCGCCCCCCTTCCTTTAGTGCACTTGCGGCCATGTCCAGCCCTCCGCGCATTACAGCAGTAATGCAGGAGGCATATTGCCCAACCCTATCTCATCCCTGCTACTTGCCCGAAGCAGGGCTAAGCTTCTGAACAAACTGCATGCCTGGCGCCCAGAACTGCATGTCCTGGGCGTTGGGCGATACGATTTCCACACCCCTGCTGCTACAGGTTGCCGGAAAGGTTTACTGCGAGTAAACCTTTCCGAGATATATGCTTTCACATGCGGACGTCAGGGAGCCGCTATCTAATAGCGGGAGACTCCCTGAACGTCCGGGAGACTTGAGATCCCTGCTATATGGTCCGTGGTAGCGGAATCCATAACGGGATTCTTAGATAACCCGAACCTGTACGCCGAACTGGAAAACACAAATTCGCTCAAAGCTATTTACCCTGTTTCATGCCCAATCCGTCTTGATCAGTTTTGTGTCCGGCATAGGAACAAAACAGAACAAAACGCATTCTGGTGCACTCCGTTCAGTTTTGTCCCCATTGACAATGAATGAAATATTCATATTTTTTGAATATGAAGCGAGGTGCAATCGTAACCAGTGTGTTGCCCAAGGATTGCTGATTCAAAGTTTGAGTGGGGGAAATATCCAGAATTTTGCATTTAGAGACATTCACTCGGAAGCCCAAGAAATTCCCAAAGTTAGTTAGAATTTCAAAGATCCCCAGGAGTTCCTCTCTGGGATCAGACAAGAAGATTAGCAGATCATCTGCAAATAATGCGTGCTTTACTGACACATCTCCCACCGAGATCCCTTTGAGAGATTGTGATTTTAGCAGCAGTAATGACAGGGGTTCAAGTGCTATGTTGAATAGTAATGGCGAAAGGAGGCAACCCTGCCTAGTCACTTTCTGTAGCTCAAAGGATTGAGATAGGAAACCCGGTATAGAAATGCGTGCTAGGGGCGAACTGTAGAGAGCAGAGATGTATGTTCTAAAACATCCACCAAAGCCCATTGTGTCTAGGACTGCATTCAGAGACGTCCAGCTCACATTGTCAAAAGCTTTTTCAGCATGTATGGCCAATAGAGCTGTACGTGGATGAAGGTGGGGATTTTTCTTGATACTATCCAGTACAGCTAGGACTTTCCTTATGTTACACACTGCTGATCTATGTTTTATGAACCCTGCCTGATGTATAGAAATAAGTTTAGGGAGATAAAGCGACAACCTATCTGCCAGTATTTTAGACAAATACTTCAGGTCATTATAAATTAGTAATATCGGCCTATATGACGATGGGAGTGAAGGGTCCTTCCCCAGCTTAGGTAGCACTTTGATATAAGCAGTGCTCATATCAGCAGGGATCGGCTGCCCTTGCAGGATTTAGTTATACACTTTGGTGAGAGTAGGGGAGATGTTGGTCGCCAGGCTCTTATAAAATTCGTTAGTGAAGCCGTCAGGCCCCCGGGCCTTACCGTTACTAGACTGACGAATAGCTTTCAATGTTTCTTCCATAGAGATAGACTGGTTTAGGGCAGCTAAATCTTCGGGGGATATTTTAGGTAAGGGTAAAGAATCAAGCCAACCTTTACTGCCAGTTCTTTCCTCATCCTCTTCCGTGTATAGTGCACTATAGAAATTTCGTAATATTTCTACTATCTCAGTTGGGCGGGTGCATAGTGTCCCCTGTGAGTTTTTGAGCTTAGGAATTAAAGCTGGGTTCCTACGTCCCCTTGCCATGGCTGCTAGCACTTTCCCCGATTTGTTCCCAAACTTGTAAAACTGGGCTTTCCGTTTATACCCATAGTACTCCTCCTTTTGTTTGCACCAATTGTCATAATCAGCTTTTGCAGATATCCAAGTTTTCTTTTTAGAATCCATTGGGTCTAGTTTATATGCTGTATATTACTCCCTTACAGCAGAAGTTAATGTCTGGATCTGGGAATTTATTTTACGCTTCATGTTTCCAGTATATGCCAAGATTTTGCCCCTTAATACTGCTTTGCCAGCCCTCCATATTAGTTGAGTATCTCCATCCCCGGAATTATTATCTAAGTAGTCAATCCACCAATAATTGAGGAGTTCTACAAAAGTCTCGTTTTGTGACAGATCTGAAGGGAATCTCCATAAGAAGTCAGATCCCTTTAGGGTGGTGTTAACGATTTCCAACAATACTGGTGCATGGTCTGATATGACTAGATCCTGAATTTCTACTGATGTAGTTTTCTGTAGTACCTTGTCTGAGACTAAAAAGAAGTCGAGACAGGACCATAAGCCATGTACCGCAGAAAAGTGGGTATATTCCTTCCCCAAAGGGTGGTAGTGGCGCCACGCATCTAGCAAACCTAGATTTTGAATCATTTTCCCCAAATTCTGATCCCTGTTTCTAATGGCGGGCTCTACCGAGCTATTTGTTTTTTGGTCTTCTGCGTGTGTCATGACCACATTGAAATCTCCCGCCACTATCTGGCAGGGGTGGGAATTCTGGAGTAGCAGGTCTCTCAGTGCCCCAAAGAATTTGCCGTTGGTTCCATTAGGACCATATACATTCGTAATCTGGAAGGATTCTGAGGAAGAACTAAGCGTCATATGAACCCATTTCCCCTCTTTGTCCTCCAAGCATGTCTTTACTGTGTGTGTCAGATTTTTATGAAGCAATATTAAAACTCCTCTCTTATTACCTCTAGAGGGGGAACCGAATACTCTGCCCACCCACAGTTTCTTCATGTGGTCAAAGTCTTCCCTCGCTAAGTGGGATTCTTGGAGTAGGGCAATATCAGTTTTTAAACGCTTTAGGTGTCTCAATACCATTAACCTTTTCTGAGGAGACTTTAGACCCTTCACATTCCATGTTACTATTTTCGTCATCGTACTACAAAAGTGCTGAGTACATATAGCTGAGTACATATGTTTTTAGAGTCAGAGGCCACCCAACTGACAGACCATAATAATCCCCCATAACAAAATAACAGTAATACCCAACAATGTAACAGGTAAAATAAATCGAACATATAAACGACATACATTATTGAATTATTTCGTACTTCTCTTCTTCCCAGCATGGTATTTCCCTTTTCCCTCGGACGCTCTCTGCATGAGCTTCCCTCCAAATTAACTCCTCAAAATAACAGTCTCTCCCATTTGAAATTCCCATAGGCTGGCAGCGAATCCCCTTATTTCGGTTAGGGAGTTTGGTTTGAATTAAATGGCAAGAAGTTTTTCCATATGTGTTTTATAGTGGTAGTAAAATAAAATCAAAATGGCAAGCGACCCAAAAACTAAAGTTAGCAAAATAAGGCGTGGTGAATAGAAGGAGTTAAAACATAACTTTTACTCAAAGATACTTTAGAATACAATCCCTTTGATAAGACACAAATGTAAAGGCATAAATGCCAGACATGCAAAGAAAAATATTAATGCTCAGGACAATGAAAATGTACCTTTTAAGTTCAATACAAGTGCACGGCGGCACCATATAAGAGATAAGCGTTTGTCCTACCTTACCGATGTTGGTATTGGTGGTGGATGAATAGGACCGGACGGGGTGCGCAAAAAGAGGGGGCAGGAGAAGGGGACAGAGGGTACAACAGTAAAGTATGAAGCCCTAGACGTCCCTATGATAAAAGGACTGCACTTACCCCTATTGTCCTAACCACGGAGTAACCGCCCTGAAAAGAACGACCCCGTCCGGAACCTTTCCCTCAACAGTTATGGACCCTGTAGAACCCTAGTGCAGCTAGACCCTACATGCATGTTTCATCAAGTAGAATCATCAGGGGAATCTTGTACACAGGGAAAAAAATGGTATAAACAATGTGATTAAATTCAGTCAAAGGTCACAGAAAAGAAGTGGCCAATGGTAGAAAGGCCAGGGTCAAAATGAAAAAGGAGCCCATAGATGCGTACAACCTTTAAACAGGACCGAGTCCAGTGTGTGGTGAACTACTGGACCGTCCTACCAGCCGATGGGCCGCTAGTACTGTGGCAAATGATGTCCTGCCCAGATCTGCACTAAAATTAGACCTTTATACCCACGTGTATAATGACGCTGGGCATTTGCAGACGCACAGACGTCATCCAGAGGCGCCCGATTAGCGCATGCTCACTGCAGAGCAGTGCGGTAAGGAAAGCCAATCACAGGCATTTAACTGGCGCTTAGATACATAAAGTCAATTAGGCATGCCGGTCTTAAAGATATAACAGAACGGCAAACAGTTAACTAAAAAGATGATACAAGTATATTTAGCAAAAGTATTATAGATATTATAAATTAGGAGTGAGGCAATAGCTTTCAAAGAAAACAAGCAAAGTTGAGTTGCTTATTTAAACCGGATGAATGCACTGTGCGGAGGGTGTGGATCCAGCGTACATCGAGTTGCAATCTCCCAATCACCTCCACGTACTGGGGGGGGGGGGGGGGGGGAATGGTAGCAATGCCCATAACCCTAATACAGGTGGCATCCCCAGAGTGGATCTCATGTACGTGACGGGATACTGTTGTTTCTTTTTTGCTGGAAATATCACAAAGATGTTCCCCCACACGTCTCCGCAAATCCCTTTTTGTTTTTCCGATGTATTCCATCCGGCATATGCAAGTAATCTTGTAAATGACCCCTTTGGTGCGCCAATTGATGAAGTCCTTTATTGGAAAGGACCTTCCCAAATTGCTGCTATAGAAGGATTTACCAGTCTGAATAGAATCGCACGCTACACAACCACTACATTTAAATGAGCCCATAGGTTTTCATTTTAACCAAGAACAACCAGTTGGTCCAGGTTTGTAGTGGCTGTGTACCAGCAAGTCTTTGAGGCTTTTTCCCCCCTGAAGGTAACCTGTGGGTAGTCAAGAATACTGTCCCTTATGTCCGGATCCATTGATAAAATGGGCCAGTGTTTATTTAGAATTGCTCTTACATTTTGGGAGGCCTCATCATAGGTGGCAATCAACCTCACTTTCTGTGTTGGGTCAGGCTTATTTCTGGGGATTAGAAGTTCAGTCCGTGAAGCTGATAAAGCATTCTGATATGCAGGTTTAAGGACTGAATCGGGATAAAAACTAAAGTTGACAAAACTCAAATAAGTTGACTAGCGTTCCCATTAGTAGAGATATCTAGCCAATATTGATAAGAGCTCATATAACCATAAAAAATAACTGCAAACTGCTGCGGTATATTATACTCCACCCGATTCAGCGAGGTATGAGTCAAGTCTCTGGAACATCTCAGGATCTCTTGCGTTGCTCCTTTGGCGCAAACTTCCGGATCTTGTCACTTCTTCGATAGGGAGCAAGAAACATCCTCCCCGGCTTCGATGTCTGTTAACCTTCTCCGTGCTGTACTCAGGATGTTTATGATTCCTTCCTGCAAGGCCTGCTTTGCCTCCTGCGGGGACTGAAAGGTGAGGCAGGAACCGTCTGTCTTGAAGAGTTTCAGGATGGCTAGGTACAGTAGTGCGAATTTCGCCTGAGAGCGATAAAGTTCTGAGCGTACCCCAGCAAACTCCTTTCTCTTCCTGCTGACCTCTGCAGAGAAATCCTAAAAGATAAGAATTTTGCATCCTTGCACCTCCAGGGGTGCTTTACCCCATTTATACGCCCTCAAAATAGCGTTTTTCTCCGAAAAGTCCAGGTATCTAGCTATAACCTGTCTTGAGCGCTGCTTTAGTGTGGGTGGTTGAGCTGGTCATCCTCTTGTGACGGGCGGTGCACAGTCTGCACCGGGGGGCCGATTCTACGAGCCCTCTCGACTTTGCACGTGCCTGGTAGGTCCAGGGCTGCCGGGATAGCTTGCTCGCAAAGAATCAAAATGTCTTGGCTAGACAATGATTCTGGGACCCTGACGAAACGTAAATTGTTCCGCCGGGATCAGTTCTCGAGGTCGTCCAGTTTGTCACTGATCCTGCGATTTTCAAAGGTGAGGACCTTAATGGTATTGCGCAGTTCCTGGCTTTCCACCTCCATGCTGCCCACTTTTTCCTCCAACTCACTCAACCACCGATGGTGAACTGCAAGTTCCTGATGTAGGCTGGACAAGGAGGCTGCCACAGTGGAGGTAAGTGAGTCTTGCAGGTCTGGTAAGATTCTGGCTGCGACTTTGAGTGCGAGCTGCTTATAATCCACCTTGATTTCCTCCACGCCGTCGTTTGAAATATCCTCCATAGGAAGCCGCACTTCGCTATCACTTTCTGAAGTGTGCGCAGGATCCGCCATCTTGGATGCAGGTGCCTGCTGCTTTGCAGTCTTTTGTTGGGATTTCAATCTTATTCTGCCTCCTGATCGGACAATGAAACGGTCCATAAGAGGTAGGACCTAGTGCGCAGTACTGTAGACCCAGCAGTGAGTTGAAAGCACTGCTGGTTGGGCAGAGAGCCAAAGGTTTGCGGAGCAGAGGGAGCGGAGCTCTAATGGATGCGACCGACCATGCTGGCGCCGGAACCGGAAGTCCCGCTTCATTTATTTTTAAAGGGGTCATCTATCATGGACATCGCTAGGATATGTCCCCATTGTCTTATAGGTGCGATTCCCACCTCTGGGAGCCAGACCTATATCGAGAATAGAGCCCCGCAAGTGAAGGAGGGCGCACTGCGCACGCGCAGCTGCCCTCCATTCATTTTCTATGGGGCCGGCAAAAAAAGCCGAGCACTAGCTTGGCTATTTCCGTCGGCCCCATAGAAATTTATGGGAGCGGCGGTCGCACATGCTCGGTACGCTCCTATTCACTTCTATGGGGAGCCGGCTTGATGGTGGCAGGACTGGAGTCCACCAGCCACCACCTTCAGGGCTCTGTTTTTTATGTAGGTGCGGGGACCCGTACCTATGAGACAATGGGGGCATATCCTAGCGAATGAGACAACCCCTCTGTTAAAAAATAAAATTAAAAACAAAAAACACCAGCTCCAGCTGCCAGATGGAAGTCTGTGGATGAGTTGTTTTTTTTTTTGTTTTTTTAATTGCCGCATTCTTATTTGTCCCATAGAGATCCATTGGTTTTGTTGCCGTACTTAAAAAACACAAGTGCCAGCGTGTTTTGGGCTTTTCATGGTATTTTTGCATATTTTTTTAACAACGTTGCATTTTCCCCCATATTCTGTGTATGGAGACAGCCCTGTACACTGGCCATTCTAAGGTACTGCAACAGATGATCCTATTTAAAGAGGGTTCTCTGGGCTATAGATATTGATGATGTATCCTCAGGATAGGTCATCAATATCAGATCTGTGGGGTTACAGCACCCTTGTGATAAGTCATTTTGGTGTGCCATGGCACCAGACACTATATACAGAGCTAGAGGCAAACAGCTCAGTACATCATGTAGTGGGAGTCCTGGGGTACTGCAGCTCAGCACCCATAGTCAAGGGACCCACACCAATCAGACATTGATGACCTTCCCTCAGGATACATCATCAATATCTATAGCCTGGAGAACCCCTTTAAATAGGGGCAATGGTTACAGTACCTGAGAACAACCACTACCATGTAGAGAGTGGTGGGATTTTGTCTCCATACAGATTACCTCCGGAACCTGCTGCTACTAACAGCTGCTCAGTGGGGGTGTCACCCCCCATTAATCTCATATTTGTGACCTATACTAAATATATATTATCAATACTAAAGTCATGGAAATACCTTTTAAAGGGGTTGTCCAGGATTATTTTTTTTATTTGCCTCCCACTGAGCAGTACCTGTTAAGAAATCTATATTTACCTTCTCCATTTTGGCTCCATATCACGCATGCCATCTTCACTAGATTTCTGGCTCCCACCTACCAACTTCCGCATAGGTGGGGCATGTGAGCGTGACCCAGCAGTGATGTGCCACTTGGCACCACTGAGCCAATCTTTGGCTTCCACGAAGCACGTGACCCCGTTCTAGCGGGGGCGGGAAGAAACATTCCAGAAGTCATGGAGTTGGAACAGTTTTATTTTTTATTTTTATTTATAGGTATTGCCAAAGAGAAAACTCCTTTAATAAAACCTTTATATATGGCTCAACAGATAGAAATATACCCAGATGATAATAGCGGAAGATTGCAGATCGCCCCATCAGCCGGACCCCTCTAGACCCAGCTTTACAGTTTTGGACTGCTAGAAGACAATGTTATATATAAGAAATAATACACCTTACACGTTGCTTCTCACATAAGTTATTTATTAATACCATCTTTTTATTGTAAAGTATCCCACTACAGCAAGTCGATTCATCGACAGAACAGAACACATGGGAAGTATTCCATTTAAAAATAGATTTCCATAGTACAGCAATAAATCTAGTATTTCACCCAAGGATTACAAGGAAACACATCTGGTAACATCATATTCATCTGTAAAGAAATGTAGAAAAAGCTCATGTGCATGCTGGGAACTGCCAATACTTTGTCAAATACTCTTAGAAGCCATAAGTGTAACTACACACAAAATATTGTATTTTGCAGTCACAGCTGTAACATACAGTATCCATTTAGTACAATACAGTCAGATTAACCATATACCATTAATACAAGCGTCAAACCACCAAGGGTAGTCCTTAATAAGCAGTTTTACAGCGGAACATGAAGTATTATAGCAACGTGAACAGAGGAGAAAAACCCTAGGAATTTAAAGATTAGGAAAAAGGGCATTTTTCCCCTGCTCGGACAACGCCACCCTTGTCCAATGGCTGTGTCCAGTATTGCACCCTATCCCCACTCAAGTGAATACAACTGGACAAGAGTGGTGCTGGTGACCCATGACCACACTTCTTCTTTAGAACATTATGCTATATTCTGCCATCATATTCTCAACCGAGGGTCTCCAAGAGAGTTGCTGGTGTGAAATTTTGCTTCCAAAAATTGGTCATGCATCTTAAAGGGGTTTTCTGGTTTCCCATATTGATGAATGATCCTCAAGTTAGGTCATGAATATCAGATAGGCGGGTCCGATTTCCAGCACAGTCGCCCATCAGCTGTTTGAGGAGACCACAGCAGAGAACATTGCAGTGGCCATGCTGGGTAATTATAGATGCTCCGTCCTATTAAAGTGACAAAAGACAAAGTAAACACTAAAGAGACTCCAGCACTTGTATGAATGCTGCTTTCTCTTCAAACAGCTGATCGGCAGGGGTGCCGGGAGTCGGACCCCGCCGATCTGATATTGACGACTTATCCTGAGGATTGGTCATCAATATAGGAAACCGGACAACCCCTTTGAGCATAAACATCTATGGCGGTCATAAGCTTGTGGACATTTGTACAGCATCAGTAAATCCTATGCCGCTGCTTGCTTTGCTGGTAGAACGGCATGGCATCCATGCCTTGTTTGGACCCATATAGGCATACACAGATATCTATCCACCTCTATGGCAAATGGAGACTGAAATCTATTCTTCAGTAGTACTACGAACATCTAAAACTACACATACAACTACAATTTTGCTGGTAAACAGACTTCCATCATTAAGATACTTCATTTGAAGGACATTTCTAGATACGTATACATATTTGGTTTAATATATTGTCTTTTTTGGAGAGGGTATGAGCTGTCACCAGTGGGTTAGTTTGAGTTTCAGAAGGATTAGCCTACCTCCACTACCACCAGTATAAGGTCTTCACACAAGGTTTTCCTTTAGTGCTAAGAATTTGTATGTACACTTTTGGCAAGAAGTGTGTAAGTTTCTACCCCATGAACAAGGCAACACAGTCAAACAACTGCTGTTTAAAAAAAAAAAAAATCTAGAGTGGAATCACGCCATTTAGAAGGTTGACTCAAGAAACCATGAGTATCCTGTGGGTATTGGGAGCTCTGTGCTTGGCTTTCCCATACTGATCAGTCTAGGACCTCAACAAATCTCAAACCTGCGATCTCAATGCCTGCATACGTGGAATAAGCTGACCCATGCACATGACCGTATTTTTCAACCAAGCGCTATCCACCTTTTTTTTTGCGGAGAGCACACTGACCAATTCATTTCTATGAGCCCATGCATACATTTGGTGGATGTCTAGGGATTCACAGATGATAGAACGTGTCCCATTCTGGTCTGTAACACGGGCAAGAATAGTCTATTTGAGAGTGAGAAAAATGTGGAATGCACAACGCACGTTGTTTGTGGACTGAAATACGGACACGGTTGTGTGCAGAAAGCATTAAAGAGATACTCCTGGAGATTTTGCAAAGTCTTGGACAACGCCTTTACTGTCAATGGAAAAAGAGGGGGGTCTAGTTCCCTCCCCCTTCGATTGGAATGGAAGTGCGTATACGTTCTGTCTACGTAACTCTCATAGAAATAAATGGAGCAGTGGACTGACCATTATCATGTCCTAAGGAGCACTTAAGATTGATGAAGTCTGCCCCCCCCTTACTGAAAATCCCCATTTATCACCTTTTCTGTGAAAAGGTGAAAATACTTTTAGTGGGATACATTTTATGGAGATAATGCAATTTCCTGATTTATAGTATAGAAAGTCAAGTGCAGGGTAGCTGTGAAGATTAATATATTACTAGTGAAAACTGCGTTTCCTAAACATTACACCTACAGATCATAAAAAATACTGACAATAGCAATACGCTCAGTTTCACAATTACGCACAAAGACACAATTCGGTGTAGTGCAAAAGCACAGGAGGGTTGTAAAAGAACATCTTAAAGGACTGCAGTCCTCGTCCTAAACTATGCTATAGCAATCAGTGCAAATATTCCCTATAGTGCAGAACCTGTTCTTCCTAATGGCGCTATATTATATCACTCATACAGTTCATGTGATGCCTCCCATGACAGCAGCAAAATCACCAAAGCACTAGGAGAAAAAGAGGATCTAGGCTTTATACAGCCAAGTTTCCATGGACCCCTACTTAAACATGATCACAGACACATATAGCTTGGTACATCATTTTATACTCTTGGACATATATACAGGTAAACTTTAAATCAAAAGAATATTCGTTAAACTTTTATCATGTACATTTAGAACTATAGAACACCAGGAAGTTCCACAGCTTTAAAATATATTTTATATTAACATGTATATACTGACTACATTTGAATGTTTCTACTTTTTCATATTGAAAAAGCAAACGCAAATGATGCAGTGTTGTAACTCTCCATTGCCACTAGAGGGAGCCTGCATACAAAAAGCTCTAAAGAGGGCCATACTGTCCACATGAAATAGGAATTCTCTGAAATCGCAGAATTTAACCTATTTGTTCGATGGTAGCAGAGGAACAAAACGTAACATACACCTTCTGTAAAGGTAGATATACTGCATTGTCAGACAAGCGCATGTAATTGTAAAAATTCAACGTATACAGCAAGACGCCATTTGTAAAAGCATGTGACATGAACGTCCCCTTTACTTGTCCAAATGTTTGTTATAACCAACTCACCAAGTGCTTCCATTTTCTAGCTCACGTGCATGGCCGTCTTGGGCCAGTTTACGGGCTACAGTAGTTTTTGCTCCTATGTTATGGACAAGTGTCCCAACCGCAGGTTCTCTAACCCAAACTCACAGCGTCATCAGGTAACCTGTAGCCTGGTACAGGGGTATATCACCAATATAGACCGGTAGCAGTCTTTTCTTGGGCTAGCCCAGGGATGGGCAAACTGTGGCTCTCCAGCTGTTGTAAAACTACAATTCCCACCATGCCCTGCTGTAGGCAGTCTTTGCATAGTGGGAGTTGTAGTTTTGCAACAGCTGGAGAGCTGCAGTTTGCCCATCCCTGGGCTAGACCATCAATTCAAGGGAGTCATTTTTCAATGCTCAACATCCTGAGCATTGAGCTTTGTTGTATAGATAAGGGTCTTACACAAAGGAGGACTTGTAAGGTCTCCCGACATGTATGTCTTAGCAAATCCTTGTATTCTTCATTAATAAAAATAAACAACTAATTCTGGAGCATCTTCTCTGTGCATTGTGCTATTCCTCAGCTATTCCTCCTGGAATATTGATACTGACAAGGGCGGTGGGGGAAAAAACGGTTGTCAAACATACATTGCCCATTCAGTGCTGACAGTATTAGACTGCCTATTGACAGTGGAAATGGTAACACCTATCTGAATGTGTATTCATACAATTCCAGGAAAAATAAACGAGTAATGACAACGTAAAGAAGCTGGAGTTAGTACCACCAGCTCCCTGTGTTCCCTAGTGTGACCAAACACACAGTTAGGAAGGAATGCTATAAAAGGGAATACAAAAAATGAAGAGTCCATGTATACTAGAGAAATGGGCCATAGAACAGGACACAGGTCCGATATTTCCCTGCGCATACGCTATGTTACTACCTTCCACATGAGCACTACAGGTGCAGGTCTCACATCTAGACTACATATATCTCACACTTTTAAAGTCTTATGTAAGACCCACCTAAAAGAGGTAATAAAAAAATAAAGCAACAGTGGTAATCTAATCTCCCTGAGTTACAGAATGTACATCTATCACCTACAGACAGTGGTGGCAGCCATGTTATGGTACGAATAAGAAGTAATTTCTATGAGAAAGCAAACCTTCTCCAAGGACCAAGGGCAGTGCTGGTCAATAAGTGAGCAAGTCAGCGGAAGGGACTGTCTACAAAATGGCTGCGTTTCCTACAGGAACGTAAATAATGCCGAGAAGATCAGGAATATCTTCAAGCTGTAATACCAGATTCCCAACTATGTATCCCCCAAAATCTGCTGAACAAATTAAAGGGAATCTGTCACCAGGAAAGTCACTGATAAACCTGGCACAAAGCCTTGTAGGGCTAGTGCCACTGAATGTAGCGCCACTGTTCACTTCGTGATTGACAGGCCAGCTTCCTGCAGTCACCTCCTGGCAATGAACGAGAGAGAGGGGCTGGCAGAGGAGGCAGGAGGGCCAGAGGTGCACAGAGTAGTTTAGGTCCACTCTCCACTGCACTTAATTGCTCATTTGCATATGGATTAAAATTACTTTTCAGTTGTTTTTTTACTGATTTAACAGTGATTTTCCTGGTCACACACTCCCATTTACTGGCCTGGTGCCATCTACACATTTCATTCCTATTTATTAGTGGCTGACTTGAACATGCTGGACAATATATTGCAGAAACAGAGAATTTCTTGCGGCACAGTACTGGTTAATACCCCAGCATTATTAAGGGATAGGTAAGCCAATCCATAGATACTTGTTGACTAAAATCAAAGAAAAGTATGTTTTAAAGGGGTTGTCCAGTTTCAAGGCTTTTTGGTTAGACTCTCCACCCCTCCCCCCCCTTCCCCAAAGTTGCTAGACCTGCGAAGGAAAGCATGCTTACCTACACGCTTTTGTCCCGATCGTCCATAACCAGTGTGTTGTTGCACCCAATGACTGGTTGTAGTGGTGACATGTGATTGCAGCGCTGTGACCAGTTATTGGGTGCAGCCGTACACGTGACCCCCATTATGCTGAAGAACAGGACTAGAGCATGGCAGCAGGGGACTGAAGGTGCTGGAGCCCTGCGGTGGGGAGCTGGTAAGGTCCAGCGATGTGGGTAGGGGGTCTGGCTGAAAGGTGCACCAAACAGTTTTTAAAAAGTTGCCCATACACCTTCAATATCGTTTGGCCAATAGTCATCTTGCCCGACTCCCCTATACAAACACAGTTTTGGCCACGTTTGCAAAGGAGAAAGCGGCTGCCAAACACCTCTGGTGGTGGTTTATCTCCCAGAAGAACAAAAAAAACTAATCTTTCGGGAAATGAGTCAGGAGTTCCCCTTACACATTAGATTGTCAGCCAGCCCTGGCAAACATGGCGGGTTTGTCTGACAATAGTCTAATGTGTAGGGTGGTCCAACAAAGGTCTTGTAGTCTGCGAGTAAGGACCTAAACTGCATCTCAATATTTAACATAAGCAGCCAATTCAGTTCTTTTTCATATCTCGCATCGTATCGCTAGCATAAAAAAAAGTGAACCAGTCACGTGAAAATCATACGCAAACATATTACCATTCATGTCCCCATATTAAGGGTACATTGAGTCTATATGGTAAAGCACACGCTGTAACTCAAACGTGAAGATTTCTTTTCTGTTTTTATAGTATTAGATCAACAACAAATCATCATTTCTAGATGCAAGTAGCACACAAGAAAAAAAAAAACTGAGAAACATCAACCAAGAATGAGCCCTAAACATTCAGAGGTCTGCTGGTCTCTGACATCATAAGAACAACTGCAATAATCTTCTATGAAAGCCTAACTATAGCTGGATTATTACAACTAAGGAGTACACTGGAATTTTGTGGTTCCTCATTTACGTACGCGACATTTCCCCTAGTAAAAAGGTCCTTGGATAAAACTGTGCCACTACCAGCATCTGAAAGAAGTAAATGACAAAAAACTAATCCAGACAAAATACCAAATATAGCACAAAAAGGGCCACATATGCAAAAAGTAAGTGATACACATATGGATTGTAAAAGTAAGATACATAAAAAAAATTAAAATAAAAAACGTGCGTGAAGAAAAGCTGTATTCAAGTACACAGTCATATTATAGCATTCTCTATAATGGAAATATTACTTGTATTTGGGGCACATGGGCAGCATCCCACTTAATGGTCAGCGCGCAGCCCAAAGTGCAGGCAGTTTGCTAATGAGTCTTTAACCGGCTGCCATTTGTTAAAAGGGTTTTCCAGGCTTTTCATAGGTCATAATTAACTGATCGGCTGGCGTCCGACTCCCAGCACCCCTGCCGATTAGCTGCATGCAGTGGTATTTGTCCATCCGCTTCTCGGCATATTTGCCGTTCTGCAGCCGGGATCGCCACCGGTCCCCATTATAGTGAATGCGGCTGGGCGGACTTCAGGCAGCACACGGTAGTTACAGATCCGGCAGGCTGTTCCACTGCCGGAACACGTAAAGTCAGTGTGAAACAGGCCTTACTCGAATGGGACTGAGCTGCACATAGGCCAGGCATCAGCAACCTTCGGCTCCCAGCTGTTGTGAAACTACAATTCCCAGCATGCTCCATTCATTTCTATGTAAGTTCTTAGAAAAGCAGAGCAACTATGCATGCTGGGAGTTGTAGTTTCACAACAGCTGGGAGCCAAAGGTTGCCTACCCCTGACCTAGGCCATATAACCAATGAACGAGATGTGACTGGCCTAGGACGAGTCTAGTGAGCGCCGCAGCCTCTTTAAACAGCTGGTTGGTGAGGGTGCCAGGAATCAGACCCCCTCCAATCAGATATTATAATCTCAAAATCCTGGAAAACTCCTTTAATGGAGACACTGTTTTAGGCAAACCATGTAAGATACCACCCTAAAGCCAATACAAAAAAAAAAAAAAGCCATCTTGCCATCGGAATGAACGCAACTAGTTTATTGCTGCTGGTCACACCCTGAGAAAGAGCTAAGCAGCAACAGGTGCGGTGACATTTGGCTGCTAAATATCCAAGCAAGAAGATTTTGGAAACTAAATTTCAATCCACCCCCTACACCCCAAGACAACACATATTAAAAATAACACTACAATATAAACTTGACCAATAAACCCGCTATTCTACAAAGTGTAGTACAACATAAACCACGGCTCTAACAGCACATAGAATTGTCTGTATAGATTTATACCGAAATAATCCACAGAACTATGTACTAGCACAAGCAAAACAAAGTTAAAAAAGGTATAAAAACACAACTGTAATTACTTCCTATTTTAAAAATATTAATCTTGACCACTCTATACATCTAAAAAAAAGCAGACAAATCCATCACAGATTTTATACATATTAATATTCTTAGCAGAGGCGAGATTTTGGGCCAGTTCACACAACAACAAAAATAAATAAATCAGTGCAGAATACACACTTTTCAGCGCAAAAAAGCATTCACTTCAATGCAAACCTGAATTTTCAGCTTGAGGTTTCAGAAGCAGATTTGAAGCAGATCTGCGCAAAAAAAAAAAAAACGCATGGACTTTCATGGAGCTGTTTTTTTCTGTTTCCTATTCATTTCAATGATTCAGCGCTGATTCTGTCCTAAGATGGGGAAGTGTAAAAAAGGAGCAAGTGCTGCTTCCTATTTAAATGAATGGGAGACTGATTTAAAGCTGAAGCTGATTTTGAGGCAGAAAAACGCTCCAAAATCAGCAACAAAAAAAAACTGTGTGAACTGGCCCTTAGGCAGTGAGCTGCTCTGGAGGATATACAAACACTTTTTCCAACTGATATTTTTCTGTCTACTTTCTTCTTACATCTTTGAAAGGAAGAAAAGAAAAAAAATGATCACTGATCATTCAATAATTGGGCTTTCACTTAAAGGGGTTATCCGAGCCTGGAAATGCCCCCCACCCATATGCCCGGGCCCCTCACACCGATTCTACTTCCCTGGCTCCCTGCCATCCGGGTCGGGAGGGCATGCCAATGGCAGACGGAAATGGGGATAAGCCTCCCTAGCATTGCGGGTGACGCTAGGGAGGCTCGTCCACGTCACTGCCTGTCCGACCCCCCCGTTCATCCGTGCAAGGGGAGAAGCAGCGGCAGGGAGCCAGGTAAGTATAATCAGTGTGAGGGGCCCAGGCATATGGATGGGCATTTCCATGGCTCAGAAAACTCCTTTAAGCAACCAATCATGTCTGGCCTGGTGCATCACAGCATTAAAGGGATTCTCAGAGATTTTGATATTGATAGCCTATCCTCAGTATAGGTCATCAATATCTGAGTGATGAGGGTCTATCTGTAATGTTTTACTTTTCCCCCTGGGCTAGGGGGATGATAAAAGGGAAAACAGATACTAAAAAGTCATTGGAGGAGATTTACTCTTCAAAGGCGCCAGTATTCTGGCATAATTTGTGAGAAAAAAGGGGTATTCCAGTTACATCAGGGTATCCCTTATATCACTGATGACGAGAAAGGGGGCCCTCCAAAATGAATGGAGCGACAGGTGGAGCATGCACACTACTGCTCCATTAGTCTCTATGGCACCTGTACTCTGCTATCTCTGGCAGTCCCATACAGTGCGCTTGCTCAATCTGCCTCTCCATTCATTTCAGTGGTCTCTGCAGAGTACAGGACCCCGGTTCTTGGTGGGGATCCCACTGATCAGCCCCGCATCGATCAGTTATTCCCCATCATTGGATAGGGGATAACTTGATGTAGCCAAAATATCCCTTTTAAGCATTTTAAGCGTGGCACAATATATAGTATTTAAACAGGATTAGTAAATCTGCTCCACTGTGCACCAGTTTCTACTTGTGCTACTGACACTACCAGCCAGAACACTTGGCCATTTATTTTTTAATATTTTTTTGTAATATATTGGCATTACCCAAATTAGTTACCACGCATTTAAACTGAGAAGCCACTCAGAAATCAGAATCCTCTGATGTTTAAAGGGAAGCGATTTGGCTAAGGAATTGCAAATCACCTGTATTTTACTAAAAGTATCTACGGAAGTGTAAAGGACACTTTAAGAAGTCGCCAATACATTTTAGCAAAGTCTAAATCTCTAATCATCAAACTATTTGAAACCTCTGATAATCGTGGTATGGAGATGCCAAAAAAAAACCCCTCAAAACTCTAAGATGTTTTTTAAAAACCTGAACGTTGGCAATTTTCTTTTTTTTTTTTGCCTATTGCATTAACATTACATTATTGTTTTTCTACTACAAAGAATTCCTCAATCCAATGACATTAGAGATACACATCAAATACTATAAAGAGTGCTTTATGTGCTAGAGGGAGCTGGTGTGATCTACCCAACGCGAGGACTACTGGTCATTGGCTCTATCCAAACTTTCTATGACCCTCGTAAGGCGGATGTTTAATAGCCTGATCTGATTGTCCAAGTGATCGATCTTGTCTTCCAGGTTGTTGTTGTTATTCCTTCTCCAGTAAACTCCAACCGGCCCGGTCATAAAGTAGATGGCTACAACAAAACAAAGAGGAAGCATGGCGTGTTCCGGTTCTCCTTCATACTTCTGGAGGATATAGACGCAGGAGAGGGCAAAGAGGCACACTCTGACCAGCCAGAAAAAACGTCCAAAGATAACATGTAAAACATAGAAGAAAAATCCCAGGAAAAGAGAGGCAAACCAATAGGCCAGAAGGACAGCCACCACCAGCATCAGGACCCGAGTGGGGTTACTGGCGACTGAAGTCGGACTAAAGTAGTGCGTGAGGTTGGATGCTGGAACGAAAAAAAATAAATATATATTATAAATTAGTTTAAAAGCATGAGAAACAAAAGTCAATAAACAGATTTTTTAAATGAATTGAACAAAATTGATGACTAATATAATAATCTCAATTACCTCGAATGACGACAAGTTACAGAACAACATTTAGTAAAAATGGTTGGAAAAACTGTACTTTGTCCCACAGTCTTTTGCAGAAGTTCTTCAACTTAGGCTAGATTCTGCTCTACCAGCATAGGGACAGAAACCTGGAATTGGGCTGTATCTGGCATATACTGGACAGCGACAGTGCCCGACGGATCCAATTGATTATAATGGAGTCAGTCAGGTATCCAGCATGAATGCAGGAATTTTAAATATTTTTTGCCGAAATCTGCTATTGAAGCTCCTTTTGGAATCTCCAACTCTGATGTGAACCCAGACAGAGGCCTCTTCACAGGAGACATTCCTTTCCTGGGGAAAATTCATAAGCCTAAAGGGCCTTTTACAGGAGGGATAATCATCCAAAAGATTATTTATTTGACTGTAAATCTCTCCTGGGATCAAACAATTTGTTTGTCCTAAAGGCGTTGTCTGATTAAGAATAAAGGGCCCTTTACACAGGCCGAAAACCTCAAAGAATCACTAATAAGCATTCATAGTAACGATAGTGATTATCTGGCGGTGTAAATGTACCGCCGATTACCTGATGAACGATCTGCTTCTGGCAAACGAGTTAGCATTGGGAGAAGATCACTGTATGTAAATGATCGCTCCTCCCCATACTCTGGAGGAGATCGCTGCATGTAAATGCAGCGGCCTCCTCCACCAGCGAACAGCAGATTGTTGGGAAGGAATGCTTCCTTCCCAATAATCTGCTGCTGTGTAAAGGGACCTTTATCCTCTATGCACAAGATATGGAATAAGTGACTGATCAGTGGGGGTCCATTCATTGAGATCATCGCAGATCGTGAGAACGAGGACCTGTGCTCCTGCCAGCTGTTCCATTCAACTCTATGGGACTGCAAGAGATAGCGAGTACAAGTGCTCAGCTTGTACTGCGTAACCAATGCTCCCCATTTAAACTGGGGAGCATGTGGCCCTGCTTTCACAATTCCGGATGGCCCTAGCATTTAATGAGATAAGGTCCGGAAAGGGTAAAAGATGTTAAGTCCGGTCTTTAAAAATGGCGCCTGTCCGTTTTAAACAGAAGACGTCCAAGGATAATGTTAAAGTTAACGCTGATCACAGACATTTAACCGCTCTGATGCCATGGTCAGTTGTGACCACGGCAGCTGAGGAGGCTTTTCCCAGGAGCGCTGCACTCCTGACACCCAAGCTGCTTCCCTGCACTGAGATCAGGAAGCCGTTTGTTGGTGGTGGTAGCATTCAGCCTACTCGAGGCTACCGTGCCTTACATAGTTATATTCTTATCAAGGCCTGCAGGTGGCAGTGCTCCATAAGAATACAGTATATTGAATCTCCAATGGGCTGCATTCTTAAAGGGAATCTGTCACCAGGTTTGAGCCCTGTCAGCTAAACATATGCTGACGTTCAGGGTCTCATTAGCATGCCTAATATGGGCTCATCTAAACAAATGGTAGCGTAATTTTGTCAAAAAACAGGTTTAACTAACCTGTCAATCACACATATAAGGAGCCCAAGGGGAGGTCCAGCGATGCAGGGTGCCCGGCCGCAGACATCGCTGTATGTGGCCAGCGCCGCCTCCTAATGCTCCGTGCCGCCTCTCCCTCCCCCTCCTCCTGCTGTAAGCGCTGGCTCGTACGCACACGGCGCGTGCGCACTTCACTTGAAGAAGCCGATCCAAGAAGTCCGCGCGTGCGCACAGGCATGCACCCGTGCGGACTTCTTGGATCGGCTTCTTCAAGTGAAGTGCGCACGCGCCGTGTGCGTATGAGCCAGCGCTACAGCAGGAGGAGGGGAGGAGAGGCGGCACGGAGCATTAGGAGGCGGCGCTGGCCACATACAGCGATGTCTGCGGCCGGGCACCCTGCATCGCTGGACCTCCCCTTGGGCTCCTTATATGTGTGATTGACAGGTTAGTTAAACCTGTTTTTTGACAAAATTACGCTACCATTTGTTTAGATGAGCCCATATTAGGCATGCTAATGAGACCCTGAACGTCAGCATATGTTTAGCTGACAGGGCTCAAACCTGGTGACAGATTCCCTTTAAAGGGGTTGTCCTAGTTATTTTTTTGTTCTTTGTATGTTTCTATCTAGGCAAGTGTAAGGACTTTACAATTCACTTACTTTATCTCCAGCTGCTGCTTTCTCAAATTTCACTGGGGGTCACATGGCCTGTGATGTCAGCTCCCCTCCCTGCTCTGATGATGTTTTGTGCACAAGCCTGAGAGATCAGATATGAGTCTGTACACGAGACGTCACTGTGCTGGCAATGTCCCCTGCACTGCCGTCTGCTCTCTCCATGGATTCTTCAGAAAAAAACGTTAACCCCTTCAGTAGCACAGACTCAGGGCTGAAGGCTTTAATGAGTAGCTGCAGGCAGTGAGGAGACAAATGCTGGCCACAGGAGCTGACAGAAGAGTTCTGCAGAGCATACAACATACTGCTGAGTCTCCCAGCAGCACTTGTATTCACTCCCTTTGAAGAGCAGGGGGAGGGACAGAGATTGTTGTTATTGCAGGTAAACAAAGGGCCAGAAGAGAACTAGGGAAATGATAAAATAGATTTTTTTTTTCCCACAAACTTGCTTAGATTAGTTATATATTGCTGACCATGAGATTTACAGGGCTATATTTTTTTTCATAACTCGGACAACCCCTTTAAATAAATGCAGTCTATAGAAGAAATGATCTAATGATCTCATGTTAACATATAAAAATTTTAAATCACTCCCCTTTCCACATATTAAAAGAAAAATCTTCGTACAGCACTCAAACTAAGTTTTTACTGAAACGACTTTGGATCTATCAACCGAAGCTCGCTTCGCTCAACTGTAGTCCTGAGCACTGTTTAATATTATCTTCAGCTGAATCTCTGTAGGAATGGAGTTCATGAGGAGACATGAAGTACACAGAAAAGGTGGGGATGTGGCCGATGAGCAGCGGCACTTGTATGCAGTCTATATTACAACAGTCTGTCCTCTCCGTACTTCATGTCTCCTCATGAACTTCAACAGGATTAAGCTGAAGGTCTTATCTGTATTCAGGATCATAATCTCTGACAAGTAGAGCAGAGAGGAGGATGAGGCCGCTCTTTACCGCAGTGTTGTGAAGTAACTTGTCCTGCTGTGTGATTAGGACAGGTTTTGTGTGTACTAACAGGACGGCAGCCATTTTATTTCACCTAATGATTGCTCCCTAGACAAAACAAGCAATTATAACTAATGAAAGCTATTTGGGAACCTATTTATAATAAAGTAATATTTAAGTATTTTCTTTTTCTTAATTCCCGGAGAACCCCTTTAAACAAGTGACAATCAACTTGATATACCATCGACCAGCACTCTTTACCGGCAATTTATCTGCCCATGTAAAAAGAACCCTCAGCTATTAATCAAGTTTGCTAATCCATTTTGCTGTCTAAGCAGCTGGCCAGTGTACTGTCAGTGTAAAGTCTCTCCAGCGCCACTACACTATTTTCAAGAGTATTGGTAACAAAGGGGCTGTGGAAGTGTACAATATATGTTACAGTTCTCATTTGCAGTTGTTGGCCTCAGTGCACATTGCACATTCGTTGCTGGTATACAAATGGGAGATCTCGTCCTCTCAGCATTAGCAGGTGTTTTTTAAATTCAGAGATTTTTCAAATCTGGTTTAAAGGAAAACTCGCTTAGTTGCCCATAGCAACCAATCAGATTCCACTTTTCATTTTTCAGCTCCTCTGGAAAATGAAAGGTGGAACCTGATTGGTTGCTATGGGCAACTAAGCCACTTCTACTTTACACCAGTTTTGATAAATCTCTCCCAAACGTCACATCGAAATATTTGTTACCTCACTAAGCAGCCTTATCTAGAATATGTTATCAGTGCTTGTAAGAAGGCAGGCTGTAAATAACCTACTCACCATCAATCCCAAGTACGTCCAGGAGGTCTGTCCATATTCTCCACAGAGTGTCCACCAACACGTCTACTCCATACACAAACCTCTCAGTCAGTCGTGAAAAGAACTAACAAAAGAACAAGAAGCTTAGATGACTAAACTGTCAGGAAGCAACAGTACTTATTGTGTTCCATGTTAAATATGAAGTGACAGTGTGACTACAAAAATGACAATGATCTTCTGCATGATTAGGGTTCGTGCAGAGAGGCGAATTATGAAGTGAATACTAATGATCAATTTCATTATGGAAGTGGTCAATAGTATGCAGGAGGCACGGGGAGCAGTGAATGTGGAGCTACTAGTGCTGGCTGTACTCACCGCTCCCTGGCACATAGAATGCACTATGACCCGATGCTGTGCGATGTCAGGTCACAGTGCTGCGTGGTGTTGGCAGAAGACCATGGAGCAGTAAATACAGGAACAGCGCACTAGATCTGCAGAGTGGTGGCACACATCAGGGCATAGCAACTGTAAAGGGGGCACATGTGGGCACAGCAACTGTGAAGGGGCAAAACTACTGTGAGGAGGATACAATGTGGGCAAACTACTGTGAAGGGAGGCACAATGTGGGCATAACTACTGTGAAGGGGGCACAATGTGGACACAAAGGAGGAATTATTATGTGGGGACATTAGGGGACTGGGTGTGTATAGTTATGTTTTGGGCAGAGTTAGAGGTGTGGCCTATTGTGAAAAAAATTGACACAGACATATTGTCCCTCTATGTGTTTTTCAGAAGTTGGGAAGCATGCCCTAAAGCCCTGGGACAGCAGACACATGACAAGCCAGGAAGCGGGATTCAAGCATGGGTGTAAGAGAAAAACGTAAATGAGGTAAATTGGGAAGCAAGAATGGGAGCTAGACTGATGAAAATACACTATAGAGGGAAAATCAGTTTATAGCACAACCCCTTTAACCCCTTTCATTTTTCACCTTCCTGACCAGGTCTATTTTTGCAAATCTGACATGGGTTCCTTCATGTGGTACTGACTTTGGAATGCTTTTACCTATCCAAGCCATTCTGAGAGATTTATTCCAAATTTATGAAATGTTTCCCCACAGCCAAGATGGCATCTCCAGGAGCACAGAGTGAGACTACACAAAATGCGGCATGAATAAGAAGGCTGGGTGAGCGGACCTTTTTCCCCCCGATTATATAGTTGCCTCATATTATGCTGTGTTTCCTGGTTTTACAAACACCCTACATGTGGCCCTATTCTTTTGCTTGAAAATAGGACTGGGCTCAAGAGTAAAATAAAAATCATGTGCATTTTGAGGCCCAGTGACGTGATTTACAGCACTTGTGCCGACTACTTTAGAGGCTCTGGGGCGAAATAGTGAATTAAACCCTTGAGAAACCGCCCCATTTTGGAAACTCTGCACCCCAAGGTATTAAGGGGTGGCATGAGCATTTTGACACCAGAGAGATTTTGCAGAAATTCTGTAGTGGACGGTGCAAAATGAAAATTGCAATTTTTCCAGAAATGGAATTCTAGTGCCCAGCTCATACCTAGCAGGAAACATGACATGTTATCTTTATTCTGCGGGTCAGATTACAAAGATACCAATTTCATATACATTTTTTTAAGTTTTCGCCATTTTCTGAGAGCCATATTTTTATTTTTCTGGCAATTCTCTTGTGTGAGACTTGTTTTTTGCAGAATGAGTTGATGTTTTTCATTGGTACCATTTTGGGTACATAAGATTTTTTTTGATCGCTTCACATTTGTTTTTTGCAAGGTGAGGTGACCAAAATATTCTGGCATATATCTGGCATCATGTGATTTTTTTTTAGAAAGCAGATTGTTATTGACGTGGCAATTATATATAATTTATTTTTTCAGTTTTACACAATAGAAGCATTTAAAGAGGACCTTTCACTGGTCCACAGTTTATTAGGCAAAGGTATGTACATGGAGAGCGGCACCCAGGGATGTCCCTGCACTTACTTGTATCCCTGGGTGCAGCTCTGTTCGTCCGCTGTAGCCCCCGGTACCGGCGCTCCTGCTTCTCCAATTTTGCCTGGGGCGGAGACATCTTCTTTTGCCCTGGGCGTCTCCTTCTCCCAGGGCTGGAGCGCTGGCCAATCGCAGCTCTCAGCTCAGAGAAAATCATGCCTTTGTGCCATTTTCGGGGAGTCGTATTTTTTTTTCTGACAATGGTCTAGTGTGAGGGCTTTTTTTGCAGGATGAGGTGATGTTTTCATTGGTACCATTTTGGGGTACATATCACCTATTGATCGCTTTATATGATAGTTTTTGGGAGGTGAGGTGACAAAAAAAAAAAAAAACAGTTCTGGCATAGTTTGGCTTTTTTTTTTTACGGTGTTCACCTGATAGGGTAAATCATGTAATATTTTTATAGTGACGGTTGTCATGTACACGGTGAAACCAAAAATGTCTACTTTTTACAATAGTAAATGGCTTGATGAGAGGAAAAACAAAAAAACAAAAAAAAAAACACCTCTCATCTAATCCAGTGCTGACCTACGCCCCCTGCACTGATCACATGACGGTGACGTCACCCCAGGTCCTTAGTGTTGTCCAAGGTTTCGGGTTCATTGAAGAATCCCCTTATGGATTTCAAATGCGGTTATGGTCCGTGGTAGCGGAATCCATAACGGGATGCTTCGATAACCCGAACTTAAAATACAAGTTCGCTCAACTCTAATATTCACATATAGGTTAACAATAAAGGGTTTTAATGGAAATGCCCCTTTAAAGGGGTTTCCAGTTTCATTAAGACTTTTTTTTTTATCTGCCTAGAGCAGTAATGGCTAACCTCCAGCACTCCAGCTGTGGTGAAACTACGATTCCCAGCATGCTCCATTCATTCTGAAAGCAGACAAGCAAGTGTACATCTTGAAAGCTGCAGTTTTACCACAGCTGGAGTGCCGGAGGTTAGCCATCACAGGTCTAGAGTACTCCAAACACTGCATATTTTTGCCTATCACTGCATTCCGACAGTATGTTTACATGCAGAACTTCCTGTTGTTTTTTTTTCTAGCCAAACCCAGCATGTTTCTCAGGGCTTGCTCCACCTGCCACGCTCTTTGCGCTGCAGTAGTCACGCCACCCTACATATCCCTTCTCCGTATTAACTAGGAGGAGCAAGCCCTGAGAAACATCACAGAGCAAAGCAGGCAGGATTTAGACGGAAAAAGCCCAGCAGGAAGCTGAAGAAAACAGGAAGTTCTGCACGTAAACATTCTGCCAGTAAAAGGGATGCTGAGGAAAAGTGCCGACCTGGTATATGGGGTAAAAAGTTTGGAGTACTGTAGACAGATTTAAAAAAAAGTGGGAAGTTAGACCTCACCAGGAAGCACAGTTAGGCCCCTTGCAGACGAGCGTTCCTCCCGCAGCGAGTCCGCATCGCAGCACCCGGCCTGACCTCCCAGCACTGACGGGATTCGTATAGCATTATATTGATTTATCATGCTATGTAACCCTTAAAGTTCTGGAATGTATTGGATAACACTGGTAGCATTATGCCAGCATTATCCAATACATTCCAGAACTGTAAGGGTTACATAGCATCAATCAATATAATGCTATGGCAGCGATGGGAGTTCAGGCTGGGAGCTGCGATGCGGACTCACTGTGGGAGGAGTGCTCTTCTGCAAGGGGCCTTAGGGTCCATACACAAGACTGTATGGCAGTGGTGCCCGTATTTGTGTCTGCAATACACAGGCACCGGCCATATGAACTCCGTTGACTTGAATGGGTCCGCGATCCGCACAAGATAGGACTCTTCGGAAGCCCACGAACACACTCAGAAGCCCTTCCGTGGGCTGTCAGGCACCGCAAAAGATAGGACATGTCCTATCTTTTGTCATATTTTGAGGATCGCGGATCCATTTAAGTCAATGGGTCTGCACCGCAGCACAGAGTTCACATGGCCGATGCCTGTGCATTGCGGACTGCAAATAGCGGTCTGCAGCACGGGCACGGCGACCATATGGTCGTGTGAATGAGCACATATGTTGTGGTGCGGAGAGAGGTTAAAGGAGCTGTCCAATATAATTGAAAATCTTGGACAAGCCTTCCCCTAAGGCCTCATGCACACGACCATATGTATTTTGCGGAATGGAACAGCTGGCCCCTAATAGAACAGTCCTATCCTTGTAATGCGGACAATCATACGACATGTTCTTTTTTTTGCGGAACGGAAATATGGACATACGGAAACAGAATGCAGGAAGCGGAAACGGTAACTTAATTTTTTTTTTGCGGACCCATTCAAATGAATGGTTCCGTATATGGAAACCGGAACGGACACAGAAAGAAAATACATTTGTGTGCATGAGGCCTAGGTTAGTTAAAAAAAAACAAAAAAAAAAAAACACTGTTCTTTGTGCCACAGGTCCCCCTGCCCGTGCTTGTTCACAGATAGGAGGACCAGCGTCACAGATAACAGCGCTGAACAAAGCAGGAAATATAATATTTTTTATTTTAGCAGATTGAGGGGCCTTGTCTGAGAGTGGACAAAGTCTTTTAAAGGGGTTGTCTCATCATGTAGCTAGGATATGCCCCCATTGTCTTATAGGTGCGGGTCCCACCACTGGGCCAGCACCTATAATCGAGAACAGAGCCCCTAAAGGTGGTGGCTGGAGGACTCCAGTCTGGCCACCACCAGGCCTGCTCCCCATAGAAGTGAATGGGAGCGTACCGCGCATGCATGGACCCTGCTCCCATTCATTTCTATGGGGCCGACGGAAATAGCCGAGCCAGCGCACGGCTATTTTCTCCGGCCCCATAGAAAAAAAAAAGGAGGGCGGTTGCGCGTGTGCAGTGCGCCCTCC
Source organism: Bufotes viridis (assembly GCA_033119425.1). Classification (NCBI taxonomy): domain Eukaryota; kingdom Metazoa; phylum Chordata; class Amphibia; order Anura; family Bufonidae; genus Bufotes; species Bufotes viridis. Next base: position 149,338,921 of record CM065589.1, on the reverse strand, counting down.
TTCACTTTTGGGGCTCCGTTCTCGAGATAGGTGCGGGTCCCAGCGGTGGGACCTGCACCTACAAGACAATGGGGGCATATCCTAGCGATATGCCCCCATTGCCCATGATGAGACAACCGCTTTAAAGGGAATCTGTCATCAACTTTATGCTGCCCATACTAACGGCAGAAAAAAGTAGAGACAGGCGAGTTGATTTCAGGGATCTGTCATTTATAAGTTACAAGTAAGTAGTTCCCAAGAACCAACATCACAATGACTGCAGACTGGGTCTGAAAAAGAGTCATGGCCACCTGAGAAGAGTCCTGGTTATTCATGAATTCCTGCTGATGACCGACTGTCTTCTACCTAGTTTTCTCCCGTTCACTCTAGGAGAGAACTGTTAATCATCAGGAGGTGGGCAAGAGAGCAGGAGATTATGAATAACCATGACTCTTCTCAGGTAGATTTGACTCTTTTCAAGGCCTGGGCTGCAATGATTATGGTTCTCGGCAACCACTTACTTTTAGCTCATGAGTGACACACCGCTGAAATCAGCATTTCTGTCACTATTTTATGCTGCCCTCAGTAAGATCAGCATAAAGTTGATGACAAGTTCCCTTTAAAGAAGACGTATCACATCCTTACACAATGGCTGGGTCCTTAAGAGGTTAAAGAAGACGTATCACATCCTTACACAATGGCTGGGTCCTTAAGGGGTTAAAGAAGACTTATCACATCCTTACACAATGGCTGCACTGCACACCTTTACAGCAGTCTCTGATTCTGGCACTTTTTAAAAAAAAATTAATTGTACCAATGAGTTGTCAGACAGGCGGCCTCCAACATCCAGAGTCAATGAAACGTCACGGTAGACGCGGACAATTCGCTAACATGGGGCGCTGAGACTAATGGACTGGATGAGGGTGAACAGGGTGAGAAAACATGCCGGCTGTACAGATACGGTGACCACTTAACTTGTGGAAGGAGGTGGTAAGTCTTCTTCAAGCCGTTTCAGTTGGGTGAGAACATGACACAAGACTCTTACAAATAACCCACAATTCACAGGAAATAAGCAGAGAGTAAGCTGGTTTATAGATGCAGAATAAGTAGACTTCTGCTTCATTATGGTAAACCACCCTTAAAAACTGGAACTCCAAATGTAAATCAGATCTGAAGAAACCACAATTAGTCCCATTTCCTACTAACCAGTATAATTTTTAAAGAAGACCTGCAACCTCTCTTGACAGGTCTGTTTTATTAACCACTTGCATTCCCTGTGTAATAATGATGAAGCATCTATTCTTATGACTGTGTTGTGCCAATCCTTTATTATTCCTGCTAGACGATATGAATGAATTGGCAGCAGCTTGCAGTGAAGGTCCAGGTGAGTGTTACCAGTTGGGGGGTGTCCCTGTACAGTCTGACACCAGCAGCACTGATAGGATAGTGTCAGACTATGCTGGGACACCCCCCCAACCAGTAACACCCAGCTGGACCTTTACTGCAGACTTTTGCCAATTAATTCATACACTTCTAGCAGGAATAATAAAGGAAAGGCACAACAGAGTCACAAGAATAGATGCTCCAGAATTATTATGCCTCCCGGACGTGTGCTGTACGTGTTCTCCGCGGACAGCACACGTCCCCATTCATTTGAATGTGTGTATTCACACATCAGTGTTTTAGCACGGTCCGTGGGTCTGTGTTTTCAGCACGGATGCATGTCCTATTTTGTCCGTGTTCCCGGATCCCTCACGCCCATCATAGTCAACGATTTCGTGAAAACCACGGATGCCATCCGTGTTTTAAGGGATCATTAAAAAGAGATTGTTTGAAAATTATTTTCCAGCTGCTCAGTGTCAGTGAAAAACGGATGGTACATGGACAGCAAAAAACGGACCCAACACGGATCTGTCACGGGAGGAAACACGGATTGAACACAGTCCGTGTTACCACTTATCCAAAACTGGACGTGTGCATGAGGCATTACATGGGGGAATCAAAGTAGTGACAAACACAGGGGAGGTGACAGGTTCTCGTCAAAGATGTTAAACAGTAACTAGTTTTAAAATTTTAACACATCCGGTTAAAATTAGGTCTGATCTTGGGGATGCTGTTGCTTGGAGAGGTGGAGACATCTGTTTATACATAATGATACCCACAAAATGGGAGAAAACGTTCACACCACTTTGGTCACGATCATTGCCAAAATTCAATAAAACATGCATGCAGTCTCCATAGACAACTATCAGGCTGCATTCACACAGCCTTGTTTACTACAGGCACCAATTCTGTCCGCACCGCGGGCTAATGACCAGAACTTACAGCGCATAGAGCCTTATGAAACCGGTAATCCGGGTAGTTTTGCTCCTCGCTCGGCAAGTAGGCACAGCTTAGCAGAAAGAGGGTCCTTCTTAAAGGGGCACTCCATTATGAAAATTTTTTATAATGCAGGGGTGCACAACCTGTGGTCGGGGTGGGGGGGGGTGTTACCAAACGTGAATCGCAATACTATTTTGTGCGGCCCCCAACGATCTAGTAACAGGCATGTATGTCTACATATTGTGGCTGCTCACATGTCTCATGTATTCTCCCACTAGATGGGAGTCCTGGTAGTGTAACCAAACATTTATGGAATATACTGCACATTCTATGCCATAAATACAGTATTTCAGTTGGTAATACCAGTTTATGTTTTATTTTCTGGATTGGTTCAGTCTGACAATGTTGCCCCCAACAAAAAAAAGGTTGTGATGAGTGCACTGTTCACACTCGCATTTTGGCTTTCCGTTTGTGAGATCCGTTCAGGGCTCTTACAAGCGGTCCAAAACAGAGCAGTTTTGCCCTGATGCATTCTGAATGGATGCTCAGAATGCATCAGTTTGCCTCCGTTCAGTCACCATTCCGCTCTGAAGGCAGACACCAAAACGCTGCCTGACACAATCGAAAACGGATCCGTCATGGCTATAGAAGACATAATACAACCGGATCCGTTCATGACGGATGCATGCGGTTGTATTTTTGCAGATCTATGATGGATCCGCAAAACACGCTAGTGTGAAAGTAGCCTTAGGGTACTTTCACACTAGCGTTAGTGTGATCCGGCAGGCAGTTCCGTTGTCGGAGCTGCCTGCCGGATCCGCCGTTCAGTGTGACAACTGACAGCATTTGTAGATGGATCCTGGTGCGGATCTGCACTCTTTTTCACAGTTTTCCCGGTCTGGGCATGCGCAGACCGGAAGGACGGTTCAGTCCTCCAGTTGTTTCTCAATGCCGGATCCGGCACTAATGCAAGTCAAAGGGAATTAATGCCAGATCCGGCATTCTGGCGACTGATCAGGCATTTTGGACGGACATAATACCGCAGCATGCTGCGGTATTATGTCCGCCGAAAACGCCTGACAGTGATTGAACGGAAGGCATACTGATGCAAACTGAACGGATTTCTATCCATTCAGATTGCATGGGGATATGCCTGATCAGTTCTTTTCCGGCATAGAGCCCTTTTGACGGAACTCTATGCCGGAAAAGAATAACGCAAGTGTGAAAGTACCCTTAGACAAGCGAGTGTCAGGCTCCAGACACAGCTCCGGTCCTGACCTTCCAGCACTGCTGGGGTCACATAGCATTATATTGTGAATATTGGAGTAGTGGCACTAGTATTCGTTTGTTGTGGTTGGGTGCTCTAGTTGTAGGGTCCTGCCCCCGTAGATATGTACATACAATAAACGTAGGCACTCCAAAGAATTTGGTGAAAAATCGTGATGATTTTAATTTTAATTTTTTGATATGCGGAAGTTTATAATAGTGCATCTGTGTGACGTTTCGGTCAATCCTGACCTTTATCAAACACGCTGGTATGAAACATAAGAAATACAGGGATATACATGAATATACAAGTGCCACATATCAAAAATAAAAATCACGATTCTTCACCAAAGTCTTTAAAGTGCCTACATTTATTGTATATACATAGCATTATATTGATTTATGATGCTATGCAACTCTGGAATGTAAGGGTTACATAGCATCATAAATCAATATAATGCTTTGTGACCCCAGCAGTGCTGGGAGGACGGGCCGTGTGTCTCGTTGCAAGTCTGCAGTGAGACACTCGCTCGTCTGAAAGGAGCCTTACTAAAATTTTAGGCAAATTTTAAAAATGTCCAAAATGCTCTAAGAATAACTTTTGTAATGTACTTCATTAATGTACTAGCAGAAGGACCCGGCTTTGCACGGGTATATTTCATCTAATGTTTGTATGTGTCATTAAGGCTAGGGCTACACGACGACATTTGTCGCGCAACAATTTTTATAATGATAGTCTATGGTGTCGCACTGCATCCAAAATGTTTTTTTCTGCGACTGTCGCAGCTGCAGCACGACACCATAGACTATCATTATAAAAAAGTTGTTGTGTAGACCTAGCCTAAAATATATCAACAGTATCCACTATAAATCTACTGTACCCTGCCCCTTTAACAGTGACCTCCACAGCGGTCTGCCCCTTAACAGCAACATCCACAGTGCCCTCCCCTTTAACAGTGACCTTCAGAGCGGCCGCCCCTTTATTAGTGACCTCCACAAGGACCCCCTCTCGTTAACAGTGATTTCCACAATAAACCGCCACCTTAACAGTGACCTCTACAGAGCTCTGTTCCCTTAAAATGTGACCTCCACAACACTCTGCCCCCTTAACAGTGACCTCCACAGCACCCCACCCCTTAACACTGACCTCCATAGCGGACCGTCCCCATAACTGTGACCTCCACAGTTCCCTGTCCCCTTAACAGAGACCTCCACAGTGCCTGCCCCTTTAACAGTGACCTCCACAGCATCCCATCCCCTTATAAGTGACCTCCACAGCAGCCCGCCCCTTTAACAGTGACCTTGCCAGAATCTTACCCCCTTAACAGCGACCTCCACAGTACCACATCTCCTAAACAGTGATTCCCACAACACCCCATCTCCTTAACAGTGGCCTCTACAGCAATCTGCCCCTTAACACTGATCTCCATAGCGGATCGTCCCCTTAACGGTGACCTCCACAGCAGCCTGCCCCTAGAATGGCCAGAGGTCCGGTTTTAGGCAGGACAGTCCGGCTTTCAGACTCCCTGTCCTTCGTCTGGCGCAGGGCCTGGACGGACACAGAGATGTTCTTTTGAACAGCTCACTCTCAGACAGCAGCACTGTGCTGTCTGAGCTTGAGCTGCAAGGAGAAAGTCACCCTCGCACCCCTGCAGCTGACAGAAGTTGATTTTTACTTTCATTTTTTCAATCCCCGTCGGCTGCGGAGTGGGTGGGGGCGTGGCTTAGCGGGACCTGGGGGCGGAGTTTTTAAGTCCATCTTTTTAAAGTGGCCTGAATGCCCACCCTACCTGCGCCTGAACTGTAACCTCCACAGCACTTCGGTCCCTTAACAGCGTCATCCACAGTGTCCTGCCCCTTTAAAGCTGACCTATTTATGTGGAGACTAAGGGCCTGCAAGCTTCAATTGGCTGATAAGGGACATGTGAATGTAGAATGTATGGCAGTTGGGATATGAAGAGAAAGAGCTGCAGACTTCTATTGGTCATGTGATGTGCCATTGCATTTTTGGGGGAATATCTCAGGAACGGTACGTCCCAGAGAGCTGAGACCCGGTCTAAAACCTTCCCGGACACCTGAGGTACCTGTGTGCCAAATTTCGTGACTGTAAATGCGACGGTGCGGATTCCTTTAGCGGACATACATACATACAGTCAGCTTTATATATTAGATTTACAATGTCACAAAAGGAAGCACTGCTTGCATGAGTCCTGACACTCCTTTAGGGTACTTTCACACTTGCGGCAGAGAGATCCGGCAAGCAGTCCCGTCGCCGGAACTGCCTGCTGGAGCTGGCAATCTGCATGCAAACGGAAAACATTTGAAGATGGATCTGGCTACGAATCCGTCTTACAAATGCACTGCAAGGGTATTCCCATCTTAGAGCCCAGAAAGTGCCAGGAGGGTGCACTGCGCATGCGTGGTCACCCTCCATTCATTCCTATGAGAGCACCGAAAATAGCTGAGCACTGACTCGGCTCTTTTCAGCCCCAGTGAAGTAAATGGAGCGGTGGCTGTGCTTGCACGGTGCACTTCCCATTCATTTCAATGGGACTGCCGAAAATAGCTGAGTGTGCCGCTTGGCTATTTTCAGAGCTCCCATAGGCATGAATGGCGGGCGGCCACGCATGCGCAGTGTGTACCCCAGCTCCATTTTAAGTATAGGTGCAGGTCCCAGAGGTGGGACGCGCACCTACCAGACACTGGGGCGCATATCCTAGCTTTGTCCGACATAGTAAAACTCCATCCTCCCTTTTGGGCTACCTGAGTTTTGAGAACAGCCCAGGGCTCCCTTTTGTTTCGATTCTGGGTTTAGTGTCCCTTTAATCCAGCACTGAAGCCCACAGCCAAGGAGCTGAGCAGAAACTCATAAAGCAGAACAGAATGGTACACCATGAGGGTGGCACTCACACTGGTGCATGTGCAGACTAGCAGTTTCTGGCTACCACTACCGCACGTCCCCCCAGTGACAGTGTATGTGCTGTGGTCAGCCCTGTGAAGGTGGGCACGGAGGTGCAATGGGCAGGAGAGTGTGCTCGGTATAAACATGCCCCCCACCACGTCCCACCTTCTGCACGGCTCTCACGTTCTCCTCGCCGAAGGTGCCGCTCATGGTCTGGTAGAAGCCGGTGGCCGCCTTGCGGAAGGAGTTGTTCTGCTTGTCATGGCCCCGGTTCCTGGTGGCCTGGGCGCCCAGCAGCACCAGCAGAAGGGTGAGGAGCCAGGGAAGCTTGGAGCGCAGGAGACCCATGTCCAGCGGAGAGAAGCAGATGGCAGCAGCCGTCTTCACAATGCGAGGTCCTGCCTTCTGTCTCCTCCCAGCACCGGAAGAGCGGCCCCTTCCTCAGCTCGGTCATCATAGAGGAGCGGCTGAAGCCCTCAGCTCGTGGCTGCTCCACATCTCCCCTAGGAGAGCAGTCCACTTCTGTGCCATGTCCTTCACCTGAAGAGATCTGAAGGCCAGACTCCTGGCACCATTCTTACTATAGATTAACAGAGCTTCAAAGGTCCTGCATAGAAGGGATACTCCCATCAGATGAAGTGATGGCCTATATCGCCAGGATATACCGTCACATTATGATCATGGGGGTCAGTAGCGGATCGTGTGTACCATAGGCTCTAGGCCAGGGATCAGCAACCTTCGGCACTCCAGCTGTGGTGAAACTACGACTCCCAGCATGCACACCTCCTTGGCTGTTCTCAGAACTCCCAAAGGAGTGAACGGAGCATGCTGGGAGTCGTAGTTTCACAACAGCTGGAGTGCCGGAGGTTGCTGATCCCTGCTCTAGGCCCTCCACGTTATCTATAGTCAGAGGCAAGTCCAGTTGTGGCAGATATTTTCCATGACAGATTTATCCCTACGTATTAAAGAATATTGAAATCAGCTGTGAAAATCTGCAGCTTTTCCGCAACATTATGACCATGCTGGGTGCTTAAGTGAAAATTGAATCTGAAACTGCTGAAGGAAGAAATAAGGGGTTGTACGAGACCAGGATATGTCAATGTCAGACTGGTGGGGTACCTGCAGGTGACCAGGACCAGGAACCCCTTTTCATTTGGCCAGCAGGGCTTAGAAAATAGACGCCCAAAAGTGCTATGTGCAATAAATAACATTTAAAGTTCATCAGGGAATACATCAAAGTACATTTATACAGAGCAATGTGGCTCAGACCCCACATTAGGCCACATTGGTCTGTATACATTTTTGTTTGGTAAGGAATTAATAAAGAATAATTTGATCATTAATATGCTGTGTATTTAGAATTTGGGTGTGTACAAGTTGCGCTGTGTAGCACGCTGACTTCATAAATATGGCGCACAATGTGAACACCCTACTTTTAGGTTGGATGACTGGTATAAACACATAATTCTCCATAAAGTTTTTAATTTTCTCGCTGTGGAGGATTTCGGCCAGAACGGCAGGCTGTAGCCTCAATGGCTTTTCCATGTGTAGTCCATGAAGATGAACATGCTCATTTCCCGCGTTCATATACACTAGCATTGGATGCAGGATTGTAGGGGATGCTTTGATGATTGAACATGTCAACAAACTCTTATGCAGCTCCAGTCTACCAACTTTTTATTGTTTTCACCAAGAATTTACCTCACATAACGTGTGACAAGGACATAGCCCATTACTCTCATTTACCACAGAAATATACCAGTGGAAGAAGGTAGAATGGAGTGGGTAAAAGGAGATGTGACGTCACAGGGCACATGTTGCCGATGCTCACATGGTACAAGATATATTTATAACAGATTAGTATGTATAGTATATAGAGTAGTGTACTGATATATGAGGTATAATAGATGCAGTGTGTACAGATATATAGTATATACAGCAGTGTACTGATATATGAGGTATAATAGATGCAGTGTGTACAGATATATGGTATATACAGCAGTGTACTGATATATGAGGTATAATAGATGCAGTGTGTACAGATATATAGTATATAGAGTAGTGTTTGTACTGATATATGAGGTATAATAGATGTAGTGTGTACAGATATATAGTATATAGAGTAGTGTACTGATATATGAGGTATAATAGATGCAGTGTGTGCAGATATATAGTATATAGAGTAGTGTTTGTACTGATATATGAGGTATAATAGATGTAGTGTGTACAGATATATGGTATATACAGCAGTGTACTGATATATGAGGTATAATAGATGCAACGTGTACAGATATATAGTATATACAGCAGTGTACTGATATATGAGGTATAATAGATGCAGTGTGTACAGGTATATAGTATATACAGCAGTGTACTGATATATGAGGTATAATAGATGCAGTGTGTACAGATATATAGTATATACAGCAGTGTACTGATATATGAGGTATAATAGATGCAGTGTGTACAGGTATATAGTATATACAGCAGTGTACTGATATATGAGGTATAATAGATGCAGTGTGTACAGATATATAGTATATACAGCAGTGTACTGATATATGAGGTATAATAGATGCAGTGTGTACAGATATATAGTATATACAGCAGTGTACTGATATATGAGGTATAATAGATGCAGTGTGTACAGATATATAGTATATACAGCAGTGTACTGATATATAGAGGTATAATAGATGCAGTGTGTACAGATATATAGTATATACAGCAGTGTACTGATATATGAGGTATAATAGATGCAGTGTGTACAGATATATAGTATATACAGCAGTGTACTGATATATGAGGTATAATAGATGAAGTGTGTACAGATATATGGTATATACAGCAGTGTACTGATATATGAGGTATAATAGATGCAGTGTGTACAGATATATAGTATATACAGCAGTGTACTGATATATGAGGTATAATAGATGTAGTGTGTACAGATATATGGTATATACAGCAGTGTACTGATATATGAGGTATAAGATGCAGTGTGTACAGATATATAGTATATACAGCAGTGTACTGATATATGAGGTATAATAGATGTAGTGTGTACAGATATATAGTATATACAGCAGTGTACTGATATATGAGGTATAATAGATGCAACGTGTACAGATATATAGTATATAGAGTAGTGTACTGATATATGAGGTACGAGGTTTATTCGATGGGGTGTATACAGATATATAGTATATACAGCAGTGTATTGATATGTGAAGTACAAGGTGTAATAGATGCAACGTGTACAGATATATAGTACATAAAGCAGTGTACTGCCATGTGAGGTATGAGATATAATAGATGCAATGTATACAGATATATAGTATATACAGTAGTGTACTGATATGTGACGTACGAGGTATAATAGATGCAACGTGTACAGATATATAGTATATACAGTAGTGTACTGATATGTGAGGTACGAGGTATAATAGATGCAATGTGTACAGATATATACAGTAGTATACTGATATGTGAGGTATAATAGATGCAGTGTGTATAGGTATATAGTATATACAGCAGTGTACTGATATGTGAGATATAATAGATGCAGTGTGTACAGATATATATGGAGTCATTTATCAAATTGGTTTAAATAAGAACTGGCTTAGTTGCCCATAGCAACCAATCAGATTTCACCATTTTTGACTGCTCCTTTGGAATATGAAACGTGGAATCTGATTGGCTGCTATGGGCAACTAAGCCAGTTCTACTTTATACCAGTTTGATAAATGACCCCATATTTATCTGTACACACTGCATCTATTATACCTCATAGATCAGTACACTACTGTATATACTATATATCTGTACACACTGCACCTATTATACCTCGTATATCAGTACACTGGTGTAAATACTATATATCTGTATACACTGCATCTATTATACCTCACATATCAGTACACTGCTGTATATACTATATATCTGTATACATTGCATCTATTATACCTCACATATCAGTACACTGCTGTATATACTATATATCTGTACATACTGCATCTGTTATACCTCATATATCAGTACACTGCAGTATATACTGCATACCTGTACACTGCATTTATTATACCTCATATATCAGTACACTGCAGTATATATTGCATACCTGTACACTGCATTTATTATACCTCATATATCAGTACACTACTGTATATACTATATATCTGTACACACTGCATCTATTATACCTCGTATATCAGTACACTGGTGTAAATACTATATATCTGTACATACTGCATCTATTATACCTCATAGATCAGTACACTGCTGTATATACTATATATCTGTACACACTGCATCTATTATACCTCGTATATCAGTACACTGCTGTATATACTATATATCTGTACACACTGCATCTATTATACCTCGTATATCAGTACACTGCTGTATATACTATATATCTGTACATACTGCATCTATTATACCTCATATATCAGTACACTGCTGTATATACTATATATCTGTACACACTGCATCTATTATACCTCATATATCAGTACACTGCTGTATATACTATATACCTGTACACACTGCATCTACTATATCTCATATATCAGTACACTGCTGTATATACTATATACCTGTACACACTGCATCTATTATACCTCACATATCGGTACTCTGCTGTATATACTATCTATCTGTACACACTGCATCTATTATACCAAATATATCAGTACACTGCTGTATATACTACATACCTGTACACACTGCATCTATTATACCTCATACCTCACATATTGGTACTCTGCTGTATATACCATATATCTGTACACACTGCATCTATTATACCTCATATATCAGTACACATCTATTATACCATATAATACATGCAGTGTGTACAGATATATATCATTAGTTTTAGGGGTATTATTAGGGTCAGGATTAGAGGTTAGTATTAGGGTATATTATTAGGCTTTGGGGTTGAAGTTAGAAGTTGGGGCACATGGAGAGTAAAGGGACCTCCTTTTAGCCACTCTGGTCTCAGCCATACACATCAGAGCAGAGGTGAAAACGAACGGACCTCACGGCGACCCGTACACAGCCGCTCACAGTCAGGAACACAATGAACGCGTCCCGAGTTTCCGGAGTGCAGCGGTTGCTAGGGACCGCTGACGTCATTTCCTCTTCCGGGTGCAGCCTGCTCCATGTGTGCTGCATGCACATAGAGATTCTGTCGTCTTCAGGCTCGTGAGTGAGTGTGTGTGACTTTCACTTGTATTGTGCGTGCAGGGACGAGGCAGTCGCAGTGTGTCCGCTGTGCTGTGTGACTGCAGCCCTATGACTAGTGCCAGAATGCTGCCACACAGCATAGTGAGGAGCAGCATTACTGGGGGAGGGGGGCTGGTATTTCACCCATAAAGGGGTTATTTCAGGATTACCTTATTTTTCTAAATTCCCACCTGCTGTACTGAACCTGTGAAGTTACCTGCTCCACTGCTGTCTTCACTATGCTTCAGTCTCCGCATGTAAACTTCTGTCATGGACGGAGTCCTGTGTTCCTCTGCAGCCAGCGATTGGTGATTGTGTTCCCAAGCGGCATGTCGCTGCTATCACATCCGGCTTGGGTGACATGTCACCGCTGTGGTCAGTCATTGTTTGCAGCGGTGCACAGGAGCCCGTCCATATCGGAAGTTTACAAGTGGGAACCGAAGCATAACGAAGACGTCGGTGGATCCACAAAGTCTGAACCAAGCAGCAGGGAGCACTTAAGCATGCACCTTCAAATGGGCATTCCAGTGCAATGATCTGAAATAAAATTGGGTCTAGGGAGGACATAAATAATGGCGAATACTCACCTTACTGATCCCCAGCTGTTCGTCTGCCGGTCCATTCCTCTTTACTGTTCGCTTCTCGGGCTTGACACTGGAGACAGTTTGGACTGCCCAGTGGTGACCCACCTCAGCCATTAACACTGATGCCTTCAGCTGCCAAGCGCACATGCAACAGGTCAGCCAGTTTCATAGGTATAAATCTGCTGACAGGTGCCCTTTAATTAGCTGAGTGGGTAGTCCAAGCCATCTCTGGTGTGTCGAGGAGAGGAGTGGGCACCTCTCTGTGAGAGCAAATCCTGCTGTGCAATTCTAGGATAAGGTATGGTTCCTGCTGAAGAAGCTTTGACCAATATTTAACCTATACATGTTATCTAGTTTCAGCAGCATGGCCTTCACAGAGCAGATGTGCTGGCAGTAATATTGCCAGCTCTGTGCACGAGAACATGGTACCCTATCAGTCACAGTGATATCAGGGGGCACAGAGAAATTTTTAATGTCCTATTATGATTGCAGAAATACAAAGATGGGTAAACTGAGAAAAAGGCATAACTGGAGAGCAAGACAACAAGTGCAGAGCACAGAAGACAAGTCTGAACCCAAGCAAACTGTGCAGGTTGAGGTAGAAGGTGAGATACTGATACCAGGTAGTATCATGGGAATACTGTATATGGCAGCTAGCTAATTACTTATCAAATGATATATTCTAGGAGCTGAACAACTGAAAGGTGTGGACGAGAGCAACGCTCTGGTGCTACCCTCCAAAAAGTCCAAGCAGAAAAAACTTATCGGGACTGCTGCCACTAAAAAAACACTAAGTCGAAAACAGAAGAAAGCTCTGCAGAAGATCTTAGAACAGAAAGAAAAAAAGACCCAGGTCGGTCTGTTTAAATGGACTTAGCGGAAAAGTTGCACATTTAGGATTTCTGCACCAGTGACCCGTCCATACTGTGGAGTTTTACAACCCTATTAATCTGCTTGTCTGTTCCATTGTTTAGCTGTAAGAGTGCCCAACAGTGTTTTAGGTCTGAGTTTGGATCTTATACATTTTTACTATTCGTACGTATGTACCGTATGTGTGTCTGCCATGACAGGATATCCGCTGATATATGCTACCGGTGATAGTAGGGGAAGGGTATTTGGAGTTGGATTTATGCACCATTGGACTTTTTGAGATTGGGATTTCACAGACTGACGTTGCTTGTACACATAGGAATACATGGCTTAATATATTATATCAAAATGTGCATACATGTGTGTGAATATTGCTTGTGATGAACTGTTGTCGTTCTTTAGTGACCTTAGACCAGGGATGGGCAAACTGCGGCTCTCCAGCTGTTTCAAAACTACAACTCCCAGCATGCAAAGACTGCTTACAGCTATCAGCCTACAGCAGGACATGGTGGGAATTGTAGTTTTACAACATCTGGAAAGCTGCAGTTTGCCCATCCCTGCCTTAGACAATAGGGCCACTGGGGGAGTAGAAAACGTCCGAACACACAGAAGAGGGATGTGACAGCAGTAGCTGCATAGATTACACAACAGTGATTGTGAAAAACCCTTCTGAGCATCCTGTGCAGTGTGTCACGAGATGAGATATCGCATTTCTCTCTGGGTCCCATTTGTAATGGGGTACTTGAATACCAGAGCAGCTTGCAGGGCTTCTCACTTCTCAGTGCATCATAGTCACTTGTCAGCCACGTCATGGCCACTCCATGTGGCTGTACTCTAAGCCCGGCCAAGGAACAGTTATCTGGAAAGAGTGTTACATTCCCTATAATTGCCCCTTGTAAATGGTATTCAGCATATAAAATAATTGTTTGGTGGGACCACATCATCCTGTATAAAAATGGATGTGCTGCACATTTACCAATGTGAGCGTACCCAGACGTTGTCGTAAATTGCATCAAAATTTGCTCTAGCCCGACAAGGGAGCATGGTATAATACAAAAAAGGTTGGTGGCCTAAAATGTGCAGTTTTTCTTCAGAGCTGTGCCATAATTCTGGCATAACCACTAAGCTAACCAATAGTTGGTATGCAGTGTGTATCTCTGCACCAAATTCATCATCTGGCAAGAGCAATATCATGTCTAAGTAGCCTAGGTTAATAAATCTTACCTGTACAGAGGAGATGATTGCTACTTGTAAATGGAGCTCTCCCTTCTGCTCAGTGATCAGGCAATTATCGGGAATGTTCAGTTTGTTCCTAATAATTGCCTGTGCATGTGTAAAATGATCTAGAGTGCTTCAGTTGTGTGAGTTTGCCCACAATTGCTCTTCAAGGCTAGTTTCACACCTGCGGTGTGAATTCTGGCAGGCTGTTACGGGAGAAAATAGTCTGCCGGAATTCACCGGATTCGGCACTGTCGGATGCCGACAGAATGCCCGCCAGCCCCATTTGAGTATGATGGAGTCGGGCGGAAATCTGTCTGTCGTATGCGGACAATGTGGGGATCGGCCGGACAAAGACCGCTGCATGCTGTGATTTGTGTCCTGATGATTCCCTGCATTCTCTGCCGAAACAGCCCGATGGAATTCACACCGGAGGTGAGAAACCACCCTAATCTGGCCATACACGCCAGTTTTTGGTCAGCCAAAAAGCACAGAAGACCTTTTCCCAATCCAAAAAGTGAGATATTTATATATTCTAGTTGGCCATGTTTCCATGCTTTGATTTATGAAATGAATATGATGATAACTAGAGATGAGCGAACTTTAAAAAATAGTTCGGCGTTCGGGTTGTGGTAATCGCCTCATCCCGTTATGGATTCCACTACTGCTGACTATCCCGGCATATGAAATCCATAAGGGGCGGCTTCCACGAACCCGAACTGTTGAAAAGCCGAATGACCTGGGGTGACGTCACCATCATGTGATCAGTGCAGGGGGCGTGGCTCAGCACGGGATCAAATCCGCGGTAGTGGAATCCATAACGGGATGCGGCGATTACCACAACCCGAACGCCGAACTATTTTTTAAAGTTCGCTCATCTCTAATGATAACCTTCACAGACCAACCAAGAATGACAAGTCTTTCACAAAATGTCCAGCCGAAATCTGTATGTGGCGGCTTTTCAGTGAATGCTGTTTGCAAGCAAGGAAGAACTAGACTTCCTACAACTCCTGTCATCACAGCGATACAATAGTGATTAAGGATTTGTTTTCCATCTAACAGAGATCGGGCCTCCTCAGTAAGCTGAGTGAGGTGCAAGCCTCTGAGAAAGAACTGAGCCTGTTGTATACGACCTCCAAACTGGGCACCGGTGATCGGTTGTACTCTGCTAAGCGGTAAGATTTACTCAGAAGCAGTATATCTTAACTTATAACGATGTGTATTTTCCTTTTTTGTAACTTGCTTTTTTAATGTTTTTTTTTCTAGTTTTCCATTTCACTATGTATAGGTAAAAAAAAAGTAATAACCAGAAGTTTTGCAGGTTTCAATCTTGCCATTTAGCTTCATAAAACTGACACTTCCTGATGTGTAGAGATCACTTCACAGCAGTCATCTCCTTATCACAGGCAGGATTACAGCGACAGGTAACACATATATGTAATCCACCATACAGCGACAGGTAACACCTATGTATAGTGGATTCTAACATACAGTAACAGGCAACACCAATGTACACAGGATCCACCATTCACAAAAGGTGATGGGGACTGGTCCACTCCTCAAACCTTCCTGTACAGGTTACAGAGCATGTTTGCCACACTCTGCCATATAACTCAGCCAGTCATCCCCAGGCAACAGTTTCCTATGGTCCATGTAGATGCCATTTAGCGTATCTTTTTACTGCTGCAAACAGAGCTGAGTAGTAGCTCAGGTAAGATGACTGTCCCATAACCAGGTACAATAAATTAATAAAAATCTTCACAAATTAGAAAAAAAGGTATTTCGGTAGTTGGTTTTAATTACTTTAGTAAAAAACTATAGGTGATATATTACCTTTTAAAATGAAGACTAGCCATAGGTAGACTTGTTATGGCAATTTTAGTATCTATTCAGGAAAGTGTCTTTTTGAAGTTAAAGGAATTTTCACATCTTTAAGATATGGCCACAAGTTATTGTGTATCTTATTGGTTGGGGACACACCTTTGAACAGAGTCTAAGGCCTCGTTCACACTTCAGTAGTTTGGTCAGTTATTTCCATCAGTAATTGTGAACCAAAATCAGGAGTGGAGGCTACATAGTGATAAACTATAAGGGAAAGATCTGTACCTGCTCTGTGTTTTGAACCTGGCTTTGGCTCACAATCAGTATTAGGAATTATCTACGAAATACTGACCAAGTCACTGAAGTGTGATCTAGAACTAATTAAAATAGAGGTCAATCTTCAGCTTCTCTGACAGACACTATTACTCCACTTTTCTCTAGGACGGTCGATGACGTGAATAGTCCAGTATTGGGATGCATAAATAGCATCAGTGGAGCCAACAAGAAGCGTAGACGAAAAGCTCCAGCAGAAGATGATGAAGAACAGACAGACAAGGGCATGTCTTCCGATAGTTCTGCCGAGGAAGACGAGAGTGATGCATCTGAGAAGGAGGAAGAAATGGTTAGGGATAATGTCAGCTCTCCTGTGAAGCCTATAGACACAGATGTATCTCGGAGCACCCCAGCAGAATCTAAGCCAGCACCTATAGGCGAGCCATCTAAAGACAAGCCTGCTACTCTGCCCTCACAGCCAGCAATATTTATTCCTGTCGACAGGTCTCCTGAAATTCAGGTTTGTATTTTAACTCGCTGATACTGCTAGTAGGGTAAAAAGCCACGTACGGTGGCAGCAAAGCCGAAAGAGAGACACGCAACCGTTTCCTTCTTGTGTCATCTAGGAGGCTAGGTTAAAACTCCCAATCCTGGCTGAAGAACAGGTCATTATGGAGGCCATTCAAGAAAACCCTGTTGTTGTTTTATGTGGTGAGACTGGCAGTGGGAAAACCACACAAGTGCCACAGTTCCTCTATGAAGCCGGCTATGGAAGGTAAGTAATTATTGTCTGATATGTAAATCGTAAAGTACACATGTAGAATGAGAGCAATTATTTGTACTCCGTTTAAGAAACATTATTCATTTTATTGGTAATTTTATGTATTTACATTCGGATCCTATCCTTCTGATTTAAAGGGAGTCTGTCACCACAATTTCACCTTATGCACTGCTTACATAGCACTATAGCATAAATGTACATGAGTCAAATGGTACCTTTGTTCTGACATTGACCAGCAGCAAAAACGTTAGTTTTATTCATATCCAAATGAGGGCTTGCAAGTGCCCAGGCCGCTCTGCCGCCTTCTCATAACTCCTCCCCAGCCTATTGCTTGGCCCGCTCTGCATCATCTAGTGTACTTGCCGAGATCCTATAATGCATGCGCATTGCATCGAGTGATCCCCGATTCCCACAATGGTCATCACCCTGCGCATGCCCAGGCTCGGCGGTGAACTGCGCACTCACGTGATCTCGGCCAGCACACTGGATGACGCTTGGCTTACAGGGCAGGCCAAGCAAGAGGCTGGGAGGAGATGTCTGAGAAGAAGGCAGAGCTGTCTGGGCACTTGCAGGCCCTCATTTGCATATGAATAAAACTAAAAACTATGTTTTTGCTGATGGTCAATATCAGAACAAAGGACCGTGTACATTTCTGCTACTGCGCTATGTAAGCCGTGTATAAGGTGAAGTTGTGGTTGTGGTGACAGACTCCCTTTAAGATGTTATCTAGTGAAATGCACCAGTAAAGTGACATAATGTTCAACAGGAAATGGTGATATTGATTCACACCATATTTCTGGAAGATGTGCAGTGTTTTAATACTGTTTAGCAAGTACAAAGGTCTGCAAAAAATACGAATGACGTCCTTGTGCATTCCGTATTTTGTGGAACAGCTGGCCCCTAATAGAACAGTCCTATCCTTGTCCGTAATGGGGACAATAATAGGACATGTTCTATCTTTTTGCAGAACAGAGATACGGAAACGGAATGCACACGGAGTAACTTCCGTTTTTTTGCGGACCCATTGAAAGGAATGGTTCTGGATACGGTTCGCAAAAAGAATGGACACAGAAAGAATATATGTTCGTGTGCATGAGCCCTAAATTTAAATAAAATGCTGCTCGGTTTGATGCATCTTTGTGTTGTTTCCTGAGCTTTCCTTTTCCTGAGCTATGTAGGAATCATGTGGCAGTAGCCTCTTAGAAACTTATTTGGACAGCTTATACAACACAAAGCATGGATTGTTCCTACATGGGCTACTGTAAATACTTGTCAGAATTACTAAAAGATTATGAAAGGAAATATGTTTGCCACCCTCGGATCAAGACTTAAAGGGATTGTCTAATCATAGACAATGGGGGCATATCTCTAGGAAATGCCCCCATTGTCTTATAGGTGTGGGTCCCACCGCTGGGACCCGCACCTATATAGAGAACAGAGCCCCGAAAGTGAGGTAGAGCACACTGCACATGCGAGGCCCCCCTCCATTTGTTTTCAATAGGGTCGGTGAAAATAGCCGAGCGCTGGCTCGGCTATTTCTGTCAAGCCCATAGAATTGAATGGCAGCAGTGGCCTGTCATGCGCGGTGCGCTCCCATTCACTTCTATGGGGAACTGGCTTGGTGGTGGCCAGACCGGAGTCCTCTAGCCACCACCTTGTGGGGCTCCGCTCCCGATATGACACCTATAATGGTCTATGATGTCTATTTATTTATTTTTTTAACCCTTTTGCTACCAACGCCGTACATGTACGGCGGTGGAGCGATAGGCAAACATGGCGCCTGCTCGCACGTGCAGCAGGCGAACTAGCCGGCAGGTCTCTGCTGTTAAATACAGCAGAGACTTGCCGTGAATTATCGCGATCGGCAATAATGCCGATCGTGGTAGTTAAAGGCTTTAGATTCTGTGATCATCACCGCTACTAGCGCCCCGCCCAGTGACGTCACGACTTGTATCAATGTATTCAATGAACAGAGTTTAGCCTCGCCCACGCCACTTGATACAAGTTGTGACGTCACTGGGCGGGGAGCTAGCAGTGGTAAACAGTGAGAAGGCCGCGGCGCTCCTGCAGCGCCGCTGCCTTCTCAAACAGCTGATCGGCGAGGGTCCCGGGTGTCAGACCCCCACCGATCAGATGCTGATGATCTATCCTGAGGATAGATCATCAGTTGTAACAAACTGCAGAACCCCTTTAAAGTGCCCAGAGGGGTGGGCTTTAGTTTTGAAAGTGCCCATCCCCTTGCTGTGTACCTCCTTTAAGCTGAAAAGTTTCCTCCCCTCCCCATCATCAGCCTGGTATCCTCCCTCTCTACCCTGATCTCAGGGAGATACCTCGACAAATCGCGCGCAGGCGTCATGTGCTTCCCTCTAGTGGACAGTTGCCTCCAGGACATTCACTACAGAAAGAAACGACATAAAGATATGTCTAACAATCTTGGGCAACTCTGGCCAGTCCTGCTAGTTTAATGGGTGAAAATTTATTGACGGACTCCCTTTAAAGTGACACTAAGTTTTATTTCAAACGAGTAATATGGAATGAGTCAGGGTCTGGTCAGGGGAAGAATGATAGTTTTTCCTGCTATTTTAATCAGTTTTATCTGTGTTCAGTGTTTCATTTTTTTTTTTTGTTTCCAGCAGGAATGCAATCATTTTTTGATGTGTTTTTCATGAGTGTGAAGGAAAACTGTAGAGTAGTAGTCTACAACTCCTAGTAACCATTAGTGAAAAATGGAGCCATACTCATGCTTGGCCACCTCGGCATGTAATTTCAACTTTGACGCATTGCCGCTTCGTTTGGTGAAGCAGGGTGCCATAAGGTTATGTTCACATTTCACAATAAAATCTGCCACGGTTTCTGCAGTAGTTTTTCACTTTGAATGCCGTGGTCCCTCTCTCGGCGACATGGAGCTAAACCATTAGCAGGCTACTGCTGCAGCTTCCATAGATGTCCGCATGGTAACAGAATAGACAAATTAATGTGAAAAATCCGCGGCCACGTGAACCGCACTGCACTGGGAGTCTGTTCCAGTGCAGATTCTGAGCTGAAACCCGTGCCCACAATCCGTTGCGTGGACGTACCCTAACATCCTGGGTTTCCCTATCTTAGATATTTGTGGCATATCCACAGGTAGTGCCATAAATGTCTGATGAGTGGGGGTCTCAGAGTTAATGTCACCTGACTTTCCATTAGGCAAGACAGCTTTTGCATCCAGGCGAAGAATAAATGGAGAGATGGTTGCATATGTGCAGCTCTATTTATTCTAGTCAATTAGAAATCCAGTGTGTCTGCCTCGGGGACCCAGTTCTTCTGTACGTGTAATTAGAAAATCCTTTTATTCTAACGAACCAAATCAGATAATGTAACCAATCAGTATGGCTAATAAAAATAATTTCTGTTTATTATTATTTGCATTTTCACTTTCCAGTAGTGTGTATGAATGGCTCTTCTTATATACATGCCTGCATTGTATTACCTTCTTATGTAAGACTGTGTAGAAGAGTAGAAATTGTAATTGTCTTTTTATTCTGTAGTGAAAACGACATCATTGGCATCACAGAACCACGTCGTGTAGCAGCAGTCACCATGTCACAGAGAGTGGCTCTTGAAATGAACTTACCTCAGAAGTAAGTTGCAGCTACCGTTCATCTATGTAACTACAGTATATTTTATACAACCCACCACGTCTAATGCTATCAGAACTCCCAAGTCCTAAAACAAAGCTAAGTTTAGATGCAAAATATTTGTGTCACTGCTGGGTAACTGGAGAATCGAGCTTTGCAGCCAGTTCTTGCTTCCTGCTCTGCATGCTTTTGGCGGCTGGTCCTTTCATCTCCAGAAGGTCCTGTTTTGACCCTGCTGGGAGGCTATTCTGTGACCAAAGGTCCTGCCGTGGCCACAGGGGAAAGGGGGAGGTGCTGTGACTAGTGGTATATCTTGGTTTTGTGCTGCCCCAGGCGAGACTAAACTCGGGCACCCCCCTAATATAAATTTGACCCACCCCTTCCTGTCAAGGCTGAACCCCTTTCTCTGTAAACCCCACCCCTTCCTCTTTAGGCTCCACCCTTTCCGTCCGGTCATCATGGATCCACGGACCTCTCCTTGGGCACCTTAATTCAGTGATTGACAGGTTAATAAAACAATAATACCTGTTTTTTTTTAGCAGAATAAATAGATTTTATAAGGCCACCTTAGGAATCCTAATATAACCCTGGACATGAGCATATGTTTAGCTCACAGGGGTTATATCATATCATTCATAGACACTCCAACAAATAGTAGGAAATTGGAACAATATACTAGTGACATGCACATTGCATCTGCATGATATTAAAGGGATTCTGTCACCACATAGAACTCTTATGTGGTGACAGAATCCCTTTAATATCATGCAGATGCAATGTCCAGGACCATGTCACTGGTATATTGTTCCAATTTCCTACTATTTGTTGAGTGTCTCTGAATAATGTATAACCCGTCCCCAATACTTATTTAATCGTCCTCCAGGCTCCAGACTGTGACAGTAATTTGAGGGTACTGTGCTCACGTTTTAAATGAATCTCTAGAGTCAGCACACGCTGCGTAGGCGGCCTAGGCCCTGCCGCCCTAGCATTGCTGCCGGACCGTGACTCCACCTCCGTGTGACGTCACAGGACTCACGATGGCAACGCGCGGACACAGGGGATGTCATGTCGGGGTGAAGTAGTCAGGACAGACTCGGAGAAGGAAGTAAGTCATCAAGTCCATCACTATGCGATGCTGCTTGCATAGTGAAGGATTGGATCAGACCGGACAAGGGGGAAAAAATATATAACTATCACTAAGGCAAACAAGGCATTTTGCCACCCCATTAGCAAGTGCCGCCCTAGGCAAATGCCTTGTTTGCCTTGTGATAGACACGCCACTGGCTGTGACTACTGGTGGACGGCAGGAGATCTTGCTTACACTGCTGATGGAAAGTTGAGGCCTATTGCTGTTAATGAAAGGAGCTATTATGCTGTGGAGAGAAAGTTGGGACAACCTTGCTGTGACACCAGAGGGGTACAGAGGATTCATTTTTTTTTTTTTTTTTTGGGGGGGGGGGATAAATTATGTGACTACCAAGTAGTTTTGATGTAAAGGGATCTTTACTCTGACTACTATATGGAATGGGGCAATATCTCCTGTGGCAGGTAAGGTCAGGCGGTGTCAGCCACCCTTTCGGATTAAAAGCCAGATTGGAGCAGTATGTCATTTTCTTCACTGAATATGGAGGACTTACTTTATTTTTTTTCTGGGTCGTCTTGAGAGAATTTGCATCCTGTATATTCCTTAGTGCAGTGCTGCTATCTTTTGACTGTGTCTTTTGAGTGTATAGGAGGATATACAGACAGACCCTCTGTTAGCCACAGTGTGCATATTAGAAGTACTGAGCTCTATGCAAGTTCATTAGGTGGGCACTGACCACTAGTTTAGAACTAGCCTTAAAGGGGTAGATTTCATAATGTAGTCCCTCGCTAACCGTTACTGAAGTGATAATGGCTGTCCTTGTAAACGACCACTGCAGCCATTTGCACGCCACAGACTAGATGACAGTAGGCACATGACCGCTGAAGCAAGGGATTGACTTCAGTGGTCACGTGCCTATGCAGAATGTGAGCAAAGACCAACAGGAGACCATAAGAGCATCTTATAGATCAGCTGGAGATATAACTGATAAGTACTGTTTTATATATATATAATGTTGGGCAACCCCCTTAATTGTTTTACTTTAGACATCCATATGAAAATATTTCTTTTTTTCAGTGTTGTTTCTTATCAAATTCGATATGAAGGAAATGTTTCTCCTGAAACAAAAATAAAGTTCATGACCGATGGTGTTCTGCTAAAAGAAATTCAGAAGGTGAGCATCTTCATTATCCATGATTAAGAGTGAAATGCACCTGGACAACACTTCTTAAGAATTGAATCCAGAGGATTATGAGACTGAAAGATGTAGAGGATGCAAGTAAGGTAGTTTTAGCAAATATCACGCTAAGCTGAATCTTCCATGTGCATTCTTAAAGACATAGGTTAGAGACTTATCAGAAGTGAGAGACAAAGTGGAGGATTTTTTAGTTTTACATTTTTTGTATTGGTTATTTTCTCATTTTTAGCCACTTGTGTACAAACAGGAAAAAAAATAAAGTGGGAGTAGTGGGCAACAGTCAGGGGGATGCCTCTGTTGGCAGACTGGCAGTATAATAAAGATAGGGCGGAATGTCCATGACAGTGGAGGATTTACTCCATAAATCTGACAATCTTTCTGTTAGGAAAGATAATATTCAATAAATGTATGCAGAGGGTTATTAAAACTAGTGCAAATGTAATAGGGAATTTTAAATGGCAACCAATCACTTTCCAGCTCTTATTTTTGATGCTTTTGGAGAATGAACATGATTGTTAAGGGAAAATCTACTTTTGCTTTGGTAAATCATCTAAAGTATATCCTCACAAATATCCATACTGCCAGCTTTGGTGTCAGCCAACACATAACTTTGTAATGAGTAGGGATGTCCCGATACCATTTTTTTAAGACCGAGTACGAGTACCGATACTTTTATTTAAGTACTCGCCGATACCAATTACCGATACATCGTATAAACAGCGGCGCAGTTGCTGATAGCAATGAAAAAAATTAAAGCTGGAATTTGGTAGCTATGGATAACGGCTTTTCTTTTCCTTTGTACAAGTGTTAATAAATTAATAAATGGGAATATAATAGTGTTTTCCAACCAATGTGCCACCAGGGGGATCTGTTATGGGGGATCTGTGGATGACATTGTTATGGGGGATCTGTGGATAACGCTGTAATGGGGGATCTGTGGATGACGCTGTAATGGGGGATCTGTGGATGACGCTGTAATGGGGGATCTGTGCATGACGCTGTAATGGGGGATCTGTGTATGACGCTGTAATGGGGGATCTGTGCATGACTCTGTAATGGGGGATCTGTGCATGACGCTGTAATGGGGGATCTGTGCATGACGCTGTAATGGGGGATCTGTGGATGATGCTGTAATGGGGGATCTGTGGATGACGCTGTAATGGGGGATCTGTGGATGATGCTGTAATGGGGGATCTGTGGATGACGCTGTAATGTGGGATCTGTGGATGACGCTGTAATGTGGGATCTGTGGATGACGCTGTAATGTGGGATCTGTGGATGACGCTGTAATGGGGGATCTGTGCATGACGCTGTAATGGGGGATCTGTGGATGACGCTGTAATGTGGGATCTGTGGATGACGCTGTAATGGGGGATCTGTGGATGACGCTGTAATGGGGGATCTGTGGATGACGCTGTAATGGGGGATCTGTGGATGACGCTGTAATGGGGGATCTGTGGATGACGCTGTCATGGGGGATCTGTGGATGACGCTGTCATGGGGGATCTGTGGATGACGCTGTCATGGGGGATCTGTGGATGACGCTGTCATGGGGGATCTGTGGATGACGCTGTCATGGGGATCTGTGGATGACGCTGTCATGGGGGATCTGTGGATGACGCTGTCATGGGGGATCTGTGGATGACGCTGTCATGGGGGATCTGTGGATGACGCTGTCAAGGGGGATCTGTGGATGACGCTGTCAAGGGGGATCTGTGGATGACACTGTCAATGGGGGATCTGTGGATGACGCTGTCAAGGGGGATCTGTGGATGACGCTGTCAAGGGGGATCTGTGGATGACGCTGTCAAGGGGGATCTGTGGATGACGCTGTCAAGGGGGATCTGTGGATGACGCTGTCAAGGGGATCTGTGGATGACGCTGTCAAGGGGGGATCTGTGGATGACGCTGTCAAGGGGATCTGTGGATGACGCTGTCAAGGGGGATCTGTGGATGACGCTGTCAAGGGGGATCTGTGGATGACGCTGTCAAGGGGGATCTGTGGATGACGCTGTCAAGGGGGATCTGTGGATGACCCATAAGTGCCATCATAGTGTGTGTGGGGGGGCGTTTTAAACTTGCAGGGGCCGGTGTAGCTTGACTCTTTCATTCACCGGCCCCGCAGCTCCTATACACTATTGACGTAAACTTAATCTCTATTAATGTGTCCGGAATTACTAACTATTGATGCGCAGTCTTCCTCATGTTAGGCGCTCAGTCCCTCCATGCTCCTCCTGCCCCGCGCGCCTTCTACATTCATAAAGTGGGCGGAGCGCGCAGGAGGGACGTGAGGTGCTTGGGGGAATCGGGCATCTTGAGCTCTCAGTTACTCCATGCGCCTCATGTCCCGCCTGCCCGCTCCGCCCACTTTTATGAATGAAGAAGGCAGGCGGGGCAGGAGGAGAATGGAGGGACTGAGCGCCTGACCTGAGGGAGACTGCGCATCAATAGTTAGTAATTCCGGCCACATTAATAGAGGTTAGGTTTACTTCAATAGTGTATAGGAGCTGCCGGACCAGAACTTCCGGTATCGGCGGCATTTTCACGAGTACAAGTACTCGTGAAAATGCCGGTATCGATACCGATACTGGTATTGGTATCGGGACATCCCTAGTAATGAGTATACCCTTTTTTTTATTTATTTATTTTTTATTTGAAATAAAACAGGAATTTATAGGAAAACCCTCTTAAAGGAATATTCAGAGAAACTGATCCAATACATTTTTGATAAAAGCTTATACATTTAGGGTGTATCACATGTAATAGGGTTATTTCCTTTCCATTATATGCTGTGTCCACAGGACCCCTTTTTGGAGATAGTTGTGGACCCATCTGTATCATAAATGTATTCAACAGGAATACCTTTTCAAAATTAATTCTCCTGTGTTACTAATTGTTTGATGCTTGGCTTTAAAGGGGTATTCCGCTTTTATGATATTGATGACCTATCATTAGTATCAGAGCGGTGGGGGTACGACTCTCAGCACCTCTGCTGATCAGCTGTTTGAATGGGCCACAACACACCTGCAAGTGCTGCTGCTTCTGCAATGTTTACCTGCACACCATCTACATTGTAGTGGTGATGAAGCGTACTTAGAGTTCCTCTTGCATTCACTTGAATGGGACGAACAGATGTAATTACCCTGCACCACAACCACAGAGTAGACAGCGTGCAGGCAAACAGTGAAGAGGAGGCAGCACTCTCACAAGTGCCACAGTCTCTTCAAGCAGCTAAATCAACAATCTAAAACTGATGACCTCTACCAAGGAAAAATTATCTATTTCAAGAAATCAGAATACCACTTTGTTTTAAATTCCCCAAACTGTTTTTGCTTCTTTATAGGATTTCTTGCTTAAAAGGTACAGAGTCATAATTATTGATGAAGCTCACGAGCGCAGTGTCTACACCGATATTTTAATTGGACTCTTATCTCGCATTGTCCCTCTTCGTACAAAGGTAATTTAAGTATAAAGGTAATTTAAGTATGCAAGTTTTCATTATACTCTACTTGACCCTATAACGTTTTAAAAATTACCTATATATATTAAAGGGGTTCTCCGGGAATTAAGAAAATGAAAATACTTAAATATTACTTTATTATAAATATATTCCCAAATACATTTCTTTCGTTATAATGGCTAATTTTGTTCCGGGAGCAATCATCATGGGAAACAAAATGGCCGCTGTGTCATTAGTTTACACAAAACCTGTCCTGATCACACATGAGAACAAGTTACTTTACAACACTGAGGTAAAGAGCTGCCTCATCCTCCTCTCTACTTGTCAGGGATTATGATCCTGAATACAGATGATAAGAACTTTAGCTGAATCTCTTGGGAATGAGGAGACATGAAGTACAGAAACCGTAAACAAGTGCGGCTGCTCATTAGCCACACCTCACCCTCCTCTCATGTCTCCTTATCATCTCCATTCCCACAGAGATTCACCTGTATTCTGGATCATGATTCCTGAGAGGAGAATGAGGCAGCACTATGGCTCATTGTGGTGAAGTAACTTGTCCTGCTGTGTGATTAGGACAGGTTTTGTGTGTACTGATAGGACGGCAGCCATTTTATTTCTCCTAATGATTGCTCCCGAGACAAAACAAGACATTCTAAGTAGTGAAAGGTATTTGTGAATATAAGGTGCTGTTACATGGCGGCACTGGTTGGCTGCGCCTGTCACAAGAAATCAAACACTTCTGGATTTCTTGTGATGGGCCCAGCGATACCATTAATTTCTATGGGATCACCACTACTCGGCGAACCTGGCCGCGACCAGTGTTGCCTTGTAGCCGTACCCTTATTGTATACTTATATACTAGAATATAGATAAAGTAATATGTATAATATAATCCGTATTGAAATGTGTGTACATTTAACAGAAAGGACTTCCATTAAAGTTGATTATCATGTCGGCTACTTTGCGTATTGAAGACTTCACTGAAAACAAAAAGCTCTTCCCAATTACTCCTCCAGTGATTAAGGTGAGGGAAATCTCATTTGAACTGAACGTGGACTTTTAACTAATTTGATATACATAGATCGTGATATATTCCCATATAGTCAACAGGCGAGTTTTCCGCGCGGGTGCAATGCGTGAGGTGGACGCATTGCACCCACACTGAATCCAGACCCATTCATTTCTATGGGGCTATGCACATGAGCGGTGATTTTCACGCATCACTTCTGCGTTGCGTGAAAATCGCAGCATGCTCTATATTCTGTGTTTTCCACGCAACGTAGGCCCCATAGAAGTGAATGGGGCTGCGGGAAAATCGCAAGCATCTGCAAGCAAGTGCGGATGCGGTGCGATTTTCCCGCATGTTTGCTAAGCGACGGGACCCGATCTTCATTATTTTCCCTTAGAACATGGTTATAAGGGAAAATAATAGCATTCTTAATAAAGAATGCTTTGTATAATGTTGATTAAGGGGTTAAAAATGAAAAAAATTAACTTACCTTAGCCACTTGATCGTGTAGTTGGCGATCTGTCTTCTCTCTTCAAGCTTTAGCTACAGTCTAACCCTAAGTTCACACCTGAGCGTTTTACAGCGCGTTCAAACGCGCTGTAAAACACTCAACACATGAAAACCAATGCTTTCCTATGGCCCTGGTTCTCACTTGAGCGTTTTACAGCGCGTTTGAACGCGCTGTAAAACGCCCAACGCATAAACAAGTACTTGAGCTTTTTTGGGGGCGTTTGTCACCACAGTAGTCAATCACAAGAACGCGCGTTTCCTATTTGCAAAAACGCGCTGAAATACGCGCAACTAAAACGCGCGTTTCCAGAACGCTCAGGTCTGAACCCAGGGTAAAGGACCTGTGATGACGTCACATCACATGGTCCATCCGGACCATGTGATTGGACCATGGGATGTGACGTCATCACAGGTCCTTTAGACTGTAGCTAAAGCTTGAAGAGAGAAGACAGATCGCCAACTACGCGATCAAGTGGCTAAGGTAAGTTAACTTTTTTATTTTTAACCCCTTAATCCACATTCTACAAAGCATTCTTTATTAAGAATGCTATTATTTCCCCTTATAACCATGTTATAAGGGAAAATAATAAAATCTCCAGAATACTCAACCCGAAACCGGACTTCAGTGATGAAGTCCGGCTTTGGGTCTGGGTACCAAACATGGAGATTTTTCCAACGCGCGGGCAAAACGCATTACAAATGTTTGCGCACGTGCGGAAAAATCGCGCATATTCCCGCAACGCACCCGCATTCACACGGGCGTCATGTTTGACGCCCGGATTGAAAGAGGCCTAATGATGCTTTCTTTGGAAGCATAGCCTGCTTCTAACTTTCCCCACCGGAGCCTATTGACTATAATGGGACCTAGTGAGGATCCGGCCTGTTTCCGCCAATAGTGTCGGAATACAGCTGGACAAAAAACTGTGATATTTGTCTGGCAGAATCTTGGCACTAATGCCGGAAACAGGCTGGATCCCTAACTATAATCAATAGGACCTGGCGGTGCTAGGGCAAATTCCCCCTATGCCGAATGCAGTGAACTCCGACAGGCTGTTCCTCTGCTGGAACAGCCTCCCAGATTATTTCAGCGATAGTCTTTAAACTAGCCCTATAATCACTTAATAAATTGGTGGCTGGCCTATATTCACACGACCATTATCCATGCTTATTCATGGAAACGGCATCTTGGCTTATTTCCTTTTGTAAAAGAAAGCAAAATTTTCTTTGTTCATATTTTTCCATTATCTTTGCTGTCTGCCAGAATGCATGTTAATATTCTTTTAATTGTGATCTTATCTTTCTCAGGTGGATGCCAGGCAGTTTCCAGTCACAGTACACTTTAATAAGCGTACTCCACTAGATGACTATGTGGGGGAATGTTTCAGAAAGATCTGCAAGATTCACAGAATGCTCCCGTCAGGTAGTGATTCTTCCTACTTTAAGAGACAATTGCATAGTGGAGTGAGTCTTTTGATGATTTCTTAGTAGGTGCCAAAGATCTTCAAAACAACCTTACTGTTGGATTTATTTATGTCCTATTACTGATTTCTGTTTTATCAAAATAACTAAAGGTGCCCATACACATTAGATGAGAGTGGTGTTCTGACTCTCCTCCAATGACAGATTTTGTGGGACATAGTCCACTCCTTTTATTTTGATGGCCTATCCTCGGTTGTGGGACTTCATGCCGAACAGAGGATAGGCCATCAATATAAAGAGTGGACAGCACTTTTAAGGGAGATCTGGCACTGCCAGTGTTTTAGCAACGGCCTTTCCCCCCTCTCCATTGAGAACAACTATGGGAGGGTCAGGAGGAATAACTATTGTCTGACAGCTAACTAAGATGTATGGCCTTGTAATTTCTGCAGCTTGTCTTATAATATATATCTCATTTATTACTAGGGGGAATCCTGGTGTTCCTCACAGGTCAGGCAGAAGTACATTCACTTTGCAGACGATTGAGAAAAATGTTCCCTTACCGCAGTAAACAAGAACCTAAAGGTGAGTTTGGTTGCTGCGTTGAATAGAACCACTCTTTTTTTTTTTTTTTTTTTTCGTATTTTGTTTCACAAACCACGGTTCAACAAAGTATGGATACCTTACCTTACCTGTGCACTCCACGTTCTCACTGCCAAAAATTGCAGAGCCAGCTCTTGGCTGTTTTGGGAATTCCCATATTGGTGAATGGACGGTGTGTGCGCATGTGTGAACTGTCACTTAAGTTCTGGAGATAGGAGTGAGTTCCAGAAGTGGGATCCCCACCAATCTGACATATCCTAGCAATATGCCTGAGGTGTTGAGATGAATAACCCTTTGACATTCAGAAAATGAACAACACATCTTACCGAGCATTGTGTACCTGTGTAAATAACGGTGCGTCCACATATCACATAACAGTAATCCGTCTGTTTCAGCAGAGGAGAGACTACCGGAGTTAGCGTATCCAGCATAGCCAGGTATTGCCGAGTCAATGACAACAATGGTATCCAGTAAGAAAAGGCATGAAAGCTGTGTGATCCTATTATACAGGGGGTTCTGGCGGTGCGTGGTAGTATCCATCTATGCCGGATGTGGTAATTCTGGTATTCTCTTCATCTCCTGATTAATTCTTCATTTACACAATCGGTGATTTCCATCAGTAATTGTGAGCCAAAACCAGGATTGGCGCCTCCGCAGACATAAGATATAAGGGAAAGATCTGCACCTGTTCTGTGTTTAGAGCCGCACCTGGTTTTGGTTAAAAATCACTGATGGAAATCACTGACCGATCAAGGATGTGTGAATGAGGCATAACTTAGCGGAGATGTGAACGTAGCCCAAGAGAGAGACCACTGTAATTTATAATTTTCTAGTAGTACAGAACTAGACCTTTAAGGGCATCTGTCACCAGCGACCTTCTTAACCTGCAAACAGTTTGAACTCGTATATATTCCCTCTATCCTCTTAGCTGTAAAACAAGTACGTTCTGAAGTCAGACTTTTTACCTTAGTGTTGAGTGATGAATATTTACTTATTCATAAATTAGATAATTTGCATTTAAAAAGAAATTAAGAGACGTCCTTTACATTACTGATATCAAGTTTGATTTGGAATGGACTCCCCCCAAATAAAAAACAAATAAATAAAATTATAATATTTTTTTATAAATGAGTTGTCATGGATTTTTCAGTTGCAGCGGAAAAAGATGAAGCTGTGCAGGAAACGGAAGCACTGAAAGCATTTAAAAAGTCAAAACCGAAGAAGAATATGGTATTTATTTGCATTGGTTATGCAGAAAATGCTATTAACTTGTGTCACTTTATTTCATGGTGGTTAGAAAAAACAAAACACAGTTTTATTTTTGTAGCTTTGCCTCTAAGTCGTAACATTTGTTGTACTTTTATTTAGAACCTGCCTAAAATCAACTTAGACAATTATTCAGCTTTGCCCGTGGATGAAGGAGATGAAGACCGGGAGGCAGGTGTTGATGATGAAGAGGGAGAGGGGTCAGACTTTGACCTGGATTTGGGAGATGCTGGATCCGATGAAGGTCCTTATTAATTTTTTGCTTCATTATTGAGAACCCTGATGCTTTATTATCAAACTTATTCCTGTTATAAAAGTTTGGATTACCGATTTCCTGAGACTCTAAAACTTTGCATACTGTTTTGATAGACCCCAAACCTTTGTCGGTTTTAGTATGAATTCCTGACTTCTGTCGCAGATGGGGCGAGAATTATTTTATTGTTAAGATTTTTTCTATATTTTTAATTTTCATATAACAAACAGACTGTCATTTATTATAATGTTATTGTTCCCAATAGGCAATAAAAATTTTCTTTTCTAGATGAAGAATCAGACTCCTCCCTTCCACTTTTTGTGTTACCATTGTATTCCCTACTAGCTCCTGAAAAGCAGGCCAAGGTAACAGATTTAAGATTCCTTCTACATAGCAGTCTTATTTTCCTATGTGATGACTTATTGTTTTACATATGTTTTCTTGCAGGTCTTTCGCCCTCCACCAAGTGGAACTAGGCTGTGTGTTGTGGCCACCAATGTAGCAGAAACATCTCTTACCATTCCCGGTATAAAATACGTTGTTGACTGTGGGAAAGTAAAGAAAAGATTCTATGATAAAGTCACCGGTGTCTCCTCCTTCCGTGTGGATTGGACTTCCCAAGCTTCAGCTGATCAGAGAGCAGGAAGAGCAGGGCGTACTGAGCCTGGCCACTGCTACAGGTCACACTCCTTCCCTGCAGATCTTATCTTGGGGGGGGTTCTGTTTGTGAATATCACTGTAGATCTTTTTGTAGAAATGCACTGAAATTGATTGTTATCCACTTAATTTTTGTTTCCATCCTTATCCACTTTGTTTCAAACCTTTTAATTTCTGATGACATTTTGTTAACTTGTTACAGTCATTTTATAATGAAGGGACATAAGTGCTCCGCTGGCTACTGTGCCCCTTCAGTTCAGGTCTACATGGAGAGCCAAGGAAGTGTTGTACAGATTGTTTGTCACATTTTGTGGCCCATAGACTGCTTACCCCCGTCTCCAACTGGATCCTGGCAGATCCAATCAAAGCCAAAGGGGCAAAGCTCTTAACTGGATTCTTTTGCTCTTTCGTATTAGCACTTGGTGGGGGCTTGAGCACTCAGAGCCCACCAATCAAAACCTCTGACATATCAGGATGACATGTCAGATGTTTCCTGAAATAAGGTACCCTTTAGGTTCATAACATCCGTATGTGTCAACACGAGATTTTTCCCTGCACGTCTGCCTTAAATGGGTTGTCTGGGCTTTTAATATTGATGACCTATCCTCTGGAAAGGTCATCAATATCAGATCGGCGGGGGTCTGACACCCGGCACCCCTGTCAATCAGCTGTATAAGGAGACGGTGCACTTGCCGTCTTTCTTTCTGTTCGCTGCTGCTTTGCGATAGACCGCAGCGAAGCCCAGATAACCCCTTTTAACTAGGTCTTTTTTCAGATTATATCGCTAGCATGCTCCCAGTATATTCAGTCATATCCTGACCAGCACCTGAATTTGCTGCCGTTTGTTTTAATTTTTTGTAATAAGGCTAAGTTCACATCTCCAGTAACCTGATCCAGCAGAGAACAGCCGACTGCAGTTCGTTGCCGGATACTGACATTCACCATTGGATGCCATATTGGAATCTGTACGATTTCTGTCATGAGTGTCGGGTTTCGGCCAGCCAAAAACAGCCTGCATGCAACGGTTTTTGTCTGGTCAAAACCCAGCACTCATGTCGGAGCGCTGCCGTATCCCATTATAGTCTATGGCAGGGATAAGCAACCTTTAGCACTGCAGCTGTGGTGAAACTACGACTCCCAGCATGCACACTTGCTTAGTTGTGTTAGGAACTCCCATAAAAGTGAATGGAGCATGCTGGGAGTTGTAGTTTCACTACATCTGGAGTGCCGAAGATTGCTGACCACTGGTCCATGGGATCCGGGGGTCAACAGCAGCGTCTGGCAGTGCCGATCCAGTGAACTCCAGCAGGCTGTTCACTTCCAGATCAGGTTACCAGAGATGTGAACTTAGCCTAATATTTTCGAGAATCAAAGGCCAATAATCCTACTGTTCATATAACTCCCAATTTCCACTTAACTCACTCATGTAGGTTGTACTCTTCCGCCGTCTTCAGTGACTTTGAACAGTTTTCCCAACCTGAAATAACAAGACGTCCTGTAGAAGATTTAGTTCTCCAGATGAAAGATTTGAACATTGAAAAGGTGAGAGACAAATAGCTGTACTGTATTATGAAAGTAATTAGATTTTTCCAGGAAAATGGCTGACTACAGATAATACTACATATTAACTTGTGTAGCAGAGAACACTAAAGATTAGCTGTCGTCCAAACGAGCATTTGGCCAAGATTTATCTGAGGTGTATGGTTACACTTAGAATAAATGTCCTCTTTGTTGATGTAAATAACATTCTATGTAAATCTGTAAATTACCTATTGATTTGATTTTAGGTGGTAAATTTCCCTTTTCCCACGCCACCTTCGACTGATACTTTGATAGCAGCAGAGGAGTTATTAATTGCTCTTGGAGCATTGGTGGAGCCCCTCAAAACTGGCAGGTATGACCATAATATTACGGATTCTCAAATTGCAATGCTGATACTGATGAGATACTCAAATTTATAGAGGTTGTCTACCCTTTTCTCCAGAAACAGCACCATTCCGGTCGGCCATGTTTAATATTGCAGCACAGTCCCATTCATTTGAATCTGGTAGTCTGAGGACAATACTAGACCCATTCATACTGATCCCAGACGAACTTATTCAAAGTACTATGGCGGCTACTCGGTGGAACGAACCTTCCACTTCTGGCTCCATCCCTTGTTTTGTTACCAGCATTGGTGGCTGCATAACAGCTGCTCGGTAGAGGTGCCAGGTCTCGGACCCCCACCCATCTCATATTGATGACCTACCCTGATGATGGGTCATCAGTATCAACCCCTTTAATGTCTATGACCATCTGAAAATTAAATGAATCACTGCAAATAACATTAAATATTCATATTCCTACAGACTAACAGTGATGCAGAAAGCCAAGCTTAGTTGTCCAATCACACCCCTAGGAAGGACCATGGCATCCTTTCCAGTTGCACCGCGATATGCTAAAATGCTTGCTCTGGGGAAACAGCACGATTGCTTACAATATGTTATTACTATTGTGGCAGCCATGACTGTTAGAGAGCTGTTTGAGGAGCTCGACAGGTAGGTGACAGATACCGTGACAATCTTCTTCACTGTTGAATCCATATTTAGCACATACATTGTCTCTCTTGATGTAATTACATTATGCCAAGTTCAGTGATTAAATTATTTCAGTAGGTATTATTTTTGTCATTAGCGAAATTAAAGCAGGATCCCGTTGAGATTTAGTCATCATTTTGTATCCACTTCAGTATACTATTGTGTGGGCAAAATGAGTCACCAGCTAAATCTAATGAGTTGTCTTTATGGTTGTGGTACATTTTATGTATTGCTCTTTGGACTGTGCATGTTTAGAAGACTATGCTCTTTCTACCTTCTGTATGTATGTTGTCGGGCACTTTGGGTTTTGAAGAGCCTTTATTGCTAGTACAGCCATTAGCAGGATGCGGCTTGTAATCCAGTATGAACTAATTATGTAACGCATTTAGAGGAATGTTATATCGTTTGTCGCTTTTTGTTTTTAGGCCAGCCCTTAATGATGAAGAAAATGTAGTATTAAAAGGCAAGAAGGGCCGAGTGTTGCAGATGCAGAAGATATGGGCAGGACAGGGCCCTGCCCAGAAACTTGGGGATCTTATGGTTATGCTAGGTATGCACTTAGAGGAGAGTTTGATGTCTAGCAGGATGTTTGTTTCCATATTGTGTTTTGTAGCAGTGTAAATGTGTGGCCATACTTCCCCCCCCAAACTACAAAAAATGATTGTCGAACAGTTACTGAACACTGCGGTCACCACACGAATGTGAAGATGTAGCACACTCAGCTGATGGCGACATTGCCTTTTGTAGGCCATAGCTAAAACATCCACTGCTACCTGTGATAAAGCATTATATGAAAAAAGTATCCTTGTAGAGTAATTTTTGATACGGTGCTAGGCTCACATACTTCTCTCCTTGTATGAGGCTGGATCGGCACAAAAGCGTATTGATCCAGTGCTGGTACCCACAGGCCTTGTCTGAAAACTGTCTTTGTCTACGGCAACCACGTTTTTTATTTCTGTACTCTGGTAAAATGAATGGTGTGCTGTGATTGCTATGGGCAACAAAGAATTTTTTTATTAATTTTTTTTGCATAGACACTTTATAAATCTGCCCTAATCAGTTTCAATTTAAGAAAGGAAGAAATGTACTAGAAGAATAGATATTTTGATTCTGACAAAAAAATAGTCGGATTTTCTATGTGTGAAACTGTATTATCGATTATTAGTAGTAATAGTTCATAGGCATAGTTCAGTTGCAGTATATAATACGTGTTTTGAATGCATTTATTTTGCAGGCGCTGTTGGTGCATGTGAATACTCCGGACTAACGCCAACATTTTGTGAACGTAATGGCCTCAGATTTAAAGCCATGATGGAGATAAGACGTTTAAGAGGACAGTTAACTACAGCAGGTAGGGGGAAGTTCAGACTCCCTAGTCATATGTCATTTGTATAGTCAGCTGAGTGTCCTCTCCCATCCACAGTCAATTCCTTGTGCCCGGACGTCTCGATGTTCTTCAACTCCAAGATGCAACCCCCTTCAGAGAGCCAAGTGAATTATCTGAGGCAGATTGTGATGTCTGGTTTGGGTGATCACATAGCTAGACGGATTCGTCCTGAAGAACTTCTTGATGACGCATGGAGGAATGCATATAAGGTGTGCAAACATTTCCATTGCATTGAAAATCTTATCCAGTGGTTTTGTAAAGTTCTCGTGCTATCGTGCTGGGTTTAAAATTAGGATTATATTATCAGTCAAGTTTAAACCAATAACCCGAACCCCTTTCCCTCAGCTACCGTAACTACCCTGTGGGCCCATTATTCATTAGATGCTCGAGATGTGATAATTCAGTACTAGGTTTCTATTCAAACAAAGCAAGATCCTTGTAAGAAAGAGACAGCTGTGGCTTTCCTTCTATACATAAAGGAGTATTACAGTTACAGAAAGTTATCCCCTATCCACGGAAGGCATAACCAAGGCTATCTCTGGCACTCCTATAGAAATGAATGGAGTTGCTGCGTGCATCAGGGGGCTCCGCGGGAGTACGAGGCCCCAGTTTTCATGAAAATTGAGGGCCCCAGCGGTAGGACCCCCACCGATTTAATAGTTATGCCCTAGTTATCCTTTGGATAGGGGATAACTTTCTCTAACCTTAATATCCCTTTAAGTTTTATTATTGTCATCGATGATGATTGATCGCCTTTGTTCAGTGTCCACAGTATTTTGGGCCAACTCTGTTAAAGCGGCTCTGTCACCAGGATTAGCCCTGTTAAACCAGGCATACTGCCTGGTAGTCATACTGATTAAAACGATACCTTTCTTTTGTCTGTATACTAAACAGCCGCAGAAAAACTTGCGTTTTCATTTATATGCAAATGAGAAGTTGGAGCACCAGGAGGCGGGCTGAATCCTTTGACAGGGGTAGACATGCTGAGGGCGGAGCTGTGGCCTAGCATCTATCATATGCTCTATGTACTATAGCTTTACCACACAGATCTGCTCAGATAGCTAATATACATATTACTGCTTTATACAGAAGCACAATTTATGATTATAAG
The DNA here is from genome assembly GCA_033119425.1 of Bufotes viridis. Taxonomy (NCBI): domain Eukaryota; kingdom Metazoa; phylum Chordata; class Amphibia; order Anura; family Bufonidae; genus Bufotes; species Bufotes viridis. The sequence continues at coordinate 149,301,523 of CM065589.1, read as the reverse complement.
GACACCAGTAATATGTGTTGGCTTATAAGCATAGATACTTGCATCTATATGTGGAAATGCTATAGCTTGGGGTAAGTGCATCATTTTGTATGTAGAGATCCCAGGTTTGAATCCTGGGAGAAACTTTCAGGTTTTTTATCTTCCACATTTAACCCATAATCAAACTCTATATCCTTATCGTATTGAGAGTAATGTTTTTAGGCTTAAAAAGCTAAGAAATATTGCTGGTTTCTTTATAATCCTATATTGTGCCTGTGAATAAACTAGTAATAGTTGTCAGGTTTCTAAGCAAAAAATAAAAACAAAAACACTATTCTCAATATAATAAGGCCGTTCATTGTTATTACATGTTATTTATTATAGCATAGCCTTTTATTATGGGCTAAATGAGAGAGAGAAGAAAAATAACAGAAAAATAAGTTTATGTAAGTCTCTCCCAGGATTCATATGCTTGAGCGCCTCAATAACGGGATTTTGTTCTTGTTCCCAGACTCCTCTTCTTGAAGATCCAGTTTTTATCCATCCAAATTCTTCTCTCTTCAGACAACTTCCTGATTTTGTAGTTTTCCAGGAAATTTTGGAAACCACCAAAATGTACATGAAAGGTAATAAGCAGGTTTACCTGGTGAATGTTATGTTTCTATTTCCTTATTGTGTAGTTATCATCAAGGTCGTGTTCTGCCTTTAAATTTGCTCTTGCTGGAAAATATAAGTGGTCAGATGCTTCAAATCAGGTTTGTAAACTTACTGTCCAAAACCTGATCACTTTATTAATTTGGCTTCATATTCAAAGGGTCAGAATTGTAAGTGTGAAAGCAGCTGCACTATTCTTCTGCCTGCTCGATCTTGCTGACCTTTTTTTTCTTTTAGTATTGGCTATTTTAAAATTTCTGAGTCATTTTGAATGTCTTTTGCTTGTAGGTGTTTCCTCCATTGAGCCCGAGTGGATTCCTGCCCTGCTTCCCCAGTATTGTCATTACGGAGACCCGCTGGAAGACCCTCCTCCTTTTTACTGTGAAGCAACAGGAAGAGTGAAGTGTCACAGACAAAGCACCTTCTGTATGTGTATTAGGACATAACTTGAAATCTGTTCTTAGTTCAAAGATAATCCTTAAAGGGTCATTGGGTTTTCAAAAAAAAGTTTGATTTAGTTATGTCATAGATACATGTCAAAAGTTTTGATCGATGGAGGTCAGAGTGCTGAAACCCTGACTGATCCCTAGCACGAGGAGAGAGAATCGCTCCCGTTTCATGCTGTCGTTCCTCGCTGCAGAGGATAGAATCGAGGCAGGTCTAAAGACTTCTATTAAGCCCCTCTCCTTCAGCGAGGAGAGAGAGCGCAATACATGAACAAGTCTCTCTCCTCGTTCTAGGGATTGGTCGGATCAGCTTAGATCTCCAACAATCAAAACTTTTGATATGTCTGAGACATATAAAACTTTTTTTGAAAACTCAGTGACCTTTTAAAGGGGTTGTCCCATCTCAGACAATGGGGGCATATCACTAGGATATGCCCCCATTGTCTGATGGGTGCGGGTCCCATCACTGGGACCCGCACCTATATCGAGAACGAAGCCCCCAAAGTGAAGGAGGGCGCACTGCGCATGCGCAGCCGCCCTCCATATATTTTCTATGGGGCTGGCGAATATCGCCAAGCGCTGGCTTGGCTATTTCTGTCGGCCCCATAGAAATGAATGGGAGCATGGGCCGCTCAAATCTGGGGTCCTCCAGCCCCACTCTGTTCTCGATATAGGTGCAGGTCCAAGCGATATACCCCCATTGTCTGAGATGGGAATACCCCTTTAATATCTACATACTGTACTCTCGATGACAGATGATGTAGATCTAAAGCTCTTTTACTACTACTGCAGCAGCAACAACTCTCAAAATCCAAGTATGCAGGTTGTATTTTTGTGAGGGTTATTTGACTTTTTATTTTTTTAACCAGACTGAAAGTGGACATACCTATTAGACTAATGCCAGCCGAACCCCCGGATCATATAATGTGTATTAGATGTTCAACTTATGTTCATGCTGCAGGTGTTGGATTGGGGGAGTGATTTGCCACTTAAGAGAGTGTGGGGATTGTTGTTCTTCTTTCCTTGGGTTACTGTCATGTGAACCAGGCTTTAGTAGATTCTCGCATATCATTTATATGTGGTTCTTAGTGACTCTTGAATTTGTCATTTTTTCTACCTCAGATCGTGTTGGATGGCCGTTGCCTGCTGTGGAGGTTGATTACCCAGAAGGTTTAGAGCGCTACAAGTATTTTGCAAAGTTTTTACTAGAAGGAAAGGTATGAAAATGTAATTCTTTATTTGTCCACCCTGTGCTTAATTACATACTCTAAATCAGGGGTCCGATCAGCTGTGTCTCTACCTGGAGCGACGCATGACGCTGGATTTAGGGTGGTTTCACACTACCCTTCTTTTTTCTGTTTTAGCAATCTGTTTTAATAGGAATTAAAATGAAAAATAACAAAATTGGCCAAACGGAAAGCCTTCTGTTTTGATTCGCCATGAAGTCTATGGAGGAAAAAAAAAAACGGAAAACTGCATTCTGTCATGGTTGCGTTATTTAGGACCCAAACAAAAGTTCGGTCAACAGGATTTTTCTTTTTCCTTCCTAGATAACGGAACAGTGTCGGAATGCAGCTTTCCACTTTTTTCCCTATAGACTTCTATTATAACAGATCAAAACTGAATGCCTTATGTTTTGCATTCCAGTTGACCGATTCCGTTGGTTTTCGTTTTGATCACATTTAAACGGATTGCTGAAACGAAAAATAGAACATAGTGTGAAACCATCCTTAGGCCCCTTTCACACGGGCGAGTTTTCCGCGCGGTGCAATACGTGAGGTGGACGCATTGCACCCGCACTGAATCTGGACCCATTTATTTCTATGGGGCTGTGCACATGAGCGGTGATTTTCACGCATCACTTCTGCGTTGCGTGAAAATCGCAGCATGCTCTATATTGTGCGTTTTTCACGCAACGCAGGACCCATAGAAGTGAATGGGGCTGCAGGCAAATCGCAAGCAAGTGCGGATGCGGTGCGATTTTCCCGCATGGTTGCTAAGCGACGGGACCCGAACTTCATTATTTTCCCTTATAACATGGTTATAAGGGAAAATAATAGCATTCTCCATACAGAATGCTTTGTATAATGTTGATTAAGGGGTTAAAAATAAAAAAACTTAACTTGCCTTAGCCACTTGATCGCGTAGTTGGCGATCTGTCTTCTCTCTTCAAGCTTTAGCTGTATTCTAAAGGACCTGTGATGACGTCACATCACATGGTCCATCACGGACAATGTTATAAGGGAAAATAATAAAATCTCCAGAATACTCAACCCGAAACCGGACTTCAGTGATGAAGTCCGGCTTCGGGTTTGGGTACCAAACATGGCGATTTTTCACACACGCGTGCAAAACACATTACAAAAGTTTGCACACACGCGGAAAAATCGCGCATATTCCCGCAACGCACCCGCATTCAATCCGGGCATCAAACATGACGCCCGTGTGAAAGAGGCCTTAAACTCCAGCATTCAAGCATGAGCCGGTCGTCTCCCCCACTATCAGTCACAGCTGAGTAACCAGCATAGAAGAAAGAAGCGATTTGTTATCGCTTCTGCCTTCTCAGATGAGCGCTGTGTAGTCAATAGAGAAAGCCGCTAAGGCACTTCCTGTATTGGACCCAGGTTTTAATGACCTCTTGGAGGACATATTATGTAGCAAAAATATATTTAAAAAAATAAGTAAGAAAAAATTATAATAAAATGCAAACAAAAGAAAAAATGAAAGTAAAAAGTGCGCGCTAAAAAATAAGTGTTATTGTCCCCCAGAGGTCTTTTATTAAACAAACATATATTAATAAGCCCTATGTGTCATGTAAAAAATGTTGCAAAGGTTGTTTTGATTGGTCAACTAATAAAAAAGTTACAGCTGTTAAAGCCAGAATGTGCACTAATCACGAAATAGTTTCTAGTCATTAAGGCCTTTTTTTTAGGCCTGGTCATTAATGGGTTAACTGGTGAGCGCTGATTGTGAATAGGAGGCAGGATGGAAGGAAATGTCGCCTCTAGTGTTTGCACACTATAAGAAAAAAAAACTGCACTTTTTCCTATATTGTGCAAACACGGCCACCGCTGATGGATTACAGGGTGGTCATAACCATGGAAATGAGCAGTGTATAGTGTGCTGGAAAAATCAATCCAGCCAGCAAAGGAGGCAATATGGATAAACAGAATACATTAGTAAGTGCCTTGTATTAACTTTCTCTACATAATAAATGCCACATGGTGAAGCGACACAACATTTCTGGCCAATCACTGAAAACAAGTGTTCATAATAATGCTCATCCTGATAACGGTCCTAGCGCAACCTCATATCTCAGCTCTGATAATCCTACGCGTTATGTTATTTTGTTTTGTTTTTGCGGCCCCTTGAAATAGAGCAATGTGACATTGCGACCCCTAAACCAGAAAATGTTGTGCATCCCTTCTCCTAATAATCCACTTTTTTTTTTTCCTTCAGGTGATCAAAAAACTGGGCTCCTACAACAGTATTTTACTTTCAAGCCCTGTGACAATGCTTAAAACGTGGGCCAAGTAAGTGACTGAACTGCAATCATTGCTATGGTGTTAGTGCGTTTTGGCTTTTAAAGGGGTTCTGTCATTAGAAACGTTGCACTTGACAGTTGAACATAAGGTTCTTATCTTCCCAGGTGCCCAATTTCGTGAGAAAATTGATGTTTTATAATATGCAATTGAGCCCCTTGGAGCAATGAAAGGTGAGGGCGCGGCATGAAGGCCAATGAGCGGAGCCTCTGGGAGCAGCGAGTTGCAATGGCAAATGGCACCTCCCTTGGGGCTTATTTTAACATCAGTTTTCTCAAGAATGCATGCCCCTAGGTATATGACAATGATGTCAAGAGCACTTGTCTCCGCTGGGAAGTTTTATTGCGACATATCTGATGACAGGACCCCTTTAATATTTCATCATGCTAATTATTCTGACCCCCCCGATGATTAGCTGATTACATGGTGTCTCAATTCTAGAATTCTCAGCGATTTAGCTGTAACCTGTGAGGAGGACATATTCAGTTTCTCCGCAGCACCACTACATTGTCTCCACAATGTGCTGCACCTCACCCCAGTCCCAAGTCATTGGAAACCGTGCAGCCACAACTTTATTTGTTGCATACAAGTGCGATCATTATGTTACCACGTGTAGAAGCAGTGGCTAGGGGTCCTTTTTATACTGCAAAACCTTAAATGGTCGCCACATAGGGGTCCTCTTATTAGGAAGTGCAGGCAATAGTATATTTGTTATGCCGTTCTTCCGTGTTGTTCATTTTAACGTGAAATCTTATATTCTCCACAGGCTTCAGCCCAGAACAGAAATTTTATTGAAAGCCTTGGTTTCTGAAAAGGCAGACAATCTGTCCTCGTTACTTGCAGCCTGGAAAAATGACCCAAAGTGTAAGTTTTGTTCTTGTATTGTTTTTAAATCTTCTTTTATAACTGTTCTCTGTTCCAGGATGTGTTTGTGTCGACATTATAAAGGTGCCTTCCATACGGGGCGGGAAAATCTGTGTCAAAGTCTGCATGTTTTACACGTGGATTTTGTCACAGATTTTTATCACAGCTTTAACGCTAATTTCACCCCGAGAGAATCTATGGATTTGAAGCACATCTTATGTCTCATTGCTTATGCAGCTGTTTTTCCTCAGCGTGTGGATGAGATTCAGAGACTTTTCCGTACTTGAGAACATCGCCTTAATCTACTCGGCTAAATTCCCCATTCTAGTAATTGCATGGATCACAAGAAGCCTTTCTAAGCTGTTTAAATAGTGGTCTGTGGCTCTCAGAAGAAGGGTGCTTTCACACTGTATTTTGCAGTGTCTGTTTGCCTTATGTGCCAGAAAAGCTCCCAAGCTATACATTACTTGTCTCCTTAGGCCCCCATTCACCTGGTCACTGGGTACTCTTCCAAGCTTACATCTCATAGCCAGAATCCTACTCCGCACTGATGAGGGGCAACACCCCGACACAGCTGTCTGTGGATGGATAACTGGCTTAGGTTTTCCCCGTCACATCCTTAAAGCTTGTAAAAAAAGCGGGATCTTGACTTAGGGGCCACTTAATATGGTGGATTTGGTGATCTCTGTAATGGAGACACCCCTTTGCTCGGTTTTCCTTCCTTTGAGGGATATCTGGCTTTCATTGTCTTGTAGACCCATAACTGGGGCTCCACATTTATTTTGCATATTCCTGGTTCCCAGGGAGCTTTGCACTTCGGATTGCTGTGTTGAGACTCTTAACTGAGGCTCCGCGGTGTTTTGTGGTCGGTCTCCCTGAGATCAGCTATTGTTGTGTTTGAGAAGCTTACATCTCAAGACTGCCTAGCCCATATAGATATAGTTAATGTGTCTTAAAGGAATTGTCTCAAATGAGACATAGGTGGCATATCACTATATCCTATCTCTGGGACCTGCACCTGTATCCAGAACGGGACCCACCAAAGTGAGCAGAAAATAGCCGTTCTCTATTTCTATGGGAGTTCTGAAAATAGCCAGTCGCTGGTTCGGTCATTTCCCTCAGTCCCATAGAAGTGAATGTAGCGTTGGCCGTGCTTGCGCAGTGCGCTCTCCATTCATTTCTATATGACTTCTGAAAATAACCAAACCTGTTGTTTTCTTTCTCAGAACTCCCATAGAAATGATCGGAGGGCACACCACGCATGCATAGTGCACTCGCCTTTTTTTTTCAGAGATAGATGTGGGTCTCAGAGGTGGGACCCTCACCCATCTCACTTTGATGGGATATCCTAGCAATAGGCCATCAAAGCACAACCCCTTCAAAGGCTAGGTTCAGCTTTGTTGGCATTTTATTTATTATTGCATTGTACATTTTTTCAATCGGTCTTTATTAAACCTTTTGAGACCATTTCTTTGCGCAGTCTTCTCTAGTGGCAGGATCTGTATTTTTACTCTTTCCGTCAGGCAGCGACGAATGAGGCTTAATTAAGTGTTTATGACCTTTTTAGTGAATTAGGGATCAGGTTTATTAGATGACCGGCACAAAGTAAAAAGTAGGATTAACACAGCTAGACAGTTAACCCTTTGTGACATAATGGCTCAATATTTTTAATAAAGATCAACCAATGACATGATTTTTAGCCCAAAATGAGTAAAATGCAATCATAAAAATAAATTGCCCCCGAAGGTGTAAAAAACCTTTGGCATCTTTCACGTGGTCAGTATGTGGTCAGTATTTGAAAGCGAAAACCAGTAGTGGAACCAACAGAGAAAAGGTATAATAGACGTATCTATTCCTCTTCTGTGTTTTGGACCCACTCCTAGTTTTGGCTTACAAATACTGATGCAAAAATACTGACCAGATAATGTGATAGGGGCCTTTAAGCTTTTACTTACAAGCATGAGAGGCTGTAATGAGCTGAGCTGAAATGTTGCACATATGAGTGCATAGAGAAGCATATTTTCACTGCTGTTGTAGTGCGTATTGTGAAGTTGGACGCTGTGCTGGGGTCCACAGGCATGTACCCTCATTGTGACTACAGAGTGCTGCATCCTTTTGGATTTTTTAATAGAAATATATAGGAACACGTTCTCTTTGTGCAGCCCTGTAGGTTATGCCAGGTTTGCTCTAAGTTCAGGCAGCACTTTCCAGTGCCACTAGAACGATTGCCCAGCTGCTATGTCTACACCATTTACTTCCATTGTAATAAAAGCAAACATAGACTTTCTGGTTTATATTTTTTCTGGCTTTCAGTTTTACTCTCTTGTTCATATATTCACACACTGAAATGAACTCTCTTCTTCCCCAGACCTCTTACATGCGTTTTGTCAGTGGATTCCAGAAGCTGCACACGCAGACGTCACCAAAGCCTGGCCGCCTGTCTCTTCTTGAAGCCATCAGAAAATCTTATTGGATATTGTTTGTTTCCTGAGAAACAGATTGTTCATGTCTGAAGAATATAAAGGAACGTCTCAAGTGCCTTGAATTATACAGCGATGGCTGCTGTTCTCCATGTCATGTGGCTTGCCCTCTCCTTGGCATTTAATACATTGTTACAATGTAACTGAAGTCACATCTTCCATGAGATCATGTCCTACATATTGTACAATATGTATATAACAAAGTGAAATTAAAAAAAAAATTTTGTTTTTTTTATAACAAATTTGCGGATCGATTTATCATTAGGATATGGCAAAATTGCACATTTACAACTTTTTCAACCGCATTTGTGCAAAACTTTTTGCACAAGTGCCGTTTCTCTGCTGGTCTCGTCACTTTCTCAAGGAGTTTTGTCTGGCGTGACCTACGCCAGATATGGGACTGCCGCCTGATGCACTTAATATATGATGATGTGTACGCCTCATCATAAATCAGGTGCAGGATACACCACCGGGCTATGATATATCTGCTCCATTGTCTCAGAATGACCACTTTCTGTGCACGGCTGAGTTTGTCTCAGCAAATGCTGACTGGGTGCTATGTATATTGAGAGGCCAGGGTTATTTTCTGCACAATATGCATACAACGGGCAGAGAAGTGGCATACAGCGGACAGTGGCATAACCTGGTGACATAATGGTGGCACACATCAAGAGAATTTAGACTAGCACATCCAGTCACAGGTGCAAATCCATGAAGCTAACATAAGTAGGGATTATTCTGGATTACATTGACATTGGTAGATGGGCCCGACACACATTTGATCAAAAATGTGTGCGAAGAGCTGCCATTTTTCATGTATAGTAGGTATATCCTCCTTTAAAACATAACTTTTATTAATTAATTTTTATAAAATACAAAAAGTTTTTTTTTTTTTATAATGTCAGCTGAGTTGAAATATATATTTTTTACCTTATCTGAAGCTGGCAATTCTGTTAAAAAGGCACTTTTATAATATTCAAATCATCTTCGCTACCAGCAAGTTGGGCGTATACTTGCTGGTAGCCGCCGCATCTAGATGAGTTATGCACGCCCCCTTCCTCGTTTGATAGACAGGGCCAGCGCTTTCTCCTCCTCGCACTGGCCCTGTCTGAAGATGAAATCCCGCGCCTGCGCCGTACCGCTCAGTAGTCGGCGCAGGCGCTCTGAGTGAAGGACGCGAGCTTTGCCGCTCCGTCCTCAGTGCGCCTGCGCCGATTTCATCACCGCTACACCCGGAAGGGAAGCGGGTGTAGCGGTGACGTAATCGGCGCAGGCGCACTGAGGACGGAGCGGCAAAGCTCGCGTCCTTCACTCAGAGCGCCTGCGCCGACTACTGAGCGGTACGGCGCAGGCGCGGATTTCATCTTCAGACAGGGCCAGTGCGAGGAGGAGAAAGCGCTGGCCCTGTCTATCAAACGAGGAAGGGGGCGTGCATAACTCATCTAGATGCGGCGGCTACCAGCAAGTATACGCCCAACTTGCTGGTAGCGAAGATGATTTGAATATTATAAAAGTGCCTTTTTAACAGAATTGCCAGCTTCAGATAAGGTAAAAAATATATATTTCAACTCAGCTGACATTAGCAAATAGCTAATGTCAGCTAGTGAAAAATGGGTTAAGGGGGTGACAGAAGCCCTTTAACCACTTCAGCCCCCCTAGCTTAAACACCCTTAATGACCAGGCCACTTTTTACAATTCTGCACTACACTACTTTCACCGTTTATTGCTCCGTCATGCAACTTACCACCCAAATGAATTTTACCTCCTTTTCTTCTCACTAATAGAGCTTTCATTTGGTGGTATTTCATTGCTGCTGACATTTTTACTTTTTTTGCTATTAATCAAAAATTACCGAAATTTTTGCAAAAAAATGACTTTTCACTTTCTGTTGTAAAATTTTTCAAAAAAAACTACATTTCTATATAAATTTTTCTCTAAATTTATTGTTCTACATGTCTTTGATAAAAAAAAGTCCAATAAGTGTATATTTATTGGTTTGGGTAAAAGTTATAGCGTTTACAAACTATGGTGCAAAAAAGTGAATTTCGGCATTTTGAAGCAGCTCTGACTTTCTGAGCGCCTGTCATGTTTCTTCAGGTGCTAGAATGTCAGGAAAGTATAAAAACCCCCAAAATGACACCATTTTAGAAAGAAGACACCCCAAAGTATTCATGAGGGGCTTGGTGAGTTCATGTATCATTTCATTTTTTTTCACAAGTTAGCGGAAAATGACACTTTCTGAGAAAAAAAAAAAAAGTTTCAATTTCTGCTAACTCACTATGCCCCTCAGTGAATACCTTGGGGTGTCTACTTTCCGAAATGGGGTCATTTGTGGGGTGTGTTTACTGTTCTGGCATTTTGGGCGGGGCTAAATTGTGAGCCGCCATGTAAAGCTAAAGGTACTGTTGGATTTGGACCTTTATGCACTCAGGCTGCAAAAAGTGTCACTTATGTAGTATCGCCGTACTCAGGAGAAGTAGGGCAATGTGTTTTGGGGTGTATTTTTACATATATCCATAGTTAGTGAGAGAAATATCTCTGTAAATTGTCAACTTTGTATAAAAATTTTTAAAAGTTGTCGCTTACAGAGATATTTCTCACACAAAGTATGGGTATATATAAAAATACACCCCAAAACACATTGTCCTACTTCTCCTGAGTACGGCGATACCACATGTGTGCCACTTTTTGCAGCCTGGGTGCGCAAAGGGGCCCTAAAACCAATGAGTACCTTTAGGATTTCACAGGGCATTTTTACACATTTGGATTCCAGACTTCTCACGCTTTAGGGCCCCTAAAATGCCAGGACAGTATAAATACCCACATGTGACCCCATTTTAGAAAGAAGACACCCCAAGGTATTCCGTGAGGGGTATGGTGAGTTCATGTAAATTTTATTTTTGTCACAAGTTAGTGGAATATGAGACTTTGTAAAAACAAAAAAAAAAATATCAATTTCCGCTAACTTGTGCCAAAAATAAAAATTCTGTGAACTCGTCATGCCCCTCACAGAATACCTTGGGGTGTCTTCTTTCCAAAATGGGGTCACTTGTGGGGTATTTATACTGCCCTGGCATTTTAGGGGCCCCTAAAGCGTGAGAATCCAAATGCGTAAAATGGCCTGTGAAATCCTAAAGGTACTCATTGGTTTTAGGCCCTTTGCGCATCTTGGCTGCAAAAAATGTCACACATGTGGTATCGCCGTACTGGAGAAGTAGGGCAATAGTTTTGGGGTGTATTTTTATATATACCCATACTGTGTGTGAGAAATATTGCTGAAAACGACAACTTTTTACATTTTTTTATTCAAAGTTGTCAATTTACAGAGATATTTCTCTCACCCAGCATGGGTATATGTAAAAATACACCCTAAAACACATTGCCCTACTTCTCCTGAGTACGGCGATACCACATGAGTGACACTTTTTGCAGCCAAGATGCGCAAAGGGCCCAAATTCCAATGAGTACCTTTGGAGGGCATTTTTACGCATTTTTCTTCTCACGCTTTAGAGCCCCTAAAATGCCAGAGCAGTATAAATACCCCACATGTGACCCCATTTTGGAAAGAAGACACCCCAAGGTAATCCGTGAGGGGCATGGCGAGTTCATAGAAGATTTTTTTGGCACAAGTTAGTGGAAATTGATTTTTATTGTTTTTTCTCACAAAGTCTCCTTTCCGCTAACTTTTGACAAAAAGTTTAATTTTTCATGGACTCATTATGCCCCTCAGCGAATACCTTGAGGTGTCTTCTTTCCAAAATGGGGTCACATGTGGGTATTTATACTGCCCTGGCATTTTAGGGGCCCTAAAGCGTGAGAAGAAAAATGCGTAAAAATGCCATCCTAAAAGGTACTAATTGGATTTGGGCCCTTTGCGCATCTTGGCTGCAAAAAGTGTCACTCATGTGGTATCGCCAGTACTCAGGAGAAGTAGGGCGATGTGTTTTAGGGTGTATTTTTACATATACCCATGCTGAGTGAGAGAAATATCTCTGTAAATTGACAACTTTGAATAAAAAAATTTAAAAGTTGTCGTTTACAGCGATATTTCTCACACAAAGTATGGGTATATATAAAAATACACCCCAAAACACATTGCCCTACTTCTCCTGAGTACGGCGATACCACATGAGTGACACTTTTTGCAGCCAAGATGCGCAAGGGCCCTAAAACCAATGAGTACCTTTAGGATTTCACAGGACATTTTTACGCATTTGGATTCTCACGCTTTAGGACCCCTAAAATGCCAGGACAGTATAAATACCCCACATGTGACCCCATTGTGGAAAGAAGACACCCTAAGGTATTCCGTGAGGGGCATGGCGAGTTTACAGAAAAAAAAAATTGGCACAAGTTAGCGGAAATGGTATTTTTTTTTTTTTTTTACAGTCTCACATTCCACTAACTTGTGACAAAAAATAAAATTTTACATGAACTCACCATACCCCTCACGGAATACCTTGGGGTGTCTTCTTTCTAAAATGAGGTCACATGTGGGGTTTTTGTAGTGTCCTGGCATTTTAGGGGTCTCCGCAATCATTACACGTATGGCCAGAATTAGGAGTTTTTGCGATTCTCCTTATATTGACCATACGGGTAATGAGAAATTTTTTTTTCCGTTCAGCCTCTGCGCTGAAAGAAAAAAATGAACGTCACAGATTTTTCCATTCACATTGATCAATGTGGAGGAAAAAATCTCTAAGAAATGTGCAAAAAAAAAGAGGGAAAAGCTATAAAGCTGCGATCGCTAAGGGACCCTAAGGCCTCATTCAAGCGTCTGCAATTCTGTTCCGCAAAATTTTGCGGAACAGAATTGTGGATACATTCAATTCTATGGGGACAGACTTTGTCCCGCTCGGATCCGTAATTGCGGATCCGTAATTGGAGATCCGCAAAAGTATAGAACATGTCCTATTCTTGTCCGCAATTGCGGACAAGAAAAGGCATTTTCTATATAGTTCTGGCAATGTGCGGATCCGCAAAATGCGGAAAGCACATTGCTGGTGTCCGTGTTTATGGATCCGCGGATTTGCGGATCCGTGGATCCGCAAAACACATGCGGACATCTGAATGAGCCTTACAGGGGTGATCAGTGACAGGGGGTGACGGGGTGATCAAGGGGTGACATGGGAGATCAGGGGTTAATCAGTGACAGGGGGTGGTGGGTGGGTGGGGGGCGGTTGTGTGGTGATTGGTGCACTTTGATATTTTTCTCTGGTGGTCCCAAGCAAAGGGACCACCAGAGAAGCGGGCAGCAAGCAGATCAGACGCTGTTCACAGAACAACGTCTGATCTGCGATTTTTTTTCTGCCATATACAGCCTGCCAGCGCACGATCGGCGCTGGCAGGCTGTAGTATAACTACATGCGAGCTCGCCGATGGCGCGCATTGCGCATGTGCGGGCGCGTCCTCGCGTCATCTCGCGTCTCGCGAGATGACGCCTAGATGCGTCCGATCAGAGCTACAGGGCCGCCGCCAGGACGCAATCCTGCGTGCGGCGGTCCTGTAGCAGTTAAAGAGGCCCTTAATCACCCTAACAAATCTAAACTAAGTATACATACATGGAGAGCGGCGCCCAGGGATCTCCCTGCACTTACTATTATCCCTGGGCGCCGCTCCGTTCTCCCGGTATAGGCTCCGGTAACTTCAGCTCTGCGTCTCAACTGGGAGGAGCCTGCCCTTGTTCTCCTGGGCGTCTCCTTCTCCCAGGCTGTAGCGCTGACCAACCGCAGCGCTCAGCTCATAGCCTGGGAGAAGAAAGCCTCCCAGGCTATGAGCTGAGCGCTGCGGTTGGTCAGCGCTACAGCCTGGGAGAAGGAGACGCCCAGGAGAACAAGGGCAGGCTCCTCCCAGTTGAGACGCAGAGCTGAAGTCACCGGAGGACATACCGGGAGAACGGAGCGGCGCAGAGGGATAATAGTAAGTACAGGGAGATCCCTGGGCGCCGCTCTCCATGTATGTATACTTAGTTTAGATTTGTTAGGGTGATGAAAGGTCCTCTTTAAGCTTCGTGCCCATGAACACAAGGGCTCTGTGCCATAGCGGTCCGCAATGCACGGATATCGGCCGTGTGCCGTCTGTGCTGCGGCTCCGGACCCATTGACTTGAATGGGTCTGTGATCTGCAAGATAAGGCAAAGGATAAAAACATGACTTATCTTTTACGGTGCGGAGGCACTAACCTGAAAGTCCACAGAAGTGCTTTATAGTGTTTCTGTGGGCTTCCGATCCGTGCGTCTGCGCCCCAAAAGATTTTACATCCGCATGCACGCCGCCAGTGCCTGTATATTGCAGACCCACCGTTTGAAGTCCGCAATAGAGGCATGAAGCCCTTAGGCCCCTTTCACACGGGAGAGTATTCCGCACGTGTTCAATGCGTGACATGAACACGTGCCGCTCATCACTAATCATTCAGCAGGACCTGCGCCGACATCACAGGTCCTTTTGCAAGTCCTGAAAGAAGACTATGCCGGCTGCGCAATCAAGTGGATGAGGTGAGTTTCTTTTTCTTTTTTTAACCCCTCAAGGCACATTTTAATAAGCATTCTGTATTAAGAATGCTATTATTTCCCCTTATAACCATGTTCTAAGGGAAAATAATAAAATCTACACAACACTGAACCCAAACCCGAACTTCAGTGAAGAAGTTCGGGTCTGGGTACCACATTTAGTTCTTTATCACGCACATGCAAAATGCATTGCACTCGCGTGGAAAAACTGTCTGAAATTGCGTGCACACGTGCTGGTTTCCCGCAATGCACCCGGGACGCCTGTCTGAAAGAGTCCTTAGGCTGGGCCACTGCTTTCACTTGAGTATAGCACTGACAGAATAACATTGCATTGTGCATAATAGAAACCTTTAGGCCCCTTGCAGACAAGCAAGAATTCCGCGCGAGTGCAATGCATGATGCGAACGCATTGCGCCCGCACGGAATCCAAACCCATTCATTTAAATGGGTCTGTGTACATGAGCGGTGGTTTTCACTTTTGCATTGCGTGAAAATTGCAGCATGTTCTATATTCTGCGATTTTTATGCAACGCTGGCCCCAATGGGGCTGCGTGAAAATCGCAAAGACAAGCAAGTGCGGATGCGATGTGATTTTCACGGATGGTTGCTAAAGGATGTGTACAACATTCATTTTTTATCACGTGCGTGCAAAACGCAGTGAAGTGCATTGCACTCGCCCGATAAAAACTGAACGCGATCGCGAACAAAACTGAATGACTCTGCGAAATCGCGCAGTTTTCCCTGAACTCATCCGCAACGCATCTGGACCTAATCCGCTCTCGCTCGTATGCAAGGGGCCTTAAAAAGATTGAAGTTTCCTAGTGGGCTTATTAAACACAAAAAAAAAAAAAAGTTAAAAAAATTCCATGTTAAAAGAATGTGCACATTTTCTTCTGACAGATCAGAACGGAAAGCCACACGGCTTGTCCACACGAACGTGCCGTGTTTTGCGGTCTGCAAAGCACGGATGCCGCCCGTGTGCCTTCCGCAATTTGCGGAAAGGAACGGACGGCCCTTTATAGAAATGCCTATTCTTGTCCATAAAATGGACATGACAGAACTTTTGCGGGGCCACGGAATGGAGCAATGGATGCGGATTGAAGTGAATGTACACAGAAAAAAAAAATTTCCCTGGAGATGCCGGGGATTGAACCCGGGGCCTCATACATGCAAAGCATGCGCTCTACCACTGAGCTACATCCCCTCTGTGCTGAGCACTGCAACTTTGTGATTGAAGCCAGTAACATTAGAACACACGAGTTCATAGTAGGACAGCAATATTAGGGGCTGCTAGGCGCAGCTATTCCTCGTTAGTATAGTGGTAAGTATCCCCGCCTGTCACGCGGGAGACCGGGGTTCGATTCCCCGACGGGGAGGCTAGTTTTTTTTTTTTTTGCAGCTTATTATGCAGAGCTGAATGTGAAATCATGATCTGCAAAACACCGGGTCCAGCGATAGGTGGCAGATCCGTTGTGGAATATCCGCAGCACTCATTGCTGAATTCAGTTACTGCAGAAGATTTATTCCACTAAATACACGTCAGATTTTGACCCTTTCTATGTTCACAGGGCACAGACACCGCCGTTCTGCCATCTTCGGAGCTGTTTTCGTTTGAGTTCATTGGGAGGTAGAAAGTAGGGGGATGCTGGCAGGTTTTTTTCGCATAATCAGCATCAGCTTTTTTTTTTTATCATATGATTTTTTTCCTGCCATGTTTTTAACGCGTTTTTGGCCAGGTTTTGTTGAAGTATCCAATGGAACTCTGGACACGGATTCCGCGAAAAATCCATGTCAAGAATAGACGAGGCACTTATTTTTTACACGGGAAGTTCTTCATGCTTTTTGGTGAGCTTTTCGACGCAAAATCCGCACGTAAATAAATATTGTGAACTGAACCTGAACTGACTCCATTGGATTAAGATTTGTCTGCAACCACCAAAACTGTCAGCCGAAATAGCTCAGTTGGGAGAGCGTTAGACTGAAGATCTAAAGGTCCCTGGTTCGATCCCGGGTTTCGGCAGGTTTTTTTTTTTTTTTTCTTACTACACTTGACTCCTGTGATTCTTGAATGGCGTTATGGGGAGGATCGGTAACCTGCTTGTGTATGTCCTTATTGCACGTTACATAGAATGTCTTCTTACAAGAAGTGCTACACGAGCCCCTGATCTTTAGGGCTGTGTAATTATTACACAACATGTAATAAGGGGAAGCCGTTCAGTCACATGATTTGCTTCACGCTACTTGTCTTCCATTACAGTGTTTAATTTCGGCTGGGTTATCAGCCAATCCTCGTTAGTATAGTGGTAAGTATCCCCGCCTGTCACGCGGGAGACCGGGGTTCGATTCCCCGACGGGGAGGCTGAATTTTTTTTTGTTTTTAGCAGCTCATGATTGCACAGTCATCCAGAGCTGAATGTCCAACACAAACTGCATAAAAACCGGATCCAGCCATAGGGAGGCTAGAGTTTTGTTTTTTTATCCGCCTCCTTTATACAGAAATACTATAGAATCGGTTCTTTTGGTAGGTAAGTGGTCACTTTATTCATCGGCGTCTGCTCGCCTCAATATTTCACCACACATCTTATTTCTGAATGTTCTAATACGAACCCAGTAACAAAAGCTATGGTGATCTGCAGGCCCACAGCTAATCCTCGTTAGTATAGTGGTAAGTATCCCCGCCTGTCACGCGGGAGACCGGGGTTCGATTCCCCGACGGGGAGGCTAGTTTTTTTTTTTTTTTTTGCAGCTTATTATGCAGAGCTGAATGTGAAATCATTCGATTCCCCGACGGGGAGGCACATTTTTTAATTTCCTTGACTCTGATGTTCAATGTGGGGGGTCGTCTAGGATCGCACATTGTTCTTTTGTTAAAGCCCAAATCGCAATTCCAGTGCTATAAAAGATCTTGCCTGGTGGCTTGGCGATTTGCCATGCGCCCCCAGCACACTATTTCAGAGTCTCTTTGATAAACCTGGATTTATAGTGAGAATTCCCTTTTTATGGAGCCTTTTCAATGCAGAGATTGTTCTTTCTAGCAGTTGGGGTTATTCCAGTCTAAATGAAGCCGTCTTTGTAGTGGCAGTGCTCCCTGTACTCCGGTGAGAGCCGTAGCTTCCTCAAATAAAAAATTGTTGGCTGGCATGGGTGGACTGGCTATAGAAAATAACCTACTAATATATTAAAAACCATGTGACAATCTCTGTCCACAAGAACTGAGGCAGACAAGGGTTATTTTGTGGAAAACCACAGTCTGCGGTACCGCTCAGCTGTGGACTCAGTCACTTGGAAATCCACGTGGAACACACTACGTGAATTGCGAATCGAGCCATACAAGCTGCTCTTATATATTCGCAACTGGTGTGTTGACAGTGGCACGGTCAAGGTGCTCAGTTCATTTACCCAGTATAAGCCCTACTAAACTAGCTTTACATACTAGTCCATTGATAAACATCTACCCACATAAGGCATAAACTCATGAAATGCACCTGCTCACAACATGCGAAACAAATCCCACCATGCAAGCCCTGTGAGCACGAATCAAGGGACACTAAAAATCTAAGACAGGTATGACACCTATCTATACTGGGTATGAGCAAATAGCTTGATAAACACCTGCCCACATTCAACAGAGGGCTGAAGTTTACAGACCACTACTGTGATGTGAACACAAATCAAGCATAATTAGATTGAACTAGTTTGCCCCTACTAGCAGCTCAACACGTTTCGCCATATTAGGCTCGTCAGGAGCATTAGATGTGGGTAATAGACAAACAAAATAAACAAGCCGCTAGCCTTCGTGACAGAGGCTGCAGCAACCAGCACCGAATGGCCGTTTTTGTAACGACCATAACGTGTGGTATGACAAGAGACAATTACTGAGGCACGTAAAAAAAATGAGTGCAGGGGGACTTCAAAGAAAACAAACAAAGGAGTTATATTCATTGAGTCCCTGTGGTTAGAGTGTCCGCAATCGAAAGATCCAATGTGCCTCTTTCTGTAGTGGTCGCTTATCAAAGTCTCCTCCTCTTGGAGATCTTCTGACCACCTCTGCCCCCTGAAACTTGATCACATCCACATTTCCATCATGCTGAGTGGATACGTAGCTCGCAATAGGGGTATCTGCACCCTTACAAATGTCGTTGAGATGTTCTCCAATTCTTCTGCGGAATTCCCTAAAGGTTTTCCCTACATATTGTTTACCACAAACACATGTGGCCAGATATACCAACCTTTTTGTTCTACAATTAACATAGTTTGCTGTGTGACACTGCGAATAAATGTCATACCTAACTAGATGGCATTGCATGCCACACATCCTCCACATCGAAATGTCCCTTGCAGGTTGGTACTCAGCCATGTGGTCGTAGTAGGGGCTTGGAAAAAACTATGGACTAACCGATCTCTCAGGTTGCATCCGCAACGAACCGTGATCAGGGGTACATCTCCCACCAAATAGCCAATATCAGGGTCTGATTTTAAAATGCCCTGGTAGCGGGTAAGGAGATCTCTTACCGTACCATGTGCCTCACTAAGTGGCCACGATACTCAATTGTTCAGGCTCGGATGAAACTGATTTGGGTGTTAGCAAGGTGTCACGATCCAAGGCCAAGGAATGTTGATAGGCTTTGGCTAACACATGTTGTGGGTATCCTCTGTTTCTAAATCTTGCCTGAAGATCATTTGAGGCTGCCCTGAAATCAGACATCCTAGAACAATTGTGGCGTAACCTGAGGTATTGTCCTTTGGGAATTCCTCTCTTCAAATTAATGATTTGCAACTTATCTATAGATTTGCTCAATTGTGTGATATTACTAACTTGGGAACAGACAGCACTCATCCTCTGATGGTGTATTACTGATTTTTTCTGTCCCTTGATTCGTGCTCACAGGGCTTGCATGGTGGGATTTGTTTCGCATGTTGTGAGCAGGTGCATTTCATGAGTTTATGCCTTATGTGGGTAGATGTTTATCAATGGACTAGTATGTAAAGCTAGTTTAGTAGGGCTTATACTGGGTAAATGAGCTGAGCACCTTGACCGTGCCACTGTCAACACACCAGTTGCGAATATATAAGAGTAGCTTGTACGGCTCGATTTCCCAATTCCTGTAGTGCGTTCCAAGTGGATTTCCAAGTGACTGAGTCCACAGCTGAGCGGTACCGCAGACCGTGGTTTTCCACGAAATAACCCTTGTCTGCCTCAGTTCTTGTGGACAGCGATTGTCACATGGTTTTTTATATATTATTAGGTTATTTTCTTTTTCCCCTATTTACACTTTTTGTTATAAAGTAAGAATTAATAAAGTATTATTTTTATCTAATCCTCACAGCGTTCGGTAGGCCGATGCCCAGAGGGCTACCCATGCCCCCCCCCCCCCCCCCCCGGCCGTCAGCCAGGTACATAAAGATCTGATGCTCTTAGTGTTAAATAATTTAGGAGCATCAGGCACTTATGTATCTGGCCAGGAGCCCTCTTGAATGCAACTATATTAGTCCAGTCACACGACCGCATGTATTTTGCATCCCGCAAAACGATCCATGCCGTCCACGTCTATCCGTTTTCTTTTTTACCCATTGTAGCAATGTCTATTGAATAAGACAAAAATAGGTCACGTTCTATTTTTTCTTGCGGAGCTTCGGAATGGACCTATGGATGCAGACAGCACATGGTGTGCTGTCTATATTTTTTGCGGACCCATTGAAATGAAAGGGTCTGCATTAGTTACTCAAAAAATACGGATCGGATGTGGAGCGAAAATACAGTCTTGTGAATGGCGCCTGTATGCAACTGCTATCCTCCAGTTTCTAGCAATGAAACAGGTGCGGGCAGCAGTAATTTGTGCTGCACTGTAGTATTTTGTTCTGCTGGGGCAGTATTTTGTTCTGCAATATGGTATTCCTGGCTCTGACTACTTCTATTTTCCCACCTTCTGTCAATTTGGATTCACTAACAACATGGGGACAGTTTTAGTTTTTTTTCCAGGGCCACTTTAAGCTCCCAGTCTGCCCCTGTTGGCGGGGGTGCTGGGAGTCGCCCCCCTCTATCCCCCAATCTCATCAGCCCCCTAGTCTCTCATCAGCCCCCAGCCTCTCATCAGCTCCCCAGCTCTCATCAGCCCTCTAGTCTCTCATCAGCCCCCAGCCTCTCATCAGCTCCCCAGCCTCTCATCAGCTCCCCAGCCTCTCATGAGCCCCCAGCCTTTCATCAGCTCCCAGCCTCTCATCAGCCCCCAGCCTCTCATCAGCTCCCCAGCCTCTCATCAGCTCCCCAGCTTCTCATCAGCCCCCAGACTCTCATCAACCCCCAGACTCTCATCAGCCCCGGCCACCTGAGCTCTCTAAGAATCCCGCCCGGCGGCCGGCTGCTGCAGTTGCGTGTGTGCGCCGGCCGGCGACCGCTCGCTGCCCCAGCAACAATCACATGATGGGCTCAGGGCGGCTGGGGCCTGGGGGTGTGACTGTACAGGCTACAGCGGCGGAAAGAGCAGGGGCAGCTAGAGGCGATCTCACTCTCTGACACCAGCAGTCAGCCAGAGAGAGAAGACGTCCGCCTGCGGCCGGACCGACCATCACAGCTAGAGCTAGTAGCCGCCCAGCAGCAACTCAGGACAAGGACTGCTGGTAAGTGAACTACTTAGTTCAACTTGTAGAGTCTGATGGATCATTATACAGATCAACATCATATAAGGTGCAGGCATATATAGCCTAGGAGTAGCTGCCTAGCCAGGACCTAAAGAGTTGCAAAGCTATAACCCTAAACATGACCTGACAGGCTCAGCAACAGATTATAGGAGAATGCTGAGGATTGTAGTATCACAGGGATATAGGAGCACATGGTAGATGGAGAAGTCACAGATCTTATATGAGCTTATTCTGGCCATTTGGGGCAATTGGGCAGGCTATATCCCTGTGATACTACAATCCTCAGTATTCTCTTATAATCTGTTGCTGTCAGGGCATGCTGAGGGTTTGGCCGTGAGCGGTCCGTGGTATTCCGGCCTGGAATCCTACAGAGAGCAGGAGCGCACAGCGTCATTGGTTGCTATGACGCAGTATAATTTGTTTGCACTAAAGAACATATTTTGGGTAAGAAACCATGAAGTTGCCAAATTTAAGAGTAAGCGAACAATCTAATACACAGGCTTGTTTCTTTAGTTATGGCTTAAGTTATGGTAGTTATTCTCCACCATTCTTAATAGGGGGCTTTATTGCAACATATAGCTCTATTTTAATTTAAATGCTGAGAAAAGGGGTGGAACATATGTGATGTCATGATATGGGCAGATCATCTGATAAGGGGGGGGGGACGGCAATTTTTATCTTGCCTAGGGCGGCAAAAATCCTTGCATCGGCCCTGCTTGGGAGCATTATTGGTTCTGGGGCACAGTGAGAAAAGGGGTGGAACATATGTGATGTCATGATATGGGCAGATCATCTGATAAGGGGGGGGGGGCGGCAATTTTTATCTTGCCTAGGGCGGCAAAAATCCTTGCATCGGCCCTGCTTGGGAGCATTATTGGTTCTGGGGCACAGTGGGGACATTATTACCAGGGATGGGACAAGGTCCACCACCAACAGAGGCTGAGCTGCCCAAGTGCGCCCCCCCGTTGCAATTTTACCCCATCCAGAACCCCATCAGACCTCAGATCAGACGGAAAAGAATATTATCTTTATTTAAGAACTTTCTTACTTCACTTCAGGGCAGAGTCTCACACTCTATCCCTGCTGGGGCCTGGGCTGGGTCGTGACACAGTGCTGTTCTGCTGCCCGCGCTGCTCCTGGTCTCCAGAGGGCGCAAAGTGCACGCTGTACGCAGCCAGTCAGGCAAGCGACTGAAGGGAGACCAGAGCAGCGGAGCGGCCGAACCAGGAGACGGAGCAGGGAGGGAGCACGTAAGTTCAGTGCCAAGTGCTCACTACTCTCTCCGTCCTCCAGCGCAGTCGGCAGCCCGGCAGGTGCGGCAGCAGCAGCGACGAAGTCAGTGGCCTGCCTGCCGCCCAGAGGCTGGGGAGCTGGCCTGCGCCCTGAGGCTGGAGCCTCCCCAGCCTTTGTGTCGGCCCGGCCCTGATTATTACTATTGGGGGCACTATTACTACTAAGTGCACTCTGGCAGATTATTTTTATTGGTGGGACTTTGGGGAGCACTATTACTGTGGGGGAAACCCAGGAACTATATTAGCTTAGCACAGTTATTTTTGGGGAACATTACTTTTACACTATTAGTGTCGGGGCAGTATTTGCTGGGCGCAGTTACTTTTTGGGGCACTGTGTGCCAATAATTATTGAAGGGGGCACTGGTACTAGTATTTTCAGGTGGATTGTATTGGAGTGGCAGAATGGGGTGTTCAGAAAGTGGAAGGATGATGGAAAAGTAGGAAACTAAGATGTCTGTTTGTCAAACTTCAGAGACGAGAGATGGCTGTAAAATCATGATGGCGGTCTGTTTTCAATGGAGAAGATGAGGAAAGAGAACATGTACATCAAAGGAGACATCACTAGATGTAAGAGGTATGGGGCGCTGTATTACCCTGTATGCAGGGGAGCACCCAGAAATTTTGTCTAGGGGTCCGAAAAGAAAAAAAGTGTGCGGCTCAAAAATAAATTGGCCCCGCCCATTTTTATAAGCCCATCCTACATATAATAGGCCATTCCCAACAAACACTGTACAGCTGAAATGATATTGTTGAGGATGAAGGTAAGAGTCTCACCCTCATCCTACATAGACACACTGTACCCAATACTCCACCATACAGGGCCCCAACATAAAGCTCCTGTACTCACACTGTCTCTCACGTAGCTCTGTGGCAGGAGCTGTTGCAGTTTCACTTCCTCCCTCCTAGTCCTGAAGGCACCAAAAGAGGAGTGGAGGAGGAGCTGCGCGATATTAAAGGTGTGTAGGTCCGGGTGGAGGTCCGGCTCTACACTTAATATAGAGGGGAGGGCCTGTCCTAGCTGCACTGCCTGCTTCACATTATACAATAGACAACAGCAGGCTACAGCCAGGAAGCTCCTCCACTCTCCTCCTTCCCCAGATCCTGCTCAAGGCCTGTGGTCCCCCTACCATCCGCCACCCGCCCGTGGCCTGCCGCCTCCTTGGCCGTCCTCACCTAGCTCTGAATCCTCCTTCTGCAAATGGCAGGGGGAGGAGCCGGAGCATCTCCTCTCCTACATAGCGCCACATACCTCTTACATCCAGTGGTGTCACCTTTGATGTAGACGTTCTCTTTTCTCATCTCCATTCAGACCAGACCGCCATGATGATTTTTCACCCATCTCCCGTCTCTGCAGAGATCAATCTCTGAGATTGACAAACAGACATTAGTTTCCCACTTTTCCATCATCTTCACATCTTCTGAACACCCCATCCTGCCATCCCCAATACTGTGCCCACTGTGCTTCCCAATACTATACTGCAGAAACTGTCCCCTGAAAAATAATAGTACCACACAGATAGTGACCCCTTCAAAAATTATTGGCACACAGTGCTCTAAAAAAAATAACTGTGCCCAGTAAACAGTATCCCTGACACTAATAGTATAAACATATTGTCCCCAAGAATAACTGTTCTAAGCTGATACTGTGTCAGGGAGCCCACCAAAGTAACAGTGCTCCCCAAATTCCCACCAATAGAAACAATTCTCTGCCTGAGCACACTTAGTAATGATGCCCCCATAGTGGCCATACTAGTAATCATGTTCCCCATAGCCCCCAGTAGTAGTAAAGCTCACCATAATGTCCCCTAGTAGTAATAATTCTCCTTATAATATGACAGTACAAGAAATACCCCTGCTTAGTGCCCGCAGTTGAGCTAATGTCCCCAAAATGTATGCCAGTATAAAATGCCCCTGTAGAGCTCCTCTCCCCTTTCCCCATAGTGCCCTGATAATTTGCCAGTATAAAATACCCCATCTTAGTGCCCCCAGCACATGCCTCCATGGTGCTTCTCTCCCCTTCCCCATTGTGCCCCCCATAATATGCCAGTAAAAAAATGCCCCTTCGTAGTGCCCCCAGCAGATGCCCCTATAGTGCTCCTCTCCCCCATATTGTGCCAATAATAAAATGCCCCTTCTTAGTGCCCTTCATAATGTGTCAGTAAAAAATCCCCCTTCTTAGTGCGACCAGATGCCCCCATAATATGCCAGTAAAAAAATCCCTCTTCTTAGTGCCACCAGATGCCCCCACAGTTCTCTCTCTCCCATAGTGTCCCCATAATGTGCCAGTTAAAAATGCCCCTTCTTAGTGCCACCAGATGTCCCCATAGTGCTCCTCTCCCCCATAATGTGCCAGTAAAAAATGGCCCTTCTTAGTGCCACCAGATGCCCCAATAGTGCTTCTCTCCCCCAGTGCCCCCATAAAGTGGCAGTTAAAAATGCCCATATAGTGCCACCATATGCCCCATTTTGCTGCTCTTCCCTATAGTGCCTCCCATAATCTGCCAGTAAAAAATGCCCCCTTAGTGCTACCAGATGCCATAGTGCCCCCCATAATATCCCAATAAAAAGCCCCTTTAGATCCGCCAGGTGCCCTAGTGCTCGACTCCCCCATAGTGCCCCCAAAAATGCCCCTATAGTGCCACTAGATGCCCCATAGTGCCCCCCCCAAATGGGGCAGTAAGAAAATGCCCCCAGATTCCCCCATAGTGCACCCCCAAAATGGGCTAGAAATAAATGCCCCCAGATGCCACCATAGTGCCCCCCACCCAAAATGGGCTAGTGAGAAATGCCCCCATAGAGCACCCAAAATGGGCTAGTGAGAAATGCCCCCATAGAGCAACCCCCCCCCCCCAAAAAAAAAAAATGAATGCCACCAGGTGCCCCTAAAATGTGCCATCTATAAAAAAAAAAACAAAAAAAAAAAACACTAATACTTACCTTCATGAGGCTAGCAGCAGACCTCTTCCGGCCTGTGTCCCGCGCTGTGTGCTGCCCGGCTCAGGCGGCGCGATGATAATGACATCATCGCGCCACCTGAGCCGGCCTTTGATAGTGCCTGCAGCCTATCAGAAGAACAGGGAAGGGGGACGCCTCTCCCTCCCCTGCCACAACACAGCCATCTGTATCGCTGTCCTGAGGACAGCCCGAGGGAGGGCAGCAGGCTGCAGGCGGGGGGTGGGGGGGGGGGGGGTTGGGCTGACTCAAGGCATCTGGTTCACCAGCAGATGGCAGCAAGTATGGCAGAGCTACACTTGGAGAGAATGGAACTCACCATTCCATTCTCCCCTTCTTTTTGGTCAGAATTGGGCCAGTCCTGTTTGCTACCAGAAGAAGTCAGACTACAGAGAGAAGTTGCAGAAGCAGAGATTCCATTTAAGTCCACAGCAGAGCCAGAGAGCAACCAATGTAGCAGTGCTAAGATTGTTTGCCTGCCAGAGTTAATGCTAAAACCTGCTGGAACCAAGATAAAGTCTTTAAACAGTTTGGAGAAACGTTTAGGCAAAATAAAGCTGCCATTGAACTTCATCACAAGGTCTGAGCTCAAATATTTATTCAAATCCCTCAATTGTTCACCCTATTTGTCTGCTTCAGAGCCAACGCCTGGGGTTCCAGCATATCCAGGTAGGAGCACCATGACACATGCACAAAACATTAAGGGACATTATAGGCCACCCTATACCACTCGGCCATTTCTACACCTGGGTACCAACACCATTTGTTAAAGGGACTCCGTCCCGTTGTTGCTTCATTGCAACTGGCGTCACTAAACACTTATCTCATCTTAAAGAGACCCCTTGCAGACCGCTTTGTTGCACTTGTCGTCACGAACAGGATTTAAGTGTGTGTCCTTGTACCACAAAGCCTATAGAATAAACACGATCTACTCTTGTGCTTGGAAACCTACTCTGTCTGTAACCCCCCCCCCCCCCCAAGAGACTTTATAGCATCTACTTACTGCTGGTGAGTGTGAATCTGCATCAGTTGCAGCACTGTGGCAAAACAGGGGTTAATCGGCAATCTTGTATTTGGGCATCCTGTGTTGAGAGGAACCATTCTTGAAGCAGAAAAAACTAAAGTGCTCAGTACAAGTTCCCAGGAAGACAGAGAAACCAATTGTACCCGCTACAGGAAATGGAAGTGGTGGCCATCTTGGAGAAAGGAAAATACAGTTCCTACAGTCTAAGTGAGTACTGCTGGGGAAACTAACCTTGCTTAAGACTGTTTGGGGCCATTATCTGCCTGCCAGAGCATCATACTCCCCAAAATTGAGCATTTGCAGTGACTCTTAACCCCTTAAGGACGAAGGGCGTACATGTACGCCCTTGCGTCCTGGTACTTAAGGACCAAGGGTGTACATGTACGCCCTGTGAATATCCGATCACCGCTGCGCACGTGGCGGTGATCGGAACAAGATGCCTGCTGAAATCAATCAGCAGGCATTTCGGCACAATGTGACCTGTGACCCCCCATGTCAGCGATCGCAGCAAACCACAGGTCAATTCAGACCTGCGGTTTGCTGCGCTATGTGCGATCTCTGATCCCCGCGGTCTGTGACCGTGGGGATTAGAGACTAAAATATGCCCCCAAGGTTAAATTTTAACCCCCCCCCAGCACCCCGCCATCTTAGTGTCCCCCCGGGCGGTGCAGGGGGGGGGGGATTGCGGGTGGTGCTGCGGGTGGGTGGCACCATTTCCCTGGTGTCTAGTGGGTATAGCAGGGGGTCAGCACATTGCTGAGCCGCTGCTATAAACTGCTGACATCTGTGCTGCAGATGTCAGCAGTTTAACCCCTTCTATACCGCGGTCCGTTAATAGAAGGTGTTAACATGGAGGGAGCTCCCTCCCTCTCCCATCGGGGGGCTGCCGTACCTTTGCAGCCCCCCCGACGGGATAGGATAGTAGAGGGAGGGAGCTCTCCTCTCTTCCCATCACCCGCTGCTCTGTAATGGCAGCGGGTGATGGTTACCATGGCAGCAGGACGCTTTCAGAAGTGCCCTGCTTGCCATGGTATAGTAACTCTGGTCAGACTTCTGCTAAAGGCAGAAGTCTGACCAGACTGTGAAAAGTAAAAAAATACAGTGCAGTACACTATATAGTGTACTGTTCTGTATTATATAGACACCAGATCCACTGGATCTACAAGAACCAAGTGGGTCTGGGTCAAACAAAATGTCAAAAAAGTGAAAAAAAAAGTAAAAATAAGAAAAATACATATCACTGAATAAAAAAAAAATAAAAAAAATAAACTACACATATTAGGTATCGCCGCGTCCGTAAAAATCTCCTCTATAAAAATATCACGTGACTTAACCCCTCACACAAATACCGTAAAAAAAACCACAAAAAAATGGTGTAAAAAAGCCATTTTTTGTCACCTTGCATCACAAAAAGTGTAATACCAAGTGATCAAAAAGGCGTATGCCTCCCAAAATAGTACCAATAAAACCGCCATCTCATCCCATAAAAAATGAGTCCTTATATAGGACAATCGCCCAAAAAAATAAAAAAATATGGCTCTCAGACTATGGAGACACTAAAACATATTTTTTTTTTTCTAAAATTCTATTATTGTGTTAAAGTAAAATAAATAAATAAAAAGTATACATATTATGTATCGCCGCGTCCGTAAAAACCTGCTCTATAAAAATATCACATTATCTAACCCCTCAGGTAAATACTGTTAAAAAAATAAAATAAAAACAATGCAAAAAAAAAACATTTTTGTCACCTCACATCTCAAAAACTGTAATAGCAAGCGATCAAAAAGTTATATGCACCCAAAAATAGTGCCAATCAAACCGTCATCTCATCCCGCAAAAAATGATACCCCACATAGGACAATCACCCCCCAAAAAAAAAAAAAATAGGGCTCTCAGACTATGGAGACACTAAAACATGATTTGTTTTGTTTTAAAAAATGATAATATTGTGTAAAACTTAAATAAATAAATAAATAGAAAGTATACATATTTTGTATCGGCACGTCCGTCGCAACCTGCTCTATAAAAATAACACATCACTGAACCCCTCAGGTGAACACAAAAAAAAATAAAAAAATACGGTGTCAAGAGCCATTTTTGTCACCTTACATCACAAAAAGTGTAATAGCAGGCGACCAAAATGTCATATGCACCCCAACATAGTTCCAATTAAACCGCCATCTCATCCCGCAAAAAATGAGCCCCTACATAAGACAGTGGCCCAAAAAATAAAAAAAATATATGGCTTTCAGAATGTGAAGACACTAAAAAAATCATTTTTTTCAAAAATGCTTTATTATGTAAAACTGAAACAAACCCCCCAAAAAGTAGCCTTATTTGGTATTGCCGCGTTCGTAGCAACCTGCTCTATAGAAATAGCACACAATCTAACCTGTCAGTTCAACGATGTAAATAACAAAAAATAAAAACGGTCCAAAAATAGCTATTTTTTTGCAAATTTTCCATTTTAATCAATTTTTCCAGTAACAAAGCAAGGGTTAACAGCCAAACAAAACTCAATATATATTGCCCTGATTCTCTAGTTTGAAGAAACACCCCATATGTGGTCGTAAACTGCTGTATGGCCAAACGGCAGGGCGTAGAAGGAAGGGAACGCCATATGGTTTTTGGAAGGCAGATTTTGCTGGACTGGTTATTTGACACCATGTCCCATTTGAAGCCCCTGATGCACCCCTACAGTAGAAACTCCAAAAAGTGACCCCATTTTGGAAAGTACGGGATAAGGTGGCAGTTTTGTTTGTATTATTTTAGGGTAAATATGATTTTTGGTTGCTCTATATTACACTTTTTTGAGGCAAGGTAACAAAAATAGAAATTCGAAATTTCATCTCCATTTGCCAATAACTCTTGTGGAACACCTAAAGGGTTAACAAAGTTTGTAAAATCAGTTTTGAATACCTTGAGGGGTGTAGTTTCTTAGATGGAGTCACTTTTTTGGAGATTCTACTCTAGGGGTGCATCGGGGGGCTTCAAATGGGACATGGTGTCAAAAATCCAGTCCAGCAAAATCCGCCTTCCAAAAAGCATATGGCGTTCCCTTACTTCTGTGCCCTGCTGTTAACCCTTGCTTTGTTACTGGAAAAAATGGATTCAAACGGAAAATTTTCCAAAAAATCGAAATTCTGAAATTTTATCTCCATTTGCCATTAACTCTTGTGGAAAACCTAAAGGGTTAATGACGTTTGTAAAATCAGTTTTGAATACCTTGAGGGGTGTAGTTTCTAGAATGGGGTCATTTTTGGATGGTTTCTATTATGTAAGCCTCACAAAGTGACTTCAGACCTGAACTGGTCCCTAAAAGTGGGTTTTGAAAATTTCTAAAAATTTCAAGATTTGCTTCTAAACTTCTAAGCCTTGTAACGTCCCCAAAAATAAAATGGCATTCCCAAAATGATCGATACATGAAGTAGACATATGGGGAATGTAAATCAATAACTTTTTTGGGCGGTATTACTATGTATTATAGAAGTAGAGAAATTGAAACTTGGAAAATTGCTAATTTTTCCCAATTTTTGGTAAATTTGATATTTTTTTATAAATAAAAATGAAATTTTTCAACTTAATTTTACCAGTGTCATGAAGTACAATATGTGATGAAAAAACAATCTCAGAATGGCCTGGATAAGAAAAAGCGTTTTAAAGTTATCACCACATAAAGTGACACTGGTCAGATTTGCAAAAAATGGCCTGGTCCTAAGGTGAAAATGAGCCCGGTCCTTAAGGGGTTAAAGGAGCCACGCACAAATTCTGCTGCCGTTGCCCATAGCAACGTGTACTTAAATAGCATTTTAGCTTGTGCTAAAACCTCTAGTCTGGTACAGGGTATCAAAAGCCATGCCTGACAGGGAGGATAACACTCATTGGAACCGCAGCTATCCACCAGCAACATTAGCAGCTGCAGCCATATGCATCATGCCTCTAACTACTGCCGTAATGGGGTCAGAGAAGGACTGCCCTGTGGTCATTGTCATTGTCACTAGGGACTTTCAACCGCTGCAACAACAGCGAAGAAGGCTTCCAGTCCCTCGGGTAGGGAGCAGCGGACTATCTGCCAGGCGAAGGTTACCACCGTTGCCCTGACTACTAGAGTAGCAGAGCCAGAAAAGAGCCATTCTGTGGCCAATATCACTGCTGCCACTACAGAAATCTCTGGGCCTACTACTACTACTGCTGCTGTACAGCCTGAACCCACCAAACAGGAGCACTGCCCTGAGGTGTGGGAGGATAAAGAGGAATCCACTGATACTGCTCTACGCACTCAAGAACCACCACCGAATCCAGAGCTTCTTGCTATGAAAGACCAAGGGTCTATCCTTTCTTGCTGTCCGGAGAATCTTTCACCTACCAGGAAAATGCCAAGGTCTACAGAGGATCCCACAGAAGAGAGTGATCCTTCAATTCCAGGTTCTGCCACAGAAGGCCACCAGGGGACCGCAGATGAAGTTTCTGCAGGAGTTACAGCTGCAGAGAGCACCAGAGCTAGCAGTGACAGAGATGAGGATTTTGCGCCGCTTAAAGAAGGACTTTTGGGCCCTCAATTATGGGACCCAGGAGGAAGACTCTCTGTGCAGTAGCGCAGCCTAGTATCGGTAAAAGGCAAATCGCGGTATCGAATCGATCCGGGTACAAAAGTATCGATTGGGTATCGATAATTAGATACCCGTTGCAACCCTACTTTCCTCTACCTTTGACTCTGTTGACCACTCTCTCTTCTTACAAATCCTTTCTTCCCTCTCCTGGATCTCCTTGTACCTCACCAAAAGAACCTTCAGCATTTCCCATTTATACACTACCTACTTGTCATGTCCCCTCTCTGTTGGTGTCCCTCAAGGCTTCTCCATTCATACATTCGGCCTGGGACAGGCTGACGACATTCAAATCTACCTCTCTGGCCCAGATGTCACTTCCCCGCTATCCAGAACTCCAAAATGTCTGTCGGCTATATCTTCACTCTTCTCCTCCTGCTTCCTAAAACTCAACATGGAGAAAACTAAATTCATTGTCTTTCCCCCATGTCACTTAGCCCACCTACCAAACCTATCCATTACAATTAATAGTACAATGTTTTCTCCAATCTCGCAGGTCCATTACCTGGAAAAACATTTGATTCTGCCCTGTCCTGTAAGCTACACATCCAAAACCTTACCTCCACCTGCAATTTTTAACTTAAGAACATCTCTCGTATTGTGTATGAGGTGCCAACACCCCGAGGGAGGGATGATATGAGATGTGCGGGGTGGCAGGGGGCTCACCTTGCTCAGGGGCCTACAGGGGATTCCCCTGTACCCCTGTGGGCCAGTCCCAGCCTGTGCACTACAGACATTGTCCAATAAGATCAGGCTTTGAGACCGAACGAAGAAAATGGGCTCTAATAAACAAAGGAGGATCCAAGCTCTGAGAGACAAAGGTAATGTCACGCCCGTAAGTGGGAGAGAGACACCACACCGGACGAAGAAGGAGAGGGAACAAGGCCTGAAAGCTAGAGAAGAAAGAAGGACACCTCCTAGTCAAATCCCTAGTCACAGTCCTGACTGGCTGTCAGTATGAACAGATCCGAAAAGTAGGCGAGTTCATACGCAGGAGTACCTAGAGTCCTAACTCACCCTATAAGACCCTGACGATAGTGACAGGACTGAGACTACCTGTTCCTCCAGAAAGGAAGGACGACCAGGAGTCTTCCTCAGGCCTACAATAAAGGGCAGGGGCAAAACACACAAATAAACCAAAACAAAATGCAAAAGGGAAAGAAAACACAACTTACCAGTAGCTATGGCAGCAACAGGAACTCAGCCAAAAACCAAACACCAGCAGACCACAGAAGCCCCTGAAGCTATAAACCGCACAGCATTGTGGGAGAAGCAACTATAAATAAGGTAAGTTAAATGACCACAATAGCAACACCTGGAGGTTAGAGGTGTGGCCAGTATCAGAAACAACACAGACGTCTATTGATCCACTAGGAAACCTGTCAGATAAAAGCATGTGTTGCCAGTCTCACAGATCTTCTGTCATTTTTCTATTATGAGGAGAATTATTACTACTGGGGGGCATTGTGGTGGGCTTTATTACTACTGGGGGAACATGATTACTAGTATGGGCACATTATAACTTCTGGGGAACAATGGACATGTTGGGAGCCCTGTAGAAGCACTATTGCTACCATGTGCGCTCTAGCAGGGAATTATTACAATTGGTAGGACGTTTGGGAGCACTATTACTGTGGGGAGCACCCTGGCCCAGTATCAGCTTAGTACAGTTATTTTTGTGGCACATTATGTTTACACTATTGGTATCAGGGACACTGTTTGCTTTTTGGTTTAAGTGTATTCAACATAAAAATCCAAAATAATTCTCGTTTTTAAGGGCTCTTTCACACTTGCATTTTTGTTTTCCGGCATAGAGTTCCGTCGTCGGGGCTCTATGCCGGAAAAATCCTGATCAGGATTATCCCAATGCATTCTGAATAGAGAGAAATCCGTTCAGGATGCATCAGGATGTCTTCAGTTCAGGACCGGAATGTTTTTTGGCCGGAGAAAATACCGCAGCATGCTGCGCTTTTTGCTCCGGCCAAAAATCCTGAACACTTGGCGCAAGGCCGGATCCGGAATTAATGCCCATTGAAAGGCATTAATCCGGATCCGGCCTTAAGCTAAACGTCGTTTCGGCGCATCGCCGGATCCGACATTTAGCTTTTTCTGACTGGTTAACATGGCAGCCAGGACGCTAAAGTCCTGGTTGTCATGGTAAAGTGTAGTTGGGAGCGGGGGAGCAGTATACTTACCATCCGTGCGGCTCCCGGGGCGCTCCAGAGTGACGTCAGGGCGCCCCACGCGCATGGATCACGTGATCGCACGGGAGCCGCACGGACTGTAAGTATACTGCTCCCCCGCTCCCCACTACTACTATGGCAACCAGGATTTTAATAGCGTCCTGGCTGCCATAGTAACCTCAAAGCATTTCGAAGACTGATCAGGATCCTGATCAGTCTTCTAATGCTTTCAGGCGACTTGCGTTCTGACGGATCCGGCGGGACGGAAGTGCCTGCCGGATCCTCAGAATGCAAGTGTGAAAGAGGCCTTAAGAATGGCTTTCCTGTCGCCACCCCTTCTGCCCATCTGTATCTGTTCCAGGATGCAAAACCTGAGGCCCTTTTCGGAGTGACCTGCCTCCTTAAAATGTTTCAAGACCGGTAAATCCATTTTTTCTTTTCTAATGGAATATCTGTGCTGGTTGAGTCGTGTTTTTACATCCCACATACCATAGCCCACATGGGCATGATAGTAGGTAGATCACGTAGGCCGAATTACACGTCAAGTATTTTGTGATCTTGATTGTCTTATTTGTCGCAGGATTATGGAAGGAACTCCTCTTTATCATCATGTTACAATTCACACAACTATAGCATGGGTAGCATCAGCTGTGTGTTGAACCACACAGTGACTTCACACTCATTCTATTGCTGCCCACATCTGCCCTTGAGAAAGCGGAGCGAAACGTACGTCGGGGTGGGCTCTCCTCTCTGCAATAGAAAACCCGTGTTCTCCTCTCTAAGTGTCCCTCAGGTATACATTTATGGAATATATATGCCTCCTTGCTGTAGTGTTTGTGTGGTTTATCCACTATACCAGTTTTAGTGGGGCTTTGTTCTATTATACAATTGTTATATTGGGGATGTGTCTGTCTATGCCAGTACTTTTGTAAAAGGTTTTTACCTTATATAGGAGAACTATCGGTGTTTTCTATGTGTGGGAGGGGAGCCACATGTCTTGGCTACTACCTGTATTGCTGCTATATATAACTATTTTTATATTGATATTGTGTATGTCGTTGGTCTTTTATCAACTAATAAAGTTTGTGAAATTGTAAATGCGTGTCCCTTTATGGTCATTTGGTTAACATTATTGTAGTCACGCATCGTACTATGTGTGTGTAGCGTTGGCATTACTAACTATTTTTCCTGTGTGTTTTCACAGAAGAGTCCCTTACAGTATGGACTTTCGGTCAAGAGACACTGCCTGGATGTCCCAGGTGGAGGCAGCTTTTGCAGGTGGTGCGGGTGTTGGTGATGACCCTGGCCGCAGGAGCACGAGTGAGTTGAGAGCGCAGATTAAAAACACACTCCATAGACGTATGAAGCTTTGGTGGAATAAGGCCACCCTAGACAAATATGTGGAAAAAGGACTTATCCCTAGAGGACTGAGGGTACAAATTTTTCCCTCCTATGGACAGGATGACAATGAGTTCCGGGAAAAGTGGGAGTCCGCTTGTGGATCCTGCTCTTTGACCTTGATGCGCCTCATTATGGAGCACAATACTAAGACTATGTCTAGCTTGGAATTAGAAGCCTTAGGGCTTGAAGACCAGCTATCACAAAAACTTAATGTGAGTGAAATGGAGGCTTTTAAGAAAGAACTCGATGATAACTTTTTGACATGGGAGAAACAGATTAAAAATGTAAAGATGAGGAAATTCCAGCGGGACACACAAGATAAGGATTTAAACAGGGTATATCGCTGGAAGTATAAATCTGAAGAGGGACGGTCCCGTAGGTAAAGACGCCCCTTGAGAAAGCGGAGCGAAACGTACGTCGGGGTGGGCTCTCCTCTCTGCAATAGAAAACCCGTGTTCTCCTCTCTAAGTGTCCCTCAGGTATACATTTATGGAATATATATGCCTCCTTGCTGTAGTGTTTGTGTGGTTTATCCACTATACCAGTTTTAGTGGGGCTTTGTTCTATTATACAATTGTTATATTGGGGATGTGTTTGTCTATGCCAGTACTTTTGTAAAAGGTTTTTACCTTATATAGGAGAACTATCGGTGTTTTCTATGTGTGGGAGGGGAGCCACATGTCTTGGCTACTACCTGTATTGCTGCTATATATAACTATTTTTATATTGATATTGTGTATGTCGTTGGTCTTTTATCAACTAATAAAGTTTGTGAAATTGTAAATGCGTGTCCCTTTATGGTCATTTGGTTAACCACATCGGATTTAACCAACCTGTCCCCCAGATTTCGCCCCCTGCGTTAGGAGAAAATGAAGGTGTTCTGAACCCTTCAACTTGAGGAAAGCTATTACCAATAATATTCCAATGTTTTCTGATAACAGAGGCTATACGCGGACTATCAGCAGAATACTGTGAAACAAACGGGATACGTGGGGCCTGTTTGGACTTGTTGTTGGGAGTCTGTCCTCGGCCTGTATCAGCTTGAGACCTACTTTCCACAACAAGTTTCTTGAGGTACCCCCGAGATGTAAATTTCTTGCCCATATCCACAAACCGTTGATCCCTAGTAGATTTATCCCTCACAATCCTCTTAACCCAAAAGAATTGGCTGTAGGGCAAGGAGTTAATCATAGAGCAGGGATGATGGGTCTCAAAATGCAGCAGAGTGTTCTTATCAGTTCTTTTCACGTGTAAATCAGTGGTCAAGCCTTGTGCCAGAACCTGTCCCTCTGTATCCAAAAATTGTATTTTCTGTGTTGAATGGACAATAGTGAATTTCACAGTCGGGTCTTTTTCATTGAGATAAGCGTGGAACGCAAGGAGGTCCAACGTGGCGCCTGTCCACACCAGGAAGATGTCGTTGATATAGCGCCACCACCCCAGGACATGCCTGAAGTGGTGGCTACCATAAACGAACAACTCTTCAAGGTGGGCCATATAGATGTTAGCATAAGTAGGCGCCACGTTGGACCCCATCGCGGTCCCATGCAATTGTACAAAAAAGTCATCCTGGAATAAAAAGTAAATCCTAGTCAACACAAATTTCAAAAGTATCAAGATAAATTGTTGACATTCCTCAGTGTAGCTAGATCGCATCAAACACCTATGTAAAGTCTGAATGCCCAAACCGGCGGGGTCCTGACTGATTGTGAGGTCGGATCCTGACTGCGGGACACCTTGCGACCCCGTGAGTGATATAATTTCGTATTTGGGCCCTTGGATGACGGATGGGGACGTTTCGCCGCGGTGAACAGCGGCGTCGCTCCCCCCACCTACTATCGGTGAACCCCTTGACCGCTGACGCGATTGGGGGTCGCTGGTCGCGATTGTGATCCTGAAATACATTCTTTTGTTGCTATTCTGATGGTGGTATCAGGTGACTTGTGATCACATGACTCCTTTGACAGATAGTGAATGCCCGGACATGTGCAGATGCACTGATTGGCCATCTTTGATTAGGTTTATGTAGAACTTGCCTTGTGCTTGAAATATCGCGAGATTGCCCAGATCCCGCGCATGTGCACATGCTGAGTGAGGACACGCTCGGGACCCTGATGCCCCATTACTGCTGATAAGTGAATGTAACACTGGCTTGTATACTGATAACATATGTGAACACTTACTTAATCAATAGGTATGCAGATGCACTGTACCATGCACTATGTATTTCACAATAGGCACTTGCACTTTATTTTTGAATATACTATGACATATGTGTATTGATGATACTTACACAATTAACTGATATATGCTTTTAATGAAATATGACGTTTTTATGATAATTGGATGATTTGCTGTGATGAATTGCCAACCCTTTTTATATCACTGTTGTAACACATGTCTGTATAGCTTGAGAAAGACCGTAACAAGCTGCGTCCTGCTTTTCCATATTGTGTTGTATATATATATATATATATATATATATATATAGTGTGTGTGTGTATATATATATATATATATTTATAGCGTGTTGTATACGTATATATAGTGTATGTGTGTGTATATATATAGCGTGTTGTATATGTATATATATATATATATATATATTTAGTGTGTGTGTGTATATATATATATATATATATATATATATATACATTTACACAGATTCCATAAAATAAAAAAATAGACATAGATAGATCGGGGTATCGATATGACACACACTGGGTGGGGGGCCCAAGTTATGTGAACAGCCCCAGGCCCATGGTACACTTAATCCGCCTCTGCACAGCACAACTTTCACTTTGCCAGAGTAACTTTAATATAAAAGCTGAGCTGTAACTGGTTGCTATGGACAACCTTTTTATAAATGACCCATTGAGTTGATTTTTCACATTTTTTGTAAACGTTCTTGCGCTTTCGGTCACAAGAGAATCGCCCTCTATGTTCACATAACACAACCTCTGTGTAACAGCAGCCAACACTCTAGCAAATTCTATAGGCCGGAAGTGAAAATAAAGTTCCGACACAACGCCAACCCTGACAATTTACATGCCCGTTTGCTATGTGTTTCTCCGCTATCGCACTTTTCTTCATGGCATTTCGAGAAGTAGAACCTGTGACTGATACATTTGCACAATGTATTAAACACCACATAAGAATGAGGTGGTCGTCCTTCGTGTCGTATGACCATATGCATGCCACTGTAGGGAGCGTCACCATAAATCAAATAGTCCCGGACTAGGGAGGTTCTGCGGAAGGTTACTGACGTTCCCTATATAAACGAGCGGCTTTCGCACACGCACTTATTTCTACCGCGCAGTAGAAGGTACAGACTTGTTGGTTTCGGCTCACGGAGACTTTGCAGTAAGTATGTGCTGCGCGCTCCTGGGATAGCAGCGACTGATTTGAATACCGCATACTTGCGTGCCTTTCGCTAAATGGCCGCTATTCTCTAGAGGGTTGTCTGGGCTTTTAAGGTATTTACTGAGAAGTACGTCTGAACGGTCGCCTTTGTACTGCACACTGTCTAGTTAAGCGAATTCATGTTTTTGTTGCGTGTATCGCAAGGCAGACTGCTCGTACGTGATGGCGGTTGTGTTGCTGGAGAGTCCGCCATTGCCGTTAGTGATGCACACAATAGGAGGTGGGCTGGGCGGAGGGGGAGGGGAGGGCCTGGCGCCTCCTGCGCCTCGCCACAAGTGACTGCGACATCGATGGGTCTTGAAGCGGGCGGTCACGAGGGATTTCTGGTTCAGGCTACAATGGAGATCTAAATGGGCACAAGGGGGGCGTACGTCTTTCTCACCGTGTGCCGTAGTCTTCATGCTTACCGCAGTGAAAAAAGTCCTTTAAAAACGGCAAGTTTTTCGTGGCCATTTTGCAACCGTGGGCATCCATTTTCTGTCCGTGTTTCCTTTTTTAATACGGTGTTTTGCATCCGTTTTTCATGTCCATTAAAAACGGATGGACTTGATTGGCAGTTAATTATAGACCCAACCCTCTGACACCCTCAGGATGGAAGGCCCACAGCTGAAATATTGTCCTTCATAGTGTAGCCATTTTATTTTATGCCCCAGCTTTAATAAAGGCCCCAGCTAAAATACCGTCCCCCATAAAGTACCTCCCCCCCCCCCCCCCGCCCCAGCTTTATGTAAATAATGCCCCATTAGTGACCCCCAGCTGCTTAAGTTAAAGGGTTTCTGTCACCAGATTTAACCCTATTAAGCTAGCTGATAATAACAATGTGCTAATGTCAGCTAATCCTATATAGACTATTCCTACTTTTATCAGTGCCCGTTACGCCAAAAATCTAACTTTTATAATATGCTAAAGAGGCTCTAGGAGTGGGGGGGGGGGGGCCGTTGTTCCTGCTCCTAGAGCCTCCGTTCTCCCACCTTGGTCTCCTCCCTCCAAGTCCTGATTGACAGGGCAGGCAGCGCTTGCGTCCGCCTGCCAGCCCTGTGCTCTGGTGAGGTCTCGCGCCGTTCAGTATTCGGCGCAGTAAGGGAAGAGACGCTTGCTGGCCGACAGCTATAATCACAGCACGGCGCGAGACTTCACCAGAGCACAGGGCTGGCAGACGGACGCAAGCGCTGCCTGGCCCTGTCAATCAGGACTTGGAGGGAGAAGACCAAGACGGGAGAACAGAGGCTCTAGGAGCAGGAGCAACCCCCCCCCCCCTCCCTGCTCCTAGAGCCT
The DNA here is from genome assembly GCA_033119425.1 of Bufotes viridis. Taxonomy (NCBI): domain Eukaryota; kingdom Metazoa; phylum Chordata; class Amphibia; order Anura; family Bufonidae; genus Bufotes; species Bufotes viridis. The sequence continues at coordinate 149,262,251 of CM065589.1, read as the reverse complement.
CATTAGCATATTATAACAGTTAGATTTTTGGCGTAACGGGCACTGATAAAAGTAGGAATGGGCTACTTGGGTTTAGCTGACATTAGCACATCGCTAATGTCCGCTAGCTTGATAGGGTTAAATCTGGTGACAGAAACCCTTTAAAAAAAACAACTTCGGTAGAGCTACACCCCCCCCCCCCCCTTGATCCTGCCCCTGCAGTCTCCTCTCTATTCAGCAGGACCTGCTCAATGAAGAGACTGCTGATATCTGATCAAGTAGGTGAGGGTTTTTTTAACCCCTAAATGGCCATATTGTTAGTGAACCCGTTTTTAACTGCACTCCTCTCTGTCGCCATTGATTTCAGTGGCCTATTTTTGGACAGATGCTATTCACTGACCGTTAAAAGAACGGCCATGTGAATAGCCCCATAGACTTTTACTGGTGCTATAAAATGGCTGCGTGACGGCCATTTTTTAGTCCTGTGCACGAGGCCTTAATCCTAATATCAAGTCCCTAAACCAAATACGAAGTCTAGGGCTACAGTGTTGCTTGACAAAATGGTGCAACTACACTGCGTATGTCGTGCAACTATTGTTTAATGATGGGTAATGGTGTCGCTTTGTGAAATACTGTCAGTCGCACAAACATCCAACTTGTATGGATTGTTTGACTTGTGTTGCAGTGTGACTCCATTGGCTATCATTCCAAAAGCCTCAGGACTTTTCTACGACAAGTTGTGCGACAGGTAGCCCTAGCCTAACATTAACGCTATATATCTGTACACACTATTATGATATAATAGTCTATACAGCAGTGTACTGACATGGGATATAACAAATGCAGTGTACTGATGTGAGGTATAATATATGCAGTGTGTACAGGTATGTAGTATATACAGCAGTGTACTGATATGTAAGGTATAGTAGATGCCGTGTACAGGTATATAGTATATGCAGCAGTGTACTGATATATGAGGTACAAGGTATAATAGATGCAGTATGTACAGATATATAGTATATACAGTAGTGTACTGATATGTGAGGTATAATAGATGCAGTATGTACAGATATATAGTATATACAGCAGTGTACTGATATGTGAGGTATAATAGATGCAGTATGTACAGATATATAGTATATACAGCAGTGTACTGATATGAGGTATAATAGATGCAGTATGTACAGATATGTAGTATATACAGTAGTGTACTGATATGTGAGGTATAATAGATGCAGTATGTACAGATATATAGTATATACAGCAGTGTACTGATATGCGAGTATAATAGATGCAGTGTGTACAGATATATAGTATATACAGCAGTGTACTGATATGTGAGGTATAATAGATGCAGTGTGTACAGATATATAGTATATACAGCAGTGTACTGATATATGAGGTATAATAGATGCAGTGTGTACAGATATATAGTAGGCCTGCACAATATATCGCGAAAGCAATCGTAATCGCAATTAATCGCCATATCGCAATCGCAATTTGCTGACCCAAAAATGCTGCAATTATATTACCATATTTTTCGCTTTATAAGACACACTTTTTTCCCCCCAAAAGTGTGGGGGGGAATGGCAGTGCGTCTTATAAAGCGATGGTTGACTTTCTACGTGACACTGACACTGTATCTCCGGCCGCTATGCTGCACAGCGCAGCCAGCGATACATCAGTTACAGTGCGGGGAGGGAGGAGGGGCTGGAGGAAAGTCGTTATTTTAAAGAGGACCTTTCACTGGTCCACATTTTATTAGGCAAAGGTATGTACATGGAGAGCGGCACCCAGGGATGACCCTGCACTTACTTGTATCCCTGGGTGCCGCTCCGTTCGCCTGCTGTAGCCCCCAGTACCGGCGCTCCTGCTTCTCCAATTTTGCCTGGGGCGGAGACTTCTTATTTTGCCCTGGGCGTCTCCTTCTCCCAGGGCTGGAGCACTGGCCAATCGCAGCGCTCAGCTCATATTCAGGATATGATACCGGGGGCTACAGAGGACGAACGGAGCGGAACCCAGGGATACAAGTAAGTGCAGGGACATCCTTGGGTGCCGCTCTCCATGTACATAGCTTTGCCTAATAAACTGTGGACCAGTGAAAGGTCCTCTTTAATGAACACATGTTCTTTTATCTATTTTATTTATCAGTTCTGTGCAGCGCTAAGAAAATGGCAAGTTTTGTATTTTGCACTTTTGCAGTAATGCAAATATGCATTTTATTTTTCAGTTCTTGAGTTCAGCATAACCACATTTCACATTATCAGTCATCCGTTGTGAGCTTTTACCTTGAAAATCCAAGCAGATAGACCTCTAGCACAATTCCCTTAAAATATCGCATTGCATATCGTTATCGCAATTTTTAGGGCCCTAATCGCAATCGCACAAAATTCCCATATCGTGCAGCCCTAATATATAGTATATACAGCAGTGTACTGATACGTGAGGTATAATAGATGCAGTGTGTACAGGTATATAGTATATACAGCAGTGTACTGATATGTGACGTATGAGGTATAATAGATGCAACGTGTACAGATATATAGTACATACAGCAGTGTACTGATATATGAGGTATAATAGATGCAGTGTGTACAGATATATAGTACATACAGCAGTGTACTCATGTGGTATAATTTATACCTCGGGTATCAGTACACTGCTGTATAGCAGGTTGAGCACTATTGCTTTAGTCATCTCTGGTACTGCCGGATACAATCGGCTGCTGAAGCTCTATTTCCAGCAGTTCCATAGAGATGAATGGAGCAGCAGTGCGCCTGCTTGACCGGCCCTCCCATCTAATACGAGGAGTGCCCACCTCAGCACACGACGGGCAGTGACTGACTTTAGAAGGTGGTGCTGTTGTCCTGGAAAGTGGCCTCGGCCTCTCCTGTCCGACACCCCTACACCTGTCATTAGCGCTAGTGCTAGATCTGGACAAGCGGGGCCACCGTATCCTGTCACGCTAATCCCCTTCTATTGTGACATGTCTCGTTGTTACTTTAGCGCACACTTGTGGTTTATTTTTTGATGTGGGTAATCGGATTTATCGGCAGCGCTGACAGGTTGTCAGAAGAGCATTTCCTCCAAAATTTAATCCCTGTATAATGAAGTCAGTGACCTGTTTAAATTCGCCTGTTTTCCAGATCTGGTAGTTTTCAGGGAATGGAAGCCAAAGGCTTAAAACTTGGCCAATATTCAGCTGGCACACATACATGGTCCCTTACAAGAGCACTTGGGCAGGCTGTACCAGATGGGCATGTTCAGGGCAAGAATGCTTCACTGACAGCAACTGGAAATACTAATCCCGAGATTTACCGAGTCTTAGACAGTTGCTTGTATGCGCTTAGAAACTAGTTATTCAGGAACTATGCTGCCGCTATCTGTGTAGCCCAGGCCTCATAATGAATGGTACTTGGCTGCCATACCAGGCTTAACCTTTGGATAATGGTGGCACTGTCAGGAAGACCGCATCCATTTTTGGCAAATGCAACAACCCATAACTTTTTAGTGATTACACTTGTAGGGCCTGTGACATGACGAGGGATTGTCCAGTGTAGACTAGGATTGTTTCGATACCATAAGTATTGTGATACTTGATACTATTTGATACCACGCAAAAAAAGCCGCTTGTGTTCCGCATTGTATGGAACCTCCGGCACATAATAGAACAGTCCGATCCTATTTTTTCACTGCATGGGAGTTTTTTTTATATTTTAATAGTTTAGGCTTTTTGGACGTCGTAATGTGGTGATTGTTTATATATTTTATATGTAAAATTGGGTGATTTATACTAAATAATTCCCCCCCCCCCCCCCCTTAAGGGTTGAACCTGGGATCTTTTGATCCCTTCTCCTATTCACCCTAATAGATCTCTATTAGGGTGAATAGGACTTCACACTCCCTGCTGTCCTGTGCATAGTACACACAGCAGCAGGGAGATTACCATGGCAGCCAGGGCATTAGATGTTCATTTTTATTGGTGCAGTGCGCCTAGTCCTTCTCATGACTCTCCTCATTGGCAGTAGCACAGGGGAGGGACAGCTTCTCCTCTGTGCTTGGAGCACGCTGAGAGCAGCGCGCTCGTTCTGTGATACTAGACTGCGCAGCCAGTATTAAAAAATAAAAAAAGTTTCGATTGCCCGTAAATTTCCGTAACAACCCTAGTGTAGACAAAATCTAAGCTTTATAGAAAAGAATAAACGGGTCCCGTCTAAATTAGACTATTTAAGTTATTCAACACAAAAAAATCCTCGATGCAAATTTTTGCATCGAGGATTTGTTTGTCATGTGACTACGGAGCAGGAGTGAAGCGCTTGCTATTACTTGGGGTACTTTCACACTTGCGTTACTCTTTTCCGGCATAGAGTTCTGTCAAAAGGGCTCTATGCTGGAAAAGAACTGATCAGGCATATCCCCATGCAATCTAAATGGATAGAAATCCGTTCAGTTTGCATCAGTATGCCTTCCGTTCAGTCACTGTCAGGCGTTTTGGCTGGACATAATACCGCAGCATGCTTGTATTAGTGCCGGATCCGGCATTGAGAAACAACTGAAGGACTGATCCGTCCTTCCGGTCTGCACATGCGCAGACCGGGAAAACTGTGAAAGAGTGCAGGACGGCTCCGTGCATCCGCATGACAAGCGGAGGGACGGATCCGTTCTTGCAATGCATTTGTAGACTGATCCGGATCCGTCTACAATTGCTGTCATTTGTCACACTGAGCGGCTGATCCAGCAGGCAGCTAAGACGACGGAACTGCCTGCCGGATCACACGAACGCAAGTGTGAAAGTACCCTTACCTGTCTGGTCACCCGCTGGCCTGCACCATACTGTACTATAACCTGACTCTGTGATGTCAGGACAACAGTGCAGCGTGCCGAGGATCTGTGGAGCGGCGCCCCTACAGGAGAGGTTAAGTACTGGTGCTGGGGACATGGCTAGGAGGTAGAGATGGTGGCCCTGGGGTGGCAGATGAGTTGTTCAAAAGAAAAACGTTCCTTTAATTAGCTTTTTGTTGTTAGTGTACTCGATTAATCGTTGGATTAATCGACAGAATACTTGATTATAAAAATAGTTGATAGCTGCAGCCCTAGTCTAAATACCCACTTTATAAGATGTCTGCAGTTTCCTTAGGGGGTTTCCTGGGAATACTGAGTTTTTAGCAAGTGCATGTAGCCTGCCTCTATAAACGGTATTCAAATCTCGGAAACCCATTTAAATACTGATGACCTTTCCTCTGGATAGGTTATCTGTATCTGATCAGTGGGGGTCTGACACTTGGGACCCCCTGCCCCCATAAAAGTGAATTGAGCTGATCTGCGATGGCAAGCACAGCAGCTATACATTGTACGGCGCTGTGCTTGGTAAGCTATGAGAAGGTCATGATGCTCAAACAGCACCAGTGCCCTCTCAAACAGCTGATTGGCGGGGGTCCACCATGTGCAGATCAGCGCTGCGCTTGAAAACAGTCCTGCATTTTACAGTAAAATGTTTAACTGACATTTCCTGTAATTCCTTTTCAAATAAAAAATGCTAATTTTTCATTTTATTTTTTTCAGAACATGCAGATTTTTGTGAAGACACTTACTGGGAAGACTATAACACTGGAAGTGGAGCCCAGTGACACAATTGAGAATGTCAAAGCAAAAATTCAGGACAAAGAAGGTATCCCTCCTGACCAGCAGAGGTTGATCTTTGCAGGCAAGCAGTTAGAAGATGGCCGCACTCTCTCAGACTATAACATCCAAAAAGAGTCCACTTTGCACTTGGTTCTTCGCCTTAGAGGTGGCATGCAAATCTTTGTGAAAACCCTGACTGGCAAGACCATCACTCTAGAAGTGGAACCAAGTGACACCATTGAGAATGTGAAGGCCAAAATTCAAGATAAAGAAGGAATTCCCCCAGACCAGCAAAGATTGATTTTTGCTGGGAAGCAGCTCGAAGATGGTCGCACCCTTTCAGACTATAACATCCAAAAAGAATCTACCCTGCACTTAGTCTTGCGTTTAAGAGGTGGCATGCAAATCTTTGTGAAGACCCTAACTGGAAAAACAATTACTCTAGAAGTTGAACCCAGTGACACCATTGAGAATGTAAAAGCCAAAATTCAGGACAAAGAAGGTATCCCTCCTGACCAGCAGAGGTTAATCTTTGCTGGCAAGCAGTTAGAAGATGGCCGCACTCTCTCAGACTATAACATCCAAAAAGAGTCCACTTTGCACTTGGTTCTTCGCCTTAGAGGTGGCATGCAAATCTTTGTGAAAACCCTTACTGGCAAGACCATCACCCTAGAAGTGGAACCAAGTGACACCATTGAGAATGTGAAGGCCAAAATTCAAGATAAAGAAGGAATTCCCCCAGACCAACAAAGATTGATTTTTGCAGGTAAACAGCTTGAAGATGGCCGTACTCTGTCTGATTACAATATTCAGAAAGAATCTACTCTCCACTTGGTGTTGCGGCTGAGAGGTGGCATGCAAATTTTCGTGAAAACCCTTACTGGCAAGACCATCACCCTAGAAGTGGAACCAAGTGACACCATTGAGAATGTGAAGGCCAAAATTCAAGATAAAGAAGGAATTCCCCCAGACCAACAAAGATTGATTTTTGCTGGGAAGCAGCTCGAGGATGGTCGCACCCTCTCAGACTATAACATCCAAAAAGAGTCCACCTTACATCTGGTCCTCCGCTTAAGAGGTGGCATGCAGATCTTTGTGAAGACCCTAACTGGGAAAACAATTACTCTAGAAGTTGAACCCAGTGACACAATTGAGAATGTTAAAGCTAAAATCCAAGACAAAGAAGGTATCCCTCCTGACCAGCAGAGGTTGATATTTGCTGGCAAGCAGTTAGAAGATGGCCGCACTCTGTCTGATTACAATATTCAGAAAGAATCTACTCTCCACTTGGTGTTGCGGCTGAGAGGTGGCATGCAAATTTTCGTGAAAACACTGACTGGCAAGACCATCACCCTAGAAGTGGAACCAAGTGACACCATTGAGAATGTGAAGGCCAAAATCCAGGATAAAGAAGGTATCCCTCCTGACCAGCAGAGGTTGATATTTGCAGGCAAGCAGTTAGAAGATGGCCGCACCCTCTCAGACTATAACATCCAAAAAGAGTCCACTTTGCACTTGGTTCTTCGCCTTAGAGGTGGCATGCAAATCTTTGTAAAAACCCTGACTGGCAAGACCATCACCCTAGAAGTGGAACCAAGTGACACCATTGAGAATGTGAAGGCCAAAATTCAAGACAAGGAAGGAATTCCCCCAGACCAACAAAGATTGATTTTTGCTGGGAAGCAGTTAGAAGATGGTCGCACCCTCTCAGACTATAACATCCAAAAAGAGTCCACTTTGCACTTAGTCTTGCGTTTGAGAGGTGGCATGCAAATCTTTGTGAAGACCCTAACTGGCAAGACCATTACCCTAGAAGTTGAACCCAGTGACACAATTGAGAATGTAAAAGCCAAAATCCAGGACAAAGAAGGTATCCCTCCTGACCAGCAGAGGTTAATCTTTGCAGGTAAACAGCTTGAAGATGGCCGCACCCTCTCAGACTATAACATCCAAAAAGAGTCCACCTTACATCTGGTCCTTCGCTTGAGAGGTGGCATGCAGATCTTTGTGAAGACCCTAACTGGGAAAACAATTACTCTAGAAGTTGAACCCAGTGACACCATTGAAAATGTTAAAGCTAAAATCCAAGACAAAGAAGGGATTCCTCCAGACCAGCAGAGGTTGATCTTTGCAGGAAAGCAGCTCGAAGATGGTCGCACCTTATCAGATTACAATATTCAAAAGGAGTCTACTCTGCATCTTGTGTTGCGTTTGAGGGGTGGTATCTGAAGCATGATGATCCCGAAGTGTCGCTGTCAATCAATGCTGCCAGCACTTTGATTCATGTTTTTATTGCACTTTTTCATTAAAGTTTATTGCATTCCAAAAATAGTTTGTGGTCAGTTTTGTGCATAAACTTGGCTTTCCAAATGTCTCTTCACACAGGGCTATCGGGCTGATTATTGGGGATGAGTGTTCCCACACTGCTATCTGATAAGTGGCTCGTGTATAGGTGCCAACCATCACCCAACATGCATGGACACCTAAATCATTGTTCTGCCCAGAAACTGATACTGTGTGGCCTAGTGATTGCAGACCTCCATACAGTTTTCTGCTGCTTTTTAGTGAGCACTGGTATAAATTTATTAGGAATTGTGCATGTGACGTCACCCTTGTGGTTGTGACTGGGGGCTGTATGTTCCATTTGCCCCCATAGTTTGCTTGTCTTTTGGCAGCATACTTATGTGGTGCAATGTGCTGCATAAGATCAGCCGGCAAGTGAACTTGTATGAAGGCTGGTCCTGCTGTCACTCTGCTACAATGCATCATTCTTGTGTTTCTGCCATTATGCCACTGACCACATATGGGCAAACAATCAGTCCAGACACCTACCTTTTCAGGTGAAGCTGCATTAAGGCCTCATGCTCCTGACTGAATCAGTTTTGTCGTTCACAAATCGCTGCTCTGCAAAATATGGATGTGGTCTGTGTCCCATCCACATTTTTCTGTGGACACATTGGGGGAGTTTTGTAGAACTGGTTTAGTTGCCCATAGCAACCAGATGCCACCTTTTATTGCGTCTCCTTTGGAAAATGAACTCTGGTTGCCATCAGCAACTAAGCCAGTTCTATTTTACACCAGTTTGATAAATCTCATCCATTGTCTTCAATGGGTCAGAGTTCCAAAGGTTGTCTTTGTGGAATGGACAATGGGGATGCAGAAATCACATGGATGATCTGTGCGCTTTCTGCATCCATATGTCCATTTGGTAAAAAGATAGAACATGTCCTAAACTTCACTGCAAAAGACATGAAACATAGACCTCTGTACCTTGTGGCCTGTAAGGTACTGTTGTGTGCATGAGGCCTAAAGGGGCTATCCAGTTTCTTAAAGCTAATGCTATATAAAGAATACTCCTCATTCCCACAATCATGTGCCAGACTACTGACATAATGGCCCCCTTTGCAGCATAGTGTGGCCACTGGCTGCACTAGTAATGGGCTTTTGTAGGAGCTACCAGAAGACCATCAGCAGTGGAGTGAGAAGAGGAACCATGTATTTTATAGCATCTGCTATTCCCCTTACTATAACAAATAGCTTAGATTAACACTGAGTTATCCCACAAGACAGTCTCCATAGAGATGAGGAATGACATTGCTGGGACCACCAGTCTACTCTTCCTTGCTGCATGTCTTCAGTAAGGTGGAGTTGGAATGGTGCAGCAGTGGCACATGTGCACTAAGGCTGCCCCCCCCCCACTGTCTGAAAGGTGTGGGACCTGCACCTATCTCCTAAACTGAAAGTGGTGGTGGGTTCATATGCTACCACCCTCCATTCATTTCTATGAGGCTGCTGAAAATAGCTGAGCCCATAGAAGTGAATGGGAGAGCCCTTGTTGGTGGCTAATGATATGCCCCCACTTGCAGATGAGACAACACCTTTTAAATGGAAGCTGTGAAAGATGTAGATGTTTTTACTGTATGCCTCTGAATGAAAATCACAATAGAAGATACAAGCATCCTCACCCATTGTATGTTAGATGTGGGACTAAGTAATTAGACAGGCCTGGACTATCCTAGAAATGGTTTTATGGGACAAGCCCTTTTTTACCTACCCTGTCTTGTCACGACATGGCAGCAGGACACAAGCTTTACTATTCATGTCCTAGGATGGGATAATTGCAATAAATCCCTGGAGAACCCTTTGGTACTGTAAGACAACTGGTGATAAATGTGGATGAGTGTCGCCCATCTAGACATTGTTCTCCACAGGTGAACTCCTATCATTCATTTTCAAGGAAGAGCCATTATGCTTCCATAGTATGGACAGAGTGTATGATGGGCTGATCTCCCAGCATGCAAAGTTATTCAGCTGTTCTAACATAGAAGTTAATAGAGCACTCTGAGACTTATAGTTTCTAAACACTTAGGAGTGCCAGAAGTTGCTGATCCCCCCACACACACACTCTCACTCACTCTTCATCTGTTTTTGCGATTTGGGAACGCCAGTGCTCCAGATGATGACTAAAATGGCTGTATGCAGGTGTATTATGCGACAGTGCACACATCACTGCTGAGGTGCACCAAAAACTGCAGGTTTCCAGCCTAAACAGTCACCCCCCCCCCCCCAATTATTCCACCAGACAAGAACATTTTGGGGCGTCATATCCTCTTCGGCAGTTGCCCATAGCAACCAGTCAACTGCTGACTGTCATCTACCTGCTGCAGTGAGTGCCTCACACAGCCATCTGGAGCTGTCGCCGCCTCTCCTTGTGTTCTGGTGTGAGCACGGCAGGCTGGACTTAGGGCTCTTTCACACTTGCGTTCTGAGGATCCGGCGGGACGGAAGTGGACTGACAGCATTTGAAGACTGATCAGTTTCCTGATCAGTCTTCAACATGCTTTCACTGTTACCATGGCAGCCAGGACGCTACTGGAGTCCTGGCTGCCATGGTACTCAGCAGCAGTGTACTTACCTGCGCTGCGGCCGCCGGGCGCTCCTTAATGACGTCACAGGTCCGGGCGGCGCATAGATCAATGCGCCGCCCGGACCTGTGATGTCATAATGGGGAGGCCGCAGCGCAGGTAAGTACACTGCTGTGTTGTACTTACCATGGCAGCCAGGACTCCAGTAGCGTCCTGGCCACACTGGGGCGCCGATCGAAATGGCTGCTGCGCATGCGCAGCGCTAAACGTCGGATCCGGCGATGCGCCGAATCGACGTTTAGCTTAATGCCGGATCCGGAATAATGCTCTTCAATGGGCATTAATTCCGGATCCGGCGTTACGGCATGTCTTCCGGCTTTTTGGACGGAGACAAATCCGCAGCATGCTGTGCTTTTGTCAACGTCCAAAAAACGTTCACGTACTGAACGGAAGACATCCTGATGCATCCTGAACGGATTTCTCTCCATTCAGGATGCATGGGGATTATCCTGATCAGTTTCTTTCCGTTTCCGTTTCGCTAGTGTGAAAGAGGCCTAAAGCGGTCACCGCAGACCTGGCACACACCAGGCCATACTGTTATTGCCTCCTGGCCATTCACCTTACTGCCAGGCAGCATACCCACCCAGACCACAGCGCCCCCTGCAGGCAGGCGCTTACGGAATGGATATCCCTCAGTATTTCCTGCAGTTGGTGCTGTGATAGCAGGAGTACCAGAAGTTCTGCGTGGCACAGGAAGAATATAAGTCCGGTTGCGGCCGGTCTGGGCCCGGGTTCTCCCCCTTGCAGTGGTTGTCATGTTTCGGGGCTCCATGCTGCAAGGCCCCCTGTTTAAAGATATCTCCTCCGTTCACCAGCTCAGCCGGGAAGAGCTCCCGCAGAAAGTTCTCCAGCAGATGTCTGCTCTCCGCCAGGTCCCACAGTTCCCCAACAACAAGGACTTGCTGAGGACCCCCCCAAGTGCTCCAGCCCCTCCCTAAAGTGGCTCTCTGCGCAGTGTCTTGCCATGCCAGCCTTCATCATCCTAGCCTTACAGCCCCGTACACGATCCACTGCCTGCAGAGCTTTAAGAGGCAGAGCAGCAGAGGGTGTAGGCGCAAATGGTGACAAGACAACAAAGTCTTGTCGCCATTTTGCAATTCTAAGTCACAGTGTCGACCATTATCAGGGCTGCGATCAGAAATTTTGGGGCCCCTTACACAGCTCAAGGCCTGGGCCCCGCCGCCCCCTCCCCTGACACCGCCCCAGTGGCGGATCCAGAGCCTGGTCTTTGGAGGGGCACTTCCCCCAGGAATAGGAGATCATGGGGCCCCTGTGTCCCCGTCCACCCACACACAGCCCCACCCATATATCGCGCCCATACCTCTTACATCCAGGGACGTCTCCCACATGGCCCTCCATTATGTAGTTCGCCCGGCACACTGCCCCCCACTGAGTAACTTGCCCCCAGACAGCCCAGCATTATGTAATTTGCCCCCACAGTAAGTAAGCCAAATATCAACAAAACAGCGATTAAAATTTCTTTTGAGAGCCAAATTTTTTAAACTTAAAATATATAGGAAGGTACATTGTTATTAACTTAATAAGGGTATTCCTAGCCATCTCAACATACCTTTCTCAATCCTCGACACTACACTACATCTTTCACTCCACAACGTTTTGCCCTATAAGACGCACCTAAGTTGTAGAAGAGGACAAGAAGAAAAAAATATTTTTCATTACACCTGGGTCAGACCACTAATCAGACCCCAATGTTAATAAGACCTCCCTCAGATCAGACCCCCAATCAGACATCAGCTCAGACCCCAATGTATATAACCCCCAATCAGACCTCAGATAAGAGCCCCATGCCTCTCATCATCCCCATTATTATCCATGATGCCTCTCATTATCCCCATTATTATCAATGATGCTTCTCATCATCCCCATTATCATCTATGATGCCTCTCATCACCCCCATTATTATCCATGATGCCTCTCATATCCACATTATAATTCTCATCACCCCCATTATTATCCATGATGCCTCTCATTATCCCCATTATTATCCATGATGCTTCTCATGATCCCCATTATCATCTATGATGCCTCTCATCATCCCCATTATCATCTATGATGCCTCTCATCACCCCCATTATTATCCATGATGCCTCTCATATCCACATTATAATTCTCATCACCCCCATTATCATCCATGATGCTTCTCATTACCCCCATTATCATCCATGATGCCTCTCATCACCCCCATTATCATCCATGATGCCTCTCATATCCCCTATTATGATTCTTCTCATCCCCATTATTATCCACGATGCCTCTCATCACCCCCATTATTATCCATGATGCCTCATCACCCCCATTATTATCCATGATGCCTCATCACCCCCATTATTATCCATGATGCTTCTCGTCATCCCCATTATTATCCATGATGCCTCTCATCATCCCCATTATTATCCATGATGCTTCTCATAATCTCCTTTATCATCCATGATGCCTCTCATCACCCCCATTATTATCCATTATGCCTCTCATCACCCACATTATTATCCATGATGCCTCTCATCACCCCCATTATCATCTATTATGCCTCTCATCATCCCCATTATCATCTATTATGCCTCTCATCATCCTCATTATTATCCATGATGCCTCTCATCACCCCCATTATCATCTATTATGCCTCTCATCATCCCCATTATTATCTATGATGCCTCTCATCACCCCCATTATTATCCATGATGCCTCTCATCACCCCCATTATTATCCATGATGCCTCTCATCACCCCCATTATTATCCATGATGCCTCTCATCACCCCCATTATCATCTATTATGCCTCTCATCATCCCCATTATCATCTATTATGCCTCTCATCATCCCCATTATTATCCTTGATGCCTCTCATCACCCCCATTATTATCTATTATGCCTCTCATCATCCCCATTATTATCCATGATACCTCTCATATCCCCCATTATGATTCTCATCACTCCCATTGTCTCAGATCAGCCCCAAGTTTCATAAAATAACTATAAATTACCTCTCCTGCTCCTGGATGCTGCTGCTCCTCACCGCCCGCACTCTGTGTTCCTCCTGCTGTCGGCTGTGCTGTGAACTGCCGCGCATAGCGTGACATCACAGAGCGCCTCATGCTGTGCGCAGCCCTGCACAGCCGACAACCAGGAAGCGATGAGTACAGAGCCTTCACCGCTTCCTGGTCTTCCCTCTCCTGACGATTATTGCTACGGGCAACGAAAATGCAATCTCACTGTGCGTGCGAGCCCACACCTGGAAGAGCCACATTCAAGGGGCTAAAGAGCAGCTTGTGGCTCGCGAGCCGCGGTTTGCCAACCATTGCCCTAGGCCATGTGATACATAGATTATTAGTTCCCAGATGCATAACTTTATATTTATCCTCACATGCCAAGTTGATACATTTGGTGTCTGTCAGTTGTAGTTTATGGACATCTATAGACTGCGCAGTACTAAATAGCTTAGTGTCATCTGCAGACATAGAAACAGTGCTATTAATCCTATCCTCAATAAATAGGGGACCCAGCACTAAACCTTGAGGGATATCGCTTATAAATGGGGACCATTCAGAATAGGAATTTTGACCACAACTATCTGGACACGGTCCTTCAGCCAGTTTTCAACCCAAATACATCCTATACATTCTAAGCCTATAGACCTTAGTTTACCTATTAAACATCTGAGGGACGGTATCAAATGCCTTTGTAGGATCCAAGAAGACTAGATTCACAGTTGCCCCTCTGTCTAGGCTTCTACTGACCTCCTCATAAAATCAGGTTTGTCTGACAACTTCTGTCCTTGGTAAACCCATGCTGGTTATAACCTATGATATTATTAACAGTCACATACTCCGGTATATAGTCCCTCAAGAGTCCTTTAAACATTTTTCCCACAACAAAAGTTAAGCTTACTGGTCTATAGTTGCCTGTGGAAGACCTAGAGCTCTTTTTGAATATAATCACCACATTTGCCTTGTTCTAGTCACTTGGCACTGTACCAGTCCCTAGAGAATCTTAAAAAATTGTGAACTAGGGGCTGTATGACAATCTATCTGGACCTGAAGCTTTGTTCACATTTGCCTTAGTGAACTATCTGCTCTGTGATGTTAGGGGTCTATGGATAACACCAAGTATTTTGGGTACAGGGGCGGACTGGGCCGGGGGGCAATTGCCCCCCCTGGGCCCCTCTGTGGCCTCTGTAAATGACCCCCGTAGTGTCACCCAGGGCCGGCGTTTGGGGTGTGCATGTGCCCTGCCGCGGCCCTGGTGACAAGTGAGGGTGGCCGGCGGCAGGGCACAGGGAGATGAACGCTTCCATTGTGGAAGCGTTAATCTCAATAGTCAGCTGTATCACCGTCCTCAGGACGGCGATACAGATGTCTGTGCTGCGGCAGAGGAGAGAGAGGCGTGTCCCCACCCTGTTCCTCTGATAGGCTGCCAGCACTAGGATGGTGCAGGCGGCACGATGACGTTATCGCGCAGCCGGAGCGGTACAGAGAGGGACACAGGCCTGGGGGCTACTGGCACATGATAAGGTGAGGGGGGGAGGCTACTGGCACATGATAAGGTGGGGGGGGGGAGACTACTGGCACATAACGGGGGCTACTGGCACATAAGGGGGGACGGCTACTGGCACATAAGGGGGGGGGCTATGAGCGCTGTGAGCAGCCAACATCTATCCTCTCCGCAATGCTCAGCCTCCTGTGCCAGATCAGAAGAGCGGAGGTGTGTGGGCGGAGATAGCTGTCAATGCTGTCAAAGGAGGCTGTGCTCTCCTCCCGCAGCTCCCCGCCCAGCCTCTTGTGACAGCGAATCAGGAAGTAGAAGGGGGCTCAGTGGGCCTATAGGTGTTACTTGCCCCCTGGGCCAAAAGTTGCCAGTCAGCCCCTGTTTGGGTACCTTGGTTTCTATTGTTGGTTTGTAACACGTTTATGTTACCAGAAGCTGTGATTTTCATGGGTGTACAATTATGCTCAGTCACCTCTCTACTTTCCTCGCTAACCCCAGCCCCCAAATCCCCTTCTATATCCCACTCTATCTTTCTACCCTCTTATTGGCATGTGGTGTTAAGCGCGAATATTTGAAAAGCAAATTTTTATCGCGAATATCGGCACTTGAATATTTCCAATATTGCGCTATATATTCGTAATCACGAATACTTATTGATTTTTTTACACAGTACACATCACAATGCACACTACAGTGAAGTGCCGATAATCGTATCACAATAACAAATCATGTTACGAATATGACAGATTTTTTTATTGAGATTCAAATATCGGCACTCACTGACAGATTTTTTTATTGAGATGCAAATATCGGCACTTCACTGATCCCTCCCTTCTTAGTGTGAAAACTGCACCACGCTCCTTTCTCGCATGCGATTTTTACATTGCGATTATCGCAATAAATGTTAGTAATCGAATATGGTGAATTCGCAAATATTTGCCAAATATTGCGAAATCAAATATAGCCGATGACGCTCATCACTATTGGTATGACACCCCTCCAGTCATCTAACCATTCTTTCCCCAGCAAAGCTGCACACTCCCCATGAAGGTATAACCCATCCCTACTCTACTACAGAGAAGTCAGCCCAGTTCTCCACCCAAACCCTTCCCGCACCAGCTTCTAAACAAAAAAAAAAGTTGTTTTCCATTTCCATAACAACCCCCCCGCAAAAAAACAAAAAAAAATCAAAGTTAGGCCTCATGCACACAAACGTATTTTGGGTTCGCGTCCGAGCCGCATATTTTGCGGCTCAGGCGTGGCCCTATTCACTTCAATAGGGCCGCAAAAGATGCGGACAGCACTCCATGTGCTGCCCGCGTCCTTTGCTCCGTTCCGTGGCCCAGCAAAAAAAAATATAGCATGTCCTATTCTTGTCCGTTTTGTGGACAAGAATAGTCATTTCCACAATGGGCCGCGTAATTTGCGGAACGGAACGCGGAACAGCTTCCGTGTTATGCGGATCCGCGGTTTGCGGACCGCAAAACACCTACGGTCATGTGCATGAGGCCTTATATGTTTGTATGCAAGTTTGGTGCCATTAAAAAAATCGAACTTATTCCGCAAATCAACCTTGTAGCCAGTTGACTTCTGCTGTAACAGCCTGCCGGATAGTGTTACCACATGTGTGAAAGCAGACCAAGTGTGACATAGTGTTCTGGTTCAGAGAAGTGTTTTATAGGGGTTATCCGACCCCTGAGATGTCCCTTCATATGCCTGGGCCCCTCACACACAATGTACTTACCTCGCTCCCAGCACGGCCGCCGCTGCTTCTCCACGTGCGCGGGTCAGGCGTTTGGTGGGGTTTGGGGATGGGGTCTCAGCCAATAGCAGGTGGTGACGGGGATGAGCCTCCCTGTGGGGCATTTCAGGGGCCGGATAACCCCTTTAATATACTGGACTATCCAACTTCTTGTGATATGTCTGTAGTTTCGCTTTGTCTCCCCAATATAGGTTCATGCACACAGTATCCTGCACACGACACTGGACAATGTACATGAAAAAGCAACTAATATAGTCCTGTCGGATATGTAGACTGTGGTGCTAGAATGGGAGCACAGGTCCTGCATTTTTACTCTAACAAGGACAAGTGCTCAGATAAAAAGGTACTACTGACAAGGAGATTCCTCAGTTTCAGTGCCTGTATGAGTTGAGGGATAAATCTGAGAATATTTCTGTCAGTCCATTGTCTGTGTAAATGAGGGTTGGAGATCAATAGCAATATTCCTTAAAGGGATTGTGTAGGATTAGAAAAACATGGCTGCTTTCTTCCAAAAACAGCACCACAGTGGTCCACAGGTTGTGTGCAATATTGCAGCTCTACTCTATTTAAATCCCTTCCTGGCAAGATACCATTGTCAGTTATAGATTTTCACTCCCTAGCTGCGTGGCAGTTCTGTTTTGTGTGTGTTTGGATTGCTTCTTGGATTTACCTCTGCTTACCTTTGATCACTCTCGTGATTTGGTACTGTGTTTCCAGTCTGGTTCTGACTTTGGTTTGGCTATTCTGACTATCCTCTGATTTGGTACTGCATTGTCTGCCTGGTTCCGACCCATTCCTGTTTGACTTTGTCTTTATATAGTTTCTTCTGTGAGTGTGTGTCAGTTCTGCACCTAGCAGAGTAGGAAACGTCAACCAGTTTTGGACTTGACGCCTAGGGCTTCCACTGTAAGTAGTCAGGGAAAGCGGGCTGGGTTCCAGTTAGGTCTGACTGTCTGTGTGTTCCTGCCTACTGTGCTGACACACTGTAGTGGGAAGCTAGAAAAATACGAAATATGGTTGAATTTTTTTAAAAATGCAATTCTGCAACAGTTCTACAGGTTTTGTTTTTATGGTGTGGTAAAACTGACCTATGCCCTTCATTCTACAGGTCAGTAAGATTACAACAATAACAACAAGTACACATTTGTGTACTTTTTCTTGTGTTTTAATACTGAAAAACTACCGTATTTTTTGGACTATAAGACGCACCAGACTATAAGACACACCCAGGATTTAGAGTAGGAAAATAAGAATTTTTTTTTTCATCAGACCCTCACTCTTCATTAGACCTCAGATCAGACCCTCAGATCAGACCCTCAAATCTGACCCTCATTCTTCATTAGACCCCAGATCAGACCCTCACCAGCCATAAACCTCTATCAGCCTCAGATTAGACCGCCATCAGACTCCCCCCCCACCCTCTATTAGCCTCAGATCAGACCCCCATCAGTCTCAGATCAGACCCTCCCCCCCCATTATGGGGTGTATATGACTTTTGATCGCTACTTATTACATTTTTTGGGGAAGTGATGTGACAAAAAATGGCAAATTGGGCAAATGTTTTCGTCACACAGTTTGGGCTAAATATTTTTTATAGTACTGGCATTTTTGGACGTGGCAATGCCTATGATATTTTTTAAATTGTATATTTTTATTTAAATTTTGGTGAAAGGGGGTGATTTACACATTTTTTTTTTACTCTCTAAGTCTGTCTAGGTGACTTTAACAAGCATATATAATTACATAAAGACTAAGCACCGTAAATGTACAATTGGTGCTGGGCTTTAATCCTGAGTGTCGGCACTGGATTAAAGCTTATGTTTCTAGAATCTACTAGGAGCAGGTCGGGTCCCTTACTGCTTCTGCCTTCTCCTTTCCTTAGTGCATGGCGCTTAATGAGTGCTATGCAGTGAAGAGAGGAAGTAGCTATGCAGTTTATTGTAGTCTATGGGACAAATGATCAGAAGATCACATGTACAAGTCCTCTATGGCAACTAAAAAGTATAGTAAAAAAAGGGAACATTTTTAAAAATATAAAAAAATGAAGTAAACATTCAAATCAACCCCTCTTCTCAATTTTAAACAAAAATAAATAAACTATAAAATAATAAACATAATTGTTATTACTGCTTTCAAATGTGCTCGTGTGTGCGCTGGCGCTTTGGAAATTGGCACATACGCAGTAGAACCCTGATGTTTTCCAGGGCTAAAGTCATAGCACAGGGCCAAGCAAAATTACATCGCCACTGCCTGGTTCTGTCACTCAGAGCTGGAGGACATGTTAATAGGTAGTGGAGCTCCTGGTGTGACAAAGTGCACCAGTGATTCCCTCGTTGCACCAAACAGTTCATTAGCATAACCGAAGGCTTGATGGAGGCACTGATCTGCATGGACACTACAGTGTTTGGATCAGGAGACCATAACGAATCTACTAGTTCATTTGGTTTACTACCCCGGTATGTGGTGACAGATTCCATTTAATACGTTTGGGCCATTTTGCACACATATTGCTCTATATGGGACATTCTATTAAATACCTGCGGGGTCAAAATCCTCACTGCACTCCAAGATGAATTCCTTGAGGTTCTCATGTTTTAGCATCACAAGACATCCGCAAACCTAAATGGTGCCAGAAAAATACAAAAAAATCAAGGCCCCCAAAATACACAAGGTGCACCTTAATTTCCAAGGCTGGTTTTTGAGTCGAGGAGTACACTAGGGCCACATATGGGATATTTTTAAAACTGCAGAATCAGGGTAATTAATACTGAGTTTTATTTCTCTATTAACATTGTATGCTGTGTTCCTAAAAACTGGATTAAAATTAAAAGTCTGCCAAAAAATATACATCTTTCAATTTCCCCTCCATTTTTCGTTGGTCCCTGTGAAACACCTAAATGGTTAACATTTAGATTATTAATTATTTATTAAATGCCATTTTGAATACTTTGAGTGGTGCGGTTTTTAAAATGGGGTTATATTTGGGGGTTTCTAATACATGGGCCACCTAAAGCCAATTTAGACCTGAATTGGTCCATAAAAAATAGGTTTTGGAAATTTTCTTGAAAAATTTTAACGCCTAACAAAAAAATAGTATACTTGAAAAGTGATGCCAACATAACTTGAGAGCAGAGAAATTGCTAATTTTTGTAACATTTTCTTTACATTTTAGATTGTTTCGCTACATAGAAACAAAACATATTGACCAAAATTTACCACTTACATAGTACAATGGGGAAGATTTATCAAAACTGGTGCAAAGGAAAAGTGCCCATAGCAACCAGTCACATTCTACCTTTTATTTATTTTTCACAAAGAGCTCCTTTAAAAAATGAAGCGATCAATCTGATTGGTTGCTATGGGCCACTAAGCCACTTTTCCTTTGCACCAGTTTTTATAGATTCCCCCCAACGTGCCACTAAAAACTGTCTCAGAAATCAGTAAAATCTTTTCAAAGTTATTACCACAAAAGGGACATGTGACAGATTTGAATAAAGGGTCCTGAATACCAAAACTTTCTGAATCCTTAAAAGGATTCCGTCATCAGGATTTTAGCAACAGAGCTTTTCACATTAACACATCAGTCTCCTCGATTTAGTTTAAAATATACTAGTCTTACTGTCATATGTCTTGTCATTTCTGTAAAAAATCGCTTCTATTTATTTGCAAATTACCTCTCTAAGGCCCCTTTCACACGGGCGTTGAGGAATGGGGCCGGATAGGATGCGGGTGCGTTGCGGGAAAATGCGCGAGTGTGCAAAGCGTTTTAATGCATTTTGCACGCTCGTGGGAAAAATCAGCATGTTTGGTACCCAGACCCGAACCCGGACTTTATCACTGAAGTTCGTGTTTGGGTTGAGTATTCTGTAGATTGTATTATTTTCCCTTATAACATGGTTATAAGGGAAAATAATATCATTGTCAATACAGAATGCTTAGTAAAATGTGGATGCAGGGGTTAAAAATAAAAAAAATTACTCACCTTATCCACTTGATCGCGTAGTTGCGATCCCTTCTTCAATCATTAGTTGCCGGCTAAAGGACCTGTGATGATGTCATTGCGCTCATCACATGGTCCATCACCATGTGATGGACCATGTGATTGGACCATGTGAGGTGATGTCACCACAGGTCCTTTAGCCGGCAGCTAATGATTTAAGAAGAGAGAAGAGAGCGCAACTACGCGATCAAGTGGATAAGGTGAGTTAAGTTTTTTTTATTTTTAACCCCTGCATCCACATTTTACTAAGCATTCTGTATTGAGAATGCTATTATTTTCCTTATAACCATGTTATAAGGGAAAATAATAAAGATCAGGTCCCCATCCCGATCGTCTCTTAGCAACCTTGCTGGAAAATCGCACTGCATCTGCACTTGATTGCGGATGCTTGTGATTTTCGCGCAGCCCCATTCACTTGGCCTGAGTTGCGTGAAAAACGCACAGTATAGAGCATGCTGTGATTTTCACGCAACGCACAAGTGATGCGTGAAAATCACCGCTCATGTGCATAGCCCGATAGAAATGAATGGGTCGGGATTCAGTGCGGGTGCAATGCGTTCACGTCACGCATTGCACCCGCACGAAAAACTCGCCCGTGTGAAAGGGGCCTAAGGAGCCCAGGGGCTGTCCCTCTGGCCATTGGAGCCCAGCACCGCCCCACTGCAAGGTGTTCACTCCTCTCATTGCTAGCGTCATTGGTGTGCCGTAATCTCGTGCATGCGCCCTGGATCCACTCGTCAGCGGCCGTGAGGTGTCCTGGCAGCAGCCTCAGCGAACGAAGTGCGCATGCGCCAGCGTGCCTCCTCTACTGTACCTCAGTCCTCCGCCTGTCAGGGATCTCGTGCCAGTCCACTCTTCCTTTCCTGGTCGAACAAAGTGTGCAGATAGCTGGCGCATGCTCACTTTGTTCGCTGAGGCTGCTGCCAGGACACCGCACGGGCGCTGACAAGTGTACCCAGGGCGCATGCATGAGATTACAGCGCACCAGAACAATGACGTCAGCGATTTTTTACAGAAATGACAAGACATATGGCAGTAAGACTAGTATATTTTAAACTAAATTGAGGAGACTGATTTGTTAATGTGAAAAGCTC
This sequence comes from Bufotes viridis, assembly GCA_033119425.1. Classification (NCBI taxonomy): domain Eukaryota; kingdom Metazoa; phylum Chordata; class Amphibia; order Anura; family Bufonidae; genus Bufotes; species Bufotes viridis. The sequence goes on along the minus strand of CM065589.1, from coordinate 149,240,367 downwards.
TATTGCTAAAATCCTGATGACAGAATCCCTTTACAGGAAATGTGTCACCACAAATTGTATCTGCCAGTTAAAATCACATAGCAACACATCTGTTTTTTTCTAATATATTTTTATTTTCTAATTATAGATTTATTTATTCCATTCACTAAACATGATTATGGGGGCGGCCATCTTGCCTGAGCTGTTCTTAAAGGGATTGTGTCACTTCAGCTAGTGGAATTTATCATAGAGAAAGTTAATACAAGGCACTTACTAAAATACAGTTACTATACTGTTATTATTCATTTGTCCATCACATTATACACTGCTTGTTTCCATGGTTATGACCACCGTGCAATCCATCATTGGTGGCCGTGCTTGCACACTATAGGAAAAAGCACTGGCCTATATGTGCACCCACTGTCCCGGCCACCAGAGAGGCCAGCACTTTTTCCTATTGTGTGCTGAATTGCTGGGTGGTCGTAACGTTGTATAATGTGATGGAAAAATGAATCCAGCCAGCAAAGGAATATATATATATGGACAATCACAATACATTAGTAAGTGCCTTGTATTAACTTTCTCTACTTGATAAATGCCACAACCCCTTTAACAGAATTTAGAGAGCTTTAAGAAAATTGCTTTACGCCAGCCCCATGGTTCATAGACACAATGGTCAGGAGGAGACCTCATTCACATCTATAAGAGGGATTTCTGGGCATGCTCTGTGACCTGTGCAGAGGTACAAGGAAAGAATAGAAAAGCTTTGACAATCATCTATTGTGAATGGAGGATCCTATCTTATCTATACACAGAGGTGATATCATTACAGGCAGGATTAGAATTAGTGATGAGCAAAGCGGGTTCCAGATCCTTGATCCGAAGTCGTTTCGCTCAAAGCTTCGGATTAATGCTGTACAGGGAGCCCTCACAAAGCACCATACACATAAAAATAAAAGTTATGGGGGTTAGAATATGGCGATGCAAAGTAAATAAAATAGTTTTTTTTACCAAAGTTTTTATTTTTTTCAGTATTAAAACGCAAGAAAATATATACATATGTGGTATCATTGTAATCGCACTGACGATAACAGGTCTGTTTTACTGCCTAGGAAACAGACAAAACCCATAAAACCTTGTCAAAATTGTGTTTTTTTAAAAATTCCACCCCATTTTTCCACTTCCAACTACATTATATGCAACCATATATGGTGCCATTAGAAAGTACAACTTATCCGGCAAAAAAACAGGCCCTCATAAGGCTAAGTGAATGGAAAAATAAAGTTATGACTCTGGGAATGTGGGGAGTAAAAAATAAAAACGCGGGGGCGTGGCCTGGCCGGCGCTGAATATGGCTGTATAGTGAGTGAGCTCCGGCTCTGACCGCTCGTTCATCGCGCCCAGCAACTACCAAAGCAACTTATCCTGCTCCAAAAGACCCTCTAATGGCTACTAAGCAGATGGGGAAGAGGAGGGGACCGAAGGGGAAAGGATCGCTACAGCTGGAGCATTTTTTCCACTCTGGAGGAGCGGGCAAAGATGGCGCAGCCCAAGACAGGCGGGTAAGCGAATCTTCTACCCACCTTACCGCTTCCTACGGCCGCATCCTCCCCACTCCCACCAACTGACCAGCACTTCTCCCTGGATGGGAACTGGGACTCTCCGCACTCCTCCAATTCGGAGGGAGATAAACCCACATCACTTGGAGCCTCAGGTAGGCCTCGACACTCCTGACACCCAGGCCAAGATGGCGACGGAGCCTCCTCCCCTCTCACCTCAGCAGGCTCTGTGACAGCAGAACCGCAGCGGCAGAAACGCAGGTCCAGCACTAAGGGGCACACTGCGGTTCCCCCTCTGATCACCCTTGTTATTGGAGACGCTGATGTCTTCTCATCTTTTCCTGCCTCTGCGGCAATGGTCTCTGAAAGCACCCTCAAGGATATGTTAACTGCTCTGCGGTCTTCTTTGCATACAGATTTCAATAAAATCCTATCCCCGTTCCATAAGGCACTTACTGATATAGGGGACAGAGTGTCCCAGGTTGAATCAAAGATGGTGGCCTTCGCTAAGGCCCACAACGAAGTAGTGGACTCCCACAATAGCCTTGATGATAAAGTGGACTCCCTGCAAGCTAAACTCGTGGAGTACGAGGATCGCAATCGCAGAAACAATATTACATTTCGCAATATTCCGGAATCTGTACCTGGCCCAGAGCTTCGGGATTACCTACAACAACTTACCAAGCACTTACTCCCTGACTGCGCGCCATACGAACTTAGTATCGACCGTGCTCACCGAGTCCCGAAGCCTCCTAATCTTCCGGACGCAGTTTCACAAGATGTTCTTGCACGGTTTACATGTCAAAGAACAACTTATGGAAAAGGCACGATAGCAGCAACCGCTCCCGGAGCCGTATTCGGATCTTAAGCTATATACTGATCTCTCTGCTGCAACTTTGCAGGCGCGTAGACGCCTGGCTCCTTTGACCACTATCTTGCGGAACCAAGCTATTCCTTATCACTGGGGATTCCCTACGAAGATCCTCATCAACAGAAAAGGAACTTTCTTTGCGGTAGCTTCTGTAGCTGAAGGAATGGCGTTACTGTCCAAATGGAATATCCAGGTGGAAGATGACCCCCGCCAAGATGGCAGGGCACCGCCGAAGAAGGTGGCTAAAGAGTGGCATGAGGTCCCTAAGACCTGATTGTCTAGCTGCTGCTCGTTCTACAAATTTGCTAGCCTCTTCCTCTTCCATCTCAGATGGGTCTGGGTGGACGTGCGGTCTGCAGCCGCTGTCATGTAATGATGCTTGTTTTCACCCCCAATGTTTTCTGTGCTTCCCAGGGAAACCTATCTCTCTGGCAAATGGCACAATTATTGTTCATTTATTGTTATGTTTTATCTGTTACTTATTAGTTGTTTTTTGCAGCAGATTATGGCACCAGGGATGCAGATGGCACTCAATTGCTCTTTTTGGCCACTGGAGGTGGTTGCTGACCCCCTTGCATCCATGAAGAAAACCCATACGCTGCAGTGAAGCATCAGCTCTCTGCCCACGATGGTTCTTAAAATACTCTCGATGAATGTAAGGGGGTTGAATAGCCCCTTCAAGAGGTCAGTGATGTGGAAGGAGCTATGCTCCCAGAAATGTGATATTGCTTGTCTGCAGGAGACGCATATTTCCTCTGCTAATCCGCCTAAACTCCACCACGATAATTCATTCGTCTTTCCCCCCAAAAAAGAGAGGAGTTCTGATCACCTTCGGGGCCTCAGTGGCGGTCCAAATTCACTAGACTTGGATTGATCCACATAGCTGTTATATTATAGTGCATTGTATGCTTAATGGAGTGGATTACACTATTCTCAATTTATACGCCCCCAACTCCCACACGGAGCGTTTTCTGAACAGGACGCTCAATAAATTGAAAAAACTGCAAAAGGGCCATGTAGTGATTTGTGGGGATTTCAATTCAGTGTGTAACCCGTCCCTGGACTCCACCGCAAGCCCCCGATCTCGGAGAATTGGAGTCGCGCGATTAGCATGGGCCTCAGAGGTATATGACATATGGCGTCTCCTGCATGTCAACGAAAAAGACTACACACACTATTCGGGAGTTCACAAGACCTACTCCCGGATTGATATGTTCTGGGTTGACAAGTCTTTGATTGATAAATCCCTGGCGGTAGACATTGGAACCATACAGTGGTCGGATCATGCCCCTGTACTTCTCACCCTGTCTGAAGGCCCCCCTAGGGTCTCGGATTATGTCTGGCGACTAAATACCTACCTATTGTCCCTCCCGTCAGTAGAAAAGGAGATTAACTCTTCTCTCAGTGAGTTTTTCGCCCTAAACTCCTCCCCAGACATACAACCCTACACCTTGTGGAACTGTCACAAAGCGTACATAAGGGGGATCTTGATGAAGCAGAGTAGCATATGGCGTAAAAACAGAGATAAAGATCTCCAAGACACAATGCAATCTATCCGACAGCTTGAATTACTCAATAAATCTTCTTTCTCTGACGCTCGCGCAGTTGAACTTATCAAAGCTAGATTGCATCTGAGATCCCTCCTGATGTACGCATATGATAAGTCCCTGAAACGGCTTAAATTTCAATATTATGCCCAGGACAACAAGTCCGGTAAACTTCTAGCTGCCAGGCTTAAACAAATGGCCCTTAAATCTACGATACAAAGTATACAACACCCAACTTCTGGGTCCATAGTGTCCGCTGCCAGGGATATAGCAAACGCGTTTAGGGACTACTACTCCCGACTATACAATCTTAAAGATGATGATTCTATACCTCAACCATCACTACCGGACATACAGTCCTTTCTAGACCGCATTGATCTACCTTCTTTGTCTGCAGAGGAATTGGCACCTCTCAATAGCCTGATTTCACTGGATGAGATTAGCACTGCAATACGTTCTCTCCCATCCAATAAGGCCCCTGGCCCTGACGGCTTCTCTTCACTATACTATAAAAAATTTAGCCACCATCTGGTTACCCATCTTCTGCCGGTATTCTCCACAGCTATGGATACGGGCTCTTTTCCGGCAGAAATGCTAGAAGCCCTAATTGTAACCATTCCAAAACCGGGTAAGTCCCCCCTGTACACTACTAGTTACCGCCCTATCTCGTTATTAAACTGCGATGTTAAGCTGTATGCCAAGATATTAGCGAACAGGTTGCTGACAATAATTCCCTCCTTGATCTCTATAGATCAGACGGGTTTTGTGCCGAAGAGACAGGCCCCGGACAACACTAGGAGACTCTTAACGCTCTTACAATCGGCGGAAATTGAGGGTGTCCCGACCGCCTTTTTGACGTTGGATGCCGAGAAGGTATTTGATCGCGTCAGCTGGCCATATGCCTTCTCGGCCCTGTGGAAATTTGGACTATCTGGTCCGATATACTCTGCTATTTCAGCGTTATACTCCAATCCCTGTGCTAGGGTGTTTACAAACGGGACCAGACAGGGGTGCCCACTGTCCCCTCTGTTTTTTATATTGTCTATAGAACCTCTAGCGGAAATGATAAGACGGGACCCAGATATAGTGGGGATGAAATTGGACTCTAGTGTTCACAAGGTTGCGCTCTTTGCGGACGACGTCATTGTCATTTGTAGGAACCCTGCGTCTTCCCTCCAGAAGGTGTTCGACTTGTTGGCACTGTTCGGCCGAGTTTCTTATTACAAAATAAATGTAGACAAGTCCCAATGTCTGCCCGTCCATATTTCTAGGGACCAACTGTGTAGATTGAAAGGCTTGCTCCCTCTGGATTGGCAACAGGAAAGCATAACATATCTTGGCATACAGCTGACGTATCCGGTGTCTAAAACATTCAACGCAAATTCCCCCCCCCCCCTTTTGGATAACCTGGCTGTGGAAATTAAAAATATGAAGAAATACCTCATTTCATGGTTTGGCAGAGTGGCGGCTTATAAAATGCTTTTCTTACCAAAACTCCTTTATCTATTTAGAACCCTTCCTATCCCGATCCCTGATTCCTTTTTTAGATTGGCCAGGCGGCAGATGATGGGCTTTATATGGGACTCGAAACATCCTAGAGAAGCGTATTCAATATTGATAAGGCATAGGAAGGCCGAGGGACTGGGAGTTCCAGATTTGAAACAGTATCGAAAGGCTTGTCTTTTAGACCAGCTGGTCCATTGGTGGAATGACTCTGCAGACAAACATTGGGTTCAGATGGAAGGGACTTCACTTAATCTCTCTTCCCTTCGTTCTTTGTTAGTGGGATCAGCAATGAAACTCCCGACCCGTGTTTCCTCTTTGTATGCTATCCAGCTGTCTACCGGTACCTGGACTCGGTTTTTGGGTAAACCTGGAGGGAACGATACGCTACCCCCTAACCTTTTATCCTTGGCATGCCTAACTGACCATATTCCAGACCTGGATCTTAGGCTGTGGTCGGCCTATGGAATCCAATCGGTGGGAGATATGCTGGGCCCTGACCAAACTCTCTCCTTTCCCTATATACATGATAATTTCAGAATACCCAATAGGGAATTTTATAAATTTCTACAGGTCAGATCCTTTTTACATAGAAACGAAAATACCAAAATGCATCTTCCCCATGAAGCTATACGGTTTCTCTACCACAGGTTCCCTAGGAAGGGGGGTATCTCTCTTTTCTATGGCCTCTTAACGCAAGATTCTGAGTGGTCTAAGCCTACCCCCTTGATAAAATGGGAGACAGATCTAGGCCTCACATTTACAGATGCACAATGGTGCAATGCGTTCCGGGTGACCCTTTCGGCTTTCCGCTGCGTGGGCCATCAGGAAGAGATTTTCAAAACATACCTGAGGTGGTATTTTACGCCATCCAGGCTGCACTTGATGTTTCCCTCGTCCAGTTCTACCTGCTGGAGACATTGTGGAGGCAGAGGCTCCCTTCTCCACATCCTTTGGGCTTGCCCTAGTATTAGTGGTCTTTGGAGGGAGGTGCACGATCTCCTGGCTACTATTTTATCTAACCCATTAACCAGCTGGCTCTTTTATTTATAGACACCGACACCCTCCCATACGACCATAGGTTAATAACAGCTCATGTATTCATGGCCACTAAGTTGGTTATTACCAGACACTGGAAATCGCCGGATACCCCTCCTCTTCGGGAGGTTATAGACCTTGTCAACTCCGCTTGTATGTACGAAAAGATGTGGTACGGTCATCTGTCCTCTATGACGAAGTTTACTAAGCTTTGGTCTAAATGGTTGTCTAGTCCTTGGTACACATCCTAGTTAGTACATATGAGTCGCGGGCCCCCTGTACTCCTTTGTTTTATTGTTGTGCACTTCACTGGCCTCTAATACTCTTACTTTGCTTACTTACAGCCACACTTTGACTGCCCTACACCCTGGTGCTGCCCGTACCCTTGCTTGTGGTTTGTTCTTGTTTGAGTTTTTGCTCTGTTTTGAGTTGATTTACTCTTTTCAGTCTATACGTACATGCTCGTCTATCTTTAATAATTAATGTACATGGATATGTCCTCTCCATTTGTTTGCGGTTACTGTATGACCTCAATATTTATGCTATTGATTGTAGCTTTATGGAGACCTTTGTAGCTTGATGTGTAAATGACATATCCGCCTACCTGATTTCTTACGTTGGATTGTACCATTGATATTGTAATGTATGTTCTTCCTTGTCTTAAAATTTAAATAAAATTTTACGTGATAAAAACAAAACAAAAAAAAAAACGCAAAAATGGAAAATCACAAGGTCCTCTAAGGCCTCTTTCACGTTTCATGTTTGACGCCTGGATAAGAGGCGGGTGTGTTGCGGGAATATGTGCGATTTTCCCGCGCGGGTGCAAACGTTTGTAATGCGTTTTGCACGTGCGTGAGAAAAATTGCCATGTTTGGTACCCAACCCGAACTTCATCACTGAAGTCCGGTTTCGGGTCTTCTGGAGAATTTATTATTTTCCCTTATAACATGGTTATAAGGGGAAATAATAGCATTCTTAATAAAGAATGTATAGTAAAATGAAGTGGAAGGGGTTAAAAATAATAAAAGTTAACTTACCTTAGCCACTTGATCGCGTAGTTGCGATCTATCCTCTCTTTCCCTGCATCAGCTAAGAACTAAGGGACCTGTGATGACGTCACATCACATGGTCCAATCACATGTGGACCGTCATCACAGGTCATTTAGTTCTTAGCTGATGCTGGGAAAGAGAGGACAGATCGCAACTACGCGATCAAGTGGCTAAGGTAAGTTAACTTTTATTATTTTTAACCCCTTCCTCTTCATTTTACTATGCATTCTTTATTAAGAATGCTATTATTTGCCCTTATAACCATGTTATAAGGGAAAATAATAAAGATCTGGTCCCGTTGCTAAGCAATCATGCGGGAAAATCGCACGGCATCCGCACTTGCTTGCGATTTTCCCGCAGCCCCATTCACTTCTATGGGGCCTGCGTTGCGTGAAAAACGCACAATATAGAGCATTCTGCGATTTTCACGCAACGCAGAAGTGATGCGTGAAAATCACCACTCATGTGCACAGCCCCATAGAAATGAATGGGTCCGGATTCAGTGCAGGTGCAATGCGTCCTTCTCACGCATTGCACCCGCGCAGAAAACTCGCCCGTGTGAAAGGGGCCTAAGTGTTAACTTTAGACTAATGGGTACCTTGAGTTTATGCTATGTAAATGGAAAATCAAAAAGGTTATGCAATTATTTGCTGTATACAGCTACATCACCAATGCAGCCTATAAACAGAAATAGGAGGTGAGGACAGAGCTGCAGTACTGTAAACGGCTGGGGACTATGTGGTGAGTATATGTTCTTTTATCATTTCATAACATTTGGAATTTTGTTATAACTCAGACAACTCTTTTAATCATTTGAAAAACTGATGCTGTTTTGTTAGGGGTTTATGCAAAATGTGTAACTATCATTGAAACACATAGTAGTATACTACTAAGAATATTGTGAATGGAAAAATAAAAAGGGGTTAAAGGGATTTTCTGGGATTAGTACATTCAGGTAGTTGCTTACCACATGTATATCTTCCCCATGTTTAAATTTGGACTCTCCAGACCGTTTTCACCACGTTTCATTCTGGTTTGTTTCCATCCTGTATGTAGCACTTCCTGTATCTAACTAAACCCATGATACACTTCTCTTTTCTGTGTCATAGCTCCATCACCATCCCTAACAACGCCCAGCTAGTTTATAGTCTTCCCACCCAGCTACTTACATAGACACTCCTATATCACTGCCCCTATATAGACGACATACCATCACAGGAAATCAGAAAAGAGCTGCATGGACATGGTCATGTGATCACAGCCCAGAACAGAAGATAGGGGCAAAAAGTAAAAGAAATACCTTACAAAATGACAGGTTTTTCATAAATTATTATTTTAAAGGATGTTGGTGCAAACCGGAAATCCCTTTTAAGTGGTTAAACAGAATGAGTTAGAAAGACATATATAGCTTGTTTTTTATATAAATGTATAAAATCCTACATATCCTATAAAAAATTTTTGTACAAGCTGTTGACCTCCACAAACTGAACTATTTTAATATTTTGTAACACTACATCAGCAATGATGAAGGGCAAATATATTTTTTAGACAAGTTTATGTGGGATATTAAGCAATAAAAAAACAATGTCTGAGCCGACACCAAATGTGTGACGCCTGGAAGGAGTGATGCTGTTCCACCAGACCTTCAGTTATGAGCAAAGAAAAATATCAAAACTGACGTCAACGCTATCAATAGAACTGTTGAGTACTTTATGCTCCTTGCCTACTAGTACAGATGTACACACCAGAGGTATCTGCATACGGTGTAGTGGAGGAGATTTACTGCAACAGTCTGATGTTACATTGTAGTAGTATTCAGAGCATGCTGAGGTTTAAAGGCAGGATGACATTTTGGGGCACATTTACTGAAGTGTCGCTGCCTATTTTCATGAGTAAAAAGCCTGTTTACAATTGTCAAATTTTTTAAGTGTCATTTACCAACTGTTTTTGCGTCTGTTTTGGAGGCATTTGCAGCTGTTGCGCCTATTTTGAGTTTTAAGACAAATTCATACGTTTTCTTAGTGTTGCGCCTAATATCTGTCCTATTTATATAGGTGCGCCTTATTTTGCGCCAGATTTTGTCGTAAAAACAGTTTAACTTCTACTCCAACCACAAATGGCGTACTTTTTTGTCTGTTTTAAGTGGTGAGTTGTGAGTTTTTGTTTTATCTTTATCTCTGCTGCATCTACTCCACCTCAGGGTTTAGCAAATGATGATTTTGGGCAGTAAATTGCTGGGCATTTAAATTAGTCCGGGTCATCATTAAATTTACAAAATATTCAGAGAAAAAGATTTTGAAAAAAAATTTATTTTTGTGAAGCCCCAGTGTCAAATAGGATTTATAAGCTGCCTGCAAACTCAGGAATTTGAGGCTGATAATCTTCAGGGAGTGGGGTTCATATGGGATCAGTCTGGGGGCTGCCTCAGCTGTTGTCTTGGGGTGTCATCCAAGGGTCCTTTATCATTGGATGATGATGAGGAGGAAGAGCACAAGAGGAATGCGGCATTCTCTTACCCCTTCGCTGGCCATATCAGTATTAGAGACAATGATAACTTGGGCTTCTTTCACACTGGCGTTACTTGTTCCAGCAGGAGAACAGCCTGCTGGATCTGTAACTACAGTGTACATCCGTGAGCTGCTGGAAGTGGGTTTTTGTCTGGTGCCTCTTGGCATATTTGCCATCCTGCGGCCGGATCTACCCCGCTTCCCATTATAGTGAATGGGGCTGAGCGGACTTCCGGCAGCTCACGGATGTACACTGTAGTTATGAATCCGGCAGGCTGTTCCGGCAGGGGAACGAGTAACGCCAGTGTGAAATAGGCCTTATGCGTCCTCACTGTCTTTGGGATGAACAGGACATAGTAACATAGTTTATAAGGCCAAAAAAAGACATCTGTCCATCTAGTTCAGCCTATTATCCTGCAAGATCCAGAGGGAGGCAAAATCAACCCTGTGAGGTAGAAGCCAATTTTACCCACTTTAGGGGAAAAAATTCCTTCCCGAGTCCAATCAGAATAACTCCCTGGATCAACAACCCCTCTCTCGTAACTATAACCTGTAATATTATTACACTCCAGAAATACATCCAGGCCCCTTTTGAACTCTTTTAATGAATTCACCATCACCTCAACAGGCAGAGAGTTACATAGTCTCCCTGCTCTTACCATAAAGAATCGTCTTCTATGTTTATGTACAAATCTTCTTTCCTCCAGACGCAGAGGATGTCCCCTCGTCAGTCACAGTCCTGGGATAAATAGATGATGGGAGAGATCTCTCTACTGACCCCTGATATTTTTATACATAGTTTTTAGATCTCCCCTTAGTTGTCTTTTTTCTAAAGTGAATAACACCTAATTTTGATAATCTTTAAGGGTACTGAAGTCCACCCATTCCAGTTATTACTTTAGTTGCCCTCCACTGAACCCCCTCCAGCTCTGCTATCTCTGCCTTGTTCACAGGAGCCCAGAACAGTACACAGTACTCCATGTGTGGTCTGACTAGTGATTTGTACAGTGGCAGGACTATTTTCTCATCACGGGCATCTATGCCCCTTTGATGCAACCCATTATCTTATTGGCCTTGGCAGCAGCTGCCTGACACTGGTTTCAACAGCTTAGTTTGCTGTTCACTAAAATTCTTAAGTCCTTTTCCATGTCAGTGTTACCCAGTGTTTTACCATTTAGTATGTACAGGTGACTTGCATTATTCCTTCCCATCTGCATAACCTTACATTTGTCAGTGTTAAACCTCATCTGCCACTTCTTTGTCTGAGCCTCCAATCTATCCAGATACCTCTGTAGCAGTATACTGTCTTCTTCCGTGTTAATTACTTTACATAGTTTAGTGTCATCTGCAAAAATTGATATTTTACTGTGCAAGCCTTCTACAAGATCATTAATAAATATATTGAAGAGAATAGTGCCCAATACTGACCCCTGTGTTACCCCACTAGTGACAATGACCCAATCTGAGTGTGTACCATTAATAAACACCCTCTGTTTTCTACCACTGAGCCAGTTACTTACCCACATACAGCCATTTTCCCCCAGTCCAAGCAGGTATATACTAACCTTTTATGTGGTACAGTGTCAAATGCTAGAACGTACCCCATCATAGAAACTGATTAAATTAGTTTGACATGACCGATCCCTTATGCAGACATGCTGATATGGCGTTATTTGCTTATTTTCATTGAGGTACTCCAAGATAGCAACTCATAGAAAACCGTCAAACAGTTTACCCACGACAGATGTTAAACTTACCGGCCTATAGTTTCCGGGCTCTGCTTTTGGACCTTTTTTGAATATTGGCATCACATTTGCTATGCGCCAATCCTGTGGAACACTCCCTGTCAATATAGAGTCCTTAAATATCAGAAATAAGGGTCAGGCTATGACATTACTTAATTCTCTTAGGATACGGGGGTGTATGCCATCTGGTCCCAGCGATTTGTCTATTTTAATCTTTTTAAGACGCCACTTTACTCCTTTCTGGGTCAGACAGGGCACTTTTAACCCTTAGGCCCCTTTCACACGGGTGAGTTTTCCGCAAGGGTGCAATGCGTGAGGAGGACGCATTGCACCCGCACTGAATCCGGACCCATTCATTTCTATGGGGCTGTGCACATGAGCGGTGATTTTCTAGACTAGGGTCTTGTAACATAGTTATAAGGGAAAATATTAGCATTCTTAATAAAGAATGCTTAGTAAAATGAAGATGAAGGGGTTAAAAATAAAACTTAACTTATCTTTGAACGTGGTAGGACAATTAAAACATAACTTTTACTCAAAAACTTATAAAAAATAAACAATCCCTTTGATGAAATACAAAAATCAATGGCACAAGTGGCTGCCAATAATATAAATAAAGGACAATAACAACAGTACCTCTTGGAGGACATCAACTGCCCCAGTATTAGCGGTCCATCAGCTGGTAGGACGGCCCTCCAGTCCATCATATACTGGAGTGTGTCCTCTATTGGTAGCCCTTATCTTTGGGGCACCCCCTATTTCTTTGACCCTGACTATTCACCTGTAGGCCACTTTGCTATCATCTTGGTGACCCTAACCTGAATGTCAATTCAAGGGTGATATATAGGCACCCCCTGGTATGCTATATATTATCTATATGTTTATATGCTGCCTGTGCCTATCATATCTTTTTCTGTTTCTCCCTGTGTACATTAGTCCCCTGATGATTCTACCTGATGAAACATGCATGTAGGGTCTAGCTGCACTAGGGTGCTACAGGGTCTCTAACCGTTGAGGGAAAGGTTCCGGACGGGGTCGTTCTTTTCAGGGCGGTTGCCCTGTGGTTAGGACTATAGGGGACAGGGGAGCCCTTCTATCATAGGGACGTCTAGGGTCTTGTATCAATATCCTGTACCCCTGTCTCTTTTTCTGTTCCCCTCCATCTACCCCGTCCGGCCCTGCCTATATACTCCTTGCAATATCCTGCTGACATCTATAAGGTAGGACCAACGGTTGTTATACGTATTTCTATGGTGCCGCCGTGCACCCTTTTTGATCTCCAAGAGGTACTGTTGTTATTGTCCTTTATTTATATTATTGGCAGCCACTTGTGCCATTGGTTTTTGTATTTCATCAAAGGGATTGTGTATTTTTTATAAGCTTTTGAGTAAAAATTATGTTTTAATTGTCCTACCACGTTCTTTTGACTATGCTTTAAACCCCTCGTGGTCAATCAAGCCTCCAGAAGCATATTCTGGCTATTGTGTTTTTTCACTGTTAACTTACCTTTGCCACTTGATCGCGTAGTTGCGATCTGCCTTCTGTCTTCAAGCTACAGCTAACAGCTGAAGGACCTGTGATAACGTCACATCACACGGTCCAATCACCATGGTAAGATGGACCATGTGATTGGACCATGTGATGTGACGTCATCACAGGTCCTTTAGCTGTTAGTTAAAGCATGAAGAGAGATGACAGATCGCAACTACGCGATCAAGTGGCTAAGGTAAGTTAAGTTTTATTATTTTTAACCCCTTCATCTTCATTTTACTAAGCATTCTTTATTAAGAATGCTATTATAACCATGTTATAAAGGAAAATAATAAATTCTACAGAATACTCTACCCGAAACCGGACTTTAGTGATGAAGTCCGGCTTCGGGTCTGGGTACCAAACATGGCAATTTTTCACACGCGCGTGCAAAACGCATTACAAACGTTTGCACCCGGGCGGAAAAATTGCGCATATTCCAGCAACGCACCTGCCTCCTATCCGGGCGTCAAACATGACGCCCGTGTGAAAGAGGCCTTAAGGACCCAGCCTTATTTCACCTTAAGGACCCGGCCATTTTTTGCAAATCTGACCAGTGTCACTTTATGTGGTGATAACTTTAAAACGCGTTTACTTATCCAGGCCATTCTAAGACTGTTTTTTTGTCACATATTGTACTTCATGACAGTGGTAAAATAGAGTTGAAAAATTTCATTTTTCTAAAATAAAAAAATACCAAATTGACAAAAAAAATGTTGAAAAATTTGCAATTTTCCAAGTTTCAATTTTTATACTTCTATAATACATAGTAATACCACTAAAGGAAGTTATTGATTTACATTCCCCATATGTCTACTTTATGTATCAATCATTTTGAGAATGCCATTTCATTTTTTGGGGACGTTACAAGGCTTAGAAGTTTAGAAACAAATCTTGAAATTTTTCTGAAATTTTCAAAAACCCACTTTTTAGGGACCAGTTTAGGTCTGAAGTCACTTTGTGAGGCTTACATAATGGAAACCACCCAAAAATGACCCCATTCTAGAAACTACACCCCTCAAGGTATTCAAAACTGATTTTACAAACGTCATTAACCCTTTAGGTTTTCCACAAGAGTTATTGGCAAATGGAGATGAAATTTCAGAATTTCGATTCTTTGGAAAATTTTCCATTTTAATCCATTTTTTCCAGTAACAAATCAAGTGTTAACAGCCAAACAAAATTAAATAATTATTGCCCTTATTCTTTAGTTTGCAGAAATACCCCATATGTGGTCGTAAACTGCTGTATGGCCAAACGGCAGGGCACAGAATGAAGGGAACGCCATATGGTTTTTGGAAGGCGGATTATGCTGGACTGTTTTTTTTGACACCATGTCCCATTTGAAGCCCCGATGCACCCCTAGAGTAGAAACTCCCTAAAAGTGCCTCCATCTAAGAAACTACACCCCTCAAGGTATTATAAACTTTGTTAACCCTTTAGGTGTGTATGTTTCTATGAGATAAAATGTCTGAATTTCTATTTTTTGTTATCTTGGCTCAAAAAGAGTTTAATATAGAGCAACCAAAATCATATATGCCCTAAAATAGTACAAACAAAACTGCCACCTTATCCCGTAGTTTCCAAAATGGGGTCACTTTTTTGGAGTTTCTTCTGTAGGGGTGCTTCAAATGGGACATGGTGTCAAGAAACCAGTCCAGCAAAATCCGCCTTCAAAAAACCATATGGCGTTCCCTTCCTTCTATGCCCTGCCGTTTGGCCATACAGCAGTTTACGACCACATATGGGGTGTTTCTGAAAACTGCCCCACACAGTAATTTGTCCCTACACAGTAATTTGTCCCCACACAGCCCCTACATAGTAATTTCCTCCACATAGTAATTGCCCCCACAAAGTAATTTCCCCCACACTGCCCCACATAGTAATTTTTCTCCACACTGCCCCACATAGTAATTTTTCTCCACACTGTCCCACACAGTGATTTGTCCCCACCCTGCCCAAACAGTAATTTCCCCCACATTGCCGCCACAAAGTAATTTGCCCCACACTGCCCCCACATATTTCTGGGCCTAGCACTGGCAGCATTGCAGCATATTTTGAATTCCCTTCCCCCCTTTTTACATTTCTCCCCGACTGGGCAACCCCCTCCATGGTGGCACAGTGACAGACTGACAGTGGACAGCCCCACACAAGCGGACTCACCGGTGATGAGCAGGTTGCAGGCAGTTACAGTCTCTGAACTTCTGAAGTCAGCTCAGCCCCGGACTCCCGCGCGGCACCCCCACGTGACTACTGAGGCACTTGACTGCAGCGCTGAACAGTGCTGCGTGGATGCGCCGCACGGTCCCGGACCGGGACACGCAGGCTGGGCGGGTGCCTGCCGCCCGGCACTTGTGCACATAGAAAAAAAAAAGGCAGCTCAGGGGCTCAAGCCCACTTTGAGCCCGATGTGTGCACGTCCCTGCAGAGATGAAATGATTTACCTTGTTCACAACCTACCTACAGGTGGTCATCAAGTAGCAGAGAAAACTAGTCAAAGATTAAAAACTGTAGGATGGTGGCCTAGCATGGCAAAAGACATACAGCAGTACTGTGATAACTGACTGTTTGTCAGGCTAACCCTACTTCTAGAAGAACCAGTGTCCCTTTGATTGTGAGAAGAAGAGAGGGCTCCTGGAAACAGCTACAACAGCCAAATTACTTGTAGAGCAGATTTTTACTCGATGGGGTCTACCATGTTCTGTGGAATCAGACCAAGGGTCGCACTTCACAGGGAAGGTGATGCAAATGTGCCTAAAAATGCTAGCCATAAAACAAGCATTTCACATACCTTATCATCCAGAATCTTCCAGGTAGAAAGGGCGAATAGGCATATTAAAACAATGTTAAGGAAACTCGTAGACATCAATGGAAAAAATTTGAATAGTTTACTGCCATTACTTACAATGGCAATTAGAGCTACCCCTTCCTCGACCACACGCATTACTCCATTTGAATTGATGACAGGCAGACAGATGCGGCTACCAGAACATTTGTGGCTGGATATGCACACACCAACCGTTGACAGACTGTCAATGGAACAATATCTGCTCAAAATGCAACAAGCAATCAAAGAAACTCACTTGTTTGTAGCACCAAATTTGGGGAAATTCCAGAGGAAAGCAAAAGCCCAGTTTGATAAAGGTGTCAGGGAAAACAGATGGGAAATTGGAGAGCATGTTATTGTCACTACCAGAGTTTTGAGATGTTCTCACAACTCTGTTTCTCCGCCCCTGTGATGATGTCACTACCAGAGTTTTGAGGAGTTCTCACAGCTCTGTTTCTCCGCCCCTGTGATGAGGTCTTTACTTTCAGTTTCCCTCCTCCCAGCTGTCCCTCCTGTGATTGATTCCTCTTCCTATAAAACACCCCTCTTCCTGTTTAATCGTGCGGATTATATTTCTCATCTGAGTTGTGTCAGCCGCTGGAGTATCTACACTTGTGTGGTCTCTTTACCCTGGACCTGTGTTCTGCTGAAGCAAGTAACCTCGGATATTGTCTGCTGAGTTTGGATCTGTCTTCACTGCTGCTGCAGCCCCTACAGATAAGTTTGCAGACATTGTGTGTTTTGGTTTGTTTGCTGACTGGATCCGAGGCGACCCTGGTTCCGTCCGTGTTCTGAGCAGGGCGCCGGTGGCCGTGCCCCTCCCACTATTGTAGGGGTTTCAGCTGTCACCAGCCTTAGGTACGCGGGCATACCATGACCCACCATCAGGGTCTGGGCATAGCAGCATAGGGAGAGCTCTTAGGGTCTGACAGGGGTCACCCTTTATGCTCCCTAGTTTGGGTCCGGTCAGTAGCTTCAGCACTGTTTATGCTCCTGTTGTTCACATATACCCGTGACAGTTATGCTATCAGTTTTTTGCCCTGCAAGTCATGGCCTCTCTAGAAAATGGAAAGGACCCTTTTTAGTCCTTGATAGAGTCAGTCCGTCGGTATACAAGATCAGAATAACAGAGAATAAGAGACCACAGGATAGATGGGTGCATGCAAATCAACTCAAGGCTTTTTAAAGGGGGGGGGGGGGGATAGCACCAAGCTTAACCAGACTCTGTGAATTGATAGTCAATTATCTCCACAGGACAGAAATGTTTGCCATCACAATTCTATCACTTGTGGCTGTCATACCAAACATGTCTAACAGCAAGCCAATAATCTCAGTGAACATAGAACAGAATACCATCCAGTGCAACGAAGGAGAAGCAGTCATCATCCGTTAATGTCAAAGGCACCAATATTGAATCAGTCTCTTGGTGGGGACCGGCAGACTCAAAGTTGACAGCTTGGAATGATGAAAACACAGACATCTCCCCCAAATACCAGAATCGGCTAAGGCCATTGCAAAATGGATCGCTTTTGATTTCCATTTCATCACCATGACGGCCACACAGGAGATTGACCCATGAACTCTGTAGGGGCAGGAACAGAGAAGAGGTTAAATTGCCCCTTCCCACCACCACAGCTCAGTGTACCTGTCGCTACTGAGGCCAGGAGCAGAGAAGAGTCTGGAAAAGATGCACCGAATTATTTTTTTTATTTGCCTCCAGGAGGGTCCGAGGACAGTCTCCTGGTTTCACCTGAAGCTCCGGTCGTGAGCTCCCCAGTCCGCCGGCGACCACATGTCAATGCTGGGCTGGGGGATATCGGCAGGGCTCGCTCTGGCCAGTCTGGGGCTTGCTCCCGGGCCGCATCCATCTTCCTCTCCCCCGGTGGGGGGGGGGGCGGTTGGGCAGTGTAGCGGCCGGCGTGTGCGCACGCCGACGCCGGTGACGTCACTTCCGGGTCCCGGTCACATGACCCAACCCGGAAGTATTGCACAAGGAGGCAGAAGCAGTGGATTTAAAAGTGGGACAGCCATGGCACTGGTCTGAGGTCTGTAAGTACCAGGTTATGGCGTTCAAGCATGTCTGGTCCTGAGCTTCAAACTTCTATGGAGCTCGACGCTCCCTGCCTGCCTCCTGTGAGTATCCCTCCGTGGGTCTTCTGTACTTTTTAGCAATTTTTGATTTTTATCTGCCTTCTGGCGGCTCTCCTTCATCTTTTTTCATATCCCCCAGGCTAAAGAGGCTCAAAAAAAGAATAAGGTCATTGCTACCATGAGGTTTTGCAGGAAAAAAGTGACTTCCGCGATATATCTAAAGATCTGGAAGAGGTTTTGCTCATGGTCTCGGGAGACAGAACCAAACCTTAGGAGTCCTAACATCCAGAAGATTCTGGAATTTTTACAGAACGGACTAGAATTGGGCCTATCCCCTTCTACATTGAAGGTACAGGTCTCTGCACTAAGTGCCTTCTTTGACACAGATCTGGCCGACCATAGGTGGGTTAGACACTTCATAAGAGCTGCTATCAGACTAAAGCCCACATTGAAGTCTCGTGCCCCTACCTGGGATCTTAACCTCGTACTAAATGGCCTTATGCACTCATCCCTTTCAGCCACTGGAAGACTGTACAATTAAGATGCTTTTCTTAAAATCCGCCTTCATCATCGCGATCACATCTGCTAAAAGGCTAGGAAGAATTCAAGCACTCTTCATACGAGAACCATACCTTACGGTTTCTGACAACAAAATTGTTCTGAGACTGGACCTAGGATTCTTGCCAAAGGTAGTCTCTGATCGTAACAGAAGCCAAGAGATCATCTTACCATCCTTCTGTGACAAACCAAAGTATCAGAAGGAAAAACACTTGCATTCCCTTGACGTCAGACATACAGTCTTAAAATACCTGGAAGCTACCAAGAGTTTCAGGAAATCTGACAGCCTCCTCATTCAGTTTGCAGAGAGAAATAAGGGCTCTAGAGTTTCAAAATCCTCCATAGCCTGATGGATAAGGGATACTATTACCCTTTGTTACAGACGTCAAAATTTGGATCCTCCATCTAATATCTGTGCTCATTCCACCAGAGCAGTTTCCACCACCTTTGCCGAAAAAGCAGGCGCCTCTCTGGATGACATATGCAGGGCAGCAACCTGGACCAGCATACATTCCTTCGTCTGACACTACCGCTTAGATTTATTTGGGGCTTCTGATCTTTCCTTCGGTCGGAAAGTTCTACAAGCGGTTGCCCCCCCCTAAATGAGTAATTTTATAACTCTCCTGTGTGGCCGTCATGGTGATGAAATGGAAATCTGGAATTAGACTTACCGGTAATTCTGTTTCCATGAAATCACCATGACGGTCCGTATTTCTCTCCCTTTGGTATGAAGTAATACTATGTATTATTCTGCTCTTGGTATGATGCAATACCTAGAGTTATATTAATTATATTGTTGATTACATTGTTGATCACGGCACTTAGTAGTCTTTGGAAACACTGAGGTGTGGTGGTGGGAGGGGCAATTTAACCTCTTCTCTGTTCCTGCCCCTAAAGAGGTAATGGGTCAATCTCCTGTGTGGCCATCATGGTGATTTCATGGAAACAGAATTACCGGTAAATCTAATTCCGGATTTTTTGCACACAGATTGTTGATACAAGAAAATGGACCTTTGTTTTAATTTTGACTATCAACATCCCGGGATATTTAAAGGTACTAAAACAAATGGTGCCTGGAAGTGTCAACCTTCAGATTATACCAAAGAACTACTCAAGTACTACTTCAAACTTACCCGTTGTCCCAACAACAACCTCAAACTATACCACCAACATCACTGAAGGGTGCCCTACACCCTTATCAGGTCCTCAGAGTGGCCTCACAGCGACATCTATTCCCGGGGTTTTACTGAATAATGTACAATTTTTGCACATACCTGTTGTTCTAAACCTATCCAAGTGGAATATGGCAGAATTTGGATTTTGTACTAATACTAATGTATCATTATTCTATGCCCCCTTATTAGTAGATACAATTGCTAGCTTCCAAAGCAGAATTCAAGACCCATTTGCAGGCCAGGAAAAGCCCACAAGGGATAGTGTTTTTAGATCTAGGAAACTTCAAAGTTTAGATGGGATAGTTGGATCAATTTCTGGGCTCTTTGGTTCGGGGATGTCAATTTGGAACAGGGCTGATTTGGAAACAATCCGGACACCTATTGGCAACTTTGAACAAAAAGAAGGGCACTATGTTTTAAATCCTGTCCTGCAGGGTGTTGAAGGTCTAGCTAAAGAAGAAAAGTTTACTGTGTATAATATGCATGACATTGCTGAATTATTTGCTAAAATTCGGGATAAGATTAATGAAATAATGAAACTTAATAACAGGGATTTTGTACAAAGTAAACAGGGAAAGGAGGTCATCGGCACTGCTTATGGCAGCTACTTTCTAAGCACCATTACTAATGTGATTAGAGATGTTGAAGATGGTAAGATACACGATATTGTAAAGGATAGACACTTGATCCGATGGTATTGTGGAATGTCCAAAGGGATTCCCATGGAGACTGTAGGCCTCTTCCTGTCTCTACAATTAGGAACTTAGGTATTGTGATTTGTGACATCACATCCCAATGTAGGGTACTGCCCATTGTCGTGGAAATGCAGGAGCCTGTTCACTCAAAGACATTCTGTATGTTTCTTTTACTATGTCACTACCCATTTTTGACCTAGAAAAGGCACTTTTTGACAAGTTAGTAAAAGTACATTCTGTTGGATATTTAGAGAAGGATATTTACAAAGAACGAAGAGATCTACCTGAGCTACTGGTGAAAGTCAACAATGAGTGGAGGAAACCACACACTGCCTGCTGCACAGTGAAAGAAAATCGCTACCTGTGTCGATGCGATGTGTTTGAAATAGGCACCTCCGTTTGTGAGCTAAGCTCCACAGACTCTGGAAAAATGACTGTGAACATGGCAATTTCCTCTACTTGGATGGTTAATAACAAACAAATGCAACTGAAAGGTGAACTGACTCTTTCAGCTAACCTTGCCAAAGCGGAGTAAACCCTAATTTTTACGAAGGTAAAGGCCCCAACTGATATGGCCCAAGACTTGAACTATGCTATGGAGAGTGATCCTGACCTGAACCCAGAATCTACAGAGGTCAACAATGAAACCACAGCAAAAAGGGAACCTCCGATGCTGAAAGAGGGTACCATGCCAAAATGTGTATAAAAGAGAGTCCAGCAGGAGTAAATAGGAAGAAGGATCAAGATCAGGAGGAGAAGGAACATCACAGCTGTGTAAGAAGTACCGCTGGACGGTAGATATGATCATATCCTTTGATTAATAGTATTGTGCACATGTATGTCTATATGGATTGTAATGTTCTAGTTAGTTTAGTTTATTTTATGTTAGGGTTATTGTAACGGTTTTGATATACATGCTTAAACAAACCTTATAAGGAGGCATAGATTTATTTACCGTGTGATCTAAGACTTTTGGATGTCATGACTAATAAAGTTGTTGACTGGAGCTAATTGATGCGGTTCTGGATCTTTACTATCCTAATATAGCTGTAGGTATCCATGTGTGATTGGCATATAAATACAAACATCTATATAGTAAAAGGTTAACACCCTGCGCAATACAGTGCAAGGCAAGCATCTGAGCAAGGAACTGCTCCGATGCTCCACTCCTACATGGTAAACGAGTGAAGGGGAGCTTATATCCAGGTTCAGCCCTGAATCTGGACAACCCTTTTAAGCAAGTTGAAGATAAAATGGTCTCCAAAAGGCATAGTTAAAGCTGACACATTCCCCCTTGTAATTTAATTAAAAACTATTTTTATATTACATTTTCAAAATAACAAAAAAGGAAAAGGACCCGAAGCAAAAGTTTGGGCACCCGGCATGGTTAGTACCTGGTAGCACCCTCTTTGGCAAGTATCATCCATTCTTCCTTGCAAAAGTCTTCCAGTTCTCTGAGATTCCTGGGCCGTCTGGCCTGTACTACTGTTTTGAGGTATACATATATAAGCTGCTGGAGTTTGCGTGGGGGAGGACAAATGGAGGGAACACAATAATCAAGGTGGGCCCACAGATGTCAATTGGGTTCAAGTCTGGAAATTAGGGGGCCAGGGTAGTACTTGGAAGTCTTGGTCATGCTCTTTCATCTAATGTCAGATATTTCTATCCGTGTGACATGTCACATTGTCTTACTGGAATATCATTTATCCCCCCCCCCCCCAGAGAAGACAGTCAGCATGTATGGGTGTATGTGATCTGCAAGGATAGATTCATATCCAAATCACATATCTATGTGGGCCCAAAGAATGCCACAAAAACATTCCCCAGGCCATAACACTGTTGCTACCAGCTTGTGTTCTTCCAGCAATGGTTGCAGGGTGTTTGTTCTCTGATGTTTCTCGCCTGACACACCACCATTCATCTATTCTATGAAGCAGAAAACGTCAGTCATTGGAGAAGGTAACCCAATCAGCAGAGGTCCAATTCTAATAGTGCCATGAAAATTGAAGCCTTTTTTGCATTTCACTCATTTTTGGCTAAAAATCATATTTTAAATTGGCCTTTATTAAAAATATTAAAAGGTTTAACTGTTTTTCTAACTGTGTGACTGGTACTTCCATATTTCCACTTTGTGCTGGTCATCTAATAACCCTTAGGCCTCATGCACACGACCGTATGTATTTTGCGGTCCGCAAACTGCGGATCCGCAAAACACGGAAGCTGCTCCGCGTTCCGTTCCGCAAATTCGCGGGCCATTATAGAAATGCCTATTCTTGTCCGCAAAACGGACAAGAATAGGACATGCTCTATTTTTTTTGTGGGGCCACGGAACGGAGCAACGGATGCGGACAGCACACGGAGTGCTGTCCGCATCTTTTGCGGCCCCATTTGCGGACCACAACAACGGCCGTGTGCATGAGGCCTAATCTCTAAACTACTAAAAGGTCTTAAACACTTATTTAAGCCACAAAAAATTCTTATCAGTAAGATAAGGATTGAGCTTTATTGAGTGTTTATAAGGTCAGAGAGCAGACAACCAGTCTGTCTGTTCCCCAGATGACGGAAAAAATAAAATCCACAGGCAGCTAATTTAGTATTTCAGCTATGTACACAAATAAAAGGATTCCATATTTTTAATAAATACCAACTGAAAAAATTATTTTTAGCTCAAAATAAGTACAATGCAATAATAAAAAAAAAATGCCCCCAAAGATTTTTTTTTACAATGGAACCCTATGGTGAATCGATGCCACTGTATGGCATACGTCTGAGGCATCCGGTAACGTATATGTTTTTTTATATAGGTTAAACAGATAGCAAAAACGTGATGTGAACCCACCCTTAAGGTTGAGTTGGGTCTAGTTAGACCCAGCAACAGACCCTCACTACTGGAATCCCAGCACTCACACTGTCGCTGCCTATCTCATACACAGTGCTCAGTGTGTGTAGTGTATGTAAGAGAGAAGCCTTGAAAACTGTTCCTGTATTCTATCCATGGTCCCTAGCGTTTACTGACTACTGTGCACTTGACATTTAACTGCCTGACTACTCAACCATCTTCAACCAATACCATTCATATATGGACAAAAGAATTGGAGCAAGCCTCTTAATTATTTACCACAAATGTTTCAGTCCTATTGTCACGTGTATAAAACCATGCATATCTAAAAGGGAAAAAATACAGCAACACATCTTCAATTCTTGAAATCTTCATTAGGTCACATTAAAACAATCCAAGAAAGTGCGTAGTTATATCCTATGCGTTGCAGACAGTCCTTGATTATGGAATAACAAACTCTGCATATAGGACGTGTTTTAAAATCAAAAAGGGCAAAATCACAACATTCCCACATAGTAACCCTTTGTTAGCATCTGTTTACGCAGTAGTTAAAGGGGTATTCCCATTTGCGCATTTCATACTTACCTGCTCCCGGCGCGCCGTCCACTTCCTGGTTTCGGCAGGGGGCGGGATCCTTCCTGATTGAGGTCTTCTCCCTGCTGGGCCGCGCGCTGGACTGAACACGCACGCGCCCTGGTGACTTCTTCCTGGCAAGTATACTATACTGGCCAGGAAGAAGTCATCATAGCGCATTCGCGGCGCCGGCGTGCGCTTTCGGGAGTATGCGTGCGGCCCGGCCAGGAGAAAAGAAGTCGTCTGCGCAAGCACGGCCACTGCGATTCCAGAGAAGAGCGGTGGCCGTAACCAGGGGAGACGGAAGACAACAATCAGGTAAGTATATGTTAATTATCTTATAAGGGGTGGGAATTAATTAATTATATTTAGAAAAATGATCACTGTTAAATCATTAACAGATTTAACAGTGATCATTAAAGTGGGAATACCCCTTTAAGCTACCAACATACTATTAAAGTACATAGTATCAGAACTTAAATTCAAGCCCTTTGGGGAATGAGTGTTTAGACACAATATCCCAAAATATTCTCGAGTACAGACCTTTTGTGTTCAGTCTCCTCTTCTTTGTGGTCAAGATACTTGTTCACTCCCTTGCACTTGAAAGTAGGTAAGATACCCTGAGTGTTAATTCAAAAAGTGACGTGAAACTGCTGAAGTATCTTGAACTTGGTTTAGACGTATCATTTATATCCTCTGAAATCCTTTTTCTGAGTGCTGTAATGGTGGATCCAACATATTGGACTTTGCATTGGTAATTGCAGAAACTAAATGAGCACACCTCAATTAAAAAAACCTTTCCAGTACTACTGGAAGTGACATATTAAGAGTACTTTCACATTAGCGGCAGGGGAGTCTGTCAGGCTGTTCCGGCAGGTGAACAGCCTGTCGGATCCGTCCTACCGCTAGTTCACGTGTGCCCCCGGACTGGCGCTCCGTCCCCATTGACTATAATGAGGGCGGGGGCGGAGTTCCGGCGGCAGCACGGCAGATCACGGCGAGAGGCCGCCAGACTAAAAGTACTGCATGTTCTAAGGCTATTTTTCAAAACTTTTTTTTTTGCATTTAAAAAAAAAATAAAAAATCTATTTGTTAGGTCCCCAAGTGGACCACAACTTGCAATCATCAGATTGCAACTCGTACAGAATAATTTGGTAAAAAAAAAAATAAGACAGTCGGAAACAGGCTTTTTATTCATGAAAACAGGTGGCGACACTTTAGTAAATGTGCACCACTGACTATATACCAACCATTTGCTGGCTAAGGGCTCATGCACACAGCCGTATCCGTATTGTGGCCCGCATGCAGCGTGTCCGCAATATACGGGCACCGGCTGTGTGCACCCGGCATCACGGACGCGGAACAATTCACCCATCTCCTGCAATCCGGGAGATGCGGTGCGGAACGGAGACACGGATCGGAAGCCCACGGAAGCACTACTGAGTGCTTCCGAGGGTTTTCTGTCCGTGCCCCTGCACAGCAAAAATAAGTAGTGCATGCACTACTCGTCGAATGCAGATCGCAGACCCCATTCAAGTGAATGGGTCTGCGATCCGCATGTGGCTGCCCCATGGTTGGTGCCCGTGCATTGCGGGCCGCAGCATGTGCACGGCCATCATGAGCCTTTACTTTGAGACAGATTCTTGTGTCAGAACTGTAAGGTCCCTTTCACACGGGCGAGTTTTCCGCGCGGGTGCAATGCGTGAGGAGGACATATTGCACCCGCACTGAATCCTGACCCATTCATTTCAATGGGTCTGTGTACATGAGCGTTTTTTTTCACGCATCACTTGTGCGTTGCGTGAAAATCGCAGCATGTTCTATATTCTGCGTTTTTCACGCAGCCCTAGCCCCATAGAAGTGAATGGGGCTGCGTGAAAAACGCATTGCATCCGCAAGCAGGTGCGGATGCGTTGCGTTTTTCACTGATGGTTGCTAGGAGATGTTGTTTGTAAACCTTCAGTTTTTTATCACGCGCGTAAAAAACGCATCAAAACGCATTGCACCCGCGCGGAAAAAACTGAACAACTGAACGCAATCGCAGGCAAAACTGAATGGCTTTGCCTGTGAAATCGCACAGTTTTCCCTGAACGCATCCGCAACGCATCCGGACCTAATCCGGACACGCTCGTGTGAAAGAGGCCTAACACAATTTTGGTGCAAAATGTAGCATATTTGGCGTCACCCCTTTTACCAAAAAAGTACAACCTCTTTCTGCTACCCCTGAGCATGTTGGAAAAAAATGTAGAAACCCTAGATGCACCAAACTGTGCCAAGTATTAGACAGATTTTTGGCACAGATACATTAGTATATCTGGGCCAGTGTTTTTTTCTGCCATTTCTGCTGCATCTATTAGTCAAAAAACACTACTACATGGAAGTCTATTGGAAATATGAACACAGGCGTATTTTTTTGTAGTGGAGATTTTTTTCATTCTTGAGATTTTTTTGGGTCAATGGCATGTGTTTTCAAATTGCAACATGCTCTTGCTTTCGTCCTCTCATTACCTGTCGTCTTCTCCCATAGACCTCTATTATGTTCTTCTTTTCTGCTTAAAAAAAATGCACATCCTATAAGAGTTGGTGCTTTTTAATTAAATTTTTGCATGATTTTTTGTATCAATACTTTTTGCACACAAATTTACATTACAGGAAGGGTAAATATTTTCCTTGAAAAAAAATAAAAAAAAAAGGCTAGCCATGCCAAAAATCCATTAAAGAAATGCCAGGTACTAAACACAATGAGCAAAACGTGTGAGATGGAACTCTATGGTGCTTTAGGAAACCAAAGCAGTTGGTGTAACAGCTTCCATTACAACCACTACGTGGCGCTGTTCTATTGAAGTGTTATGGTACAAAAGTGGGAAAACAAACACATCCAGTGTGGTGGAGCAGAAGACAGGAGCTTCCTTGTATTCTGCCGCCACTGAGTGTTTACTGACAGAGAAGTCCAGAAGGTTACTGATCACACATGTATCTATGCACACATGTACAGCCATGTGTATTTCTATCTGTACACACATATAACATACATGTACAGCCATGTGTAGTTCTATCTATACACACATGTACAGCCATGTGTATTTCTATCTGTACACATATATAACACACATGTACAGCCATGTGTATTTCTATCTGTACACACATATACAGCCATGTGTAGTTCTTTCTATACACACATGTACAGCCATGTGTATTTCTATCTGTACACACATATAAAATACATGTACAGCCATGTGTATTTCTATCTGTACATACATGTACAGCCATGTGTAGTTCTATCTATACACACATGTACAGCCATGTGTATTTCTATCTGTACACACATATACAGCCATGTGTAGTTCTTTCTATACACACATGTACAGCCATGTGTATTTCTATCTGTACACACATATAAAATACATGTACAGCCATGTGTATTTCTATCTGTACATACATATACAGCCATGTGTAGTTCTTTCGATACACACATGTACAGCCATGTGTATTTCTATCTGTACACACATATAACATACATGTACAGCCATGTGTAGTTCTATCTATACACACATGTACAGCCATGTGTAGTTCTTTCTATACACACATGTACAGCCATGTGTATTTCTATCTGTACACACATATAACATACATGTACAGCCATGTGTAGTTCTATCTATACACACATGTACAGCCATGTGTATTTCTATCTGTACACACATATACAGCCATGTGTAGTTCTTTCTATACACACATATACAGCCATGTGTAGTTCTTTCTATACATACATGTACAGCCATGTGTATTTCTATCTGTACACACATATAAAATACATGTACAGCCATGTGTATTTCTATCTGTACATACTGTAAGAGGGTGCAAGGTGTTGTTTTTGATAGCAGGTACGTGTCACCGAGGTTGCTGGCCTCGGTGAGGTAAGAGCCGGGGTTTTTGTCTGCAGCAGCTAGTGCTGCTCTGTTAAATAGCATGGCTGCAAAGCCGATCCGGGCCGGCTCTTACTGGGAGCAGCTAAAGAGTAGGGTGGGTGGCTGCTCCCCACGGTCCAGTCCATGTTTTGGGGCTGGGTATAAAACGCAGCCAGCAGCTGTGTCTGAGGGTGTGATTATCCTGGAGCCTGCAAACAGGGCTGAGGAATTCTCTGTCCTGGAGGAAGGAGCTCAGCAAGGTGGTGTTTCCCTGCGACCTGAAGGTGGAATCGCCTGCGGCTGAGCCGACTGCTAGGTGTGAACCCGCACCTAAACCACCCAAGGTGACTGGACCGTGTGTTGGCCTGTTTTTGGTTTTTCCACATGATTTCTGTTGTGTGTGAACTGTCACCAAGAGACTGTTTTCATTTCTGGTGTGCAAGTGTGAATAAAACACTGTTTGATGCACAATCTGGACTCCTTGTTTTGCCTCTAAACTGCACCCGCACCGCTGTCTACCAGAGCGACTCCCCACATTTGGTGTCGGATGCGGGCATGCGCAGTGAGGCTGGCGTGAACGCCGAACTTTGTTTTTGCTGGGCAAAAGTGAATGTCCTATATTAAGCCGGCAAAGTTGCAGCCTGTGATCCCCGACAAAATGGAGGCGGCTGTGAAAGCCCTCATAGAGGCTAACGTGCAGCAGCGGGAGACCAACCAGCTACTGCTACAGCACGTGATGGCGTTGCAAGCGGCAGGAGCGCCCCACCGCGTCCACGATGCCCGGAAAGCTGTCCGTACCGCGATCCCTAAGATGACCCCCTCGGATGATGTTGAGACCTATCTGGCGGTGTTCGAGAAGGTGGCCGTGAGGGAGAAATTACCCCGAGAACAGTGGGCAGAGGTCATCGCTCCGTTCCTGGCGTCTGGACCCCAGCAAGTATTTTTGACCTCCCAGGTGACCAAGCAGCTGACTACCCGACTGTGAAAGGTGAGATCCTGGCAAGACTGGGGGTGAATGTTTTGGTCCGGGCCCAGCGGGTGCATCAGTGGGAGTTTAACCCGGCTGAACCCGCCCGGCCACAATACTCATGACTTGCTACAACGGTTGCAAAAATGGCTGCAGCCAGACATACTGACTCCCACTGCTATGCTCGACCGTCTGTTAGCCGATGTCTTCTGGAGGGCTTTGCCTTACCCTCTCCAGCACTGGATCGGCCAGGTATCGCCCACCAATGCCCTGGAGATGGTCGACCTGGTGGAGCGGTACGAGGCCACCAGAAACCTGCAGGGGAGTCTTGCTGGGAAGGGGTCAGTTAAACCCCGGAGGCCTCTGCCCCAGTTCCAACGTCCGCGACAGAGCGGCCTGCACGGAATATACCCCTGCGAGCCCGCCTCCCGTGGTATGCTGGAGGTGTCAGGAGCCCGGCCACATCAGGGCCGACTGTCCGCGCCGGGATGAGCTGATGGAGGTGAACTACGGGGGTCGCCACTCCTTGTATGCACGGAAGCTGTGCGCAACTGGCACCCGTGAGGTACAAGACCATAACCACCTGTGTCAGGTAGAGGTGGGAGATTCGCTGGCGGTGGCTCTGCTGGACTCCGGGAGTTTAGTCTCCCTGGTAAGGGCTGCCCTGGTACGGCCTGCGGAGTATACTGGCCGTAAAGTCGGGGTCCTGTGCATCCACGGAGACCTGAAAGACTATCCCACTGCACTAGTGACTTTGTCCACAGCGGCTGGTAGGTGGACCCACGAGGTGGCTGTCGCTACTACACTCCCACACGAACTAATACTTGGGAGGGACTTCCTCGGTTTTCCGGCGCTGTGGCCGGCAATAAAGGTATCTGAGGGACCCGAGACAGGGGTGACCCTAGCAGAGTGGCCTGATACCGCTGGAAGGCCAGAACCCTGGGAGCCCGAGTCTGAAGGGCCGGCGGTAGGGGTGACCACTGCTCCGGCGGTAGAGGGGGAAACAACCCCACTGAGTGTAATGGTGGGAGACACGGAGGACTTGCCACCGGGACCTGAGTTGGCAGACCTCAATGTCTCCGGGAAAATTTTGGGACCGCACAACACCGGGACCAAACCCTAACCAGGGCCTGGGAGAATGTGCTGAAATTGATGGTAAACCCCAGAAACCAGGGGCTGAATTAATGTTCCCACGATTTATTGTTCTACAGGATATGTTGTATCGGGTGAACCAAGTCCGAGGTGAACCTGTTGAACAGTTGGTGGTGCCCACAGCGTATCGCAAGCTTGTCATGGAGCTTGCCCACCAACATGTTCTTGGGGACACCTGGGGTGGCAGAAAACCCAGGACCGCATACTGCAGCGGTTTTATTGGCCCGGTGTGTTCAAGGAGGTAGAAGATTATTGTAAGTCCTGTCCAACCTGTCAGATAACTAGCCCCCAGCCTCATTTCCGTAGTCCTCTGGTACCTCTGCCAATTATTGAAGTACCGCTTGAGCGAATCGCTATGGATTTAATTGGGCCTGTACCAAAGTTCGCCAGGGGCCACCAACACATTCTGGTAGTTCTCGACTATGCCACTCGGTATCCGGAGGCGGTGCCTCTGCGACATACCTCAGCTAGGCTCATTGCCAAAGAGTTAATGGAGATGTTTTCCCGTGTGGGCCTGCCAAAAGAGGTTCTGACAGACCAAGGGACCCCTTTTATGTCCAAAGTAATGAAGGAACTGTGTAAATTGTTGCGTATAAAGCAGTTACGGACGTCCGCTTACCATCCGCAAACAGACGGTCTTGTTGAGAGGTTTAACCAAACTCTAAAAAATATGTTAAAAAGGGTGGTGTCTAGAGATGGGAAGGACTGGGACCTGCTTCTGCCCTATCTCATGTTCGCAGTGCGAGAGGTACCCCAGGCCTCTACTGGGTTCTCGCCCTTCGAACTGCTTTATGGCAGACACCCTCGAGGCCTGTTGGATATCGCCAAGGAAGCATGGGAACAACAGCCTGTCCCCCACAAAAGTGTCATTGAGTATGTCACCCAGATGCAGGAACGGATAGAAAGGGTGTTGCCGCTGGTCCGGGAGCATATGGAGGCAGCGCAACAAGCCCAGAGTAGGGTGTATAATCGTCAGGCTCGGGTACGGGGCTTCAATCCGGGAGATCGAGTGTTGGTTCTGGTACCCACCCTTGACAGCAAGTTCCTAGCTAGGTGGCAGGGCCCCTATGAGGTGATCGAGAAGGTAGGGGAAGTAATTACAAAGTACACCAGCCAGGCGGCGCAAGCCGGAGCAGGTGTACCACGTGAATTTACTTAAGCCGTGGAAAGATAGGGACACAGCCGACGACCACAGCCCCCGGCCAGGGCTTCTAGGTGAAAGGGTCCAGCTCCACAGTTCGAGGCCTGTGAAGCAGTAACCACGGTAAAATTGCAGACAGCCTGTCTTCCAAACAAGTTCAGGAAGTCAGGAGTTCATCAGTCGGAACACGGATGTGTTCTCGGACCTCCCTGGCCGCACGTCTCTCATCCAACATGACATCGTCACTGAGCCTCAGGCCAAGATCCGGTTAAAACCATACCGGGTACCCGAGGCTCGGCGACGGGCCATCGCGGAAGAAGTACAGTTAATGTTGAAGCTCGATGTCATTGAGGAGTCGAAAAGTGAGTGGGCCAGTCCCATAGTCCTAATACCCAAGCCGGATGGGACGCTGCGGTTCTGCAACGACTTTCGCAAGTTAAATGAAGTATCCAAGTTTGACGCGTATCCCATGCCCCGAGTAGACGAGCTGGTTGAAAGTTTAGGACAAGCCCGTTATTTTTCTGTGCTGGACCTCACTAAAGGGTACTGGCAGGTACCCTTAACGGAGTCGGCTAAGGAAAAACCGCATTTGTTACCCGCAGGGCCTGTATCACTACAAGGTGTTACCCTTTGGCCTGCATGGCGCCCCGCCACTTTCCAAAGGTTAATGGACATAGTGCTGCGACCACATCGTCGGTACGCCTCGGCCTACTTAGATGATGTAGTCATCCACAGCACCGACTGGGAAAGCCATTTGCCCAAGGTGCAGGCGGTAGTGGATGCCCTGAGGAAAGCCGGACTGACCGCTAACCCAAAGAAGTGCTCCATAGGGTTAGAGGAGACAAAATATCTGGGATATGTAATTGGGCTGGGAGTTATCAAACCTCAGGTAACTAAGGTAGAGGCCATTCGTAACTGGCCCCGACCGGTCACCACCAGGCAGGTAAAGTCGTTCCTGGGGATTGTAGGTTACTACATGAGGTTTGTGCCCCACTTTGCCACAATAGCAGCGCCGTTGACAGACCTCTTGAAGGGGCGAAAGTCTGGGAGGCTTAGCTGGAGTGAGAAGGCGGAGGAGGCTTCGCCGCGTTGAAGTCGGCCCTGTGTGGGTCCCCGGTTTTGGTGACACCCGACTTCAACAAGGAGTTTGTCGTACAGACCGACGCCTGGAGGTAGGCCTCGGTGCGGTACTGTCGCAGGAGGTCAACGGGGAAGAACATCCCGTTGTCTTCCTGAGCCGTAAGCTCAGTCCCGCCGAGTCCAGGTATAGTATAGTGGAGAGGGAGTGCCTGGCTATCAAGTGGGCACTCGAAAGTCTCCGCTACTACCTGTTAGGAGGAGGTTCTGCTTGGTGACCGACCATTCCCCTCAAATGGATGAGTCAGGCCAAGGAGAGGAATGCTCGGGTCACCAGGTGGTTCCTATCTCTTCAGAATTTCAAATTCTTCGTGGAACACAGGGCAGGCCGCTTGCAGGGCAACGCAGATGCCCTGTCCCGCGTCCACTGCCTCACGTGTGTTCACCCCTCAGGGTTGAACAAAGGGGGTGTGTAAGAGGGTGCAAGGTGTTGTTTTTGATAGCAGGTACGTGTCACCGAGGTTGCTGGCCTCGGTGAGGTAAGAGCCGGGTTTTGGTCTGCAGCAGCTAGTGCTGCTCTGTTAAATAGCATGGCTGCAAAGCCGATCCGGGCCGGCTCTTACTGGGAGCAGCTAAAGAGTAGGGTGGGTGGCTGCTCCCACGGTCCAGTCCATGTTTTGGGGCTGGGTATAAAACGCAGCCAGCAGCTGTGTCTGAGGGTGTGATTATCCTGGAGCCTGCAAACAGGGCTGAGGAATTCTCTGTCCTGGAGGAAGGAGCTCAGCAAGGTGGTGTTTCCCTGCGACCTGAAGGTGGAATCGCCTGCGGCTGAGCCGACTGCTAGGTGTGAACCCGCACCTAAACCACCCAAGGTGACTGGACCGTGTGTTGGCCTGTTTTTGGTTTTTCCACATGATTTCTGTTGTGTGTGAACTGTCACCAAGAGACTGTTTTCATTTCTGGTGTGCAAGTGTGAATAAAACACTGTTTGATGCACAATCTGGACTCCTTGTTTTGCCTCTAAACTGCACCCGCACCGCTGTCTACCAGAGCGACTCCCCACAATACATATACAGCCATGTGTAGTTCTTTCTATACACACATGTACAGCCATGTGTATTTCTATCTGTACACACATATAACATACATGTACAGCCATGTGTAGTTCTATCTATACACACATGTACAGCCATGTGTATTTCTATCTGTACACACATATACAGCCATGTGTAGTTCTTTCTATACACACATGTACAGCCATGTGTATTTCTATCTGTACACACATATAAAATACATGTACAGCCATGTGTATTTCTATCTGTACACACATATACAGCCATGTGTAGTTCTTTCTATACATACATGTACAGCCATGTGTATTTCTATCTGTACACACATATAAAATACATGTACAGCCATGTGTATTTCTATCTGTACACACATATAAAATACATGTACAGCCATGTGTATTTCTATCTGTACACACATATAACATACATGTACAGCCATGTGTATTTCTATCTGTACACACATATAAAATACATGTACAGCCATGTGTATTTCTATCTGTACACACATATAAAATACATGTACAGCCATGTGTATTTCTATCTGTACACACATATAACACACATGTACAGCCATGTGTATTTCTATCTGTACATACATATACAGCCATGTGTAGTTCTTTCTATACACACATGTACAGCCATGTGTATTTCTATCTGTACACACATATAACATACATGTACAGCTATGTGTATTTCTTTTTTTTTAATATACTGTAGATTTGTATTAGCACATAGCGTGAAGAAAGTTTTCCACAGCACTCTTGTAGTTGATCTTTTAAATCTTCTTTATTTTCCCAGTGTGCAACATTTCGACTTCTCTGAGTCTTTTTCAAGCATCTGAGTCTTTTTTTATGCTTGAAAAAAACTCAGAGAAGTCGAAACGTTGCACACTGGGAAAATAAAGAAGATTTAAAGATCAACTACAAGAGTGCTGTGCAAAACTTTCTTTTGATTACATCAATCAGGGATTAGAGACTGGGATCCAACACTACTTGCTCCGCCGCACTATTACAAGGTATTGACCAGAGGTTGTGCTGTCCCCTTGTTTGCATGTTGGATATAGCTCATACAGAGTCATTTGGCAGACCATAAAGATGGGAACATGCACAAAAAACATTGCGTACAGTAGTACAGGTCCCATAATTATATTCAAAGATGTAGCACAGAAAACTCAGGACTAGGGATAAGACAACTGACAAGACACAAAAGGAAAGGAATAGGTAAGGGGGAGTAAGAACAGGGATGGTAGGGTAGGAGGGGAGACCATTAGGGGGATGCCAGGTATGTATCCCAGGGTAGCCATATTGCTTGGAATTGTTCCACAGTGTTGTTAAGGGATGTCTGGAGACATTCCATGGACCTGAAGTCACGAACCCTGGCTATAAGCATGGACTTAGTGGGAGGGATAGTCTGCTTCCAGGATTTAGCAATCAAGGATTTGGCTGCAGTACATAGTGAGAGGAACAGCCTGGAAGAGTGATTGTTCAACCCTAGAGGTGGTAGATTAAGTAAGTAGACCTTTGGGTCTAGTGGTACAGGGGATCCAAAAAATGAATGAGCCACATCCCTTATCTCCCGCCAAAATGGGGTGATACTAGGGCACGTCAAGAAAATATGGTACAAAGAACCAATGTCATTCAAGCACCGCCAGCAGACAGACGGAACAGTGGGGTTTAAGGAATGTAGGAGTGCAGGGGTATGGTACCAGAGCCTTAGCAGCTTATACTGCGTCTCCTTGTAAGTGGTGCAGATAGATGACTGGGCTGCCTTGTTCCATACAGTCTGCCAGACACTGAGAGAAAGAGGCGATCCGAAGGAGGTAGCCCATTTATCCATGACGTGGGGTCTCGTCCTCCACGGATATGGCCAAAAGGCGGTTGATGAGAGAGATCAAACCTTAAGCGAACCAAAAGTGGTGCTCATATAGTGATGAACCTGGAGGTAGTGGAGTCCCTCCGTCGCTGGTAATTTCGAGTGGTCCTGAAGCTGTGCAAAGGATTTCAGTGTCAGAGTAGAGGCGTCCACAATGTCCACCAGGTGGAAGAGACCCAACGACGACCAGACCCGGACTATACGGGCAGTTAAGCTAGAGGGAATAGCTGGGTTATAGAGAAAGGAGATCATAGAGGAGTGCTGAGAAGCTAAGGCAAACCGTCTTTGGCAGGTGTCCCATATGTGTTTGGTAAAGGCCATAGGCCCCAGGAGAAGAGTGTCGGGGGCTACGGGGGTCCGCTGCCATAGCAGGGTGTTCGGATGAACAGGGGCAGTCCAGAGTTTTTTGATTTCTACCCATTTGGTATATGCCTGTTGGGACGCGCAAAAAGGAACGACACACAAATGAGAAGCCCAATAGTAGTGCATGATATTAGGGACCGATAGGCCGCCTCTATCTGTGGCCGCGAGCATAACCTTGTGGTGGATGCGGTGATGTTTACCATGCCATATGAAGTCAAGAATGGCCTGTTGGAGGACGCGTAGGGAAGGGAAGTTACTGGAGTACAGTGAGGCATACGTAGGAGTAATATGAACCCCTAGGTACTTTAGCGTGGTATCTGACCACCGATAAGGGAAATTGCTCTGGAGCAATGTTAGATCACAAGCGGGTATAAGGACAGGTAGGGCCTCCATCTTAGAAGCATTGACCTTGTATCCCGAAAGGTCGCAGTAGTGAGATAAGGCTTTTTGTAGGTTTGGTAATGTAATGTCAGGGTTGGTCAGGGTGAGCAGGACATCATCCGCGTAAAGGGAGATCGTAAATTCCTTGTCCCGTACTTTGAGTCCCTGAATGTCGGGGTTCAGTCATATGTGTGCTGCAAGGGGTTCTATACACAATCAAAAATAAGCGCTGAGAGCGGGCAGCCCTGACACGTACCATTAGAAATATTGAACTGAGTGGAGGAGCTGAAGGGCAACTAGACAAGCGCCAAAGGGGCAGAGTAGAGGTTGAGGGTGGCTTGCAGAAAGGGTCCTGCGATACCGAAGGTTCGGAGGGTTTCAAATAAGAAAGACCAGTCAAGCCGGTCCAAGGCCTTTCTGCGTCAAGGCTCAAAATAACTGTGGGGGTCGAGGTACATGACGCCACATCAATCAGGTCAACAACCAGGCGAGTGTTATCTCTGCCTTGTCGATAGGGGATAAACCCCACCTGGTCCTTTTGGACCAGGCTGCGGAGCCACACATTCAGGAGAGCGGCAAGAATATGGGTGAAAATTTTAAGGTCTGTGTTAAGAAGAGCGATCGGTCTATAGTTAGCGCAGTCCTGAGGCTCTTTACCGTCTTGTGGATGACTACAATATGGGATGACCGCATAGACGGCGGGTTGGGGAGCCCAGTAGAAATGAGGTTAGTAAGGCCAGGAGGTGGGGGGCGAGTTCTGATTTAAACGTTTTGTAGTACAGGTCTGTGAACCCGTCAGGTCCCGGGGATTTGCCTAGGGGTGGGGGGGGGGGGAGCTTTAATCAGGTCCCTGAGTTCCTCGGCTGATATGGGGCTGTTCAGAGAGGCGACCTCCTCCAGAGAGAGCTTTGGCAATTTACAGGAGGATAAGTAATTCCGTATGCGGGGTAGAGGGGGTGGGTGCGAGGGTTTATCATCAAGATTATACAATTTAGAATAATAATCACGAAAGCATCGAGCAATCGCGTCAGGGTGGTATTGGGGACAGCCAGTAGTGTCTTTCACCGCCTGAGGAGCACGTTTGGAAGCAGCATCCCATAATTGACCGGCCAAGATTGTGTGCTTTATTTCCCTTTTCGTAATATCGCTGCTTGGAGTAAAGCAGCATGCATTCCACAGTATGCATGGAGGCATCTTTTAGTTTTGCGTGGGGATCCACAAGCTCCCGGAGAAGGGAAAGACTCGGCCTAGTCAGGATTGTAGCGACGCAATTTATGCGGTGAGTGCCTGAACCCCGAGTGTTTTATTTTTTTTAAGTCGCGAGGCCAGTGCAATACATTGGCCCTGAACTACCGCCTTATGGGCTTCCCAGAGCACAGCCCGGGATGAAACCGAGCCAGTGTTTTCGCTAAAGGACATGCGGATGTATCCCCCAACGTCTGCGCGAGTGAACGGTGATTTCAATAGGGAATCGTTTAAGTGCCAATGGTAGGTGCGTTGTGGTACAGGTTGAGAAGAAAGGGTGAGGATGACGGGGGCGTGATCTGACCAGGAGATAAGTCCAATGGAAACATCGCTCCATCATCTTCAGAGTCAGAGCACTGCCAAAAAAGTGGGGGGACGGGATAGAAGGTGAACATTCTACCTGAGGGGTTGTCCACCCTCCACAGCTTGTAGAGGGCAAAACGCCCGATCACGCTACAAAAGTTCCTAGCCAGGCGGCACTGGGACGAGGGAAGGTACAATCAGACCGCATTCTCGGAGAAAAGCATATTAAAATCCCCACCCAGGATCTACGCAGCCAGAGGCAGACCTTGGAGTTTTTGTAGGACCCGACGCACAAACGGAAGCTGGGAAGTGTTGGGGGCATACACATTACAGAGTGCGATGGGGCAACCCTGGTAAATCTCTTCCAGAATGACATAGCGGCCAGCGGGGTCTATGTGGGAGGAGGATACTGAAATAGGACAGGAGGCTGACAACAATATGACAACACCTGCCTTTCGACGACTATGATTAGCTAAGAAGGCGTGTGGATAGGAGTGCTTGGCAAAGCCAAAGGATCCTGTCTGGTCGAAGTGAGTCTCCTGAAGAAAGTCCACTTCTGCCCGTAGGTTACGGAGCTCCCGGAGCACCAAACGCCTCTTGGCACTAGAGTCCAGTCCCTTGACGTTCAAGATGACACACCTAACCATTGAGGTGGAGTGAGTAGCAAAGTGTCTTACCAGCTATGAAGCGCAGGAGGTGTCCACCCCAGGGAGGGGGCCTCTTCCAGACTGCTCTCTGTGGGGTAGGAAAGAATGGGAGCAAGGGAAAGACAAGGAGGAGGGGGGATGGGGGGGATGTGAAACAATAGGGAGCAAGGCGGACTCACTGAGCCCCACTGTCTGGGGACCGAACCAGTCATGTCCCGAACTGGCATGTCCCGAGAGGGGGGTGGGTGGTGGGGGGGAGAGAACCTGAGCAAAACCAATAGGTCAGGAACAGAAAAAGGAAAAACAGTTGTGACCAACAGACGGCAACTACGCCACCATAATATCTTCCTAGGCCTTGAGTGGGCATAAAATAGCGAAGTCCCCAAAAAGAGACAAAAAAGAGAACATTCAGGCACGCCAATGAGAGTCCATAATCGATGGGGAGTTGTTCCTCCGGGTTCAGGGAACACCAATCTAGGTGAAAGGGACGATCCTCCAGGGCCAGCAGACCTCACTTTTGGCGAAGGCAGTCAACGTCTCTTGTGGCCTCCCGTCACTTGCCAAGCAATGTGGTGTGGGCAGGGATGTCGTGGCAATCCCCCAGTCAGACAGATCAGGAACTGGCAAGTCCAGCGTGGCACAGAATGGGCCAAGATCAGCGTAGGAGCGTAAGGCCACAGTGCGGCCATTTATCCGGGCGTTCAGGGAATAGGGGAACTCCCAATGGTACGGGATCTGATGGTCCCTCAAGGTGTCCAGCAGAGGGCGAAGGTGTCAACGTTTCTGCAGTGTGATCCACGAGTCCTGGAAAAGCTGGACCGTGGCCCCCCCCCGGAAGTCCACAAATCGGGAGTCCCTAGCTTTCATCATGACTTCCTCTTTTCGGGTAAAGTCGTGAATATAGCAAATAATGTCCCTGGGTTGGGGGGGTGGATCCTTTGGGTCGGAGAGCTCTGTGAGCCCTGTGCAGCTTAGTGGTATGAGACTGGGGGTCCCCTATAATTTTGTTAAAGAGTGCGTCCAGGATTCCCTGTATGTCCTCCTCCCCTGGGGGCTCCGGGAGGTCACGAATTCTGATATTATTCCTCCTCCCACGATTGTCTAAGTCATCTATATG
The DNA here is from genome assembly GCA_033119425.1 of Bufotes viridis. Lineage (NCBI taxonomy): Eukaryota > Metazoa > Chordata > Amphibia > Anura > Bufonidae > Bufotes > Bufotes viridis. The sequence continues at coordinate 149,201,040 of CM065589.1, read as the reverse complement.
ACGCTGCAACTCGTGGATCCCCGCAACTTGTAAGGACACTGAGGTATGGAGTTGAGAGACACAGGACCAGTTAACTTTGTGATATTTCTATAGGGTCTCCGCCCGGGTGGCAATAGAGTGTAGCTCGCCGCCGAACCACGGAGATTTCAGAGGGGCATGTTGCAGTGACCTCTGTAACCAGAGTCTGGAAGTCCCCTTTGGTGGGGAGTATCGAAGCCCAGTCCATGTGGGGGAACCGCCATAGGCGCCGTGGTCAGAGTATGGGGAATGAGCAGGGGTAGGGGCAGCGTTCCGCTGCAAGGAGGGGGTAGCCCCTATGTCATCCACAGGTTCCAGAGAGGAGATGGGGGCAGAGGGCACTGCCACTGCATCGGGCACATCTTGGGGGTCCCTTTCTGCAAGGAGAGAGAGCCGGGGAGGGGATGATTGGGGATAGCTGAAGGCAGAGGAACGCCACTGGGCACTGACCTGAGAGGGGGCCTTCCCCACTATCTGTGGTTCGACACATGCAGGCGCCATCTTGGGATCGAGGGTTTCCAGCTGGGCCCGCGTCCAGGACGGCGGTGGAGAGGCTGGAGGCTGGCTGGACTCTGTGGACACGTTAGTCGGTGCTCTTGCGCAGCCGGAGTGCCTGGTGTCTTGCGATCCTGTTTTCACTGCAGCACTGGGGGAGCCTTTCTGCAGGGGCAGCCAGGTAGGGCGGGGAAGATGGTGGCGCGCTGTGTCCTAAGTGCAGGACGAACTCCCGAAGCCCGCTTCGGTGGAGGGGGTCCGGAGGAGGTATGGCCTCCTGTGGGGGCTTCTTGCCCATGTAGGGGTCTGTGCTATGGAATCAAGGCCCCTAATGTGTATCCATAGACACATATAACATACATATACAGCTATGTGTATTTCTATCTATACACACAAATAACACACATGTACAGCTATATGTATTTCTATCTATACACACACATTTAACACATATACAAATATGTGTATTTCTATCTGTACACACATATAACACACATACAGCTCTGTGTATTTCTATCTGAACACACATATAACATACATATACAGCTATATGTATTTCTATCTATACACACATATAACACACATGTACACCTATGTGTATTTCTATCTGTACACAGATATAACACATGTACAGCCATGTGTATTTCTATTTATACACAAATATGGCACAAATGTACAGGTATGTGTATTTCTATTTATGCACACATATAACATACATGTACACCTATGTGTATTTCAATCTGTACACACGCATAACACATGTACAGCGATCTGTATCTCTATCTGTATACACATGTACAGCCATGTGTATTTCTATCTATAGATACATATAACATACATGTACAGCCATGTGTATTTATCTGTACATGGATATAACATATACAGCTCTGTGTATTTCTATCTGTACACACATATAACATACATATACAACTATATGTATTTCTATCTATACACACATATAACATACATGTACACCTATGTGTATTACTATCTATACACACATATAACACGTACAGCTATGTGTATTTTTATCTATACACACATATAACTATATGTATTTCTATCTATACACACATATAACATACATGTACACCTATGTGTATTTCGATCTGTACACACATATAACATACATATACAGCTATATGTATTTCTATCTATACACACATATAACACGTACAGCTATGTGTATTTTTATCTATACACACATATAACATACATGTACAGCTCTGTGTATTTCTCTCTGCACACACTTGTACAGCTATATGTATTTCTATCTATACACACATTTAACACATATACAAATATGTGTATTTCTATCTGTACACACATATAACACACACATACAGCTCTGTGTATTTCTATCTGAACACACATATAACATACATATACAGCTATATGTATTTCTATCTATACACACATATAACACACATGTACAGCTATGTGTATTTCTATTTATACACAAATATAGCACAAATGTACAGTTATGTGTATTTCTATCTATGCACACATATAACATACATGTACACCTATGTGTATTTCAATCTGTACACACGCATAACACATGTACAGCGATGTGTATCTCTATCTGTATACACATGACACATGTACAGCCATGTGTATTTCTATCTATAGATACATATAACATACATGTACAGCAATGTGTATTTATCTGTACATGGATATAACACATATACAGCTCTGTGTATTTCTATCTGTACACACATATAACATACATATACAACTATATGTATTTCTATCTATACACACATATAACATACATGTACACCTATGTGTATTTCTATCTATACACACATATAACATACATGTACACCTATGTGTATTTCTATCTATACACATATAACACGTACAGCTATGTGTATTTTTATCTATACACACATATAACATATATATACAGCCATGTGTATTTCTATCTATACACACATATAACATACATATACAGCTATGTGTATTTCTAACAATACAAATATATAACACGTACAGTTATGTGTATTTCTATCTGTACACGCATATAACATACATATACAACTATATTTATTTCTATCTATACACACATATAACACGTACAGCTATGTGTATTTTTATCTATACACACATATAATACACATATACAGCTATATGTATTTCTATCTATACACACATATAACACGTACAGCTATGTGTATTTCTAGCTATACACACACATATACCACACATGTACAGCTATATGCATTTCTATCTGTACACACATAACATATGCACATCTATGTGTATTTCTATCTGTACACACATATAACATACATGTACAGCTATATGTATTTCTATCTATACACACATATAACATACATATAAAGCCATGTGTATTTCGATCTATACACACATATAACACGTACAGCTATGTGTATTTCTATCTGTCTATACACATAACACGTACAGCTATGTGTATTTCTATCTATACACACATTTAACACGTACAGTTATGCGTATTTCTATCTATACACACACATATAGCACACATGTACAGTTATGTGTATTTCTATTTGTACACACATATAACACATGTACAGCTATGTGTATTTCTATCTATACACACACATAACATGTACAGTTATGTGTATTTCTATCTATACACACATATAACATACATGTACAGCTATGTGTATTGATCATAATACATATACATACAGCTATGTGTATTTCTATCTATACACACATATAACACGTACAGCTATGTGTATTTCTATCTATACACACATATAACACGTACAGTTATGTGTATTTCTATCTATACACACATATACCACACATGTACACCTATGTGTATTTCTATCTATACACACATATAACATGTACAGTTATGTGTATTTCTATCTATACACACACATATAGCACACATGTACAGCTATATGTATTTCTATCTATACACACATATAACATACGTACAGCTATGTGTATTTCTATCTATACACACATATAACACGTACAGCTATGTGTATTTCTATCTATACACACATATAACACACATGCACACCTATGTGTATTTCTATCTATACACACATATAACACATGTACAGCTATGTGTATTTCTATCCATACACACATATAACACACATGCACACCTATGTGTATTTCTATCTATACACACATATAACACACATGCACACCTATGTGTATTTCTATCTATACACACATATAACACGTACAGCTATGTGTATTTCTATCTATACACACATATAACATGTACAGTTATGTGTATTTCTATCTATACACACATATAACATGTACAGTTATGCGTATTTCTATCTATACACACATATAACTTACATGTACAGTTATGTGCATTTCTATCCATACACACATATAACATACATGTACAGCTCTTTGTATTTCTATCTATACACACATAACACATTTACAGCTATGTGTATTTCTATCTGTACACACATATAACACATGTACAGCTATGTGTATTTTTATCTATACACACATATAGCACATATGTACAGTTATGTGTATTTCTATCTGTACACACATATAACACGTACAGCTATGTGTATTTCTATCTATACACACATATAGCACACATGTAAAGGTATGTGTATTTCTATCTATAAACACATATAACATACATGTACACCTATGTGTATTTCTATCTATACACACAAATAACACATGTACAACCATGTGTATTTCTACCTATAGATACATATAACATACATGTACAGCTATGTGTATTTATCTGTACATGGATATAACACATACACACCTCTGTGTATTTCTATCTCTACACACATATAACAGAAATGTACACCTATGTAAATTTCTATGTTATATGTGTGTACAGATATAACATACATGTACAGCTATGTGTATTTCTATCTGTACACACATATAACATACATGTACAGCTATGTGTATTTCTATCTGTACACACATATAACATACATGTACAGCTATGTGTATTTCTATGTGTGTACAGATAGAAATACACATAGCTGTACATGTGTGTTCTATGTGTGTACAGATAGAAATACAAATGGCTGTACATGTGTGTATAGATAGAACTACACATGGCTGTACATGTGTGTACAGATAGAAATACACATGGCTGTATATGTGTGTATAGAAAGAACTACACATGGCTGTACATGTGTGTATAGATAGAACTACACATGGCTGTACATGTGTGTACAGATAGAAATACACATGGCTGTACATGTGTGTATAGAAAGAACTACACATGGCTGTACATGTATGTTATATGTGTGTACAGATAGAAATACACATGGCTGTACATGTGTGTATAGAAAGAACTACACATGGCTGTATATGTGTGTACAGATAGAAATACACATGGCTGTATATGTGTGTACAGATAGAAATACACATGGCTGTACATGTATGTTATATGTGTGTACAGATATAAATACACATAGCTGTACATGTGTTTTCTATGTGTGTACCTCCTCTGATTTGCAGAGTGTTGTCTTCTCAGATGAGTCATGTTTTCTTCTCCATTGAATGGATGGATGTTGGCATGTCAGGTGAGAGACATCAGAGAACACACACCATTGCTGTAAGAGCACACGCTGTTGGTGGCAGCGTTAAGGTCTCGGGAATGATTTCTTGGCATTCTCTGGGCTCACTCATCCATGTGGAAGACACTCTCAAACGGTTTGGGTGGAATCCATTCTTGCAGACCACGCTCACCCATACATGATGATTGTCTTCCCTGGGGGTGGATGGGATCTTCTACCAAGACAATGCGTCATCACACAGCTGGAAATGTCTGACATTGGTTAGAAAAGCATGACCAAGACTTCAAAGTTCCACCCTGGCCCCTAGTTCCCCAGACTTGAGCCCAATTGTCATTGGCATCTGTGGGACCACCTCAACTGTCCTGTTCGCTCGATGGATCATCACCCAAGCACCCTCTATCAGCTGTGGGATGCACTGCAGTCAGCATGGCTTCAGATATCTGTGACAACCTACCAGGGCCTTATTGAGTCACTCCCAGCCCTTCTAGCTGCTGTACATAGGATGCAGCGACAGTTGCTTGCAAAGGTGAAGCTTCCCGCCTCACCGCTCAGCTGGCACGGTATACTGTCACACATGTAGTGCAAGCCCAGGAATCAGCCTCCGCTCATGATGTGTGACAGTGTCCTGTTACTGCTGGGGAGAGCAGATCATCGGAGGAACTAGGTAAGTATTTACAGTTTTTTCCTTCCTGTGAAGGGGGCATATATCTAGGCATAACTACTGTAAGGGGGCACATATCTGGGTATAACTACTGTGAAGGGGCACATATCTGGGCATAACTAATGTGAAGGGGCACATATCTGGCATAACTACTGTGAAGGGGGCATATAACTGGCCATAACTACTGTGAGGGGGCATATATCTGGCCATAACTGCTGGGAGGGGGCACATATCTGGGCATGACTACTGGGAGGGGGCACATATCTGGGCATAACTACTCTGAAGGGGGCACATATCTGGGCATAACTACTCTGAAGGGGGCACATATCTGGTCATAACTACTGTGAAGGGGGCACATATCTTAACATACCTACTGTGAAGGGGCACATATCTGGGCATGACTACTGTGAGGGTGCAGATATCTGGCCATAACTACTGTGAAGGGGGCATATAAATGGCTATAACTACTGTGAGGGGACGCATATCTGGGCATGACTACTGTGAGGGGGCACATATCTGGTTATAACTACGCTGAAGGGGGAACCTATCTGGGCATGACTACTGTAAAGGGGCACATATCTGGACATGACTACTGTGAAGGGGCACATATTTGGCCATAACTACTGTGAAGGGGGCATATAACTGGCCATAACTACAATGAGGGGACACATATGTGGGCATAACTACTGTGAGGGGGCACATATCTGGTTATAACTTTTCTGAAGGGGGCACATATCTGGGCATGACTACTGTAAGGGGGCACATATCTGGCCATAACTACTCTGAAGGGGGCACATATCTGGGCATGACTACCGTAAGGGGGCACATATCTGGTCATAACTACTGTGAGGAGCACATATCTGGTCATAATCACTGTGAGGGGGCACATATCTGGTCATAACTACTGTGAGGGAGCACATATCTGGTCATAACTACTGTGAATGGGGGGCACATATCTGGCCATAACTACTTTGAGGAGCACATATCTGGTCATAACCACTGTGAGGGGGCACATATCTGGTAATAACTACTGTAAATGGGGGGCACATATCTGGCCATAACTACTGTGAGGGTGCAGATATCTTGCCATAACTACTGTGAAGGGGGCATATAACTGGCCATAACTACAATGAGGGGACACATATCTGGGCATGACTACTGTGAGGGGGCACATATCTGGTTATAACTACTGTGAATGGGGGGCACATATCTGGTCATAACTACTGTGAGGAGCACATATCTGGTCACAACCACTGTGAGGGCGCACATATCTGGTCATAACTACTGTGAGGGGACACATATCTGGTCATAACTACTGTGAGGGGACACATATCTGGTCATAACTACTGTGGGGGGCACATATCTGGTCATAACTACTGTGAAGGGGGCATATAACTGGTCATAACTACTGTAAGGGGGCACATATCTGGGCATGATTACTGTAAGGGGGCACATAACTGGCCATAACTGCTGTGAGGGGGCACAAAGGGGGAATATTTACCATGTGGGTCATAAGATGGACTGGGTGTGTATAGTTGTGATTGGTGTAGACTCGGAGTTGGAGACTATGGGCGCTGCACATATTATTCCTATTTCCGTTTTTCAGACGTTAGTCTACTTTCACACTGGCGTTTTGGCTTTCCGTTTGTGAGATCGGTTCATGGCTCTCACAAGCGGTCCAAAACGGATCAGTTTGCATTCTAATGCATTCTGAATAGAAAATAATCCGCTCAGAATGCATCAGTTCAGTCTCCATTCTGCTTTGGAGACGGACACCAAAATGCTGCTTGCAGCGTTTTGGTGTCCGTCTGATGAAACTGAGCCAAACGGATCCGTCCTGACACACAATGCAAGTCAATGGGGATGGATCCATGTTCGCTGACACAATAGAAAACGGATCCGTCCACCATTGACTTTCAAGACGGATCTGTTAAAGATAATACAAACGGATCTGTTCTGAACGGATGGGCATGCACACATTCTGTCTGTCGCTCTATCTTATCTAATCTATTTTATCTAATCTAACTATTTATTTATCTTATCTAATCTTATCTAATCTATTTTGTATGTTATTCTAAGGGTACTTTTACACTTGCGGCAATCTGTGTTGAAACGGACAGCATTTGTAGACGGATTCGGATCCGTCTCACAAATGCATTGCAAGAGCGGATCAGTCTCTCCAGTTGTCATCTGGAAAAACGGATCCGTTATGTATTTTTTTCACATTTTTAAAGCCTGCGCATACCAGAAGAATGGATCCGTCAATGCGGTATTTTTAAGGTACTTTCACACTTGCGGCAGGTCAGATCCAGCAGGCTATTCAGCCTGCCGGATCCGTCCTGCCGCAAGTACCCGTGCACTGCCATGCTGCGGCTCTGTCCCCATTGACTATAATGGGGCGGGCGACGTAGCCACGGTGCAGCACGGCAAAGATCGACGGACTGAAAAGTCGGAGATGCAGGACTTTTAGTCCGGTGATCTCTGCCGTGCCGTGCCGTAGCCCCCCACCTCATTATAGTCAATGGGGACCGAGCGGCAGCATGGCAGCGCACGGGCACTTGCGGCAGGATGGATCCGGCAGGCTGAATAGCAAGTGTGAAAGTACCCTTAATGCCGGATCCGACACGAATACATCCCTATGAAAATGAATGCCGGATCCAGCATTACGGCGTGTGTTCCGGCATTTTGGACGGAGATAAAATCGGTATTATCTCTGTCCAAAACGCTGTACAGTGACTGAACTGAAGACATCCTGAACGGATTTCTCTCCATTCAGAATGCATTAGGATAATACTGAGCGACAGAACTCAATGCAGGAAAAGAAAACCGCTAGTGTGAAAGTAGCCCTAATGGAGTATCACCTCCTATGAGGCTCCCCCTGAAGTCTCCTCAGTGACTGCCGCCATGCGCCTCTTACATAACCGCACGGTCCCGCACGAGCCGCTGGACGCACGAGTCCCTCCACATTTTGGCTGTTTGGATAAGCGGCTCCGGCCCCTCCTCCCGGGTGGAGTCCTCCTGACACCGTGACAGGCTGCAGAATGGGGTGAGTTTGGGTAAGCTCGCACAGGGCGGGCCCTTACCTTCCCCTCCGAATAAAACGGGCTGAGAGGATGTCTGCCGTGCTGGAGGATCACACTCCTGGGAGCTGGGCAGCCGGCTCTTGTCGTCCACGTCGCGTAGTCACTACAGCCTGAGAGAGACATGGCCAGTGGCGGCAGTAAGACGCCCATCATCCTCGGGGTGGTCGGCCTGCTGCTGGTGGCGTTAGGGGCGCTGCTGGTATTTTTGGTCCCTGTTATCATGAAGCAACAAGTGGAGAAGGTAAGAGCGGGTCAGCTGTATGTAAGGCTCTGGGGGGAGGAGGGGAGGGTCACATGTCTGCGCGTAAACACAGGATGACTGAGGCGACCCCGGAATCTTCTGTGACGGGCGACACGTCTCACTTCTGGAGGGGGACACGCGTCGGGTCCTGTGTACACTGGTCGCTCCTGCTGTGTGATGCGACTATGCTGTAAAAAGGATGGGTAAAATGTCTCACAGCCACTATATTCTGACAGGATTTCTAGAGTGACATATCCTAAAAATTATTTCCAGAAAGCCATTAAAACCTGTTATGGATGGTGGTGCGTACTGCCTGCCGGTATGTGTCAGCTCCGCAGCGGCTTTTCTTGCCTGACTTTGGACTTGTGCGCACAGCTCAGCAGTCCTCCAGAAATGCTTACTCAGGACAGCCGCCTCTTATCACCATGTCTTCCAGTGATCTCCTTATCGTTCTGTACTGATTATGGTGGAAGCTCAATCAAAGTCCATGGAAACAGTGGAGGATCCACCACCCGCTGCGGCGCAGGGACGTTATCTGTGCGCCCCTCCGCTTCATGAGGAAACCGTATCTGCCTTGGGGGTCAGATACTGATGGAGATGACGCCATGTGGCCATCAAATAGCCATGTTCACACGTCGCTATACACATTGTGTTACCATTAGGGTTGAGCGAACTTGTGTTTTAAGTTCGGCGTCCGAGGTTCGGGTTATCACAGAATCCCGTTATGGATTCCGCTACCATCCTATGGTTTCCAAATTCTGTTATGGTCTGTGGTTTTGTGCCAATCGTTCTGTTCCTGTAACGGAGCGGAAGAACTGGAAGTCTCATGTGCCTGCGTTCAGTGTAATTAATGGTCCCCAATGCACGCGCACCAACCGTGCGGCTGCCACAGACTGATGTAGACCCATTCAACTAGAATGGGTCCATGATCCATCCGCACTGCAAAAAAATAGAACATGTGTTTCTGTGGGGGTCCGTGCCCCTGTTCCGCACCGGTCTTCCGGATTGCGGACCCACAGCCGGAGTGGAAAGCGTGCCACGCATGCTCTCTTCCACTTTGGGCGCCCTGTTCTGGAGATGGGTGCGGGTCCTACCTCTCATTACCATATTCTAGTGCTATGCCATCAATGTCTGAGATGACAAACCCCTTTAAGATCTTTTTACATTGACCAGTAACTGGGCCGATTATCGGGGAGGAGCTTTTATCGAAATGCTCGCTCCCAATAATTGACCTGTGTAAATGTTACTGGAGATCACCCGATGTATAAGCAAACGCTCAGGTGTTCGTGTCTTTCGCCCGGATCCTATAATCCTTGCAGATTGTGCTATCTAAACGGCGATCTTCTGCCCAAGAACACAGATTTTTCTGTGGACACAAGTGATCGCTGTCCCCATGCAGCAGAGGTGATTGCCGCTTGTAAATGCAGCTATCGGGGAAATCTGCTTTATTCCTGATAATTGCCTGACACATCGAGTTGTGTAACTGAACCTTTTCAGGTCCTAGCTCTGAGTGGCTCGTTCACACTTGTGTATTATGGATCTGTATTGTTTTTATGGGGTAAATTATTTTTTATTATTTGAAAATTGTTGCTTTTTAAAGACCTGTCACACTCCCAAACTATAAAAGCTGCTCCGTCACCAGGATCGACCCTATTAAAGCAGGTATACTGCCTGGTTGGGCTCATCTTACAGATTAAAAAAATACCTTTCTCTTGTCTACGCTAAATGGCTGCAGAGATCGGTGAGAAGTTTGAGCGCTGCGTTGTAACCCCCCGGGCTCTGCTCACTCCCCCGGACTGACAGGGCTAGACATGCTGAGGGCAGCGCTGTGTCCTAACCTCCACATATCATATACACGGTGTACTGTAGCTTCACCACACTGCTCAGATAGCTAATCTACATATTACTGCTTTATTCCCAGGCAGAACACAGGATTATGAAGGCGCCAGTAATATGTGTTGCCTTATAAGCATGGAAAAGATCTTTATGTGGTAGCAAGTGCTTGGTGGAGATGGGCACAGAACCTGCATGGGCTCGTCTTGGGCCCCTTTCACACAGGTGAGTTTTCCGCGCGGGTGCAATGCGTGATGTGAACGCATCGCACCCGTGCTGAATCCGGACCCATTTATTTCTATGGGGCTGTGCAGGTGAGTGGTGATTTTTCACACGTCACTTGTGCGTTGCGTGAAAATCGCAAGCAAGTGCGGGTGCAGTGCAATTTTTCACGCATGGTTGCTAGGAGACGATCAGGATGGGGACCCGATCTTTATTATTTTCCCTTATAACATGGTTATAAGGGAAAATAATAGCATTCTTAATACAGAATGCTTAGTAAAATGTGGATGAGGGGTTAAAAAGACTAATAGAATAACTCTCCTTGTTCACTTGATCGCGTAGTTGCGATCTCTTCCTTCTTTAATCATGTGAGTTGCCGGCTAAGGGACCTGTGGTGACGTCACATCACATGGTGCATCGCCATGGTAATGGACCATGTGATGAGCACAGTGACCTCACCACAGGTCCTTTAGCTGGCAGCTCACTTAAAGAGGAAAGAAGAGATCGCAACTACGCGATCAAGCGGATAAGGAGGGTTATTCTATAATTTATTTTTATTTAATTTATTATTTAAATAAATGTAAGGGAAAATAATAAAATCTACAGAATACTCAACCCAAAGTTCAGTGAAACATGCCGTTTTTTTTTTTTTTTTCCACGCACGTGCAAAACGCATTAAAACGCTTTGCACTCGTGCGGAAAAATCGCATATTTTCCCGCAACGCACCCGCATGTTTGCCTGTAACGGCCGTGTGAAAGAGGCCTTATTCTTGTGGTGTAGGGTTGCTATTATAACTTTTGTCCACAACAACTTGATCTACTACCTGCTAGTTGGCATGGCCCAAGACGAGCTCCCCTCTCTCCCCCCCCCCCCCCCTTCCTTATGTCCATCCCCTTGTAATGAAGTAAATGAGACTGTAGAAACTTCAGACAGTTCAATGTTTTGCAACTTGAACCTAAAGGAATGGGGGTATAAAATTGTAGGGTAGCAGTATGTCCCATTTACTTCTTACACACCTCTACATGTGGGTGTTTCCCAGTGAACCTTATACCAGTATGCAGCCGCAGACACTTGTTTCTAGAGTCGAGCACTGGGCACAAATGGCACTGTTCCCTGTGATAACCGACAGCCACATATTTGCGGTTATTTTAGTCTGCTCTATTAAAGAGAACCTGCCGGCCGCTTCATGATCCCTCTCTGCGGCGGTGACAGGCGTGCTGCTCTTGCACAGTCAGTGGGGCACATTTACCAATACTGGGGTGGCTTTTTACGCCGGTCTAAGATTTCCCCTCGCCCTGCCGCAAGATTCAGTTAATTCCTGACGAGGCATGCGCGTTTTTATAAATTGGGTGACTTGAAGGCGGTCCGTGCCTAACTAATATTTAAGCCTGTTTCCAGGTGTAAATGTGCTGGAGCCCCGACACGGCCCCCGCTCTGCCCCCTTCGTGTCTAACTACCTCATGATGTGTAAAACTGGCCATGCGACTAAATATTCTTTGTCAAATATCGTTTTATTGAGGATATGCATAGTGTGGGGAGTCGCTCTGGTAGATAGCAGTGCGGGTGCAGTACAGAGGCAAAACAAGAAGTCCAGAAAGTGCAATAAACAGTGTTTTATTCACACTTGCACACAATAAACGATAAACAGTCTCTTGGTGTTAATTCACACTCAGCAAACACAAAAAAGCAAAACCAAAGAGTCCAAAACCAGGTTCAATCACCTGTGAGATGTTTAGGTGCGCGTTCGCACCTGGCGGTCGGCCCAGCCGCAGGATAATCCACCTTCAGGCTTCCAGGACAACTGCACGACTCCTTGCTGGGCTCATCCTTCCAGCCCAGAGAGCAACACAACACTAGCAGCAGCTCCAGGATAATCACAGCCACACCTGCTGATGTGGCTGCCTTTAAAATGCCCGGCAAAGTCCGGCCTGGACCGTGGGGAGTAGGCACCCACCCAACTCTTTGCCTACTCCCAGTAAGAGCCGGCCCGGATTGGCTTTGCAGCCAAACTAACTATCAATGTCAAGCAGCACTAGCTGCTGCTGACACATAAAACCCGGCTCTCACCTCACCGAGGCCAGGAACCTCGGTGACACGTATCTTCCGTCCATGACGGCACCTTGCGCCCTCTTACAATAGATACAGGTGCATGCTTACAGGAAAGCTTAATAGTACAGGTTCCATAGTACATACCGTGCAACAATATAGTACAGCCTGAATATCCAATGTACATAAATGTGATCTACAATTTCAAAATCAATAAAAATAATAATGAAGTATGTCCCTCATAACTGGACAACAGCGATCGACTAAATATTCTTGCACAGCTGGTTTAACAGGGGACTTGCAACTATTTTTACAACTAAAATGGCTGCGTATGTTTTAATACATGACACCCCCACTGTCTTGGGCTGCCTGCACACTGGTGCGGGTAGACTTGCAGAAATTCCACACAAATTTCCGTGCTGATAGTGTGGAGTCTCACAAACTATTGACCGAGCTGCAGGTTTTAAAATCCACATCGCAGGTCAAAACTGTATTGGACTTCCTGCACACGATTATCCGTTCTGCGGATAAAACATGACTACCAGCTGTGTGCGTTCCGCATTTTCCTGTTCCGCATGTCCTGCCCTATGTCTAATGCCTACTCTGGTCAGCAAAGTCGACAAGAATAGGACGTGTTCTATGGTGTGTGTGTGTGTGTGTCTTTTTTTTTTATGATGGAACAGATGTATGGCTGCCTTTTCTGCAATGGGTCCATATATATAAAAAAAAAAAAAAAAAAAAAAAAACAGATTGGATTTCGTGTTTGTCATCTAATCTTTAAAACAGATTTATTTATTTTTTTGCACAAATTCCAGGTTGTCCCATCTGGCAGATTATGGCATAGCCACAGCGTGTCAAAAATGTCCGCTAGGCGCAGAAAGAAGAGGTGGCTACACGTGCCCGGCTGTCTTCATTCACGTTGGTTGGACTTCTGAAAAGAGCGTGTGTGACCACCTCTCCATTATTGACAGTGCACGATGGGATCTGTCTTTAAGACAGATGCAGGTCCCACCTCTGGGACCTTCTCCCATCTGACATACTCCATAAATGTTCAGATGAAAATACCCCTTTCATCTATTTGCATAGTTCTGTTTTGTACCATTCCTCTATTGTTCCCACTATCAGTTTATGAATAAATTGCTAGCTGGGTGGGGGATTGTCCCTGCACAGCCTGACAGCATGAGACTATGCAGGGATGCACCCCTCACTGATAACGCCAAGTTGTCAGTAGGAATAAGAGGAGCGACCCAACATACAGTTCCATGAATATAGGCTTCACAATTATTTAATGAGAAACTCAAGTAGTTACGAAAACAGATTCCAGGGCACCAGAAACCAGAAGCTGTGACTGGGCTTTGAGTCACCGTGACTGAACATGAGATGTGACGTTTCATGTGATCTGTGTAAAATAGCTGCCTCCCACATCCTGCACTAGACGTACGCTGGGTCATATGCCGCCTGGTGGAGAAGCCTAGGTTTCATTTAAAGCCATTGTGAGTCAGTTTTCGCTTACAAGGGTTTTCCCATTACAATAACCTATCCCAGCCCACAGGATGGGGGGTCCGCTCCTGTAACGGGACAGATTAGCTGACAATCCATTAATAGTCGCTTGCTGCTGGGGAGACGTTTAGCAATGTAGCGCCTGTGGAGATGGATGCAGTTTGGGGAGGGGGGGCCCAAACAATACACCAACAGTGCTTCTCTTTGAAAATAAATGAAAAGCTTGCAGTAATCACTTACCTAAATTAGTTATAAGCACATGTCACGCCTCTGACTCATTAAAAGACAAGTGAATACTTGAAAAAAATCTGCAGATAAAAATGAAATCTCGCTTCTCGGCTGGGTCTATCAGCTGTCCAGTCATATGGGGAATATTGCTCCGTTATTACCTAGTATAGTGTCTCTTTAATTAGATGACCAGGCATTTGAAGGGCCTCTGTTGGCTAAACTGCTGACAGAACTAGGCGGGGACTGGGTGAGAACAGGGCAAATACCTTTTGTGGAGTTTCTCATCAGGAGTACTGTGAATATGAAGTTTTATTCAGCCAGATTCTGTTCTTGCAGTTACTCAGTGCAAGGCTTCACTGAAGAGCTGTTTATGTGGAGCTGCTTTAGATTGGGTGGCCGCTGTCGCTTCCAAGCAGGAGAGCAGTGCAGGGGAGGGCGGCTGTGGGGTGGCCCAGTGCAGGGGAGGGCGGCTGTGGGGCGGCCCAGCCCAGTGCAGGGGAGGGCGGCTGTGGGGCAGCCCAGTGCAGGGGAGGGCGGCTGTGGGGCGGCCCAGTGCAGGGGAGGGCGGCTCAAAAAATGTATTTTAGGGCCCGTTCAGATGTGTTTTTTTTTTTTTTTTTTTGTGCTGATTTATTTTTTTTTTTTTAGTGTTTCTGCCTCAAAATCGGCACCAAAAAAGGCTTCAAAACCTCCTGTTCATTTCAATGGGAAGCAGAACTTGCTTTTTTGGAAGTGGAAGAAGGCAGCATGCCCTATCTTGGGGCAGAATCGGCACTGAATCTCCCATTGGAATGACTGGGAAGCATTAAAAAGTCCATGTAAGTCCATGCGGTTTTTGTATGCGTTTCCTGTTCGTTCGTTTTGGGCTGCACCAGAAACCTCAAGCTGAAAATACAACTTTGTACTGAAGCGAACACCCATTGGTTAAAAAGTGTCAAAAACCACATGAACTGCGAGGGGGGAAAAAAATACATGTGGATTCTGCCTTGTTCTTGTTTACAATTAGGCCTCTTTCACACTTGCGTTGTGAGGATCTGGCGTGCACTTCCGTCGCCGGAAATGCCCGCCGGATCAGTCACAACGCAAGACAACTGAAAGCATTTGAAGACTGATCAGTCTTCAAAATGCTTTCAGTGTTACTATGGCAGCCAGGACACTACTAAAGTCCTGGTTGCCATAGTAAGTAGTGGGGAGCAGATACTTGCAGTCCGTGTGGCCTCCTGGGCGCTCCACAATGACGTCATAGCGCCCCACGCGCATGGATCACGTGATCCATGCGATCATGTGATCCATGCTTATGGGGCGCTCTGACGTCATTCTGGAGCTCCCTGGGACTCGGGAGCCGCGCGGACGCTAAGTATACTTCTCCCCTGCCTCCCCACTACACTTTACCATGGCATTTGGGACTTTAGCGTCCTGGCTGCCATGGTAACCATTCACAAAAGCTAAACGTCGGATCCGGCGATACGCCGATACGACGTTTAGCTTAATGGCGGATCCGGATTAATTCTTTTCAGTGGGCATTAATTCCAGGTCCGTCCTTCCGGCATGCCTTCAGGATTTTTGGCGGAGCAAAATCCGCAGCATGCTGCGGATTTTGCTACGGCCAAAAAACGTCTCAGTTCTGAACTGGATGCATCCTGAATGGATTTCTCTCCATTCAGAATGCATGGGGATAATCCTGATTAGTATCTTTCCGGCGTAAAGACCCGAGGACGGAACTCTAGGACGGAAAGCAAAAACTCCAGTGTGAAAGAGGCCTTATTAAGTCCGTTTTCAAAATCTGTTGTGTGAAAAAACCCTTAGGGCTCAGGCACACAGCCATTGTTGTGGTCCGCGTCTGAGCCGCATATTTTGCTGCTCGGGCGCAGACCCATTCACTTCAATGGGGCCGCAAAAGATGCGGACAGCACTCCGTGTGCTGTCCGCATCCATTGCTCCATTCCGTGCCCCCGCAAAAAAAATAAAGCACGTCCTGTTCTCTGTTTTGCCGACAAGAATAGGCATTTCTATAATGGGCCGCGTTCTGTTCCGCAAATTACAGAACGCGGAGCAGCTTCCGTGTTTTGCGGATCCACGGTTTACGGGCCGCAAAAACACCAACGGTCGTGTGCATGTAGCCTTACTCTTATGGGGAAAAATGTAACCAGAGGTCGTACTACAAGTTGGGGTGTGTCCATGCCTACTCTGGGTGCCCCACTGTGCAGGGACATACCTCGAGAATATGGGGAATTTGTAACACCCAGTTTATTCAGGAAGAATGACAGAAAATCGGCAAAGCATGTAACATAGTAACATAGTATATAAGGCCGAAAAAAGACTTTTGTCCATCCAGTTCGACCTGTTTCCTGCAAGTTGATCCAGAGGAAGGCAAAAAACCCCTGTGAGGTAGAGCCAATTTTCCCCACTTAAGGGGAAAAAATTCCTTCCCGACTACAATCAGGCAGTCAGAATAACTCCCTGGATCAACAACCCATCTTTAGTAGCTATAGCCTGAAATATTATTACGCTCCAGAAATACATCCAGGCCCCTCTTGAATTCCTTTATTGTACTCACCTACTCGCATGCTTATGAGAAAATATGCCTCTGAATAAAGGGAATACAAATGTTCGTTTTAGTAAATACATCAGGGAAGGTTACAAGTCCTACCTAATAAAATCGCTTCTCTCACGTCTTTGATTTCTTAGAAAAGAAAATGCTTTGTAAGGGTACTTTCACACTAGTGTTATTCTCTTCCGGTATTGAAATCCGGTAAAGGGTCTCAATACCGCGAAAAACTTCAGTTTTGTCCCTGAATGGAAAGCAATCCGTTCAGTATGCATCAGGATGTCTTCGTTACCTCCCTTGTACGGTATTTGACTGGACAAAATACCGCAGCTTGCCAGGTCCGGTACCAAGTGTTCCGGAAATTGCTGCATCGCCAGACATGCGCAGTTCTTTCTAGCTTTGAAAAAATTAAATACCAGATCTGTTATTCCAGATGCTACCGGAAAGACTGATGTGGTATTTCAATGAATAAGTCTACCGGATCCGGCAAAAACAGTTTTCAGTTTGCATACGGTTGCCGGAACTGCCTGCTGGATCCGAACAACGTGTGAAAGTACCCTAAGTAAAATAAGAAGTTCTGCTCTGAAGCTCAGGAGGAGAGCAAACAAAACTGATTAAACAGGACCATTATCCGAGGGCACTGTGTAGTAGTATGATCTTGTATTATGGAAATGAGACTGGTTGGGCATCCTTCTCTTCAGTCATATGACAGTGATGTACACAAAGTATGCACGCCCTTGGGTGATCACACCACGATGGTGAGATGCAGCGTCACAGAGCTGCTTGCATAATTAAAACAAAAAGCAACAGGTTTCCGATGTTGTAATAGCTTCACACCTTGTAATGAGGGCTTACGAGTAGTGTTGAGCGAACTTGTTTTTTTAGTTCGCCGTCCAAAGTTCAGGTTATCGAAGAATCACGTTATAGATTCCAAATTCTGTTATGGTCTGTGGTAGCGGAATCGATAACTGGATTCTTCGATAACGTGAACTTTGGACACCGAACTTAAAAAAAAAAAAAAAGTTCGCTCAACACTAGAGTTGCCCGAACTTCTGTTTTAAGTTCGGGTTATCCAAGCATCCCGTTATGGATTCCGCTACCACGGACCATAACTGCATTTGGAATCCATAAGGGGATTCTTCAATGAACCCGAACCTTGGACAACACGGAGGACCTGGGGTGACGTCACCATCATGTGATCAGTGCAGGGGGCGTGGCTCAGTACTAGATTAGATAAGAGGTGGTAGCCTACGACCTCTTATCCAATCCAGTACTGAGCCACGCCCCCTGCACTGATCACATGACTGACATCACCCCAGGTCCTTCACCCCGTGTTCCAAATGCCGTTATGGTCCGTGGTAGCGGAATCCATAACAGGATGCTTGGAGAACCCGAACTTTGGACACCGAACTTAAAACACAAGTTCGCTCAACTCTAGTCAACACTACTTACGAGCTCTTAGAAAGTATCTGATGAATACCTTGCTGTAAGCAGGAGCCCATCACTGACCACATAAATGGTGGCTATGGAGAGTCTGCAGTGGCTATAGTAAATGGAGTATGAAGCCTTAAGGAGCCAGACGTGGGGAAAGCACCTGCTGGATGATGACATCATCACTGAAATATTTTAGTCTTTGGGGTGTGGCGGCACTTTTTTTACTTTAAGAAAAAGCCAGCATAACACCTCGTATCTTGTATGAATAATGCCTTACACATCCGGGAGATCCAGTCCAGTAGGGCTTTATAGTCACAGGTGGATGAGATCACCGCACAGGGGAGAGGGGTACATCCGACAAGGAAAGATTCTGGACTTCCCTCTGCTACCTTGTGGCAAAACTCCTCCTCCTTTTGCTCTAAAAAAAAAAAAAAAATATCTTCTGAGCAGATCTTCATAATTAGAAATGAAGTATTTTTCATGTTTATTTGGGGTTTAACCCAAATTTTTCTCCAGAACTCCATTCCACAAGGGGTTATGTACGTTTAGCCAGGAGAGCTGTGGGTGGTAACTGCATTAACGTTACTGAAAACCCCTCTTTAGGGTACTTTCACACAAGAGTTTTGGATTCCGTTTGTGAGATCCGTTTCAGGGCTCTCACAAACGGTCCAAAACGGATCAGTTCAGCCGCAATGCATTCTGAATGCATAAGGATCCGTTCAGAATGCATCAGTTCGGCTCCATTCCGCCTCTATTCCGCTCTGGAGGCAGCTTGCAGCATTTTGGTGTCCGTCTGACTAAGCGGAGCCGAACTGATCCGTTTTGACTTACAGTGTAAGTCAATAGGGACGGATCCGTTTTAAATGACACAATATGGTGCATTTGAAAACGGATCCGTTCCCCATTGACTTTCAATGTAATTTAAAACAGATCCGTTTTGGACTTTTTTTTTTTTTTTTGGGACATTTTTCTTTAAATCTAATGCAAACTGATCCGATCTGAACGGATCCAAACATTTGCATTATAGGTGCGGATCCGTCTGTGCAAATAAACAGACGGATCCGCACCAACACAAGTGTGAAAGTACCCTAAAGCGGCTCGGGTTAAGAATTTGGGCAGATGTTTAGGCTCTTGCAGCCAGACATCAGAAAATGTTCTAACCTGCCCTCTCCATTCTGACTTTGCTAGCGGCAAGCTTTGCAGAAGATCTCATTACCCCATTGCAAGTGTGTGCGATTGCACTTTACACAGCCTAGAACTTTAAAAATACTATGGAGGCCGAGGTCCACAACCTGCGGTACAATTCTGTTGACCAGTCTGTGTGCCAAAGTTTAAGTAAACAGCTGACCGAAGTGCTTTTGACCCGTTTCTAGAAACTAGAACATTTAAAGGGAAGCTTCATGTCTGTTATTTAGGGTGATGATTGTTCTGTAAATGTCACTTTCATATAGATAAATCTACGGTTTGTGATCTTGTGGTCACTTTTAGGGCATTTCTAATAGCCAGACTGTGGATAAGTGTCCTGAGTATCTGGACTGCAGGATACGGCTTTCCTACATGTCCTTACCACGCATTATGGGGCACTTGTTGCATGTCCTGAAGCTGAGCCACCATCTATGGTGTTGTAAATATATATTTTTTGCCTTTGGTGATGGAAAAGAACGGATGAGAACAATAAAGGCTAGCGGCAGCCTGCAAAAATATTTTATCGCTCGAGAATAAGCCAGAGATGCGCGAGACTATCTAATATAGTGACTGAAGACAGTAGGTTGTAATACACAAGGAATGTCATGCTGGAAGCTAAAATTCTCCTGTTTAAGCAGGTACAGAATTGCTAGATTTAACCCTTAAACTCTGAACTCTTCCGTCCTTCAGCGTAATACGATCTGTGTGCCTAGGGTTTAAAACTTCTGTAACTTTGTTTTGTAGAAGAGTATCAACGGTGATATTTCATACCAAATCTGTTTGAGACAGGTTAAAGAGCCTCTGTCGGCAGATTTGTACCTGTTAAACCTGTTACATGTGCACTTGGCTGCTGAAGGCATCAGTGTTGGTCCCATGTTCATATGTGCCCATATTGCTGAGAAAAATGATGTTATAATATATGCAAATGAGCCTCTAGGAGCAATGGGGGCGTTGCCATTACACCTAGAGGCTCGGCTTTGTCTGCAATGGCCGTGCCCTCTGCATTTTGACGATCCAGGCAGTGAAAACGTCATCACACATGGCTCTGAAGTGCAGAGAGACCTAAACGTCTAGGAGTAATGTCAATGCCCCTGATGCCCCTAGAGGTTCATTTGCATGTGGGCACATATGAACATGGCACCAATAGAGATGCTTTCGGCCGCAAAGCGCACATGTAACGGGTCAGCCAGTTTCAGATGCCCTTTAAAGGGGTTGTCTCACTTCAGCAAAAAGCATTTATTATGTAGAGAAGGTAATACAAGGCACTTACTAATGTATTCTGACTGTCCATATCGCCTCCTTTGCTGTCTGGATTCCTTTTTCCACCACATTATGCGCTGCTTGTTTCCATGGTTACGACCACCCTGCAATCCAGCAGCAGTGTCCGTGTTTGCCTTGTGTTAACGCTCTCTACATGATAAATGCCACCTGCTGCAGTGAGACAACCCCTTTCAATATTGAATCTGAGAGCTGCTAAAGTATGCTCACATACAGGTTGGCATTTCATAACCTTTAGGATTTTGCTACATGGCAATTTTGATCGCGACAGCTGCAGCATGACCGAAGATCGCAGTTGTGAGGGGCTTCCATAGGAATGAATGGGGTCACAGTGCAACTCGCATGTTTGCTGTGACATGTGGACACTAGGGATTTTTTTGCGATTCACGTGTCTCTGTTGGTGCAAATCTTGCTGCAATCCCATTTATTCATAGGACTACCATGCTATACTGATACTTAGTTGTGACATTTGTCGCCCCCCCAAAATTGCAGTGTAACTGTACCCGTAAACCTCGATTGCCAGATACCAGTCTAGGAATGCAGCTCTCTTGTTGACCCACTAAGCCTACATGCACACGGCAGTGGTTTTTTTGCGGCCTCCGTTCCGTTTTTCTTTGCAGATCCGATGGTTTCCCATTCATTTCTATGGATCTGTTAAAAATGCGGATGCCTCTTCCGTTGCCTGTCTGCTGTCCGCATTTCACGTCCGCAAAAAAATATGGCATGTCCTATTCTTGTCTGCAAAAAACGGTTTGCCTACCCATAGAAGTCAATGGGTCCGCAAAAAATGCGGATGACCAACGGAAGCCACCCGTTTGTCATCCGTATCAGTGTGTGGTTTTTTTTTGTTGCGGATGGTTGCTTGGAAACCAGTGCACTTGTACAGGTACTTTAAGAAACTGGTTCAAGCCTTCCGTTTTTTTTGCGGATCCGCAAAAAAAATGGAAGACACACCGAAACGCAACCTACAAAATTTGCAGATACACGGAAAGTATGTGGATGTGAAAAAAAAGGAAGATTGATCTGCGATTTGCAGACAGCAAAAAACAACTGTCGTGTGCATGTAGCCTTACTGTCTCTTCTTCAAGATGGGACTGACTTGTATTGAGAGTTCATAGCAATTCCGCAGATATAACTTTTTTGAAAATAAAAAAAACTAACTTTTGTATAAACGAGTAATTCAAGTGAATGTAAGTAACTTAGAAAGTGCCTCTGTCTTCACTTATCAGACACCCCTGATCCTGAGTATAGGTCCTCAGTAGTAAAATCCCAGAAAACCCGTTTAAATGCATAGCGCATTGTATATTTACTTATAGTGACGTGCAAAAGACTGTGCACCCCGGTCAAAATTTACTATTGCTGTGAACAGTTAAGCAAGTTGAAGATGAAATTATCTCTAAAAGGCATAACGTTAAAGATGAAACATGCTTTTTTACATAGTAAGCAATATAAGTGTATTTTTGACTTGTACAATGTTAGAGCGAAAAGGAAAACCCAAGGAGATTTGAGCGCTCGGATAACATGGACCAAGGTCTCGGACCTTAACTTGCCTGTTGGGGTTAAGGCCAGGTGATTTCAAGGCTTTATAAATACCCAGACCCCTCTAAACTTGTCCTAAAGCGTAGCCATGTTTTCTTTTAAGCAGCTCTCTACAGCATTTAAAACAAAGTTTTGAGCGAAGCGACTTTGGATCTAGGATCTGAAGCTCACTTCACTTGTCCCTAGTTGCAACCAATTGCAAGGGGAACGTTTCACAGTTGGAGGGAAGAATGGATTCAATGAAATTCCAGCAGCTTCTGGAGGCAAACATTAAACCATCTGTGAAAAAGCTGAAGTTGAAAAGAGGATGGTTTCTACAAATGGATAATGATCCTAAACACTCCTCATAATCCACAACAGACTACCTCAAAAGGCACAAGCTGAAGGTTTTACCATGGCCCTCACAGTCCACAGATCTGAACATCATTGAAGATCTGTGGATGGACCTCAAACAAGTAGTGGTTGCAAAATGGCCGAGGAATCTTGCAGAACTGGAAAATTTTTGCAAGGAAAACGGACAAGAAGCTGGCTACAAGAAGCATTTACGAGCTGTAACACTTGCCAAAGGGGCTGCTACCAGGTACTAACCATGCAGGGTGCACAAAGTTTTGCTTCAGGCCACTTAAAAAACAAAATGTAGACTATGAAAATAGTTTTTTCTTAAAATACAAAGAAAATTTGTCATATATTTAATTTTATGCCTTTTGGGGATCATTTCATCCACAACTTGCTTAACTGTTCATCGTAGGGCTGCAACGATTAATCAATGTTGTCGATAACTGGATTCGTTGTCTATGAATCCAGTTATCGAATAATCGGACGATTCGTTGCAATGCCTGCAGGTCCCGTAAGTCTTGCACCGCCACAGTTAAGTCTCTGATACATCATTGGCTGCGATGCATCACAGCGCAGCGATGTATCAGCTGGGAGGGAGGAGGGGCTGGAGGCGGCAACGCTGTCACTGTGCTCTTACACCGGCCCTGCCGCTCGCAGCGAGCAGTATAAGATCTAGTATCCCTTAACCAGCAGTAATTTTTCCTTAAACTTTATTACCTTGAAGCTGCGGTAACAGGCTGACGCGCCTGCTTCATTCATAAAGTGGGCGGAGCAAGTGTGTCACTTGACTGAGTGACGTTACGCCGCCTCTGCCTGTTACCGGAGCTTCAAGGTGATAAAGTTTAAGGAAAAGTTACTGCTGGTTAAGGGACACTAGATAATATACTGCTGGTGTATTTGGGGTACACAGTTACGGGTGAGACCTGTGGATGACACATAGCATAAGATGCTATATAGTGTCATCCATAGATTCCCCCCCCCCCCCCCATAGCAGTGTCATCCACAGATTCTCTCCCCCTCCCCATAACCTAGTGTGTAAGAGAGCTAGCCTCAGCCCTGACCATGTGGACATGTTGTCTTTACATTGTAATGCAGAATTTTTATGATTATGTAACTACTAAAATTGTTTTAATGTGGCCATTGAAAATACTTTTTCCAGTAAAATCATATAAACCCCTTTTTGTCATTTTGGTGTTTGTTCCCGATTATTCGATGAAATTGACAACTAATT
Organism: Bufotes viridis; assembly: GCA_033119425.1. Taxonomy (NCBI): domain Eukaryota; kingdom Metazoa; phylum Chordata; class Amphibia; order Anura; family Bufonidae; genus Bufotes; species Bufotes viridis. The sequence continues at coordinate 149,176,626 of CM065589.1, read as the reverse complement.
GATTATTCAAATAATCGTTAGCTGCAGCCCTAGTTCACGGTAACAGTAATTTTGACCAGGGGCGCCCAAACTTTTGCATGTCACTGTATAGGAAAATGTCAAATTGTATTACAATAAACATGATCTTACCAGCCTAGGAAAAGCAGAGTGAAGGTCTGCAGTGCCACTGATAAGATATCCATCAGATAGGTCGTAGGTAAAAAAAAATATATCTCGGAAAACCCCTAATTAATTTTATTAATAAATTTATTGTCCATTTATAAAGGAGTGATTTAAAATGCAGAAGTTGGAGCTTTGGCTTACAAAAGCCGAGCTGTGGAGTCGGGATCTATTTCCTATGCAATGAGGTTAGTATCCAATTGTAAAAAAGTAGAACTAAATAAAAAAAAATAAAAAAAAAAAATAAAAAGTAAATCCTCCCAAATACTGACCTTTTGTGGATGAAAAACTATCTAAGGAGGGGTTCACATCACGTTTTCACGTTTTATATTATCATTTTTTTTTTTTTTTTTTTTTTTTTTAACCAGACTCTGCAGGATACAAAATAGTGTATCTGGATTTAAGATAACTGTGTAGCAAGAAAAAAGTTTGCATGTTGGAATTTGCAAGAACGGGGTCTATTGTGGTGGTACCAGTTTACAGAATACATTTAGTAGATGTACTCCACACAGAAACTGCATTGGGCAAAGCGGTTCGAAACCACTGGGTGTCATGTGGAAAAGTCCAGGCCACCCAAAGATTTTGGAAGAGACGGTGCACAGGATTTGAGTCGTGCATAGTCCTAGAAAGTCAACCAATCTGAAGTGCCACACAGCAGGCTATGGTGCATCTTATCAAAATGTCTAAGCTATAAAAGGTTACAAATTCTTCAGGAGCTGAAACCGGAAGACAAACTGAAACTTCATTACTTTTGCATTGACTCGAAGGACCAATTGGAAGAGGATGAATTTCCTGACCGTGTTAAGGCTTTCGCCTCAGTGGGAAAGGTCGGTTGCCACAATGTTAGAATCTGGGACTCCGAAAACCCACATGCCCTCATCAAGCACATGAGGTATTCCCTCTTATGTAAACATGTCCTGTGCAGTGAGCAGGCGCAAAGTCTTCCATCCCTTCTTCTTTGCTGAGGACACTGTCACTCCTCCTAAAAACTGTTAAGTGAACCCTAATCTGAGCTGAAGGCAGCATGTTATAGAGCAGGAGGAGCTGAGCAGATTGATATCCATTTAAATTCCTGCTCATTTTGGGCTTTGAAGTCAAGAAGGCGGCCCCATCAGTGATTGACATCCTTCGCTCTATGTATACACAGTCACTGATAGGACGCCTCCTGGACTTCAAAGCACAGAATGAGCAGGAATTTAAATTATTGAAATAGAAGTTATACGAAATCTTTTCCCACAAGATCAATCTGCTCAGCTCCTCCTGCTGTGTAATATGCTGCCTGCAGATTAGTTTGCATTTACAGGTTCCCTTTAAGGGAATGGCGTATGCCACAGACTGTTGGCTGATCTATCAACAGGACGGTGCTCCTATTCATTTCCAGTTGGTTCTATTGGAACATTGGATAGGCCGTGCCAGAATAAACAATTAACCAGTTTTGTGCCAGTATTCACAATCGCCATACCCAACTCCCCCGTCTTTTTTTCAGTGGGGCCACATCAAGAACTTCGTGTATCTGCACTCCCCCCTCCCCAGCCACAGGATACGGACGACCTGAGATGATCCATGGCTGAAAAAGTGGAGTGCATATCCGAGGATATGCTGGCATGTGTCTGCACAGAACTGGACTGCTGCCTTGGCTCCAATGGAGCTCACATTGACCATTTGTAGTGTAGAGAAGTTGGATAGCGTGTCTTCATGTTAGTGTTATGAATACTGAGGTTATAGCTGTGCACCATTCTTCTTGAATCCTCCTGTATTAAGGTAAACAGCCCTGGGAGCATTGAATTGTCTATTTAATTAATCTTATTATAATAAATGTTGAGAACCGTGGGAACATCCACCACATAGGTGTAACTATAGGAAGCTGAGAAGACACGTGGCCTAAGACCCTTATGTTACTTGGTGCCACCTGTACTCACAAGCATGTGATATTTAGAAGGGTCTAGTAGAGACTTTGCATCAGGCCCGGGAGCATAGAGTTGTGCCTCAAACATAGACTAGTATACAAAGTGCTTTACTTGTAAAATCCATCATATATTACTAGCCCTGAATGATATGTACAAGATGCTAAAGGTTGCTTTACATCTGTGGGTAGAGCCAGAATGCCCATACGTTTTGACTGTACCTGTACCAGTAACCTACATGCTGAGTGGCTGGAAAGGATTGTGACATTGTAAAACCTGTTTGATCTTTTGGAGGGCAGTTTTGTTTGGGATCCTGCATATGTGCACATCATCGACTGGCTTGGGCATGTGCAGTACACTACCAACTGTGGTACACTATTCCCGGGCCTGGCGGTGATGTGCTCAGATGCGGGAATTTGAACACCGAAGAGTGACGGCAGAGGGATACAGAGTTGGCTGCAGGATAAACGGGAGAAGAGTTGGCTACAAGTAATGCCGGCGGGGGGTGGCGCCTGGGCACTTCTAGCAAAGACACCACCTCTGGACGCTTTAGATTCTTTACACACTTGCAAAAGCCAGACAAAAGTACCATCAGTGGCATATATGTGTCCCACAAAGCAGTATGAGCAGTTTAAAACGTGTCAAATTGGTGACAGACTCCCTTTAATCCAAAAGGAGATCGGGGGCTGGCAGAGCGCACAGGAGGAGAAGGGTGCACATGGTGCCATGATAAAGTACCAGATTTTCTGAGTCTGAAACCTGTTGGCTACTGTTTGCTTTTGTACAAGATATTTTTCATCGTAACTGAATAAAGTGCTGGGGAAGTGGATGTATTTTTCTGCAAGTTCTCCAGAAACCTGTTTCCAGTCCAGCATGGTCTCCTTGCGCTCAGGTTTCCAGTTGGAGGACAAACAGACTGTGGTGAGCTTATACCAATGTTTCTTTTGATATAGTGGCTTGTCTGCCCTCAGTGCACTTAAAATGGTTGTCCGGGTTCAGAGCTGAACCGGGACATAACCCATTCTTCACCCTAGCAGCCCCTCTGAGTTGAGCATCGGTGCATTTCATGTTCCGATGCTCTCCCTTGCCCTACACAGAATCGCGCAGGGCAAGGGTTTCTTCAGCAGATCCGGTGATGTATCCGGTGTCCCCCGGTGACGTCACTGGCACTAATGGGCAGGGAACACTGCTAGGTGGAAGCCTCCGCCTAGCGGTGTAAAAATATAAACAAAACAGCCCTGTCCTGCGAAATGCAGGGCAAGGGAGAGCATCAGAAAGGTACCCTTACATTCAGCTGAGCTAGGCCTACAAGGTAAGTGCCTGGTCTAACAGGCAAATTACCTTTAGAATGAAATGGAATTAATTTTAACCTTCCAGCACATGAATTTCCAATACTGACCACCACAAATGTCAGTATTAAGTTTGAAGCTTGGCTCTCTGATCTTTCCAGCACCTAGAATTTATTCACATGATTTCTCCAAACTAAGCTTGAAAATACTCTGCTTATGGACAGATACTGTCTGAGAAGGGCATGACAAGTCTCCATATCTCCATTAAGTGCCCTTACACACGACTGTATGCCCTCCGAGACATTCGGTCTGTGGACGGTCCTTATGTCCTGGAGTGGCATTGATCGTGCGTGTGGAGCGCACAGCATCATAGATTACAATGATTCTGTGCACGTCAGGCTGCCCGCGGGGCTATTGTCCCGCACTCCATGATCATGAGCGTCTCGGAGGGTATACAGTCGTGTGCAAGGGCCCTAAAAGTGATGTTTTCTTTCTGTATCTGTAAAACTGTGAGAGCTGCAGATCTTCTGAAGCTGAACTTGGGATATTCAAGGACATGTGGGTGGTCACCAAGTTTTAGAGAAATCCCTGGGGTCTCCATTAAGTATACGTTTTGTTAGTGTCGTGTGTGTGGTCCCCCCCCCCCCCCCACTGTGTTGTACGTTGTCCTATTTAATCTAGCGGAACGCATGACCTACATTTGTAGTTAACTTTTTATCTTTTTGCTTTTGTGCTTTGAAAGCCTACAAAGCTGTACAAATTAGTGGACTAGACTATATTCATCTAATTTCTTAAAGGGCTGTTTGCATCAGCATCCTTTAACATAATTTATGTAATTTTGTATTTTTAAAACTTTTATTTTTTATTTTTTAGGGCCCATTCACACGACAGTATTTTTCTGTCCGCATCCCTTCCTCCAATCCGCGGACTGGATGCAGATCCATTCATTTTAATGGGGCTGCAGAAGATGTGGGCAGCACGCTGTGTGCTGTTCTTCCATTCCGTGGCTCCGCACAAAAGATAGAACATGTCCTATGCTTGTCTGTATTTTAGGACAAGAACAGGCATTTGTCATGGAGAAGGATGTTCCAGTCCGCAAAATGCAGGACACACCTAGGGAGTACTCGTATTTAGTGCCTCCGCAATTTGCGGTCTGCAAAAACAGTCGTGTGAATGAGTACTTATTGTTCCTATCTTCTGTCCTGGGCTGTGGTCACATGGTCATGTCCATGCAGCTGGTTGTGTTGCTCTGGGTCCTTGGTCAGGGCGGTGATGGGGTAGTGTCTATGTAACTAGCTGGGTGAGGGGTGCTACAAACTAGCTGTCTATTGAAGCTGTGGCATGATGTGCATCATGGGTTTGGTTGGATACAGGAATAGGAAGTGCTACATGCGGGGTTTAAAGAGTGATTTATCTACTGGGGAGGGGGGGGGGGGAGAGCAGTTAGGAGTTCAAATTGAAAAAAGCATGTCGAAGATGTACATGAGGTGAACGCCCACATAGTAATTCGGACTAATTCTAACTTTTCTTTGTGTGCGCTTATATCATGGAGCTCTGTTGTGCAACGTTTGTCATGTGTAACTTTTTGACTAAAGCTGATTTTACAGGACTGGCAAATCTGTATTTGTTATGGTGGGCTATTTCCTGTACTTTGCTGATTTCTAGGCATGAATGTACATTTGTTTTTTTTATAACAGTTAGGATTTTCTTTTATTTTGAGCCCTACCACATGTTTAATTCTCTGTAAAGGATTTGTACAAGTTGTGAATGCAGGCCATTGTTCAATTTAGCAGGTTCCTCCAAGTCTTGTCCATGGTTTTATAACGATAAATAGGCCTAGACTGTATATTATTAAATTGTGGGATGGAGTATGCGGTTCCAGGAATACTTACCTTTTTAATTAATGCCAGCAGCCTGTCGCCACTAATGAAAGATTCTTACTTACCTGCTCCGTGCCACTATAGACCTGTGTGCTGGCTGCCATATGTCCATCTTCTGGTCCTCGGCTTGTGTACTTCCTCCCAGGCATGGCTCTTCTGCAGCCAATGACTGGCTTCGGTGGTGACGTGTCCACCCTTGAAGATGAGGGAGCCAGTGTGCAGGACCCGAGCTGCTGGTATGAATCTATCAATAGTGATGGACATCAGTTAAAAGGTATTCATGGAGAACACATTTTTTAAAGCGGTATTCCCATCTCTACATTTGTAGCTTATCCAAAGGATATGTAATTTATGTTCTCTAGAGCAGTGTTTCCCAACCAGTGTGCCTCCAGCTGTTGCAAAACCAACTCCCAGCAACAGCTGGAGGCACACTGGTTGGGAAACACTGCTCTAGAGGCTGGTCACCGAGGAATTCGGCCCCATCTCGTGGCCACACGGGTTCAGAAAATTGCAGAAAAGGCAGGCTTGCCTATTATTGGAAATTCCTTAGAGATGAATAGAGAGAGCTATACATATGTGGCTGCAAGATGGGACTTTGTTCCTGAGATAGATGTAGGCCTATTGCTCATGTGTGCATATGATTTTTCTACTGACCAAATTACATTGATATGCCTATGTTCTACTTGCTGTATGGTTAAGGTTGTTATTACACAGTTAAAGAAACTAGGACCCAACACTGACCCCCTCCCACACGTTAATTTATTTAGAAATGGGGGTCTTGTACAGTAAAATATCACATGTTGCTGATACTGGCATTTCACTGTGTAAGGGTGGCCTAAGGAATGTTAGTTGATGGTAAACTTGACTGTAGTAACCAGTGTCAGGTAGGTGCTGCCAAGGCTAATGAGATCTTAGGATGCTTCAAAAGGGGCATAGATGAATGTGATGACTACATACAGTAGATCTGCCACTTTGTTTATCACTAGTTGGCGCTATGGAATATTGTGTACTTTATTTTTTTTTATTTTGTCTACTGTACCCAAAAAAGACATGGTACAGGGTGGCCTAAATAGTAAATTCGTCTTAGTTGACCATTAGGGAACGACTGATTATCGGATTTACCAATATTTATCGTGCGATATTCAGGATCTTCAAAGTTATTGGCATCTAAGCTTGCCGATAACGAATCGCGAACAGCAGCGAGATCCACGTTTCCTCAGCAGCACAGGGGAGAAGAAAGCAGTGTCTCGGCTTTCATGTTTTCGGTGCCCTGTAGAAACTGAAAGCTGAGCTCTGGTTACCATGGGCAACTAAGACTGAATAATCGGCTTGATAAATATGGCCTATTGTGTCAGAAAGATGGTGTTCTCCCTGGAACAGCAAATGGTGATTGTGGAAGGCTATGTGCAAAGCTGATCAGTAAGGTCTTTTTGTTTTTTCAGTATGTCCGTTCCGCAAAAAACAAAAAAAAAAAATCCTATTATCGTCCGCATTACGGACAAGGATAAGACTGTTCTATTAGGGGCTGGCTGTTCCTTTCCACGGAATGCACACTGACGTCATCCGTGTGTTTTGCAGACCGCAAAATATATGGTCATGTGCCCTAAAAGAAACTCTAGAGACCTTTGCTGACAAGTACCCAGGAACAAAACCACCAGCCCAACGTTGTATTCAGAGTCTGGTTCGGAAATGGCATCAAACTGGCTCTGTTGCAAACATGAAGAAACTGAGGCCTCCATCGATCAGGACGGGTAAAGTTGTGCATGAAATTCAGCAGCGGATTGCAAAAATCAACTCTAAGACTGTCTCAGCAAGTTGTTAGCGAGTGCTGAAATCTCTGAACCTGAAGCCATAACAAATAACATGTGTGCAGGAACCAAAAGCAGGTCATTTCTGCTCGTAATAAATATGCACCCCCCATGACCATTTTCTGGCATAAGTTGCAAACCCTGTGTTACCACTTTATGCCAAAATTTTGGGCTTCTATGCTGACTTTGCCACTTTTTTTTTTTTTTTGCCGCACAGGCTGCCAGAGAATGCTCCCAATATAATTTGGAAGCACGTGCCTCATCATAAATTAAGCGCATCATCTGGCAGCACAAGGGATATCCTGGACCAACATAAGATACCTGTCTATGATAAATTCCCCCTCAATGTATGCATGAGATTCAGCAAATCTTTTACTTTGTTGGTTCTGTATTACTGCAGTTCTGCACAAAATTCTGTTCTGAAAAACACAAGTATTCCACTTCGGTTTCCTTTTAGGCCCCTTTCACACGTGCGAGTTTTCCACGCGGGTGCAATGCGTGAGGAGGACGCATTGCACCCGCACTGAATCCGGACCCATTCATTTCTATGGGGCTGTGCACATGAGCGGTGATTTTCACTCATCACTTCTGCGTTGTGTGAAAATCGCAGCATGCTCTATATTGTGCGTTTTTCACGCAACGCAGGCCCCATAGAAGTGAATGGGGCTGCGGGAAAATCGCAAGCAAGTGCGGATGCTTAGCAACAGGACCCGATCTTTATTATTTTCACTTATAACGTGGTTATAAGGGAAAATGGCATTCTTAATAAAGAATGCATAGTAAAATGAAGAGGAAGGGGTTAAAAATAATAAAAGTTAACTTACCTTAGCCACTTGATCGCGTAGTTGCGATCTGTCCTCTCTTTTCCAGCATCAGCTAAGAACTAAAGGACCTGTGATGACGTCACATCACATGGTCCATCTTACCATGGTGATGGACCATGTGATTGGACCATGTGATGTGACGTCATCACAGGTCCTTTAGTTGTTAGCTGATGCTGGGAAAGAGAGGACAGATCGCGACTACGCGATCAAGTGGCTAAGGTAAGTTAACTTTTATTATTTTTAACCCCTTCCTCTTCATTTTACTAAGCATTCTTTATTAAGAATGCTATTATTTTCCCTTATAACCATGTTATAAGGGAAAATAATAATTTCTCCGGAAAGAAGACCCGAAACCGGACTTCAGTGATGGACTTCTGGATACCAAACATGGCGATTTTTCTCACGCGCGTGCAAAACGCATTACAAACATTTGCACCCTCGCGGGAAATTCGCGCATATTCCCGCAATGCACCCGCCTCTTATCCGGGCGTCAAACATGACGCCCGTGTGAAATAGGCCTTAGGGCTCATGTTTGCATTTGGAGACGGCAACCATGAAAAGAAGGGACAGGTCCCTTCCTCGAGCAGCGTCCAGACAGATGCCACTGGAAGCTGTGTCCACCCGAGCTTTAGTTTCATTCATTGGCACTAAATCACACACGGGAACACAGCAGATTTTTAAAGCATCAAAGTCAGTTGTGTAACTTCACAAAAAAAAAGTATTTTCAGACACCTTTTTCATAGATTTTCCTGTATGGAAAAACTGACACTAGAACTATTTTATTTATTTTTTTTTTTTAAATAAGCTAGAGTCCAGGAAAAGCAAGATGTAGTCTGGCAGCAAGCCTTATGCTGCCTGTAGATCAGAGCTTGCTGCCCTGGTGTGAATTTAGTTTATAGTTGCTATTGAAATCTGGTTTGTCCGAACTGTTAAATTCTGGCCTTAATTCTATGTCCCTGAGTTATCATATGCAGACACGCTGCCGGATGCTGAGACTAGGCACAATCCTCGTCATAAATTAGGCGCGGCATCTGGTGGTCTGTGCAGCCTAATTAAGATTTACGCCAGCCCCTGCCTGGTGTAATTTCAGTGTTCTACACCAGAAAACTGGCGTAAAAGATAAGTATGGCGGAGCTATCTGCTTCTCCCTGCCCTCACCACGCCTCCATTTCAGGAAAGTGGCCTGGCCGACCGAAGTACTTTACTGATAAATTGGTGTATTAGGGTACTTTCACCGTAGCGTTAAAGTTTTCCGGTATGGAGTTCCGTCATAGGGGCTCAATACGGGGGGGGGGCTTTAGTTTTATTCTAATGCATTCTGAATGGAGAGAAATCCATTCAATGTGCATCAGGATGTCTTCAGTTCAGTCCCTTTGCGGTATTTGGTCGGAGAAAATACCACAGCATGCTGCGGTATTTTCTCCGGCAAAAATTCCGGAACAATTGCCAGAATGTATTAATGCCGGATCCGGTACCAAGTGTTCCAGAAAAACCGGATTTAAAAATGTGAAAAAAAAGAAATGCCGGATCCGTTTTTCCAGATGACACCGGAGAGACTGATCCGGTGTTTCAATGCATTTGTCAGCCGGATCTGGATGCAAATGCAATCCGTTTGCATATGGATTGCCCGATCCAGCAGCCAGTTCTGGCAACGGAGCTGCCTGCCGGAATCCAGCAACGCAAGTGTGAAAGTAGCCTTAGATGCCCACTTCAATCTTGAGCATGTCAAATTAATTTCATGCTGCTGGGCAACGATTGCCTCACCCCTTGATGGAGTAATTTAGTGAGTAGTGTGCACATTATCAGCCTGTTCCTGCCTTAACCCTGGGTTCACACCTGAGCGTTTTACAGCGCGTTCAAACGCGCTGTAAAACGCTCAACAGATTAAAACCAATGCATCCCTATGGGAGTGGTTCACACTTGAGCGTTTTACAGCGCGTTTGAACGCGCTGTAAAACGCCCAACGCATAAACAAGTACTTGAGCTTCTTTTGGGGCGTTTGACGCGCGTTTTGTGATTGACACCACAGTAGTCAATCACAAGAACGCGCGTTTTATGCGCGTTTCCTATTTGCAAAAACGCGCTGAAATACGCGCGACAAAAACGCGCGTAAAACGCGCGTTTTTAGAACGCTCAGGTCTGAACCCAGGGTAAAGGCTTTAGGAGTATTTGACAGTAGGCCTGATTTTGGGTGATTGTCCTCAGCCTTGCTTCACCCTACCTCTGGCACATTTGGTTAGAACCCGTGCTGCTATAATGTAATAGTGGCGATGTAGAGTTACACAACCTGATTGCAGTTTTTTCTGAAGCCTCATCACATGATTTCAGCAGAATAAAGGTCTGCTCTCCCAAAAAGGAAGGAAAAAAACTTACTGTTTTTCCTTATCTATGTTGGCTGTAATGTATTACAGGACTACCTTTTAGCTTGTACTCCTGTTTCCAGTTATTACAGATGAGCCATTATAAAAATTCCATTGTTGCCTCTTCAGAGACTTCATTTACCAGGAAAAACAAGCCTTTACAACTCCTAGACAGAGATCCATGTCCATTGAGGTGGAAGTTGTAACATATGTTCAGACGCTTATGCAAAGAGCCTGTATAATCTACTGATATGATTACACCACGCACATCGATCCTTCTGTAGAGATGGATTTTAGCTTTGAAATTTCAGGAACTGGAGAATGATTATGTACAGAAACGCTCCTGTCTCCATACTGGAATTGTGGCAGTATACCCTTTATACCTCTGATTCTCTCACTGCATAAGGGCCAGTGAGAAGATGCTGGCACCCCCACTAATGACCTCTCCGTCAATGGCGGCGTAACTTTGATCAGAAGGGATCTATTTGTTCTAGTGATTCCTGACCTATTTGTCAAATCAACACCAAGGTGACTTTAGGCATACCAGTACATTGACACTTTTTTTTTTTTTTTTTTTATTGTACATAAAAGCCTCCTAATCGGTGGGCGATTTGCTCTCCCTTGCATCTTCTCTAAAAAAAACTTTACAGTGATCCTGTAGACTTTATCTCTGGTGCATTGTACCTGGTAGAGCAGCATGACTTCTGGAAATGCTGTCTAAAACGTTTGCTTGCCTCTTGATAAATGTCTCAAACTTTTTTTATATATAAAAATTGGGCCCAAGCTTTACACTGGGGCAGACATTTGTTCTGTCCGTTGACACTTACCTTGCACTGCCATGACTACTCCCCTTTCTGAAAGCCAAAATTTCAAGTTTCTTGCATTTTGTTAACAAAAAGTTAGATATGTCAAAACTGCATGACCCCCCCCCCCCCCCAATACCCCATTAGATACTGATGACCTATCCTGAGCACAGTTCATCAATATATACTACATGCACAACCTTTTTACCCATTTTATAAAGTTTAGGAAGTGTTTGTTTAAAATAATTCCGCTTTTCTTAGCCCTCAGCAAATGAGTATGTATACAGCTCTTAGTGTATGCTTTTGTTTTTGGAGCATGAACCCACTGGTCTTCAGTTCTTCTAACCACAAATTATTGTGTAGAGGTAAACCCACAAAGATTTGTCGCTAGTAACGTGGCATTTCAGCAGCGAGCACGGTGTATGTTTCTATTTCTTAGGCATACTGTCACTTGGACTTTCACTGGTCAGATGCTCCTTGTTATAATGTGGGGTTCATGTAAAGGGGATTTAAATAAAATGTAAATACACGGACACAAAGTTGTATAATGCATATTGTATTTAGGGCATCTGTTTGAAAACTGCTCCCAAGGTTAACCTCCTAGAGGTTTTTTTTTTTTTTTTTTTTTTAATAATTTCCTGAAGATAGCTGCTGAGTTTACCATTTATCTGTTCAGGAACTGACCCAGTTGCAAACCTGGGAGTTTTTTTTTTTTTTTTTTCTTCTATCCCTGTGTCCCACGAGATCTGAATTTGAAGGGGTTGTCCTTATATTTAACTGGTGCCTGCAGCCTGCCCTATGGAAAGAATCATGCTTACCTGCTACCCACCACTGTCATTCTTCATAATGGCTCCCAATCATTCCTCTGGTCGGCAGCTTGTTTACTTCCTCACAGGCATGGTCATCTGGGTTGCTGAAGCCAACCTAAATCAGTCATTGGCCTCAGCGAAGCCTGAGACCATGCCAGGGAGGAAGTAAAGAAACTGAAGACCAAAGGATGGACGCGCAGGTCCAAAGTAAAGGCAGGCTGCTCGCATCAGTTAAAAGTTAGTCATTCTGGGACAACCCCTTTAATCTGAAGCACAGGCAAGCATGGTAAGCTTTTCTAATTATTTCTAGAGATGATGTTTGCTACTCTGCCATACAGTTGTAAAGGTTACTGTTACACTACCATTAAAAAGAGTGGCTTTTTTCTTTTGTAATTCCTGTCTGTGTGGGGAGCATAGCAAGGTTAGATACAAAGGGTTACCAGCCTTGCTTTAGTCAGGACCATCCATGTCTGTTGGGGCATGTGCGGTACACGGCAGTGTGAGTAGAGCCAATATCTGTGTAAATCTGTCACTTTTGTATTTTACACCCATGTGCGCAATGGACTGCATATGGACCCATTCGGTGGTTAAATTCTAAGTCAGTTGGCCATGGCAAGAATCTTGCAGCATGCACCATTAGTCAGGCCTTAGTGATTCTCCAGCACTGCAGGCACTAAATTTCTAAACATGGCTGTGATGGAGCAGAGGGTCCGCAATATACAGGCACCAGCTGTGTGCACACTGTATCATGGTTGCGGACCCATTCACTTGAATGTGTCTGTGATCCCGAAGAAGCGGTGCGTAACAGAGGCACTGAAGCACTACAGAGTATTTCCATGTGGTTTTTCTCTGTGCCTCCACACAGCAAAAAATAGAACTTTTTAAATATTTTTTTTGTAGTGCTCACGGACCCATTCAAGTTGAATGGGTCTACGTCAGCCGCACGGATGGTGTCCATGCATTGGGGACTCTAAATTGCGGCCCCCAATGCACAGAACGGCTGGCACACGTTTGTGTGCATGAGCACTTAGGAGTAGGCACCCCCTCCCTTTACATTCCAGTATTGGGTTATAACCTCGTCCATGTCTCATGTCCAAAGCCAGGTCAGGAGATTGTAGCCATAAAATCCTTAAGATGGAACCACTTCAGAGAACTACATAATCAAACTTGGATAGCGTGAGGGTCATACATGAGTCTTAAACAGACCAGAACCATTAGAGGGGTCAAAAAAAGGCTAGCGTCCTTTCAAGCCGAAATCGCATTTGAAACCCCTATCTTGCAACATGCATCAAAGAAATAAGTGGCTTAATCAACCCCTCCTTTTACACTCTCTAGTATTGGGTCATAACCACATTCATGTCCCCTGCCCAAAGCCAGGTCAGGAGATTGTAGACATAATCAGTTAAATGGAACCACTTCACAGAGAACCCTATCACAAAACTTGAAGATGGTGTGAGGGTCATACACAAGCCAGGAAAAGACTAGCAGAGCGATCAGACTGCGCGAGCGCTCAAGTGATGCTTTGTTGTGCCTGCATGAGATTGACATCAAGCAGACCCTGCACTGTAGAGGAGCTTGGAGAGGACTTAAGGATGAGGGGAGGTGCGAGGTTCAGTCAGATTAGGTGCAGCTGGGCTTCATTAACTGTTAGGACAACCCCTTGGGATCTTTTCACAGGTAATTAGCATAAATATAAAATTGTTTAGAGTACCTTTCATGTGCAAAAAAGTATGCACTAAGTATCATGATATGTAGAGCAGCGCCCAGGGATCTCCCTGCACTTACTATTATCCCTGAGCGACGCTCCGTTCTCCCGCTATGTCCTCTGGTATCTTCGGTGACTTGGTTCTACTAGGAGGAGTCTGCTCTTTTTGTCCTGGGCGTCTCCTTCTCCCGCTATGAGCACTGCGATTGGACAGCGCTACAGCTTGGGAGAATGAGACGCCCAGGACAAAAAGGGCAGACTCCTCCTAGTAGAACCAAGTCACCGAAGATACCAGAGGACATAGCGGGAGAACAGTGCAATGAGATCCCTGGGCGCCGCTCTCCATCACATGAAAGGTCCTCTTTAAAGCAAACGGCATTCATGTGTCTCACGGGTATGTTTCTAACATGCTCAAGGATACCTCAGTGAACCTGTTGGCAGCTTAACTGAAAAATCATGTTGCCAGAATCCCTTTAAGGCCATATTCACATGTCTGTAAATCATGGACATGTGCTGTCTCCATGATGGACATGTGCTGTGAATAGAAAGCGTGTGCCCTCTATTCACTGCACAGCCCAGGGAGAGCCAGTGTGAACGCCACCATGAACTATGATTTACTACCAACATCTTGGGCACTACATCTTCCTCCTCTGGGTTGCTGCAGAGACATGCACTATTTTCATCTGTGATGTGGACCAGACACATAACCATATAGTTAAATAGGTGGGAAAACAATACAGAGATCATCAGTGTTTTAACTTTTATAAAGAGACAAGTTTATAAAGGATCCTTGGTGTCTGGCACCTTTTCATTTATAAACTACACCTCTATTTACCATGTGTCTGAGATTCCATTACGAGGACCCTTCACTGGCAGCCATCGGCACATTTGAGTGATCTTCACGTGTAAGTATAATGGCGGTGACTTGTCACAACCTCAAAAGGTAATATCAATACCTCAGCTCTGTTACTGCAATATCTTCTTTACTCCACTACTCTATATAGCATCCTGTGCTGTTTTCCCAGCATATCAAACAGCAGATTTTTCACAAACCTATGATAGGAGATGCTCTGGAAATTAATTTTCAGCATAGCAGCGTATGTGAAATACCGATGACACATGAGCCAAACCTGGATCCTTTACGGACGTCTTCACAGATGAACCACTGACCATTTTGTCACTGTTGTAATGGATGTGCGAATAAGGCCTAAGAATTCATCAGGTCACAAAATTTACATACTTTTTAGGGTTGGGCAGATCCCTCCCCCTCCTGGCCAGACCTGCAAAGGGAAGGATACTTACCCTGCTCCCTGCTGCTGGGTCCCAGCTAGGGCCGCAGAAATCGATTTTATTTTAGTAATCAAGTATTCTATCGGTTAATCGAGTTGTCTAATAAGAAATAACTAATTAAAAAAAGTTTTCCTTTATAAAAAGTCATCAAACTTCCCCCCCCCCCCCCCATGCCATCAATCCTCTTGCCATTAGCTCCCTTGTGCCGTCACCACCCCCAATGCCAGCAGTCCTCCATGCCCTCAGCTCCCCCAGTGCCATCAACTCTGCTCCAAGCCATCAGTCCCAGTTTAACAATTGCCGCTCCACAGCTCCTCTGTGCGCTGCACGGCAGTCCTGATGTCACATAGCGTCGGGTCATAGTGCATGCGTACGTGCACTACGACCTGACCAAGTGTCAGGGTACAGTGCGGGCCGGCGGGTGACCACAGAGCGTGAGTAACAGCAAGCTCTTCACTCGCGCTCCGTGGTCACATGACGCAAACAAATCCTCAATGCAAAAAATTTGCATCAACTATTTTTTTTGTTGAATTACTCGATTGAATCGAGTAATCGTTGCAGCCCTGCTGTAGACATCCTCTTTGACACCACTGCAGCCAATGAATGGGCAATTTGTCAGTGGGGCCCACGACAAGTGCAGGATGCATGAAGCTGGTTTCTGCATTCTGCTGACCGCAAAACCAGTTCAGCCGTGTGAAAAAACAGCGGTGTGACATCTTCTAAACATGCCCTACAGTGCCAGGTATTAATGGGGTTCTCCGGGCTGTTCTTATTGATGACCTAGGTCATCAATAGCAGATCGGCGGGGGTCCGTCACCCAATCAGCTGTTTGAATAGAAGGCGTGCGCCGTGCCAGCGCTGCCTCCTCTTCATTGTTTAATTGTGTGTAGTTACACCCCGGCCGTCCTATTCATTTCAATAGGACAACTCGTTCCTATTCACTTCTATAGGAGCGATCTGTCCCATGGAAATGAATGGGACAGCTTGGGTGTAATTACAGCTGCTCACTTCTGCGGATGTGACGGCGAGCAGTTAAACAGTAAAGAGAAGGCAGCGCTGGCATGGTGCGCTCCTTTTCAGCTGATCGGTGGGGTGCTGGGTGTCGGACCTCTGCCGATCTGATATTGATGATCTATCCTGAGGATGGGCCATCAATATGAAAAGCCCGGAGAACCCCTTTAATACTGTAATATCAGAAGCGGTGAAAGCTCTTCTTTAATAGAAATATCTGCTGGTAAATGGCTCATACAGCTTTGTGTGCTCCTCTATTTTGTTAAGATGGCTGGACCATTGTACAACACAAGCACATTACTTGCCAATCAACATGGACACTTCACTGGAAAAAGGCAGGTATTGGCTATCTAGTAGCTCCTCCCTACAGTGCGGTACTACATGTCGTCTACTGCTAAGTACCTACGCCAGGGTGGGAACAGCTGTTATCTTTCTGGGACACTGTGTACTGAACAGGACCTTGAAGCTCCTGTCCTCAACATAGAAAGTAATTACAGCTTCCAGCAGCTACTTCTAAGTTTTACATGTAAGGACTTGCTTTATCTGTCAGTTATCTACCCATTTCGTTGTTTTTGATATGTATTTTTTTAAATAATTTAGGGCTCTGGAACACATTCATTTTCTAAAGAGATATGGTTTCAGGAGACAATATTTAATCTTGTGATGGTCATTCTGGAACTGGTTTTGTAAAGTGAAGAACCAATTGTAATTCTGTCTTGTTAGCACTAGTGCAGCTCTGCATGTGAACTAGCTGTACGTCATAGAATATTGCACGTGGTAATCCCATCTGCAGAACTGTTATTTTTCTCCATTTATGTTTACTCCACTCCCTCAGGAAAAAAAAAACTTCTAATGAAGCCAATAAACTGTAAAACTGCATGCTAAGAGTTTTGATAAAAAAAAGTCCACTTCAGCACAGAGGTTACAGAAAACACAGCTCTGCCTCTGTGTGATAAGTCATTTCTCATGCTGAAAAACAGACGATCTACCAGACTTCCTCTTTTACGAATGATTAAAACTAGTTTAAGAATAAGCCCACATGTAGCGGCTTTAACTGGAGATTTCGGAGTGGATTTGCTACATATTTCACCCTGTATATTTCAAAGACATTGCAGGGGACGTACTGAAAACGGCCTCCCATTGTCAATGGAAGGCTGTGCTGCCAACCGTACTGCCACAGCCTTATTCTGCGTAGGTTTCCAGCCTGCAGACTAGCGCATTAAGTGGGGTTAAAGGGGTTGTCACCTCAGCAAACAGCTGACTCTTCCAGTCTTTGTATCTCTGATACAGCCTGCTAATTACACGCTGTGACACTCGAAGTTCAGTGGCCACCTCCATCTGAGAACATCCTGCTTGAAGCCAAGCCTCGCAATGGCGAGGTACTGTTGATCATTTGTTTGGTGTTGTCTTTGTCTCATGATGTCAAAATGTAATCAGCATGATGAGGAGGACTGTTTAAATACCAATTCTAGTTGAACCAGGGAGCCCTTGCTAAGAGAGGAGCCCTGCGATTGAATGCGCTCGCTGTCAGAGAAGAGACACTGCCCACCATAACTAAATGAAACCTCCTACTATAACCAAGTTGCCTCATCAGCATAAGAGGCGCAGAAGATACCGGGAGCGCTGTGGGCGAACTGGGGGGGGGGGCGTTTGAAAAAAACAAAACCTGTGTGCGGACATCAGCGGCAGCAGCCCTGTAAGATGGTATAAGTATCCCATGAATATTTTTTTACTGAAAGGTCCTCTTTAAATATGACGTATCTGAATCTTAGAGGTTTTCTGGTTTGCATCAACATACTGTAAAATAGTTTGACAGTAGCTGTAATTTTGTAAGGTATTCTTTTGCCTTTATTGCTCTATCTTCCATTCTGGCTGTGGTCACATGATCATGTCCATGCAGCTCTTTCCTGTGAGGTTATGTGCATGGGTGTGTCAAAGCAGCAGGAGGGGTAGTGATGGGGCAGCATATGTAACTAGGTAGGAGGAGCTATAAACTAGCTGGGCGTCGTTGGGGGCGGTGCTGGAGCTGTGGCAGAGGAGGGAAAAGTACATCATGGGTTTGGTTGGATGCAGCAACAGGAAGTGCTACATACAGGATGGAAACCTACCCTAATGATTAGTGCACATGGTAAATACAGCTCCGAGTCCAAATTGGGGGGGAAAAAAGCACGGGGAAGATGTAAATGAAGTAAGCAGCTACCTAAGCATATGTTAATAAACACAGTAATCCTGAAAAAAACTTTAACGGTACACCACTTATGCTGCAGATTTTTTTGCAGCATATAGATGAGATATCTCAATTTTCATCCATTTTGCTGTAAAACGGTAAACTTGTGGGAAGCAAATATGCGGCATTTCAGTCCAGTGTGGATGTTTTCCTGTCAGATTGATGCTTGTTGGTCCTGGACAAGCCTTTTAACTTTGTTTTCCTTGCTGCTGGACTAATTGATCTGTGGAAGACCTTTTTGCTTCTGTTTGCTGAAGTCTTCAGGTCAAAGACTAAAAAATTCCACAGTCATCTGTAATATGTTTCAGGGTTATGTTTGCTCCTGTTGGCTGGCCTGGTACTCTAATTTCTTGTGCAATCTCAGGCATGTTGAAATGTTAAAGGAAAGACGTTAATGAGTGATGTTTGACATAAGAACTAGTTCACATGTGGCAAAATTTTCTCTGCTGCGACCTTAGGTTTCACAGTTGACTATTAATTATATGTTTTTAATATGTCCTTGCAGAGGTTGTAGCTGTAAGCTTATCATGTGGGAGTTGGGAACTCGCTGTCAGTGACAGCAGGGCTCCCCATAGAGAAAGCAGTGATGGGTTTTTCACAGTCCCTGCCTTCCCCATCGGTATATAGTTCTGAGTCCCAGCAGTCATGTGATTTCTGGTAGTCGGATGTCTGTGTTGGACTCTGGGTCTCACCAGACCCAAATCGGCTGTGCAGTGAGGTTGTGCAGCTCTGTACAACCTCTTTGGGGTCTGTATTACCCCCTGTAACTTGGGCTACTACAGGAGAAATCGGCAAAATTTAAAAATAAAAAGTAATGTTAAATGTCTCTCAAAAATCTCATATGATTTTTATGAGGGACACAGGGTCATAAATAAAGATAAAAAATGATGGTTCCACATCACAGCTTGTAGCTCTCCATTTTGTGACCATAGCACATACAGTAAAAATATCAAAATGACTGTTATGTAAAGGGGATGTGTAAAATAAACAAAAAAACAGGTACCTTTCACACAGGCAAATTTATCATGAATGAGCATACAAATGCTCATCCCCCGATAATTTGCCTGATAATCTGTCAGTGTAAGAGGACCTTCATGCACACTAACATCGTGCGGCTGTTCTATGCATTGGAGACTGCAATTTGCGGACCACAATGCACGAGCAACCTCCGTGTGGCGGCCAGGATGGCTCGAGACCCATTCAACTTGAATTGGTTTTGTAATCCGTCCGCACCGCAAAAAAGAACATGTAGGATGATGGTTGATTGATAATTTTATTGCCATGCAGAGGCACGGACAAATGCCACGGAAGGACTCCGTAGTGTTTCCGTGCCTCCGTTCCGCACTGCAGATCTGGATTGTGGACCCATTCAAGCTAATGGGTCCGCATCCGTGATGCAGGGAGCACACAGCCGGTGCCCGCATATTGTGGGCCGCAATACTGCCACAGCCGGGCAACGGTTGTGTGCATGAGGCCTTAGGGTAAGGTCAGTTGTGATGTACATGATGCGTATTCTCCACAGCAGAATTTTGTGTGGAAAATCCACTGCATTTACAGTAAATGAAATCTCATCCACACACTGCAGAGAATTTATACTATGAGTGTTATCCCTGGCTTTTAACTTTGCAATGCAAAGGTTAAAACCATAGGATGACCTGCCATGATCCTGGCAGCAATGCCACAATGAAAACTAGCTATTTCAAGCAGGTTTTAGCCAGATCCACTGCTGTAAAAATCTGCAGGGGGCAAACTATGTGTGGCTGTACCCTAAGGGCCAGTTTACACAGAGGTGTGTGTTTGGTGTGTGTGTTTAATTTTTATTTTTTTCCAGCCCATATGTGGAACCATTCACTAAAATGGGTCCGCCAAAAAAAAAAACAGAAGCTACTTCGTGTGCATTCCGTTTTCGTATGTCCATATTTCCGTTCCGCAAAAAAATAGAACGTCCTATTATTGTCCGCATTACGGACAAGGATAGGACTGTTCTATTAGGGCCCAGCTATTCCATTCCGCAAAATACGGAATGCACACGGATGTCATCTGTATTTTTGCGGACCGCAAAATACATACGGTCGTGTGCATGAGCCCTAAATGTAAGCCACTAGCATACAGGTAACTCATTATTTGGAACGGATTCTTGGACAGGATAAGGAACAATTTTTAATCTGGTAATCTAATGGATAGAAGAATGCCAGCTGGTAATTCCCTTTGCTATGTGCTGCTTTTGTAAACTGGTATTGCAGGACAGCATGGGGGAGATCGCAGCCTGCTGCTGGTCTATGCAGATCTGATTATTCTAGATTTTCCTATTAATGTAAAGGTAATAAGTAGTATGGTAAAGGATCCAACACGTTGCTAGTTTTCCTGTTATCACATTCTGGTGTGAGCTGAGGGTGGAGCGCTGCTGGTGGGGAGATTGTATATATGATCACAGCATAACATTATGTGCTAATCCTTGGTTAGGTATGACACGGTTGCAAATGGCAGCGTGCTTCTATAATTCGTCCTTATGACTATGGCATGACACAGAGACCTAGTTCTCGCCAATAGCATTTCAAGTACCCAGCAGATCTGCTTTCTCGTACAGTCTTTATCTTGGTCAGTGTGCCAAGTATGGTTCATTGTCAATAGGTCTAGCAACTAAAGGAGTTAAAATCCTGCTGCACCCTTTTTCAGCTGATTATTGCCTCTTTATTGCAGTATTACTAGTGCATAGAAAACCTACGTGCTATACTGTGCCCCTCACCCAAAGAAAATGGCTACTTCTCAGGAGATGTCACTTCTCTAATGTGTTTTTACCCCATTTGCTGTGTAGTAGTATCGCATGCGACATGTTCTATGGTTTTCAGGATTTAAAGGGGACCCGTCACTATGATAATGCAGTGTAATCTGCAGGCAACATGTTATAGAGCAGGAGGAGCTGAGCAGACAGATAGGTTTGTCAGTATAATCTGTAATTCATTTAATTCCTGCTTATTCTTGGCTTTAAAGTCAAGGAGGCGGTCCTATCAGTGATTGACAGCCTGCCCTCAGGTAGCATCAGGTTAAGGGCTCATGCGCACACAGCTGTTGCCCAGCCCTGCCCGTTTTGCGGGTCTGCAATTGCGGGCACCGACTGTGTGCACCCCGCATCACTGATGCGGACTCTTTCACTTAAATAGGTCCGCAGTCCAGAAGGTCGGTGCAGAACGGAGTGTTCCTGTACACTGCACGGAGCAGGGCCGGGCAACGAATGCTCCGTACAGTATTAGAATGTATTGGCTCTGAGCCGCAGTTATTTTGAAGTCTTGAAACTTTGCATAATAACTTTAGAAATTGACCTAACTGTAGAAAACCATTTTCCCGGACTTGTGTTCGGTTCAAAAATACAGAGTTTGGAAAATTGTTTTTTTACAGTATAAATCAGTTTCTGAAGTTAGACTTCGCAAAGTAATGACTTCGGCTCATCAGAGCTAATACTGTACGGAACGCTTGCTCCGTACAGTATCGAAACTAAGTTTTACGTGAATCGACTTCGGGTGTTTCATCCGAAGTATATTCGCTCATCCCTAGCCGTGTGCATGAGCACTCGGTATACAGTGGGCATTGAGTGAATTCAGCACAGCGCCATTCTTTGTGGGCAGTGCTGCTTCACATGGCTTACACTACCTTCAGAGCTTCTAGCCTTCCTGCTTGGTGTTGGCTTGCTTCCATAGTCCTACGGTGCGGCAGTTCAGTACTCTGAAGGCTTTTCAGGCCAAAAATGTTCAAATATATTTTCTGGGTGTCCACTCAATAAAGCTTCATCCACGTTTGTTATTTACTGACGTGTGCTGTCCACACTTTTCTGTATTTTAATTTTTCAGAACATGCACAGTGTAGCCTGGGAGCCAGGCCTGCAGTGGGGAGTGGGCCTACAGAGGTCCTGAGCAGCGGCACTATAGAAGCTGTGTGATCGCACAGTTTAGAGGGAACACTACTCCTATGCACAGTCGGCATCTGTACCCTTGGTGGGCCCATGGTGGCCGCTAACCCTTCTCACTAGCTACACCTCTGCCTTGAACTCTGCCATGTTTCTCACCATTCCCGAACTGTTTTTGCATGGTGGCAGGGCACATCATCCTGCTGACCGAGCGGGGATGGGGGTGGTTGGTTGTCATACTTTCTATTAAGACAAGACTGTTATGGGTAACTGGCTGATAAATCTAACCTATGAAAAATAAAAATGTGAAATGAACCCCTCCTAGCTAGGGTGCATTTTATAGCACTGTGCACTATTAAAGTTCCTTCTAAGTAGCGAGCATGTCGCTGGTAATTTCACAAGTGTTACCAGGCATCTCTCGCAATACCATTGCTACAGCGGAACAGAGTGGCCTGTGACGCTGACAGCTGTGTACATTCTCAGTAAGTTTAATTTGTACAATTGGATCGCCACCACTATATTAAGGGGCTGTCCTAGTATGTTGGTGCACACAACACTGCAGCTTATTGAAATCTAACCATATACCCCATTCCCAGCAGGTCTCCCCAAATCTTTAGTGTGCTGGTGTACCCACATGACTGCAGCAGTAGTCGCTGACCTCAGAGGGTAATCTGGTACTGCATCTCTGCTCCATTGAAGTGAATGAGACTGAGCTGCAGTTCTGCACACAACCTGTGGACAGGTGTGGCACTGTTTGTTGAAGAAAGTAGCCTCATTTTCCAACCCTCTGCCAGCCTTAGTGATAATAAATGCCTAAGGCCTCATTCAAACATACGTGGATTTTCACAGACCACGGTCTCTGAACACCTGTCTTGCCGAGTGCACAAGCGCATGGTGTCATTGGTTGCTGTGATGACGTGTTCTTTGTGCCACTGTACAATATTACTTGTATGATCTATAAGAGTATTACTGTACAGCGGCAGCACGAAGCGCACAGCGTCATAGCAACCAATGATGTGCACTCAGCAAAATGGGTTTTCACGGACCGTGGTCCGTGAAAATCTGTGTGTGCAAGAATGAGGCCTAATTCAGAGAGTAAGGATACTTTCACATTAGCGGCAGGGGAGTCAGTCAGGCTGTTCCGGCGGGTGAACAGCCTGTTGGATCAGTCCTGCCGCTAGTTCACATGTGCCCCTGGACTGCCGCTCCGTCACATTGACTATGATGGGGCAGGGGCGGAGTTCCAGCGGGAGCACAGCAGCGCACGGTGAGAGGCTGCTGGACTAAAAGTACGACATGCAGTGCTTTTAGTCCAGCTACCTCTCACAGTGTGCTGCCGCTGGAACTCTGCCCCCGCCCCCATTGTAGTCAATGGGGACGAGCGGCAGTCCGGGGGAACACGTGAACTAGCGGCAGGACTGATCCGACAGGCTGTTCACCCGCCGGGCCAGGCTGACCGACTCCTCTGCCGCTAATATGAAAGTACCCCAAACCTTTCTCCTGCATGTAATTGACATTTAGCATGGTTTTGTTCCCCTCTTCTGACAACCTCCTTTTCTTTTCTCTTTGCAGAATGTCCGTATAGACCCCAGCAGTGGCTTTGCTTATGAAATGTGGAGGGATCTCCCAGTGCCCTTCTTCATGTCAATCTATGTTTTTGAAGTGATGAATCCTAAAGAAATTCTTTTGGGAGAGAAACCAAGGGTTGAAGAACGTGGGCCTTACGTTTATAGGTATGGCGGTATTGATGTAAGAAGAAAACTGTGCCACTTTCTCAGGGATGGACTGGGACTTAAAAAACTGTAATACATTTAAATTAAAGAGCACTTTTTTCTGCAAGCCAGATGCATAAGTACCAGATGCTCCTAGCATTAATTAATGCTTAGAGCGTCAGATTGCTATGTACCCAGCCGGCACCTGTGAGGAGGGCTTGTGCACCGGCCCACCAGGAATTTTCCCTGTAGGGTCCGTGGCTAGTCTGCCCCTGCACTTTGCATTGGATCACTGGACACTTGACAAATGCCTAACGATACTTGTGTGCATCCACCCCACGTAACCCTACCATTCACAACCCCTCACTCATGCTTCTTAGGCCATTGTCCTGTAGTGAATGAACGTTCGGATCCCTAAGGGAAGTAGACTTTATACAATTCCTTAATGTGTTCTGATAGTTTTATGAACATGGGGGGAAATTTATCCAAACTGGGGAAAAGGAAAATTGGTTTGGTTGCTATGGGCAACTAATCATAGTAACATGGTATATAAGACCGAAAAAAGACATTTGTACATTCCACCTTAAATTTTTTAGAGCTCTTTTGGGAAATGAAAAGTGGAATCTGGTTGCCATGGGCTACTAAGCCAGTTTTCATTTTCACCAGTTTTTGATAAATCTCTTACCAGATTTCTTCTATTAGCTAATTTTCACGCATCACTTTTCCGTTTTTCACGCAACGCAGGCCCCATAAAAGTGAATGGGGCTGCGTGAAAATCTCAAGCAAGTGCGGATGCGGTGCGATTTTCACGCATGGTTGCTTGGAGACATCGGGATGTGGACCCGATCTTTTATTATTTTCCCTCATAACATGGTTATAAGGGAAAATATTAACATTCTCCCTACAGAATGCTTAGTAAAATGTGGATGGAGGTGGTTAAAAATTGAATAAACTCACCTTATCCACTTTAATCATGTGACCTGCCGGCTAAAGGACCTGTGGTGATGTCACATCACATAATCCATCACCATGGTGATGGACCATGTGATTGGACCAAGTGTTGAGCGCAAGAAGAGATTGCATCTATGTGATAAGGTGAGTTAATAATTTTAATTTTTTTTTTTTTTTTAACCCCTCCATCCACATTTTACTAAGCATTCTGTATTGAGAATGCTATTATTTTCCCCTATTCTTATAAGGAAAAATAATAAAATCTACAGAATACTCAACCCAAACTTGAACTTCAGTGAAACATGCCGATTTTTCCCACGCGCATTCAAAATGCATGAAAACGCTTTGCACTCGCGCGGAAAAATTGCATATTTTCCTGCAACGCACCACAACAGCCGTGTGAAAGAGGCCTTAGAATCAGATAGTGCTGGGAGTTTACAAATGTACATGGGTATCCAGCTCACCTGTCTTGTGCAATTAACCCTCGGTGCAACGGAACACGAGTAAGAGCTCTTGGCAATAGGAAAAAACTAAAAGTTCCAGCACTTCACTTGCGTTGCCGGATCCAACAAAACGCTAGTGTGAAAGTAGCCTAATGTGTAGATGTCCTAGACAACCTCTTTAAAGGTCTTCTATCTTTAAAATTAATTTTCCCCAGCCTTCCCCCTCTTCCACAGTTCTGGCAGGCAAAGGGTTGGGGTGGGGCTGGTGAAAATATGATTTAATGCGGGACAACCTCTGTTATAAGATGAATTCTTCTAGTATGCTGTTTTGAAGTGGTGTAAATTTCACTATCTAAAGTCCAAATGTCCTGCTTTGCAGAGAGCGCAAACAGAAGACAAACATAACCTTTAATGAAAATGGAACCGTATCGTTTGTGGAAACGAGAAGTTTCCAGTTTGATCGTGAAAAGTCTGCAGGAAGCGAAGATGATTTTGTATTGGTCCCTAATCTTATTGTTATGGTAATTTTTATCATTTTTATAAAAAAAAATCTATTTACTGTTTTAGAAATGTCTTTCATACTAGAATTGTTACAGGATACACTGTAGTGTCTCAGACTGCTTTTTATTTTTTTTAATGTAAATTTACATTTCAGCAGTGGGTAGCTTTGTCTACGCTCTGAGAAGAAGCCTTGTCCTATACCTGTTTTCCATATTTGCTGTGGGCTTTGAGTTGAAGAGGGATAGGAGCATGGTTCACAGTAGTCTAGCATTGATCTAAAGCAGGCATCCTCAAACTGCGGCCCTCCAGCTGTTGCAAAACTACAACTCCCAGCATGCCTGGACAGCCTACAGGTATCGGCCTACAGTGGGGCATTGTGGGAATTGTAGTTTTACAACAGCTGGAGGGCCGCAGTTTGAGGATGCCTGATCTAAAGCTTCTGTTGTATTTTTACTATTTTGGGAAGGTATGGTGTCCTCTATCATTTAAATAAGAGGTTTGTGTTTGTTTTCTTTTTCCTTTTATAGATTTCTTCACAGATGACGAAGGATTTGTCCTATGTTGTTAGATTTATGCTCAATGCTGCATTTGTAGTGTACAACCAAGAGCCGTTCATGAACCGTACTGTGAAGGAAGTCTTGTGGGGCTACAGTGACCCATTCCTGGATTTTGTAAATACGATCATCCCTAACGCCTTACCCTTCAAAGGGAAGTTTGGCTTGTTTGCAGATGTAAGTAACGTGCTATATTGTGAGCACTCTGGACTTGTCCTACTGACTCATTTACATGATTTATTATTTTTGTGTTTTTCTTTTCTGCAGTTCAATAATTCAAACACTGGTGTCTTTACCGTGAACTCTGGGGTAGATGATATCAGCAAGGTCCAAATGTTAGACACATGGAATGGACTCAAAGAGGTAGTGGAGAAATTATAGGATGTACTGTGTAGAATACCTGTGTACAAACATAATTGTCTTGTTTGGAGTACTTTTCTTTCTTTTTTTTTTTTCCCTAACGCAAGCATTTTAGCATTTTCTATAACTCTGTAGAAAACTGGTTTGCTCTCAGACCGGTCACTAAGGATACATTCACACGACTGAATCTGTTTTGTAGTCCACAAATTGCGGAACCGCAAAATATGGATGTGGTTAGTGTGCACCCCTCACTTCATGGGCACCATTGTAGCAATGCCTATCCTTATCCGCAAAATGAACACGAATAGGACATGCTCTGTATTTTGCAGCACATGCTCTTTCCCCTTCTTTTTTTTGACCCCCCCTGGAAATGAATGGGTCCACATGCGATCTGCAAAAAAAAAAAAAAATTAAAAATAACATTGTGGCTCGGGCGCAGACCTAAAATGTTCATGTGACTGTAGCCCAGGTTAAGCCTATACTTCTATATAACACGCATGCCGGACTAATGCATACAAAATGTCTAGCAAAGCCTATATATAAATTTTAGTGAATTGAATAAAATGCCTATGTGGTTCTACAAATATTGTGAAAAGTTGTCTTTGTTGCTCATAGTAACCGATCAGTGTCCAGCTTTTATTTTTCAAGAGCACTGCGAGAAATGAAAGCTGTGATTGAGTGCTATGGGCAACAAAGTTTTTCTGCATTTTCCTCACTGTTACACATCTATTTTTTTTTATTTATTTTTTTACATGGCACTAGGTTGCTTACTGGCACTCTGAGCAGGCCAATATGATCAATGGTACTGCTGGTCAGATGTGGCCCCCGTTTCGGACCCCCTCCGAACCTTTAGAATTTTACAGCCCAGACGCTTGCAGGTAAGGGAGAGAACGGCTTTGCTATAGAATATACTGTTTGATGTGTTTACCCTGCTATAGTGAAGAGGCTAACAGTCCTGACAATGAGCGCTGGCCTTGAAGCTGTCAGTGTATCATCCGATACGGAATCTGACCTCTAAATGGACGTTTCAATGTTAACGTGAAGGCAATCTTTATGTGCGTACATTCTGTATAGCAATTTCACAAGATCAGAGACGCAAGAAAATCTCATAATTTTGTAGGAAAATGAATCCATTCTGTGACCTTCTATTTGTGACATTAACGTTATCACACTAGTCGACATAATGTTTCACAGAAGTGAAAACTAGACTGCAATATCAGATTTCACAAATTTCTATCACAATTAAGAACTGGGCGCAGCATCGCTCACTATCTTCATGGCCTTTCTTATTGTTTTAAATAGCTGCTGAAAGGGCAGAGTGCTCAGTTTCATCAGGCATTGACAATGCTCCATGTAGCTGGATGTGCCGTTGTAAAAGATGAGATTGTTAAATGCATTGTGTTTTTTATACTGCTTACTTATTTTGTATAAATGACAGATCCATGAAATTGGTGTACGAAAAAGAGGACTCATTTCGAGGTATACCGACCTACCGATACACCGCCCCGAACTATCTTTTTGCAAATGGATCGGACTATCCTCCAAATAAGGGGTTTTGCCCATGTGTGGCATCTGGAGTGATGAACGTCAGTTCCTGTCGGTTTAGTATGTATTTTTATTTTTTCTTCTGCTTTGCAGTGCTTTTACTAGATTTATGTAAATGGTATGAAATATTAATGGTTGGTCTTTTCCTACTTGGTCTAAAAATAAATTTTTAGAAACAAAGGGGAGAATTTATCATGAAGGGCTATTACTTATCTGTTTTGCAGAAGTCTGCATTGGTGTGCTGCGCGCCAAATATATTAAATGTTGCATATTGCTCTTTAAACCCAACCTTTGTC
This sequence comes from Bufotes viridis, assembly GCA_033119425.1. Lineage (NCBI taxonomy): Eukaryota > Metazoa > Chordata > Amphibia > Anura > Bufonidae > Bufotes > Bufotes viridis. The sequence goes on along the minus strand of CM065589.1, from coordinate 149,148,294 downwards.
TAGAGATGTTACACCAGATTATATATACACACTATCTCTCTTAGAGATATATATTCTCCGTAAGAAATCTGATGTTAAACACAATAGCCTAGATAGCAATGCCCACTTTGTCACCCACATCTCAGACCTGTAGTTACTGGTTTAAGAAGGTTTGGAACCAAGGCGCTAATATAGAAGAACACTATTAGGGCTGGGCGATATGGCCTAAAATCTATAAAATGCATCTTTCAGGTGATTGCTATAGTGCATTACACAGGCCATGCGTAGCTGTATAGATACAGTATATGCTCTGTTACATTATATAGAGATTGCTTGTGTGGGGATGGGGCTTCCTTTTGAATTAATAATGGCTTATCTTCATTATTTTATCAGATGCCCCTCTCTTCCTGTCATTTCCCCATTTTTACAACGCTGATCCAGGATTTGTAGAAGCTGTGGACGGTTTACACCCCAGTGAAAAGTTGCACTCCCTTTTCTTAGACCTGCATCCAGTAAGTATGCCCCTCTGTAGATATCTTCATGATGATAAATTCTCTACTAGTTTGGGCCCAGAAGTACATATGAGATTTTTCATCCAAGCAGTGATCAGCCCCAACTCCCCCTATAAGCAAGCACATTTACCTCAGTAGCATGAGGATAAGCTACTGCAAGACACCTCTGGCAAAACGTATCTCCGTGAGAGATGGGTCGTAATTAGTGTTGAGCAAACTTGTGTTTTAAGTTCGGTGTCCATAGTTCGGGTTATCAAAGGATCCCGTTAAGGATTCCGCTACCACGGACCATAACTGGATTCAGAATCCATAACTGGATTCTTCGATAGCCCGAACTTTGGACGCCGAACTTAAAACACAAGATCGCTCAACACTAGTGCCCATTGCTTCTTTCTAGAAATGGCATGTGTTAAGGATCAGCCAGGCTGCCCCATTCATGTTTGCCAGGCAGTTCTGCCAGATTATTTTTCCAGTGGACCTTTTTAGCTAATGTTTATGGCCAGCTTTAATCACTTGTTACAGAGGACCTTTCACGTTATTTTTTTGTTCTAGATAAATACCTTTTACGAGCGAGCGAGGTACCCCGGCTGATGCGGCCACCCTCTGTTTTTTTTTTTTTTTTATTATTTATTTATTTTAAATATCGCTCCTACACCCTGCTGTGCCCCCTGTAGTTCCCCACTCAGTATGTCAATACTGAGCATCGGTACAGGGAGGAGGAGATGCCAGGGTTTCTCAATGGGCGTCCCCTTCTCCCTGGCTGTACCGTTATCCAATCACAGCGGAGAGCGTCACAGCCAGGGAGAAGGAGGTTGTGTTTTTTTTTTTTTTTTTCTCTCTCTCCTTGGCTGTGACTCTGTCTCCTGTGATTGGATCGCGGCACAGCCAGGGAGGAGACGCCCGTTGAGAAACCCTGGCGTCTCCTCCTCCCTGTACCGAAAAAAAATGTGACAGGTCCTCTTTAAGGCTAGTACATATTATTCAAAACATCCATAAAATGTAATTTTCAAGAAGGTAAGCATAAACATGTAGTGGATGAAGCTGTGATGAGTCAGGTCTTTAAATAATAAAAGGCACATTCATCGCTCCTCTACTGGAACAAAACAATTTCATTATAGAAGCGCTTGATAAGAAATATCTTACATCAATGTCTTCTCTTCCTAAAGAGTTGCTGTAAGTAGCTTGTGAAAACCTTAAGAACTCTGTATCAGGGACATGATTTGTAATCTCCAGGCACCACATTATTCTTCTGTTCTTTCGAGGTTTGGTTATGTCATAAACAATAGAAACATTATATTGTATGCAGATAGGCACTGAGAACTGAAGCCTCTGTTGGCGAAGGGATTCCATGGCAGTAAATAGGAGCCATTCAGAACATCTGGAAATGCTCTCTGAGAACAGTGGCACAAGCAAAGTTCTCTAGGTGGAGTAAATCTCGTGGGACAACTGAGAGTCTCTGTGGCTCAGTAAAAGAGCTATTTCTTCTATTTCTGAATGGTGAAGCGTTCTGAAGAAAAATGCCGTGGGATGGGCTTGTACAAGGCATTGCTGTAGTTGAACGGGGCTGGAAGTGGTTTCTTTTCAGTAGAGCAGAAGTATTACATACACTGGTGAAAGAATTTGAGATTCCTAAGACTGGCCCTAACTGAATATTTACAGATGCACCCATTTTTAGATATCATCATACCATCTTGAGTGTCTGTCTAAATATCCAGCATAAACTTGCATGAGGAAGCATCACTTTACATCATGACTTGTAAGAAGCTGCTGATCAAGATGGAGCTATTGAAGACTGATGGGCATCAGTTTTTCATCCCCTAGGATTGAACAGTATTTATTTTGCAAAAAAAATGCATCATGTTACTAAACAAATAGCGGAAGACAAAGAACTTGCAACCTTAGAGCACTCATACAAATTAGATGGCGCCAAATGTTAGATCTACTATACCCCCCAGACCACACCGCATGCTCCGCAAGTGGTCTTTGGGAGACCTTTATCATCCGCCAGTGCCAGAAAAGTGGCTTTAAAAAGTCAAATGCATGGGTTTGACTTTTTTTTAAATGCAACTTTGAAAAAAAGTCACTTTTACGCCCACTGCCATTTTCAGATATGTTCTGTGGCCAACAGCAGAGACAAATTTATCTTAGTTTATGCCAGTTTTCTGGCGCATGTGAAGCCAGGAACCTATGGTAGCGCAGAGGTGCCGTATATTCTGTTTAGATGGACTGCTGGAGGAAGTACCTAATTTCTGACAAGGCGTGTCTCGTCATAAATGTGGCGCATCCTCCAATAGTGCAGGGCATATTCAGACTGGAGCAGAAAGCTTCTGTCTTGATGAATTTCCCCCATTGTGTCCTTTAAAGAGAGAGGGGAATAAACTGCCAGATACTTCCGAAATGCAACAACCCAGTCCTTCTCTACCCGCGATATTGTTGTCGGGGAATAGTTTGGAGGCTCCCATACACATCGTGTGGTCAGCAAGTCCTGCCAAAATTGTGTATGTCCAACTTTACATGTTTCTCAACCATATTAATGGCAAAGTCTGAGAAGACGTTTCCGTGTTTCAAGCATCCTGTATTCCATAGTACAAGGATTTCATAATGCTGAAACCTGATAATTGATTAAGATAAGAGGCTCATAAAGCCATAAATTCATTAGGCTCTGCTATCATTTAGTGATTAGTGACAAATGTGGACCATGTGCTAGTCTGGATCAAATATTACCTTTTTTCTTATTTGTTCATTTATTTTATTGCTTTTTCTATGACAGTAAACTTTGGTACTGCATGTGATAAATGAGTAAATTATAATTATGATAATTTAAGTCCAGTTATAATATGTAACGGAGATTGTTTTCTTTAGAATGGCATTTTATATAACTTTTACACCTGGATATGATGTACTGAGTACGCATTTTATTGCCAGCCTAGCAAAGACTTTTTGCAACAATCAGTCATCTACCCATCTCCCAGTATGGTATCATACTCCACCTTACTGACAATGCTATTTTGGGTAGATATGTTTTTTTTTTCTTTTTAAGGTGTGGCCAGGCTTCATTACTAGCTGCACGTGTGTGGGGAACAGCACATGCATGCAGCTAGTAAGAAGCATATTAAATTATCGGCTCCGATGGTTTAATAAGACTTATTCGCGCAGGTCTGCTCATCTGCTTCTGGGTGCTTCGTTCTGAACATGGCTGTGGATGAAAGTTCCTGTCCATCAGCATCCTCCATTCACTTACACTGGGAACGAACTGTGCACCTGTGTTTTTTACAGTGGGTCTCACAAAAATTGCAGAATGCACATGGGCTGCAAAACTGATACGGTCATGTGCAGGAGATCTTAGAGTACATTTTATTTGTACTCTAGTAGCATAGAATTTCAACTTTTTGCCCCGCATGCCTTAAACGTTTCAGTTGAGGTTTATGTTCTATTAAATGGAGATCTGGTAAAAGTGTAGGGAGCATTTGGCTATAAATGGTATTCAAGGACCTGACTGGCTATAGACCGAGCGGGCCTTTCGAGCTCTTCTCAGGCCTCCAGGTGTGTAAAAATCTGACCCTCTTATTAATTAGCAATGGGAGCATCAGGTGCTTGCTGTATGTTCCCAGCTGGGGACCACAAATGCCCTTCTACTGTATTACCATTATCAGGACAGTGAGACAGTTGAATACTGCGGTGGGCGCAGGAGCCCATGGCGGCCTGCATTGCATATGCTATGACTAAGCGTGCCTACTAGTGTGGGTCACACCTTCTGTCAATTAGGATGGACCACTTTCAGATATATATTTTTTTTTTATTATTTTTTTTTATGTTGAAATGTAGACAAATGGTGTAGAAATGCACACTAGCATAAATTCTCAACTGATGTGGTTCCCTGTATCTGATCTGATTGGCTTCATGAAAAGTGCTCTCTATGTAAAATCAAGGACAGTAGGTGCCACTAACTTTCCTTTTAAAGTAGCGTGTCTTCTATCGGGTTAGTCTGACACTGCTGCAGTCATAATAAATATCTGTGGGGTTGTAAATGAAATCTGCTGATTTTAATCAGTAGGAGGTATGTTATCTTGCAGAATGCTGTTATTGCCCTTATTTAGTTGAACTCTTTCAACTGCCAATCCCTGTTCAGATCAGAGCAATATTTCCAAAGTATACAAGCCACCCATCGGTGCTGGAAGAGTTCAGACTGTTTGTTAAAGATGTTTCATAATCCCCAAGTTCATGATGAAATGCATGTGCTTTACGTGTCCTCTAATGTGAAATGGTTGTGCTGCTCTAGGACTAGCAAAGAGCTCATTGAGCACTGCTCTGGCTCCCTCTGCAGGAACCTGACGATTTCGGCATGACCAATCCAGCAGAAATAATTTGATTCTTCACAGTACATCCTGAATATCCTTATAAATCTCTGCTTGTTAATACAGGGTTGGGAATAAACAGTCATTTGATAGGAGTAGCATCAGATGAACTAAAAAATGTATTTCACTTGAAGGAGCTTTGAGGAAGTAACCATTGTGTCATATAACGATGTACTAACGCATTTGCAGAAGGAAGAAATGTACTTTGTCTGCTGCTTCTGTGGATCCATTTATTGTTCATAGGTTCGTTATGTATGTTTTGTGTTCATGTAATAATGCATGCCAATTGCTGATCAGTTACACCCAAAACAGTAATCCAAATCCAAGGACGTTTCTGCCTTTGTAACATCAAGGATTAACAAACCTACTGGGTGTAAGATGGAGAGAGGACGACCAGATTACATGTGCTATTGTACACACTTGAGTGGGCAATGTCACTTTAGGAAAGTTAGGGTAACTTCACACAAGCCAGAATTTCTGCGACTGGAAAGAAGTTGCATTCATCTGGAGTTTGACGAAATCCGTGTGTTTGACATGAAAACAACCCCATTTAAATGAATGGAACAGATTTTAAGTCGCAGAAATTTTTCTGCAACAAATTGTTGTATGTGAAGGCAAGCTTAGTGGGATTTTGTATATTTTTTCTTTTTTAATGCTGTGGTCACAGTGAACAGACCTTAAACTTTTGAAAATAATGAAGAACCTAGGCACAGATTGATCCAATGTTCACACTTTCTGATTGATCAGACTCACTTAAAGTATAACTGTCAAATTTTTTTTTTTTTTACTATTGGATTCTGGTGATTAATATTACCTTGTTGGCCAGTGTTTTAATTTCTGATTCTTAAATAAATAACCCCTAAAAGCCACCTAAAAGTCCCCAGTATTGGCTATATTTACCTGAGATAAAATCAGGTTGCTATGCTCCTTCCGTCTACCAGATGAGCACGCTGCGCACTGGGAACTGATAGTGAGTCAGCATTGTAAGGGAATGTATAAAAAGCCAGGTTCTTCCTGACAGGAGATAACAGTGCTGGGCTGTGTGTGTGAACTTCTCCACATGCCTGTGCTTGGCAGACACTCCCTTAGCAGTGCAGGACAATGTAGAGCCCAGTGTATAAATGACAGCCTTATCTGATAAGAGGAGAGCTTGTAGGAGGACTACAGGCTTCAGCCAGACCTGGGAACTTCACTGCAAGACCCCCCTATACAGAGCTGGTCTTCACTAACTTCACTGCAGGTGTCCTATGGATTAGCCTCAGGGCTGAGGGCGGCCATCTTAACAGAATAGTGAAATTTCAGTTTTATGCAGACTGGTTGCTAAGGGCTGAATCTTATTAAATAAGGGGTAAGTAAGTCTAATGGTTATTGATTCAGGTATATTATCATATTAGTAACTACATATATGAAAACTGAAATTAGGGTCTAAATGTGACAGTTATCCTTTAAAGGTGTTTTTTCCAGGCTCCTAATATTGATACCCGTCCTTAAGATAGGCCATCAATAGTGGATTGGTGGGCTCCTACACTGCACACCTACAACGATTGGTTATCTGCAGTGGCTGTCATTAGGACTAGCACTTTGAACAGAGCTGTTCTTCACGGTCTAAAGAAAGTGCTAGTTGGGTAGCCGCAGCTCTTCCCAAATAATGGGTTCCTCTATTTTTGGGACGGCCAGTGCATTACATATCTGAATTGGTTTCCCTGCACCCTGTCTGCTCTCATTAATAAAGTGTCTTAAGCACATCTCCCCCCACTTATTCATTATGACTGAAAATACAGAAGAATTAAATAGATTTTTATATAACCGTTTCACAAACCTACTTGGAGAAGACGTTTTGGCACATATTTGATGGCTCTTAATACATGACTGGTGAATGCCAGGTTTTGCTAAACTAAATGTTAATAGATTGTCACGGGGGCTGACACATCTTAACAAATATTAAAAATTATTTTCTCGGTTCAGTCTCCATAATGAGTGTGTTCTGTGAAAAGAGTCTATTGATATTTTTAATCAAGCTACAAATTGGCTCAGGCTAGCTCTGTTTTCTGGACAGGAACCAGGCCCTTGAGATAATCACATTTCCTTTACATGGGAGTATTTTAGGGAAACTTCTTCAGCATGTACTAATAAGGAGTTGTCTGTAAATCGTGTTTTCCGCAGGAGCAGCATAAATTTGCTTTAATCACGCTATGGGCAAGGCCAAGAACAGTTATAAAATGAAAAAGTTGTTTTATGTAGCATGATAAAAATCAATTTTTGGTTTAGATAGGAAAAACCTTCCCTTTTTCACAGGCTAATGCATCGGCAGTGGCGTACATAGAGGGGCCCAAAGAAAGGATCACACAGGACAGAAGGGTTTCTGCCTAAACCATTTTCCACTGCTTCATTTGCTAAAAGTTGTTCTTTTTAGAGAGTAGAGTCCTGACCAAGTTTTCACCTCCAGTAGAAGAGGAGATAATCCCAACTAAGGCTGGGCCCCCTCTTGCCTTGGGCCCCATAGCAGTCCCATGGTCTGCCGCTATGGTAGTTACGCCCCTGTGCACAGGCATCAGCAGCATTTCACTACTGCAGGTGCTCATCATACAGGTTCATTGTTTCTGGGCAGAGGATCCTTATTTACTTACACAGGCCAATATGCTGATCAAAAACAATGATTTTGGATTCCACATTAACTGTGCTTGCACCCCATTAAACCACAAGGTGCCCATTCATGGGGTGGGGCAGTTATCTGGAATGAATGTTCCTACATCCCCAATAATTGGCCTGCACAGAAGAGCCTTTAGTTGGAACTATCTAATCTCATTGTGGTGATGACCTTGTTTGAATCTGAATATGGCTCTACCTGCAAGCATCAGATATTTATTTACTGTCAATGTTCTCTTAATCGCTAGCTGCTCCCCTCCCGTGGTCCGTTACTGCAGCGGTCACATCATGCATCCATGTGATGTCATATCAGTAGGCCTGGAGGCAGCATGGGAGTGGCAGGGAGTTGGATGTATGTTTATCATTATTTGCCTATTCTTGCCTACATTTTTAAAAATCCCAAACAACCTCTTTAAAGTCAGTGCCCACCTTTTTAACACCTATCATTTATAGGTCCAAAAGTATGTGCTAGATTTCCAAATTCATAGCACCCATGTTTTTTGTGACAGGCTCCAAATCCACTGCCTTTCTGCTCTGTTGCAGGGCTGTACAGACTGTCGCTCGAAATTCGTATCTGTGTGGCCCCCAACTGTTTCTGGCCCCCTATATTTTCAGACTCCTCTCTGCTTTGCACTCGGGGAGAGACAGGACAGGTGACTGCATGTACACCTTTCTGTCCGTTGTGGTTATTTGGGGGTATGAGAAACACTCGACTGTTTTTGTTAACTCCAGTAAACCGCAGATGCCATACAAATGTCACCGCCCTAGCTTAGAAGAAATCCCAGGAGTAGAACCCATTACCTATCAGACCTTTCCATCATATACTGTTGATATGCCACAAACGTCTGGTACAATGTAGCCTAGATCAAAAGTATTATACGCTCCAAGTTGTATTCGGTAGAGTGGATGTACACAGTCTCAAGCCAACTACTGTATCTTCAGCCTTGATTTGCCACATGCTATTTAAATGTCAGTTTCTTCTCACTGCCCAATGAGCACTAGATCGCTTTTTAATTGTATTGGATATCTAGACTAATGTAGGAACCTAATGCAAAGGGTTTTCCAATAGTGAAGGAAACCAGTCGGTGTGATCAGGGCATTCTCCATGATATCAAAGATGGGACTGCTTTGCATTCCCTTATAACCATTTTGACCATGTCACAGGTGCACAGCCATGTTACATGATATACAGCTGAACCTCCGAAAAAGTCGCATGTATTTTGATTAAGTTCCTGGCACAAGGACCATGCCTGTGAAAATGGATACATGCACGTTAAAAGCAATTACTTGTATCTTCTATGTATGGTTGTGGCAATTGGTAAACCTTTGAATAATTTCTCTATACATTTACTTAAAGGGACCTGGATCTTGTCGTCTTCCACCTTGTTTGCAGGCCTTACTGTTTTTATTTTATTTACCCATAGAAAGGGACCTTAACTTTAACTGGTGTAGCCTGACTAATATGTTTGATCTTTTCAGCTCACAGGGATCCCCATGAATTGTTCAATCAAGATGCAGCTCAGCTTACTAACAATGGGAGTCAGTGGCATTACGTAAGTATTTACTTAGGAGGCATTTAGAGCTGAACCTGGACATAACCGCTTCTTTCCTCATTCAGCATGAATGAGGAGCATTTTGCGCAGGGCAAGGGCATTTTCTTTAAATCTGGTGACGTACCAGGTCTCTGTATGGGAATGCTAGGTGGAGACATCTGCCTAGCAGTGAGCCCGGTGATGTCATGCGCATTAATGGACGCTCTTTAGTGCTGCCCTAGCCAGTAAAACGCAAATCCTCCACTGTTGCATGTGGGGTGTTTTTTTTTTTTTTGTTTTTTTTTTTTCTCCCTACGGCGTTCCCTTTGTGACAAGACTGACCTGTGTCCTTCATTCTCTGGGTCAGTACGACAACGATACCACATATGTATAGGCTTTGTGTCTAATGTAAAAATTAAAACTTTGAAAAACCTTTTTATTCTTTGTTTACATTACCATATTCTGACCCCCCCCCCCATATAACTTTTTCTTCTAGTTATGTCTACTAAGCTGTGTGGGGGCTCATTTTGCAGGATGATCTGTAGTTTTTGGAGTGTGACTTTCTGATCACATGTTACATTTTTGGGGGGTAAGAGAAGCAATAAAAAAAGGCGAATATGCCATTCGCCAGTAGTGTGCAAGCACGGCCACTGCTGCTGGATTGTATTGTGGTTGTAACCATGGAAACAATCAGTGTATAATGTGATGAAAAATTAATCCAGCCAGCGAAGGAAGCAATAAGGACGAACACAATACATTAGTCAGTGACTTGTATTAACTTTCTCTACATAATAAATGGCATTTTCTGAAGTGACACAACCCCTTTTAAGAGACCATGCGGCTGGCAGACCAGAGAGGAGGGTTGTTACCACTTGATAGTGGGGTACATTTACATGGTGCAGTAATGGTTTGGCAGAGCATAAACATTATCACTCATCATGCACCTTGGATTCGGCACGTTTTTTCGAATTCCTACTCCTTGTGAATCTATCCCTTGTTGCCCTGATGAAGCCATGTAAACGTTTAGCTTATTGGATCATATGTATCATGCATGAAATCTAAAGCCTACTTATCTTATATCTCTTCCATATTAAACATCCTTTAGTGTGTGTGTGTGTGTGTGTGTGTGTGTGTATATATATATATATATGTATGTGTGTATATATATATATATATATATATATATATATTATAAAAAAAATTCTTTCAACTCATGAAATCATGTTATTATTTGTAGGCTAACTGGGAAAATTAAGCCTGTAATCTTTCCAATCCTGTGGTTTTCAGAGGTAAGTGGATTTGTTTTTCCCCTATAATGAGAATTTCTACGGAATATATGTTCAGGGTGATGTTTGGTTCCCCCTCTTCACCCCCAAATAAGTGACTGTTGATCTTTTAGCATCTTGAAATAAGTTTTTAATTAAAAAGTGTTAATTTCAGACTTGTATTTTGGTTGTGTGGATTTCAGCAGCCCATCATTGTATTTGTGTGGGTGTGTACATAGATAGATGGATAGATGCAGCACTGACCAACGATATCGGGTGCACGCTCAAAATTCGGATAAGCAGTCCGTGATTATATTAAAAAAGGAAAGAGCAGCACTCCCTTAATTGTGCAAAACTATATGGGTTTTATTTACCCATATGGTGTGGCGACGTTTCGGCTTGCAAACATGAGCCTTTCTCAAGGCCACACCATATGGGTAAATAAAACCTATATATTTTTGCACAATTAAGGGAGTGCCGCTCTTTCCAATATATATGCCAATGGATGTCGGGTCGATCCTCAGTCCCAATTCTAAATATAAAATGAAGTCCACGGCACCTCGTATGTATGTGTATCTGTATGTGTGTGTATATATGTGTATATATGTATATATATATATATATATATATATATATATATATATATATATATATATATATATATATATATATTATATATATTTTTGTGCACCATTTATAAAAGTCAAGTCCAAACCTAAATATCTTAATATCTTCAGGTTTGGACATATGTTTTAGGTCACAGAGGTGAATGACGTTCCAGTTTTCTAATTTGTGTTGCTTCCTACAGAGTGGATATCTCGATGGTTCAGTGTATCATACATATTATAACACCCTGATTGTGCTCCCTGCTGTACTTGACTACCTGCAATACATCTTCATTGCCCTGGGTCTCTCTTTTATACTGGTTTCAGCGGTTCTTCCATTTGCAAAAAAGGTAAGGCACTCCAAGTAGATCAGTCTTGAGTTAGAAGATCTGCGTTTCTGACCAGCCTTCAGACAGCAGGTAAATGAAATGCCATGAAGTGGTGGGTCTCTGAATTTCTCTGGTAGGTTAACATGGCCCATGCAGTTCTGCAGATTTTTTTAAAATACTTCTTGTATTAGTGGCCACTATGAAAAGTGTTAATTTAAAGTTTGACTTTATGTGGACAGTCAAAGAAAAATGACTTGTCTGGTTATACAATTTAGTGTAGTTGGTTTGTAGAGAACTGTAACTCTTTAGTTTAAGAAAAAACGGCCCTGCATCAGACGTTGGTGGAAATGATTGAATTGCAGTAGAATGGCTATTCGCTGAGTCAAAGCAAAAGCTGCTGTTTATTAACTCGCTGTGCCCTGTAATGGCCGCTCTGGCTGAAAACCCCCTCCCGTTTCCTGCTATTCAATTAATAATAATCTTTATATAGCGCCACCATATTCCACAGCAGTTTACAATTCAGACGGTACATTTACAAATCAAAATGGATATCGCGGTTTAATGGCTAGTATACAACTAAAACACTAGAAGTGAGAGCCCTGCTCACAAGAATTTACATCAATTTACTGCGGAGTGCTTCCGTGAGGTTCCGTTACTTCAGTTGCGCAAAAAAATAGAACTTGTTCAAGTGAATGGGTCCGCATGTGGCTGCCCTCCTGTCTGTGCCCGTGCATTGCGGACCACAGCACGGGCCCGGTTAGTACACGGTCGTGTGAAAGAAGCCTAAAGTGATCCGCATGCGGCTGCCCCACGGTTGTTGCCCGTGCATTGCGGACCGCAATTTGCGGTCTGCAGCATGGGCCCGTTCAGCACACGGTCGTGTGAAAGAAGCCTAAATCTAAGGACATTGAGGATTAACTTGATTGGAATGCCCTGCCTGGGATAGAGCTGGTGTAGCTCAAGGAAAGTTGAAGATTGGAGTGAGAGGTTCAGATTATGAGGATGTTAGTCTTAATCATTGGCAGAATGGGGAGACAGAAATGAGGGAGGAGATGTAGGGAGGTGCAGCCCTCTGGAGAGCTATGTGGGTGAGAAGTTTGAACTGTATGAAACATATTCCGTAATCGCAACTATAGGTGGTAGTTGTCCTGATGGGACAACCCCTTTTAGTTAGAAAAGGAACCTCAAAAAATAAATAAAACATAGAGAACAAATTTTATAAATTGTTTAAAAATGTCATCTTTCATTCAGTCATATCATGTTGTCTGAATTACGGTATGTTATTTTCTTCCTCTGCATCTGCATGTTGTGTTCTCCCATTTATATGTATACCTTTTTTATCATGTAATTGTAATGCTTCTACTGCACCGCATCATGAGTGGTTTTTGTTCTTTTCCCTACCACAATACTAAATGTACTAACTTTATTATGTTTTCAAATGAGTCAAAATGAATTCTACAAAAATTGAGCTTTAACCCCTTCTCGAATTTGATCATGGCACTTATTTTGTTCACAACAAATGAACATCTATAGATCATCTTGAATATCTATCTGATCTGCTTTACAGGAGTGATGGAAATTTTGTAAAGTTGGAAAAAGTATAATTTTTTTTAACTAGTGGTTTACCGTCATTACCTGGTTTTATAAGTTTGTCTACTTTGAAGCCACAAAACCTCTCAATACACAAACTGATGCCTTTGTATCATTGTTTAATTTTTTTTCTTTAATTGTTTGCCATAATTTTGCTCTCCCAAGTTACTAATATAGTTTCTGCTCATCTAAAACATGAGCAGTCTATTATATCATAATCCACCTTTAATTTGAAGCACAGTCTGCCATTTGTAATGTAATGGATTTATTAATAATCCAGTTAACCCCTTTTGGGGGTTTCCACATTGTAACATTTTAGAGCTAACCTTTTGCCTTCTGCCCTTCATTCTATATGACAAACTAGCCTAATTATTTTTTAGGACAAATTCTGCTTATTTTGGCGTAGTAATAAAAAGCTTGATGAAAATTATGATATCACTAAAGCCCAAAAAGAAAAGTTGACTGCTTCTAATGGAACTGTGGTACTGGAAGCCAAATTATAGGTGCGTACAAGGTAAAAAAAAAATGTGTGAAGGTTTTTTTTTTTTTTTTTTGTTCTTTTATACATTTAAGGAAAAATGTTTTCTATTAGTTATTTTATTACATTTATGATGCTCACAAAAGGGCATTTAGCACTAATATTTAATGCTAATCTATATTAGTGTACCGCATGCTTCCCAACTAGTGAATACTCACACTTCTTCTTGCATGGTCACCTTTTACCATTTTTTTTTTTTTTTTATATTTTTAATCCTGTAGCCGCTGGTTTATCAGTGGGGATTATTTTGTTTCAGCAGTTGCTAACCATTTTTCATTAGAACTCCTATCAAAATAACAATTTATGTACGTATTCCTATATTACTGTCGAATTCAAAGAATTGGCACGATATTTGTGTGTACAATGGATTGTTTTTGTCAATGTAGAGGAGAGGAAAAGTGATAACGCACGACTCCTTTTTGAAATCTAATCAAAATGTTGGATGTGAGGGCTTGCCTACAATGAATTATACTAACCTATTAAATCTAATACTAATAATTTTATTCACATTTCTATTGTCATCATGTTGCATGGTCTAAGTTGTGGTGTTGTGTGATTCCCATAATGTTTTATAGTCCCATACTTCATAACCCACCACCATCCTCTTGTTATACATTGCATATAACCATGGAGTCAGTTGTTTCGCTCCACATAGTTGTAATCTAGATTTATCCAAAGAGTAGGAGATTCTTACATTTTACTAGAATCAGAGATGGCTAATGAAGTAGTGTTTAGTATCTGTTTCAGATCAAGAACTATGAGACAAAGTTGGGGGATGTTCACATGATGGATTTTGAAAATGTATTTTTTATACTGTTTGCATTTTTTTATTGGTGATATTGTTAATACAAAGCTGCAAGGTTTTTACCACAGATCCACACCAGAAAACACACAAAAAATTGCATGGACTTATTTGGAGCTGTTTTTAAGCTTCCCATTCATTTCAATGTGCGTTTCCGCCCCAAATAGGTCATGCTTTTTCCCATTAAAAATACTCTGAGAACTGGTTCTAAAAGAGTTTACTCAGCTTTTTAACACTGTTTGAGGGGTGCAAAAAGTGTTTAAAAGATAGAGAACCCCTTTAAACATTTAGCTCAATGAATTTACATTTTTCATAGGTAATAAATGCTTTTATTGAGTCAGAAAAACATATATATATATATATATATATATATATATATATATATATAATTACACATACACGCACACAATGCCAGTAAGGAGCCCAAGGGGCTGTTACCAACATTTCAGGAACCCAGCCACGCCCACTGTGAAGGTGCCCAGCACCTCCCTGCATCCTCCAAATCTCTTTGCTCCCCCGACGTCACACAGTTTAAAGTGCCTTAATCTTGTGCGAGTACACCACATATCAGCTCCAGCATGGTGTTCCTTCCCTGTGCTGGCTTCAGCCTTGGAACGAACTGTGCATGCGCTAGCTGTCATGCGTGAGATTACGGTGCTACAACTGTGTGACGTTGGGGGAGCAAGGGGGAGACTTTGAGGATGCGGATTGGTGCTGGGCACCTTCACAGTGGGTGTGGCCGGGCTCCTTTAATGTTGGTAATGGCCCCTTCGGGCGCCTTATTAGCCTCATTTGCACATTATATATAAACTTTTTCTGAAAATGTATATTGTGGACGTGCTAGTGGCTAACTAGCAGCACATGTAAACGGCTCTTTATGCTAAAACTAGCTGACAGAATCCCTTAATAGGGATAGAATATTGTATTTTGCTGACTGATCAAACCTTTCTATATCACAATTATCATCAAGAAACTTGTACAATTCTGTTCTGAAACATTTAAAATATTTATTGGATGTATTGTATATTTGTTTCCAATTTATAGAAAGCTGAGAACATGGAAGACACAGGTGAAATAACTCAAGCAGATCAATGTTCTGACGATGCAAAGCTTCTTGAAGATCCAGATTATGATTTACCTCAAGGCTGATAAATCACACTACCCATTCTAATGGACCCTTTGAAAGATGTTTTTAAGGGACAGTTCTATCATTTAATTTAGTGGGTACCACATATTACATAAAATGTGGAGAAATATCCATGCAAAACAAGAGGAAACCCACACCAGTAAGACTGAATTCGAATGGTGATGAGGATTCCACAGTAAAACATTATTGGTTTATGAGCTCAATCCTAATGACTCTGAGCTTAGCCGGATCCTACTGCCACAGAGATCCAAATGTATTGCTTACTCATCCAGATATTGGCCAGAGAAGCAACCTCACTTGGGGACTCTACATTTATTTTCAGGTGTTAAAAACTGAAAGCCACATATGCAAACACAGAATGAAGGTACCCCTCCAAAGAACCTGGTATATGTTCTAGTTTAGTAGCTCATGTCATGCAGAAAATATGCAGTTTCCAGTGCATTAGCTTTCATTGATATGATTGGAATGCACATCAATCTGCGGTTTCTTCTGCTTATTAAGCCATGGCACATCTGTTTGTGCCGTGTGATCACGGGGCCATTTACAAGAGTAATCTTATTGGTTCTATGGCTAAAATTATAGCCGCATTAATATGCAGAACTAAAAAGTGTAGGAGCTATATACTAAAGCTGGACACGAATGCTGAATACTGTTTCAGTATTAATTGAACCTCTTATTGCCAACCTTGATTCAACAATGCCCTTACATGTATAAACCCCTGGTGAGAAATGGGCATCAATAATGTGATTTATGTCCCAGCGTAATATCAAAGCTTTGTGTTTCTCAGTTCACTGTCCTTCAAAAACGTCCAAGTTGTCCTGTGTTGAGTTTACTAAGCACTTATCTCCTTTTCAGCAGGATAATCTGCTCTTATCTCACTGTTTGTCATTCAAAGTTACACGGTTGCTATAAGTCCAAGCAAATGATGATTTTAGTTTAAATCTATGTTTGCGTTTGCACTGAAGATCTCAAGCAATAATTTATACCACAAACCTCTCAGGGTAATGTTTGTCTCAACATAAGGCTACTGTCACACATGCATAATGGTGCATGTAAAGGAACCCCATCAGAGGAAAGCAAAAGAAGAAGAAAGAAAAAGACCTTACCAGAATGTTTCTTGCTTCCCTTTGATAGTATCTGATCCTGGATTTGGCTGGAACTATACAATTCTTATGCTGCCTAATAACATGGGTGTGTGATTGTAGTCTAGGGGGTATTTACACAGCAGATTTTGTTGTAGAAATTTTGCAACTGACTGTTCCATTCACATGAATAACATTTTGGTGGCAAGCACATAGGTTTTTGTAGGCCCCAGTGGACAGTTGCAGAAATTTCTGAAACAAAATGTTTGATTTCATCCTAGGGCTTTTTGTCGACTTGGGGCTGTGCATCATGAAGACTAAGTGTTGTCCTGCCAGTTGTTCCTAATAAGAGCCTCCGACTGTCGTGGTGGCTTTCTGGTCTCAACACAAGTGCATACGCTGTCAATAGGTATGATTGGTAGTGCGACGTTACGAGCTTTGTCGCATGACCACAAGTCGCCATCTAGCCTTAGCCTAATTCTAACCAGCATACTATAACTGTACAACGGTGCCATAATCTTATGATATAATATGGTCTCAGGATCAACTTTTGTGTTGGTCACTCGTGAGAATTTCAACCACGCTATAGTGCAGTACTCTATTTTCTGGAACAATTTACAACCTAGGTGTTTTGCACAGAAAAGTGTGAAGAATACACCCAAAAATTTAAACCATTAATTTTTTTTAATGAAATGAAATCCTGGTGCCTTTTTTATATCATTGTGAAAAGTAATTTATAAAATAGCTTAAGTATAAATTATATTGATGCAATTCATACATGTGTATATGTGACTGGATACAAAATGTGTACAAATCTACCGGTATTTTATAGCACAAAATCTACTTTTTATGTATGAGATTTAGCTTTACAGATCACTGGGCTTTCTTCACGCACACTAACTGTATCCTAGATCGAATTTGTTCTGTTCTAGCATTTTAATGTGCAGATTTTTTAATTTAAAGGGCTGTTGAACCACATATCAATTTTTAAACTTCCCACCCTGCGGAACTTGTGGAGCGATGCATACTTGGCTGTTCCTCAACACTGGTTTCCAGTTTATGGGGTCCACCACCACCATCTTCCTTAGTCGTCCAGTGTCACAGGTAAATAGCCAGCATAGATAGCAGCATGTGCACAGGTGCTGGATGTTTATGGAGAAGACAGTGGTGGAACCTAGGAGCTGGAAACCAAGTGTTAGGGAGCAGTTAAGATACAGCTACTTTTATTTTGACAGCTTAACCTGTTAACTCAATTAACGCGATTTGTTGAATTACTGTAAAGTGACCATCCTGGTGTAGCAGGTGTCATAATAGTTCACGAACGATCTATTTCTGTATGCTTCATCCAACAGGTTCCATGGAGGTTAAAAATGGTATGGGGCTTTACAACCCCTTGAAGAGTAGATCCCTTAGGACACGGAGTGGTCAGGAATATATTCACTGCACAATGTTGGGCTGGGTAGGGGTTGGGAACCATTCACAGTAATCCTTTACTACATACTCTTGTCTGTTGCTAAATGTGGACTGGACTACAGGGGTTGTTACTTCAGCAAATGGACATGGTCATATAGACAGTTAAAACAAGGCACTTACTAATGTATTGTGATTTGTCCATATTGCCACTTCTGTTTGCTTGATTCATTTCTCCATCCTATTATATACTGCTCGTTTCCAGAGCTTATGACCACCCTGCAATACAGCCGTGGTGGTTGCATTTGCACACTATAGTAAAAAGCATCAGTCTCTCTGCTGGCCAGGACTGTGTCCACCAGAGAGGCTGCTGCTCTTTTCTATACTGTGGAAGCACGGCCACTGCTGCTGTATTGCAGGTTGGTCATAACCCCTGGAAACTAGCAGTGTATAATGGGATGGAGAAAAGAAAAGCCAGCAAAGGAAGCAATATGGACAATCATGATATGTTGTATGAACTTTGTCTACATGCTGAAGTGACACAACCCCTTTAATGCGATGCATAAGATTCCACCTACACCAGTTGTAGCTGTGGGTAGCTCACTGTCTGTATTACAGAAAAAAACATTCCTTCTAGTTTACAGAACCCGTCCTGTGTGAACCTAAACGTTTCAAACAGTTTGGCAATAAAAGCACACAGCAACCTGCACCAGAAGAAAGAGTGGATCCTGAAGGGAAAAGTATAACAAAATATATATTTTTTAAATTCAGGTTCTCTTTTGACTAAAATTGATGCTTTTAAATGTGAGATGTGTGAATTTAGCCTAATCCAGAGAAGCATCAGATTGAAATCTGCACCTGTTCTGTACTGCGGTGCTGTGTTCAAGTACCACATCAAGTCTTGTTGAAAGCTGCTGTTTCTAGTCTTAACCTTATCTCTCTGTACTTTAGCAGATGCTACGTGTTTTTCTAACTGCAGTGCTATGGTGTAATTTTTATTTTCATTTCTATATTCTTGTCACGATATGAATGAAAGTAAAAAGAATTGAAAAAAAAAAATATTTATAAAGTCATGACTTTGTTATACTGTCTTATGGTCCTTATTTAGAGTCTTTTTTTTTTTTTTTTTTTTTATCATGGTTGGGGCGTAATATTAGGGCTTTCAGTTCAAGAAACAATACATTGTTGCAGCCTCCACCAGCACCCACTTCAACAGTTTCCTCCCCCCTCTTGACCTATGTTTCACGGTCTTTCACATACATATTGTACAGATTTACCAGTGTCAATTGAGTAGGGAAACCTATATTCCGATATTTACATGGCATTTTGTGCAGCTTGGCTGCCCAGTAATCCCTAATTCACACGTCCGCAAAATGGACCCGCCTCCCATCCTCAATTTTGCGGAAGGGTTGCAGACCCATTCATTTCAAAGAGCCAGGAATGGATGTGAACAGCACACTATGTGATGTCCGCATCCGTGCATCTGCGTTTCAGTTTCAGCAAAAAAAATAGAACATGTCCTATTCTTGTCCGCAATTGCGGACAAGAAAAGGCATTCTCTATATAGTGCCAGCAATGTGCGGTCCACGGAATACACATTGCAGCCGTCCGTGTTTTGCCGAACCGTGTTTCCACAAAACACACTACGGACGTGTGAATTAGGCCTAACTGCTTGAAAGGGTTGTCCAGCGTCATGATATTGATGGCCTATTCTGAGCATAGGTCATCTATATTATATCATGTCAGTGTTGGATCATCGCTGGCAGGCTGTAGTTAAACTCCTGAGATGCGCGTTACTGTGAACGCGCGTGTTCACAGGAAGTCTCGCGAGATGACGCACATATGCGTCGCCCCAGAACAGCCCGACCGCCGCGAGAACGCAGATGTGCGTTAGGCGGTCGGGAAGTGGTTAATAAAGAATGCATAGTAAAATGAAGAGGAAGGGGTTAAAAATAATAAGTTAACTTACCTTAGCCACTTAATCGCGTAGTTACGATCTGTCCTCTCTTTTCCAGCATCAGCTAACAACTAAAGGACCTGTGATGACGTCACATCACATGGTCCATCTTACCATGGTGATGGACCATGTGATGTGACGTCATCACAGGTCCTTTAGTTGTTAGCTGATGCTGAAAAAGAGGACAGATCGCAACTACACGATCAAGTGGCTAAGGTAAGTTAACTTTTATTATTTTTAACCCCTTCCTCTTCATTTTACTATGCATTCTTTATTAAGAATGCTATTATTTTCCCTTATAACCATGTTATAAGGGAAAATAATAAAGATCTGGTCCCGTTGCTAATCAACCATGCGGAAAAATCGCAACGCATCCGCACTTGCTTGCGGATGCTTGCGATTTTCCTGCAGCCCCATTCACTTCTATGGGGCCTGCGTTGCGTGAAAAATGCACAATATAGAGCATGCTGCGATTTTCACGCAACGCAGAAGTGATGCGTGAAAATCACCGCTCATGTGCACAGCCCCATAGAAATGAATGGGTCCGGATTCAGTGCGGGTGCAATGCGTCCTCCTCACGCATTGCACCCGCGCGGAAAACTCGCCCGTGTGAAAGGGGCCTAACCCTAGGTTCACACCTGAGCGTTTTACAGCGCGTTCAAACGCGCTGTAAAACGCTCAACACTTGAAAACCAATGCATCCCTATGGGAGTGGTTCACACTTGAGCGTTTTACAGCGCTGTAAAACGCCCGACGCATAAGCTCGTTCAGGAGCGTTTTTTGGGCGTTTGTCACGCTTTTCCTCCCATAGACTTCAATGGGAACGTGCGTAAAACGCGCGTTAAGGTGTAGATATGCCTTTTTCTATTGGTCTCCAGAATCACGAACGCGCGTATGACGCGCGTTTTCTAATTGCAGAAATGCGCGTTTCAAAAAGCTCGGGTCTGAACCCAGTGTAAGTGTTTGAAACACTGTTTGTGCCTTGCTGGGAAGAAGGTGTAGTTTAGAGAAAATGGCTCTGGTAAGAATGCACTTACATTTTGATGCAAATACATTGTGCAAAATTAGACAAGTGTCTGAGGGCCCTATTACACTGCATGATGTTTGGGCAGGATGAGCACCAATAGATAATAAATCCATCGGCGCTTGTTTGCCCCAGCCTATTAAACAGGCCAATGCAAAGTGCATGTGGGAGGAACTATTGTTACTGCAGTTCCTCCATCATTTAGTTATGTTTCTCTGAGTAATTGTCCAACAAACAAGCGCTTGCTTTTTGGCTGCACTATTTTACAGGCCAGTTATCGGAAACAAGATTTCCTGTGAACCTTTTCTCCGATAATTGGCCCGAATGTCATTTGGTTTAATAGGGCCTTTTACAATGCACCAAAATTATGATGCTACATGAGCCAATGATAAATTTATGAGCTCTTTAGACTGACTGGTCTGTAGCATATACATTTTAGTCCATATTGACCATTATAGTTCAGACTGACTTTACATGTTCAAATTAGGAATTTTTGGGAAGGTTGTGCCAAGCATAGGTCTGTCTTCCTACTACTGGATGAAAATATTAAACACTGGTGACTTCTTTCTGATGATTACTGTGTGTTATCGATTGGTTAAAATGATTGTTAAATTTCAGCTGACAAATATTTGTTTTGTTTGAAATTGTCCAGTTTGATTAACACCTTTGCGACCTCCTATCTTGGGAGTTGTAGTTTTATCACAGCTGGAGTGCCAGAGGTTAGCAGTCACAGCATTAGTGTAATAGCCAGAAGCCTGCTTGATGGCTATTACTAAAATATATCAGTCCAGGCTTGTAGGTGGCAGCACTGTAATGTTATATTGTAAATAAAGTGTTCAATGATGTTTTATATTTAAAAAATATAAAAGTTCAAATCGCCCCCTTTCCTCAAAATAAAAATACATAACCAATAAAGAAAATGCATCATGGGTGGGGTGAGATGAGCAAATCGAAGTTTAATTAGGGTCCTTTCACACTGGTGTTTTTGTTTTCCGGCATAGAGTTCCGTCCTTGGCGCTCTATGCCGGAAAAATCCTGATCAGGATCATCCCCATGCATTCTGAATGGAGAGAAATCCGTTCAGGATGCATCAGGATGTCTTCAGTTCAGGACCGTAACGTTTTTTTGGACACAGCAAATACCGCAGCATGCTGCACTTTTTGTTCCGTCCAAAAATCCGGAACACTTGCCGCAAGGCCTGATCCGGAATTAATGCCCATTGAAAGGCATTTTTCCGGATCCGGCCTTAAGCTAAACGTCGTTTTGGCGCATCGCATCCAACATTTAGCTTTTTCTCAATGGTTACCATGGCAGCCAGGACGCTAAAGTCCTGGTTGCCATGGTAAAATGTGGTGGGGAGCAGTATACTTACCATCCAGGCGGCTCCCGGGGCGCTCCAGAGTGACGTCAGGGCACCCTACACGCGTAAACATCACGTGATCCATGCGCATGGAGCGCTCCAACGTCATTCTGGAGCGCCCCGGGAGCCGCACGGACAGTAAGTATACCGCTCCCCTCTACTACTATGGCAACCAGGACTTTAATAGCGTCCTGGCTGCCATAGTAACCTGAAAGCATTTCAAAGACTGATCAGGATCCTGATCAGTCTTCTAATGCTTCAGGCGACTTGCGTTCTGACGGATCCGGCGGGACGGAAGTGCCTGCCGGCTCCTCAGAACGCAAGTGTGAAAGGACCCTTAGTCTCAAAGTCGAATTACCTTGTGCTTTGTGGTAACAAATCATATTTTTTTCAAAAATGGCTGCTGCACATGTTAGAGGAAGTAAGAAACCTGGGAACGAGGGATCACCCATAATTTTACCCTTCTTTTGATCTGTCAGAAGGATGGATAAACACAGCGGATCCTGTCTTTGGAGCAGCCATAAGGCCTCTTTCACACTGTCCCTATTTTGCATCAGGATATGCTCATGATTTGGAAGCCAAAAGCAGAAGTAGGTACAAAACACAGAAGACATGAAAATATTCTAATCACGTGTCATCTCTATTTTGGATATTGATGGATTAGTGACCAAATGCTGGCTATGTGAAGGTGGATGCTCAAAAGACAGGATCCATTTTTTGGGTGGTGTTCTTATGAGCGATCAGAAGAACGGCTCTCAGGGGGGTGCCAGAGAAGTAATGAGCGCTTCCATCAATACAGATGGAAGCGCTCATTGCTGGAGCACTGACGCCCACATACTAGGCTTTAGGCCTATTAGTCATTGTGCCTGTGCCTGGATGCAGCATCACAGTGAAGTGTGCGCGCCTTCCTCTGCGAGCAAGTGCCTGGACATAGGTGAGTATTTAGCTTTTATTTTATTTTTACGTGGCAAGTAACTTTGGGGGACACAGTAGGATATGGGGGAATTATTATGGTGGAATACTGTGTGGGGGCAATAATTATGGGAGGGATTAATATGTGGGGGCAAATTACTATATAGGGGCAGTGTGGGGGACACTACTGTGTGGAGGAAACTACTGTAGAGGGCAGTGTGGGGGACACTACTGTATAAGGGCAGTGTGGGGGAAACTACTGTGTGCTGCAAATTACTATATGGGGGCAGTGTGGGGAAAATTACTGTGGGGGGGTTACTATATGGGGGCAACGTGGGGGGCATTGCTATTGGGGAAGCACTGTAGGGGCAAATCTATTATTTCTGGGCACACTATACAGGGATTATTGCCGGGAGCACAATATACGGTGTTATTATTACTGGGGGCACTCTAGGGTATTTTATAGCTGCTGTAGACACTATAGGGACATTTTGTGGTAATTCATCAAACCGCTGTAAAGTAGAACTGGCTTAGTTGCCGATGGCAGCCAATCAGATTCCACCTTTCATATTTGACAGCTCTTTTGGAAATCCAGTTTTACTTTTCACTAGTTTGATAAATGACCCCAATTATGTCTACTGGGGTCACTATTTTTCACAGCAGTATAGTACCTGGGACATTGGGGAGCACCACAGGCAGAGTATTGGGAGTGGCAGCAGGATGGGAGGTTGTTGGAAAAACTGAGAAATCTAACGTGTCTGTATTACAAACTCTGTAGAGACGAGATGCGGCTGAAAGAAATTGTCATGGCGGAGGAGAAGAGGATAGAGAAGGTCTACATGACAGATGTCCTTTGGAAGTGCCAAACACCCTAGGCACGCCACTGGGACAACCCCATTTTGTCATGTTTAACCACAGTCATCCATTTTAAGCATGTAACATGGCTGGAGCAAGATATTTTGGTGTCTTGGAAATAGAAGAAAAATTATGAATACCTCCCCACCAAAAAAAAAAATTCATAATGACTGGTGATTGGGTCATTAGTAAAGAAGAGTTAATGGGAACACCGGAGGTCTATAAAATGGAATTTAATTGGCACATTTACAACAATTTTCTCTCCTCCTTAGGCTTCAGTACTGTCTGCTACCCCAATCACTGTTCTATAACTAGTCTGACTGGATCTGAGAGTGCAGGAATGCTGGGATATGGACTGAGCATTGCCCAAAATGTTTTTTCCCCTGGCACCGCCACAATGGCAGTGACAGTTGGGTTTTCGTGACTTCTAGGGACAGGAAACAATGTAGAAGCACAAAAGGTTAAAAGCTCCTTCTTCTCTACCTGCTTCAGTTTGTTTCCTGTCCCTCAAGGGATGCGTGGAAGCCTTTTTTAGTTCATTAATTAGTAGCTTCTCAAACCACCATCCTTTCTTCTTCCCCAGACTGCTGGGAGGGCTGGTTGTGGCTGGTCTTCCACAACCTGGGCTTAAGTCCTTCAGTTGAAGGCAGCCCTGGGCTTTATGTCTGGTGTTTGTCGATCATGCGTATGTCAGGCTTGGAATTCAGGCTTGAATCCCATCAGTATCAGGATTCTCTTCCCCCTAACTTCCATTGGCACCAGATGTCAGAGGCTACAGGCAGTTGCTGAGGCTGTTAGAACCCTCTCCTCTGGTGGTTATGTGTACGTGTGGATACAGGATGTTATTGCCCGGAGAAACATTGGTTGCTCCCCCATAAGACTGCTAATCCCTGTATTGCCCTCAGACCGGTAAGCCTCCTCTTCTCCTTTTCCTATTTTGCTGGAAATGGATTTTTGCTGAATGACTGACTGTTTTATGTTTACTTTTTAATTTAAATGCTGGTGGGATTGGTACATCTTTGTTTATCTAAATCTTGCTTTTACAAATCCTTATGGGCCCTGTATTGTTTTTTCAGGGCAGGGAAATCCCTTCTTCAAAATCCTCCGATGGAGACATGTCTAGAAATAAGTGTGCCATATGCAGAAAAGCCTTATTTCCTTCTAAAAAGCTGCTTTGCCTTAGATTCATAGATAATGTTATTTTGGGGGAAACTTTTTCCTTATTGGATAACTTAAGAACCCTCATTAGGGAAGAAATTAATTCTGTGATTGATGGAGGTAGAGGGATCAAGAGAAGAAGAGGACAGTTTCAAATGAGACAACAGGCTTTGGATGCTTCTAATTTCTGTATTGATCTTGGATTCTTTTCAACGCTGATTTTGATTCCTCAGACGCTGGGTCTGGCTGTCCCTTATGTTTTGCAGCAGGTACAGACTCCTTAAAACTATTAGGGCTATTATGAATATTGTGGACATTAGAGAGCCCCAATCCATTAAAGACCATTCAAGGGCCTAGGTGAAAGGAAAAAGTCTTCCCTATCCATTCCAATATCATTAAGTTATTGTCTAAAGAATGGGGAGACCCGGAAAGGAGAGCACATCAAAAAAAATAAAAATATATATATATATATATATATATATATATATATATATATATATATATACACCCCTTTGCAGAGGAAGATACTGCTTTGTGGGATAAGACACCAAAAATTGGCCCCCAGTTAATGGAATTTCTAAAATATCCACCCTGCCATTTGAAGATATGGAATATCATGACCATTCTGGGCCTGATGAAATCAAAAATCCTTGAAGTGAGATGAGCTCAAGCTTACTCAAGTCCTACAGATGTTCCTCTTTAACAACCAGTCCTCCCTAGACAGAAAATGGAAAGCTCTATTATGGGTAAAATTTTATCTTTGTTGGTGGGTATTAAAGAGCAACCGTCAACTGGGTGTCTTATGGCACCAGGAGAACAAAGTTATCACGACCTACACCAGCAGTCCAGGCTGGGGAGCTCATACATCAGTATTTTTGGTCCAGAGCACCTGTGCCAAAGACACGGCTCTGGCCTCTTCCAACCTTAGGGAGCTAACTTCTGTATTTTTTGCATTGACATCTCTCCAGTCCTTAGTAAAGATCCGTCATGTCAAAAGTCTGTCTGACAATGTAACCATTGCCTTTTTAAACTGACAAGGCGGGACAAGAAGCTAGCTGCTGTATCAGAAAGAATCTTTATTTGGGAACAAAGGAACCTAGCCTCCATATCGACAGCTCATTTGAGGGGGGAATTTGTTGGTGGATTTCCTGAGCAGAGAAAACTTGAAAGAAGGAGAATGGAGATTGAACCCCTATGCATTTCAGCAGATCAGCGTGAGATGGGGCTCTCTAATAGACCTCTATGCTTCCAGAAAAACAGACAGGTAAATAATTTTTACATTGTCAATTCAAAATCAGAAGCTACATGTGGATGCATTATCTCTTCCCTGGCAAAGGGGTCTTCTGTATGCCTTTCCCACCCTTCTCCCTGATACTGAGAATTATAGTGAAGGTGGCGGAGGAGGGAGCCTGGGTCATCCTGATTGTTCCATTTTAGCCAAGAAGATCCTGGTTCCCTCTACTCCACGTTGTCAGTGGGGGACTTCTGGACCCTACCAACTCTAGTAATTACCACTTCTTTTTGGCACCTTGCTACCGTCTCCTATGTGCTAATGTATATCATCTAATGTACTTTATGTCATCTCCTAATAATGTTCATATTCATTCCTGTAACTGTTTATGTTCATGCCTGGTCCACCAGCAGATGGGGGCAACATTGGCAGAGATAGGCTCTCTGGAGAGGAACTTTCTGGTTCCTCCGAACCCTCTGTAGAGAGGGAGGAGTTTAGTTAGTCAGTGAGTCAGTGTCTAGTCTACTCTCCGTAGGAAAAAGTTGTGAGTAGGCCAGCAGAGCACCGTCTGCTCTGCTAGGCCCAGAGGCCCTGCCTCTGAAGTCTACATAGTTGCATGACCCCTCCTGGGCTTGCATTGCCTCCCAAGCTAACAGAGCTTGAAACCAGGACAAGAGTTCCTAAGATTACAAGCAAGGGTACTTTCACACTAGCGGCATAGCTATCCAGCAGGCTGTTCTGGCGGGTGAACAGCCTGCCAGATCCACCTTGCCGCAAGTACCCATTTGCTGCCATGCTGCCGCTCTGTCCCCATTGACTATAATGCAGGTCTGACATTTTAGTCCGGCGATCTCTGCTGTGCACAGATGTGCTGTGTCGTAGCTCCGCACCCCTGCCCCATTATCGTCAATGGGGACGGAGCGGCAGCGCACGGGTACTTGCAGCATGGCGGATCCGGCAGGATTACCGTTTATGCCAAGTAAAGCTGTGTTCAACGTTACTAAAAAGTATGGACTCCATTTATTTTACCTATTCATCAAGTTCAACTACCGTTTTTGCGCTTCAGGCCACACCACATCTGGGATCCGACCGTATCCAGGTAGGAACACCGTGACACGTGTATACAAGGAAATCCTCAAAGCATATCACACCAAACAGTTCTACATATTGGGTGCTCTATGAAACCGCTGCATTTAATATAAGTGCTTCCACCCACCAATGTGAATTAATAGACAAAGGGGGCTACAAATTTCTGAATGCATGCTTCAAACCACTTTTGTAAAGCTCTCATAAAAAAGTATGAGTGTTACTGCAAATGTCCACACTTCCATTTCAGTGATAGTCAGCAGGGCTGTTTTAGGCTACATGGCAATCTGTGCAAAAAGTCTTTTTAAAGCCCCCTTCCAACACATACACCTCCACAACCATTAGAGGGTAATAATTATATTAAAATTAGTTACCGGTTTTAAAATTTTTCTTAATTTTATGGAGAAAAGGAATGTACATCTAATGTTAAGAGGTTGTCCCAAGCAAGCCGCACATGTGCGTGACCAACCCTCCCCATTCAACTCTATCGGACTTTTTCAAATATCTGAGTGCTGGGTAGGCTACTTTCAGAAGTCTCATCGCAGTGAATAGAGAGGATCTCAAGCCTTCTTGAGAAAGGCTCAGTTGTTTGAAGCCGAAAAGTCGCACTGCCCACATGGGTGAATAAAACTGGTCGTTTGCTTTTTATATTTGGAGTGCTGCCTTTTTTCCTGGTATACTATATATATATCTATATATACTCACAAAAAGGGATATTTGGCTTTGGGGGTAAATTTATGGAAAAGTAAAAAGTTCACACCACAGTGATAGTATATCATGAAAGTAAGGCATTTAAGTAAAAGCATGCAATGGTGATTTCCTCATCTCAAACAATTTACTGAAACACAAAATCCATAAACAGTGGTGGGTATACCCCCACAAAAAATGCCAATGTCTCAATAACTTGTCATGTGGCCTTGAGCAACAGTTACAGCTTGACAATGACATTTCATGCTGTTCACAAGTTGACTTATTGTCTGCTGAGTCATCACATCTCACTCTTCTTGAAGGGCGACCCTCAGGTCATTAAGGTTCTGGGGTACAGAGTTACAAGCCTCTACACGGCGACTCAGCTGATCCCATAGGTTTTTAAAGGAGCCATGTTGGCTACTGGCATTACAGTGATTGGCTGACCAGAACGCGTCAAGACACGTGTTCGACTCAGTATTAATCAGGGAGAGCTGAGGGTGTAACGCAACCTGCGCTAAATTGCTCAGGCTTAGGGAGAGCTGAGCATAGGAAAGGACAGACAGTGTAAGGAGTGTTATTGGAAGATTTGTATTACAAAAACTTTTCAGAGACCCAAAAGTCCCTTTAAGGACTATTGTATGTGTGTAGCGCAACCTGCGCTAAATTGCTCAGTCTTAGGGAGAGCTGTGCATAAGAAGGGACAGACAGTGTAGGAAGTGTTATTGGAAGATTTTTATTAGAAAAACTTTTTAGAGACCCAAAAGTCCCTTTAAAGACTATTGTGTGTGACAGCAGCAATATATATTTTTAGCACATCCTGCGCTAAATAGCTTCTAATAGGCCGTTGTGGACAATTAAATTATCCGCGCCATATCTCCTGTGTAAAGTGTGCGTAGCCCAAAAATATCAGTGACACACAGTGTACTTTTTTAATAGACGGTGTCCACTGCGGACAGTGACATTAGTTGTGCCACATCTGCAGTGTAACGTGTGCTTTGAATAAATTTATCTGTGACATACAGTTTACTTTTTGAATAGACGGTGTCCGCTTCTGAGAGTGACATTACCAGGGCCAAATCTAAAGTGTGACATACAGTGTACTTTTTCCGTAGACGCTGCGAACAATGACATTACCTGTGGTACCTCTCCAAATATTCCTCATATTCCTCATCCCAAATATCTGTGACATTCCCTGTAATTTTCTATTAGCCGCTGGTGACAGCATTGACATTATCAGGATATCTCCTGTGTGATGTTTCCACATCCCAAATACCTTTTAAAATGTTTTTGCCCATACACCTCTAAATCCTAAGCTACTGTACTCTACTGTATGTGTGACATCCGTTAAAGCATGTATAACATTTATTATGAAGAAGGCGAGCAGTAAGGGACGTGGAAGTGGCTGTGATGCTGATGGTGCATGCAAAGGCTGTGGCCCTGGGCATGTTGAAACTGTGCCTGCTGCCAGAGCACAAGAAAAACAATCACCCAAGATACCTAGCTTCCCAGTTGTCCCAGTTTGAAGGGCGGCGCAGGACACTACTCTTGGAGTCAGACCAGTGCGACCAGGTGGTCGGTTGGATTGCAGCAGATAATGCTTCCAGTCGGTTAAGCAACACCCTGTCTTCCACCAAGTCCAGTCTAAGTAGCCAAGGCCCTCGCATATAATGTTTTTCAGGGTCAGCTCAAAAGCAGGCCCTCACCTACAATCTTTTACAGGGTCAGCTCACCTGCAGGCCCTCGCATATAATGTTTTACATGGTCAGCTCACCTGAAGGACCTTGCATATAATGTTTTACAGGGTCAGCTCACCAGCAGGACCTCACCTACAATCTTTTATAGGGTCAGCTCCCCTGCAGGCCCCTTGCATATAATGTTTTACAGGGTCAGCTCACCAGCAGACCCTCACCCCTAATGTTTTAGATGGTCAGATCAGCAGGCCCTTGATTCAAATGTTTTTGCTGGTCACCAGCAGGCCATCAATCATAATTTTTCAAGGGTGTGTAACAAAGAGTGTATTGGAGTGCCGGTTCCTTGTAATTTTTGGCAGCCCTTTCACTTAGTGCATAGGCTTTATGAGTGTAGGAGCCCAACTACATGAACAATTGTACCACAATGTGAATGAGGCCCTTCTTTATGTGATATACAGGTTGTATCGGAGTGCCTCTTGCTTGCAATTTTTGGCACCACTTGCAGTTTATATACAAGTAAGTATACAGGAAAGAATGTTTCCCAACAATTTTTCCCCTAAAATCGATTTTATCTTTGGTTTTGAGCGTATTTTTGTCAGTCTGTAAAAGTGGCGTACTACTCGGACAACATCGTTCCCAGCAGTGACCTGGGAGTCCAAGATGCATCCAGACATCCTCCCATGCTGTTCCTGAACCATTTTGGTGGTGTTTCCATCAATTTATGACCTTTTCCTATGAACCAGGCACCCTCCCCTCTTCAGAGCAGGGGGTGCCTGGTTTAATGCTCGGGTTCTCCCATTGACTTCCACTATACTGCACTTGGCTGTTCGATCAACACTACTCGCCGACTTTAAATGTGCCTGGAGTTGTGGCATTTATCATTGCATTCCGCTGGGCATTGTTCACAATTTAGCGGTCATTAGTGTGGGATATGGTCAAAGGAAGTCCATTCTGTGACTCTTCCAGTCTCTCTGTTGCAACCTGCTGATGACACTCTGTGACACTCAAAAGCATTATGGGCAGCTGTCTGACTCTAACTTTTACAGGTGAGCTTAATGTGACCTTCTCTAAACTTTTGAATGTATATGTCTGACTGTTATCTAACAAGGAGCTTAATGGCAAAATTCACAACAGGTGTTTGATCCATGGATCGCCCAATAAATATCCTGGTTCAATAATAATTGGTATTTAAACAGTCCTCCTCATCATGCTGCTCGTATTTTGATCAAAATGTATTGACCAAGTGTCTTAGTTTTTATAAAGAGTGGGGGCTTAGTCCATCTGTCTTGCATCTATTTTTATAGTGCATTATTTTCTGTTATTTTGGAGAAGGTCACTGAGCTTAGAGTGTCACAGAGTGTCATCAGCAGGTTGCAACAGAGCTACAGAGAGACTTTAAGAGTCACAGAAAGCAACAGAATTGGCTATCCTTTGGTCACTTCCCACACTGATGACTGCTTCATTGTGAACAATGCCCAGCGGAACCAGATAATGAATGCCACACAACTCTGGGCACATTTAAGGGGAGGTGAGAGGCACCGAAGTGTCAAGTCAGACCATTCAAAACCATTTACCACAGGCATATTGCATGGGCCAAGGAGCATTTACGCTGGATGAGGGACCAGTGGGCCTCTGTGCTGTTCACTGATGAACGTCGATTCACGCTGAGCAGAGATGATGGCAGCCAACAATGTTGGAGACATCAAGGAGAGCTCTATCAGCCACTGTTGTCACTAGATAAACCTTTGGTGGTGGTGGTGTTACTGTGTTGGCAGGTGTGTCTAGTTAATAGAGAACTGTCCTACACTTTGTGAATGATACAGTGACAAGCCCATACTACTTCAATAACATCATTAATCCAGTCATTGTGCCTCTGCATGAACAACACATTCCTGATTTCATATTCCTGGACGACAGTGTGCCAGCTTATCGAAGTCGCATCATTAGGGAACGGCTGCTGGAGACTGGGGTACCTCAAATGGAGTGGCCTGCACTTTCTCCAGACCTGAATCCCATTGAAAACCTATGCAATCAGCTCAGTCGCCGTGTAGAAGCTTGTAACTCTGTACCCCAGAACCTCAATGACATGAGGGCCGCCCTTCAAGAAGAGTGGGATGCCATGCCTCATCATACAATAAGTTGACTTGTGAACAGCATGAGATGTCGTTGTCAAGCTGTAACTGATGCTCAAGGCCACATGACAAGTATTTTAGACATTTACATTTCTTTGTGGGGGTATACCCACCACTGTTGTTGGCTTTTGTTTCAATAAGTTATTTGAGATGAGGAAATCACCATCACATGCTTCTATTTAAATACCCTACTTTCCTAATATAATATCACTGTAGTGTGAACTTTTAACGCTTCCCTAACGTTTTGTGAGTAGTGTATATATACACGTTTA
Organism: Bufotes viridis; assembly: GCA_033119425.1. Lineage (NCBI taxonomy): Eukaryota > Metazoa > Chordata > Amphibia > Anura > Bufonidae > Bufotes > Bufotes viridis. Next base: position 149,116,134 of record CM065589.1, on the reverse strand, counting down.
TATGCCTCTTAGATAACCCATACAGTAGTACTGACCCCTTTGCACCCCCTTACAAGAATGTGACCCCCTTAGTGTGTAAAAAAAAAACTAGCATCATTCTCATGATGAATGGAGAACCTCCTGCTTCCCCCCAGCATCAGGTGTGAAGCGGTGACGTTATAGGTCTGTGGGCACGGAAACAATTAACTGCAGGGGGCCATCTGGCACCTCCTTCAGGTGTCCAGAGTAATGTGCCCTGTGTGGTCACACACCCCTAAGGCTGGCCCTTCATAGTAAATGAACAGTCATTTCGCAGAGGTTTAAAACATATTACAGATTGAAATAATAAAGTTGATGACGTATATTAAAATCACAACTAAGGAATTAATTTCTCTTCTGAGGAGATCCCACAGATAGATCGCTAATTTATACTGCATTCCCTGGAATAATAGTTATTCAAACAAGTTAAGAATATGTACGTATGTTGTTGCTGCTGCAGTGTGAGGATACCATCAATGACATGTTTCTTCCCTAGCAGGACTTTCGCAAGGTGATATTTTCAATGAAATGCGTCAGTGCCGATGTCAAAAAGACATTTTCAGATTATTCTTATTCCGTGCTGAGTGCTCTTACTAAAGCCATGTAAAATGTATACCAGTAAAATGAATAAATAGGGTTGTCATTTGTACAATTAACTTGCACTAGATATTTTAGCTGTCCATAATTGCTGATTTACATGGTTTCCTACTGTATGGATCAAAAGCTACTACATAAAAGGCAGATTCTCCTTGAAAATCATTATGGTAAGTACAAAAAAACTGGTTCTTAACGGTATATGATGGAGATAATTTCAGTAACAGAAGTTAAAACACTGACGATAAAATGGACAAATCATTACTTTGTAGCATGTAATGCAGAAAATTGTTCCAGAAAACCTTGTTTGGAAAGTATGTTTTTGAAAATCCTTGTACTTATTAAACTTATCATGTTACTGTTAAGTAACCTTATAAAAGCAAAAGCCATAACTCTGCATAGAAATAAACCTTCAAAAGAGATCAATTTGAAACCAGGATTGTACAGCAGTGCTTTTCAGACCTCTCTGTAATGTTGGATTTCATCTGCTCTGCTTGGCTTCTCCAGTGTGCACAGTTCCATGTATCTTCTGGGGATCCGTACTCCATGTGCTGGAAACGCCAAGTATAGCAGATGAAACCTAACAGTGCTGAGAAGCACTACTACACGGTCCTGGTTTCGCCAAATGTTTAGATTCCTTTAACCTCTTTCCGACCGCCTCACGCAGGATTGCGTCCTGCGGGCGGTCGGTCTGTTCCTCCTTGACGCGCCCGCGCTCACAGGATCACGTCGGGGACAAGGTAAACTACAGCCTGCCAGCGCTGATTGTGCGCTGGCAGGCTGTAGAAGTTAAAAAAATGGCATATCAGACGCTGTTTTGTTAACAGCATCTAATATGCTTGCTGATCGTTCCTTTGGTGGTCCCTTTTGCTTGGGACCACCAAAGAAACTTTTATAAGTGCACCAAATCACCACACAGACCCCACCCCCCCCCCCCGTCACTGATTAACCCCTCATTCAACCCCCGATCACCCCATGTCACCCCCCTGTCACCCCCCTGACACTAATTACCCCCCTGTAATACTCATTCAGACGTCCGCATGTGTTTTGCGGATCCATGGATCCACGGATCCGCAAAACACGGACACCAGCAATGTGCTTTCCGCATTTTGCGGATCCGCACATTGCCAGAACTATATAGAAAATGCCTTTTCTTGTCCGCAGTGCGGACAAGAATAGGACATGCTCTATCTTTTGCGGAGCTGCGGCCGGATGTTTGGGGGCCAAACCCGGAAGTTTGCGGTCGCAGCTCACAAATGCTGATGCGGCGAGCGCATAGTGTGCTCTCCACATCACCGCCAGCCCCATTCACACTGAATGGGTCCGCATCTATTCCGCAGAATTGCGGAATAGATGCAGACATTTTTGCGGACGTGTGAATGGGGCCTTACTACTTTTTTTTTGCACATTTTTTGGCAGAGATTTATTCATCCACATTGATCGATGCGAATGAGGAAATCTGTGCCGTTTGTTTTTTTTGCACATTTTGAGCAGAGATTTTTCATCCACATTGATTGATGCGAATGAAAAATCTGTGCCGTTCATTTTTTTCTTTTCAGCCCAGAGACTGAACGGAAAAAATCTCATTACCCGTATGCTCAATATAAGGAGAATCGCAGAAACTCCTAATGCTGGCCATATGTGTAATGATTACGGAGACCCTCAAATGCCAGGGCAGTACAAAAACCTCACATGTGACCCCATTTTAGAAAGAAGACACCCCAAGGTATTCCGTGAGGGGTATGGTGAGTTCATGTAAAATATTATTTTTGTCACAAGTTAGTGGAATATGAGACTGTAAAAAAAAAAAAAAAATCAATTTCCGCTAACTTGTGCCAATTTTTTTTTCTGTGAACTCGCCATACCCCTCACGGATTACCTTGGGGTGTCTTCTTTCCATAATGGGGTCACTTGTGGGGTATTTATACTGCCCTGGCATTTTAGGGGTCCTAAAGTGTGAGAATCCAAATGCGTAAAAATGCCCTGTGAAATCCTAAAGGTACTCATTGGTTTTAGGGCCCTTTGCGCATCTTGGCTGCAAAAAGTGTCACTCATGTGGTATCGCCGAACTCAGGAGAAGTAGAGCAATGTGTTTTGGGGTGTATTTTTACATATACCCATACTGTGTGTGAGAAATATCACTGTAAACGACAACTTTTTAAATTTTTTTATTCAAAGTTGTCAATTTACAGAGATATTTCTCACACAAAGTATGGGTATATGTAAAAATACACCCCAAAACACATTGCCCTACTTCTCCTGAGTACGGTGATACCACATGAGTGACACTTTTTGCAGCCCGGGTGCGCAAAGGGGCCCAAATTCCAACGAGTACCTTTAGGTTTTATATGGCTGCTCACAATTTAGCCCCACCCAAAATGCCAGAACAGTACAAACACCCCACAAATGACCCCATTTTGGAAAGAAGACACCCTAAGGTATTCGCTGAGGGGCATAGTGAGTCCATGAAAATTTAACTTTTGTCAAAAGTTAGCAGAAAGGTAGACTTTATGAGAAAAACAATAAAAATCAATTTCCGCTAACTTGTGCCAAAAAAAATCTTCTATGAACTCGCCATGCCCTCCCAGAATACCTTGGGGTGTCTTCTTTCGAAATGGGGTCACATGTGGGGTATTTATACTGCCCTGGCATTTTAGGGGCCCTAAAGCGTGAGAAGAAAAATGCGTAAAATGCTCCTCCTAAAGGTACTCATTGGTTTTAGGTCCCTTTGCGCATCTTGGCTGCAAAAGTGTCACTCATGTGGTATCGCCGTACTCAGAGTAGGGCAATGTAGCTTAGGGTGTATTTTACATATACCCATACTTGTGTGAGAAATATCTCTGTAAATTGACAACTTTGAATAAAAAATGTAAAAAGTTGTCGTTTACAGCAATATTTCTCACACGCAGCATGGGTATATGTAAAAATACACCCCAAAACACATTGCCCTACTTCTCCTGAGTTCGGCGATACCACATGAGTGGCACTTTTGCAGCCAAGGTGCGCAAAGGGGCCCTAAAACCAATGAGTACCTTTAGGATTTCACAGGCCATTTTTACGCATTTGGATTCTCACGCTTTAGGGGCCCCTAAAATGCCAGGTCAGTATAAATACCCCACATGTGACCCCATTTTGGAAAGAAGACACCCCAAGGTATTCCGTGAGGGGCATGGCGAGTTCACAGAATTTTTATTTTTGGCACAAGTTAGCGGAAATTGATATATTTTTTTTTTTATTTTGTTTTTTACAAAGTCTCATATTCCACTAACTTGTGACAAAAATAAAATTTTACATGAACTCACCATACCCTCACGGAATACCTTGGGGTGTCTTCTTTCCAAAATGGGGTCACATGTGGGGTATTTATACTGTCCTGGCATTTTAGGGGCCCCTAAAGCGTGAGAAGAAGTCTGGAATCCAAATGCGTAAAAATGCCCTGTGAAATCCTAAAGGTACTCATTGGTTTTAGGGCCTTTGCTACCCAGGCTGCAAAAAGTGTCACACATGTGGATCGCCGACTCAGGAGAAGTAGGGCAATGTGTTTTGGGGTGTATTTTTATATATACCTATACTGTGTGTGAAAATATCTCTGTAAACGACAACTTTTAAAAATTTTTATACAAAGTTGTCAGTTTACAGAGATATTTCTCTCACCCAACATGGGTATATGTAAAAATAAACCCTAAAACACATTGCCCTACTTCTCCTGAGTACGGCGATACCACATAAGTGACACTTTTTTGCAGCCTGGGTGAGCAAAGGGGCCCAAATTCCAACGAGTACCTTTAGGTTTTACATGGCGGCTCACAATTTAGCCCCGCCCAAAATGCCAGAACAGTAAACACACCCCACAAATGACCCCTTTTCGGAAAGTAGACACCCCGAGGTATTCACTGAGGGGCATAGTGAGTCCGTCTGAGATTTCTTTTTTTTTTGCCAGAAGTTAGCAGAAATTGAAACTTTTTTTTTTTTTTTTTTCTCAGAAAGTGTCATTTTCCGCTAACTTGTGAAAAAAAATGAAATGATACATGAACTCACCATGCCCCTCCGCGAATACTTTGGGGTGTCTTCTTTCTAAAATGGTGTGATTTGGGGGGTATTTATACTTTCCTGACATTCTAGCACCTGAAGAAACATGACAGGTGCTCAGAAAGTCAGAGCTGCTTCAAAATGCAGAAATTGTGGTTAATAAGGTTTTAAATTTTGACCAGACAGATTAACAATCCATGTATGCACTGTGATACTGATGTCACATAAGGGACAGCCTCATCCAATGGTAACCACCATATTATGGAAGACATTGTAGCCATTGTTGTGGCAAATAACCCAATGCCGGATAAGCGGTGGACTCCGAATTAGAAGTTATGATTACTCAGAGAAATTGACAACAGGCGCAGTGCTGTGTATCAAGTGTTTCTTTCCTTTATTTTTTACGCACACACGTATACATATAACAGATTGTTCATAGATAAATCTGGCACACCACCAAGAAGGTGGCAATTGAAACTAATGATTTGATTGGCTATTCATAAAAAGTAATACTTTCACATCATACTGAAAGAATTCTCATAATTAAGAAGTTTCTACTGGCATTCTTATCTCAAAGCTAGTTGCTCATTAACAGCGCATCCCTAAGAGGAAAAGAAACATAACTCGCTCTCTAGTCTCGTCCAACAGTACATTCTGAAACTGAGATAAAAATTAATGAGTTGCTACCTTTGGCCTTGTAACTATCTATACACAGAAACCTCCATGTTTTCACAGCTGCACATTAATTATACATCATTAGTTTGGATTATAAGGCCTAACACATCCCATATTTGGTCATCTAGGTAGTCAGTAACTTATCCCACATCTGCATTATCATTGGATAGATAAACAAAGCAATAACGATCTTGTTTGAAATACTCATCTCCACTACATGAGGTTTTCCGTTTGGTCTGTGATTGTTATCTGCAGCTCTTCTATATAATTTATGTTTAGGCACAGCATTTATATTGAGCTTATCGTGTGACAGCATAAATGTGGCTGGAGTCAACCGGACAAGAGTACAGATTCCAGAAGCTCCAGGTGAAATCCACTTATATGCTGTCACTCCACATGCAAAATAAAGATCACCAGGGAGAGTATGATCATAAGTTAAATGATACAGGAGAATATAGGCAGCCGCAGTGACCGCTACACTTTTATTATACAAACACAATATTTGACCTTCGTCATTACTGCTACCTATCTTTCCACCTAAACCACAAGAATAACTGTCACTGGTCTCAGGGGTAATTATGGCCCCAGTGTTATACTTACAATCTTCACTGTCCTTTGTTGCTTGTTTGAACTTATAATTATATTCCCATGATTCATTATGGAGGGTCCTCTGCACTCCTGTTATCATAGGGACATCACTTTGTTCATATCCTTTAGCTAGGGAAAAAGAGACCAACGCTGGGAAGTCAAAGCTCCACAAATAAAACCTCGGTACCTTCTTTCTGGCCCACTTTTGCCCATCAAAGTCTCATACCCGAACAGTCTTATTTTTCTGGGCAGTAATATTGGCTTGCCACCAGGGGGCCTCAACCCACCCTGCTATAGGGAGGGGGCACTGCTGTAGAATTGAGGTTAAGGGTGTCACCTCCTGATCGATAATAAGTCTTTGCAGTTCATGTTAATTAATTCTGACCATGGTACTAGAATAGCCAGATAAGGCATAGTTTTTGAACTCACAGGACTATGGCTACAGATCCAACAGTTTTTATAATTGTCCGCATCTGTCATATTCTTTAGCATGGCCTGATGATTCCTAATAAGGGCATTGTCCCAGTCACTTTCCAGGTCCACATGTAGAGCTTGAATGCTCAGAGCCAGGACTAGCAATCTTTCTTGCAATGTGAGGTGTGAATCCAGTTAGGCTTTCCTTCCAACTTTACAGAGGTTGCAGTTTTCAATAGGACTTGGAACGGACCATCAAATCTGGGCTCAAGGGTTTTCCTCACATGCCTCTTTATCACCACCCAATCTCCAGGTTCAAGACTATGTGTGCCTTTTACTGAAATGGCATCTGGAATAGAAGCAAACACTTAAGGGCCTACATGTAACTGACCATACTATACTGTCATAGTTGAGGAAAATACAATCCTAGCCTTGGGGCACTGCCGAACAATAGACAGGGGGACAACCCCGTCTTCTTGTTTGGAGTGGTTCTTATGGAATATAAGGCTAGAGGCAAACACTCTGTCCATGGTCTACCTGTTTCCTGCATGGCTTTCTGAATCTTCACTTTTATTGTCCCGTTCAGGCGTTCAACCCTGCCGCTGCTTTGGGGATGGTAAACTGTATGGAAGGCTTGCATAACCTCTCTCATCACTTCACCTGTAAAGTGGGCACCTCTATCTGACTCAATAACTTCAGGAACACCATACCTGCATATCAGTTCACTGACCAGTTTCTTTGTGGTGTTTTTTGCATTTGCCTTAGACAAGGGATAAGCTTTCGGCCACCCTGAAAAGAGATCAACACACACAATAACAAACTCATATACCCGTTCCTTAGGCAGTTGTATATAATTTGCAGTCTCTGGAATGGGTAAAATGGCCTAGGAGTGTGCTTGCTTGGAGTCTTCACCACTTGACCTGGATTATTCAAAGCACAAATCATGCAACCTTGTACAAACCTTGTGGAAAACCCTAGAGCGATCCAGCTTTTTCTTACAGTGTTGATCATGGGACCTTTTGCCTGGTGTGTCACTCCATGGGTTTCTTGGGTCATCATCTGATACAGGGCATTGGGTAGGCAGATTTTACCTTGAGCCTCCCTCAGCCCCTGCTCATTTAGGGCGGCACCTCTCTTGATCCAGGACTCCTTTTCCTCTTTATCTGCCTGAGCAGACACTTTTACCAGGGTTTCCATAGACATTTCCTGTGGCTCAAGGGCATTTACTAGTACAGTCTCAGTGTCTCTGGGCTTAAGTGCAGCTTGTTTGGCTGCTTGGTCAGCCCTGTCATTTTCCCTTGCCTCATCAGTGCTTTGTCTGGTATGGGCTTTCACTTTACAATAGCCACTTCTTCTGGTAACAACAGAGAATTATTGAGGTCAAGTACAGAGTCTTTATTCTTAATAGGCTGGTCTGCTGATGTCAAAAAGTCTCCGGCCCGCCAAATTGGTCCATAATCATGCGCAATACCAAAGGCATACCTGGAATCTGTGTAGATGTTCGCCTTCTTATCCTTAGCCATTTTAAATGCTTCAGTGAATGCCTTCAGCTCGGTCTCCTGCACAGACATGTGCGGAGGGAGTGGTTCAGCAACGGCTACCTCATGCTGTGTGACCACTACATATCCAGTGTAGAACTGGCCATCCTCTCCCATAAACCTGCTTCCAGCTACAAAATACTCAAAATCAGGGTTATCAAGTGGCTTATCATGAACATATGAAAAACCAGAGGTCTCTTGTTGCATCAAACATTCACAATCATGATCTTCTGTGTCCATTAATTCTGCAAGTAATGGACCTGTACCTGTTTCCCCATTTCTGAATCTGTGATTGGTAACAATGTAGCAGGATTCAGAGTTGTACACCTTTGAAAAGTAATGATTTCTGGCATGAGGAGGAAACATTGTAGCCTTAGTTGCCTGGCCATGGAAATGTGTTTTGGCTGAACATGAATGAAAATACCCTGGATGTCATGTGGTGTTTGTACCACTAGGGGGTAGTCGAGGACTATCTCAGATGATTTTTCCATGAGCTGGACAGCCGCCACAGCCCTGACACATGAAGGAGCTCCTCGAAACACAGGATCTAGTCTGTCAGAGAAGTAAGCTACTGGTCTCTGCCTATCTCCATGTTTCTAGGTCAGTACCGCTGTGCCGTGTCCCTGGAGTTCTGAACAACACAGATTAAACGGTTGATCATAATTTGTGATGCCTAAACCCGATGCAGGCAATATTGCCAGTTTCACAGTGAAAAAAGAATCAATTGCCTGTTCTGTCAGATGAAAGGGATCTGATGACAGACAATCATACAAAGGCTGCATTAGCATAGATGTATGCCTTATCCAGGGTATGAGAACAGACCCAAAAACATCCTAAGGTGTTTTGGACCCTGAGGACGTTTTATGTCCTTCACCGCTTGTTTTCTCTCCTCAGTAAGGTGCCTTACAACCTCTGAGAGACAATGTCCCAGAAATGCGACCCTTGATTAACAATATTGCAGCTTGTCTCAGGAAACGTTGTAACCACTTTCTGCAAGAAATATCAACAATGACGGTGTGGCTTCCCTAAAGCATTTTCCTTATGAGACTCCCGAAGATCATGAACCATCCTGTATGTTATTGGTTGTCCCTTTACTGGCTTCTTCATAACTGGGAACAGGGGCGTGTTTGCTGGTGAATAGAATTGAGCGAACACCTGGAAGTTCGGGTTCGCCGTGTTCGGCCAAACTTCGCAAAAAAAAAACTTTTGGGCACTAAAATGGCTCTAAAAATGTCATGGAAAGGGCTAGATGGCTGCAAAAGGCAGCAAAATGTGCTTAAGAGCATGGCAAGTGCTCTGCAAACAAATGTGGATAGGGAAATAACTCAAAATAAAATAAATAAAAATTAGAAATAACAATCTTGAACTGGGAGGAGGAGGTGGATGTAGAGTAGGAGGTTGAGGAGGCGGTGACCGTGGTGGTGTAGGTGGAAGAGAGGGTGGAGGAGGTAGCCACCACTGTTTTTTTTTTGCTTTTGTTTTTTGTTTTTTAATTGAGGTAGCCTCCAAAATATTGGGACATATAAAAAAATAAAACAAAGAATAAGTGCACTTGAGTATAAGAATGGATGGCTGAGGCCGGTATAAATGTCTATTCTGCCCAAGGTATAGACAAGTCCTGTGAGATCCATGCCTGGTTCATTTTAATGAACGTGAGCTTGTCCACATTAGCATTGGACAGGCGGCAGCATTTGTCTGTGATAACGCCCCTTGCCATGCTAAATAGGTGTTCAGACAATACACTGGCTGCAGTGCAGGCCAGCACCTCCAAGGCATAAAGGGCAAGCTCAGGCCATGTGCCCAATTTGGAGACCCAGAAGTTGAATGTGGCAGACCCATCAGTCAGCACGTGTAGGCGTGTGTACACATACTGCTCCACCATGTTGCTGAAAAGCTGCTTCCTGCTAAGACGTTGCATATCAGCTGGTGGTGCTGGTTGTTGTGGCGTGGTGACAAAGCTTTTCCACATTTCGGCCATGCTAACCCTGCCTTCTGAGGTGCTGGCGGCGCCCCGGCTGTGTTGGCGACCTCTTCCTCTGCCTTCGCCTTGTGCTTCCACTGAGGCCCCGGTGTCAGGTGGGAATGCCATCAGCAGCGTGTCTACCAGCGTGCACTTGTACTCGTACATCTTCCGATTATGCTCCAGTGAGGGAAGAAAGTACGGCACGTTGTCCTTGTAACGGGGATCCAGCAGGGTGGCCACCCAGTAATTAGCACAAGTTAGAATGTGGGCAACTCGGCAGTCGTTGCACAGGCACTGCAGCATGTAGTCGCACATGTGTGCCAGGCTGCCCTGAGGCAACGACAAGCTGTCCTCTGTGGGAGGTGTATCGTCTGTGTCCTCTGGATTCCCCCAGCCACGCTGCAGTGATAGCCCTGAGCTGCTTTGGGTGCCACCCTGCTGTGAACACGGTTCCTTGATTATTTATTGATTTGTTAATTTTAAACCTTAATAAAGGACCGCGGCCTTTTATCACCATTTATTGTAGTGTGTTTATTTAATTAATGTATGATATGTTTAATATTGCTCATATGGCACCATGTCCCCCTAGTGTGCCCCCAGTAATAATAACATCCTATATTGTGCTCTAGGTAATAATGCCTGTATAGTGTCCCTGAAAAATAATGTCCCCTAATATTTCCATAATAGAAATGCCCCTGTACTTCCTACCCAATAACAAACATCCCCTACATTACCCCCATATAGTAGTTTGCCCCCACATTGCCCGCACAGTAGTAACTGTCCCCCACACTGCCCCCACAGTAGTAGTTTGCCCCCACACTGCCGCCACAGTAGTAGTTTGCCCCCACAGTAGTAGTTTGCCGCCACAGTAGTAATTGTCCCCCACACTGCCCCCACAGTAGTAATTGTCCCCCACACTACCCCCCACCGTAGTAATTATCCCCCACACTGCCCCCACGGAAATAATTGTCCCCCACACTGCCCCCATAGTACTAATTGTTCCCCACACTGCCCACATCACATTGAAAGTCAATGGGGGATGAATCCGTTTTCAAATGCACCATATTATGTCATTGAAAACGGATCTGTCCCCATTGACTTACATTGTAAGTCAAAACGGATCCGTTCAGCTCCGCATCGTCAGACGGACACCAAAATGCTGCAAGCTGCATTTTGGTGTCCGCCTCCAGAACGGAATAGAAGCGGAACGGAGCCGAACTGATGCATTCTGAACGGATCCTTGTCCATTCAGAATGCATTGGGGCTGAACTGATCCATTTTGGACCATTTGTGAGAGCCCTGAAACGGATCTCACAAACGGAATCCAAAACGCTAGTGTGAAAGTACCCTTAGTTTACAAGTTGGTCCTCTATGACCTCACAGGAAGTGATCACAAAGACAAAGGGCATGAGAGAGGGACAGAGAGACAGAGCACAGGTGCATTGCTACTATATTCACACTTCGTGCCTGTGATGTAAGCACAGGCAGGGTGATGACTATCAAACCATATGGAAGAGTCCAGTTAATTCAAATCTATTCTAAATGAAATATCAAATCGCAGCCCTGTAAAACTAGGTCTTGTGCCAAAAATGCACAAAGTCATCCCCTTATTATATTTAACATTTTAATGTTTGATCTAGCTTTTCTAACTACTGGTATATACATTGATCAGACACCTGCCTTATATTGTGTAGGCCACTCATGCTACCAAAACAGTTCTGACCCATTGAAACATCTCTGAAGGTGCCTCCATAGCTTGGACTTGTTTTTGCAGTATATCCCACAGATGCACGATTAGATTGGGAACTGGAAAGTTTGGAGGCCTAGTTAACACCTTGAACTCTTTGTCATGTTCGCCAAACCATTCCTAAATATTTTTTTTCTGTGTGGTATGGCAGATTGTCCTGCTGAAAGATGTCATTGCCATTAGGAATTAGTGTTGCCATGAAGAGATGTACTTGGTCCTCAGGCTTGCCTTCTTCCCATAGTGCATTCTGGTCCCCGGGTAAGCGTCACACATGCATCCAGCTTTCTACATGATGTAAAAGAAAATGTTAGACATCGGACCAGTATACCTACTCTGTGGCCCAGTTCTGACATGCATAGGTGCTTTCAGTGGTAGTGTAACAGGTAATGGGGAGGGGATAACACCAGATAACACACAGAAGGAATAGACCGGGGTCTAGACCTCAAAGCTAAGGGAGAGGGATGGTGACCTCCTAGGAATCCCTAGACCTCTCCCTGACTATTGCCAGTATGAGTAGACCCTGAATGTGAAAATACTCATACACCGGAACCTTAGCCCTGGAGATCCTGGAAAGCCCTAGGAGTGGTGGTGAGAATGAGACTACTGGTTCCTCCTCAGATGAAGGAACCAGCGTCACCTGAGGCCTAGACAACAAAACACACAAGTAAACAACAAATTGCAAATCAAAATGCACTTAGCTTAACCACTTCAGCCCCCCTAGCTTAAACACCCTTAATGACCAGGCCACTTTTTACAATTCCGCACTACACTACTTTCACCGTTTATTGCTCCGTCATGCAACTTACCACCCAAATGAATTTTACCTCCTTTTCTTCTCACTAATAGAGCTTTCATTTGGTGGTATTTCATTGCTGCTGACATTTTTACTTTTTTTGCTATTAATCAAAAATTACCGAAATTTTTGCAAAAAAATGACATTTTTCATTTTCTGTTGTAAAATTTTTCAAAAAACTACATTTCTATATAAATTTTTCTCTAAATTTATTGTTCTACATGTCTTTGATAAAAAAATCCAATAAGTGTATATTTATTGGTTTGGGTAAAAGTTATAGCGTTTACAAACTATGGTGCAAAAAGTGAATTTCGGCATTTTGAAGCAGCTCTGACTTTCTGAGCACCTGTCATGTTTCTTCAGGTGCTAGAATGTCAGGAAAGTATAAATACCCCCCAAATTACACCATTTTAGAAAGAAGACACCCCAAAGTATTCGCTGAGGGGCTTGGTGAGTTCATGTATCATTTCATTTTTTTTCACAAGTTAGCGGAAAATGACACTTTCTGAGAAAAAAAAAAAAAAAAAGTTTCAATTTCTGATAACTTCTGGCAAAAAAAAAAAAAATCTCAGACGGACTCACCCCATTTTGGAAAGAAGACACCCCAAGGTAATCCGTGAGGGGCATGGCGAGTTCATAGAAGATTTTTTTTTGGCACAAGTTAGTGGAAATTGATTTTTTATTGTTTTTTCTCACAAAGTCTCCCTTTCCGCTAACTTTTGACAAAAAGTTTAATTTTTCATGGACTCATTATGCCCCTCAGCGAATACCTTGAGGTGTCTTCTTTCCAAAATGGGGTCACATGTGGGGTATTTATACTGCCCTGGCATTTTAGGGGCCCTAAAGCGTGAGAAGAAAATGCGTAAAATGCCCTCCTAAAGGTACTCATTGGTTTAGGCTCCTTGCATCTTGGCTGCAAAAAAGTGTCACTCATTTGGTATCGCCGTACTCAGGAGAAGTAGGGCAATGTGTTTTGGGGTGTATTTTTACATATACCCATGCTGGGTGAGAGAAATATCTCTGTAAATTGACAACTTTGAATAAAAAAATTTAAAAAGTTGTCGCTTACAGCGATATTTCTCACACACAGCATGGGTATATATAAAAATACACCCCAAAACACATTGCCCTACTTCTCCTGAGTACGGCGATACCACATGAGTGACACTTTTTGCAGCCAAGATGCGCAAAGGGGCCCTAAAACCAATGAGTACCTTTAGGATTTCACAGGACATTTTTACGCATTTGGATTTTCACGCTTTAGGACCCCTAAAATGCCAGGGCAGTATAAATACCCCACATGTGACCCCATTGTGGAAAGAAGACACCCGAGGTATTCCGTGAGGGGCATGGCGAGTTCACAGAAAAAAAAATTTGGCACAAGTTAGCGGAAATGGTATTTTTTTTTTTTTTTTTACAGTCTCACATTCCACTAACTTGTGACAAAAATAAAATTTTGCATGAACTCACCATACCCCTCACGGAATACCTTGGGGTGTCTTCTTTCTAAAATGGAGTCACTTGTGCGGTGTTTGTACTGCTCTGGCATTTTAGGGGTCTCCGCAATCATTACACGTATGGCCAGAATTAGGAGTTTTTGCTATTCTCCTTATATTGACCATACGGGTAATGAGAATTTTTTTCCGCTCAGCCTCTGCGCTGAAAGAAAAATGAACGTCACAGATTTTTCCATTCACATTGATCAATGTGGATGAAAAAATCTCTAAAAATGTGCAAAAAAGAGGGAAAAGCTATAAAGCTGCGATCGCTAAGGGACCCTAAGGCCTCATTCAAGCTGTCCGCAATTCTGTTCCGCAAAATTTTGCGGAACAGAAATGTGGATACATTCAATTCTATGGGGACAGACTTTGTCCCGCTGGATCCGTAATTGCGGATCCGTAATTGGAGATCCGCAAAGTATAGAACATGTCCTATTCTTGTCCGCAATTGCGGACAAGAAAAGGCATTTTCTATATAGTTCTGGCAATGTGCGGATCCGCAAAATGCGGAAAGCACATTGCTGGTGTCCGTAGTTTATGGATCCGCGGATTTGCGGATCCGTGGATCCGCAAAACACATGCGGACATCTGAATGAGCCTTACAGGGGTGATCAGTGACAGGGGGTGACAGGGGTGATCAGGGGGTGACATGGGAGATCAGGGGTTAATCAGTGACAGGGGGTGGTGGGTGGCGGGGTGGTGGGTGGGTGGGGTGGGGGTTGTGGTGATTGGTGCACTTTGATATTTTTCTCTGGTGGTCCCAAGCAAAGGGACCACCAGAGAAGCGAGTAGCAAGCAGATCAGACGCTGTTCACAGAACAACGTCTGATCTGCGATTTTTTTCTGCCATATACAGCCTGCCAGCGCACGATCGGCGCTGGCAGGCTGTAGTATAACTACATGCGAGCGCGCCAATGGCGCGCATTGCGCATGTGCGGGCGCGTCCTCGCGTCATCTCGCGTCTCGCGAGATGACGCGCCGATGCGTCCGATCAGAGCTACAGGGCCGCCGCCAGGACGCAATCCTGCGTGCGGCGGTCCTGTAGCGGTTAAAGAAGAATGGAGAAGCAGGAGATCCAAAGGATCAACACACCAGTCCAACCAACTCCAGCAGGAAATATCAACCGCATGGTAAGCAGTGTGAGTGAGAAGTTGAGAACTAAATAGAGCCTCAGTAATGACCATAAGCTGCACCTAACAAGAGGTGTGGTCATTACCAAACAACAACACTGCAAGGAGAAAACAGAGACCCTCACGTGCCGCCATTCTCTCAGATCTTCTCACCTCTGTCATGGGAGGGACCGTGACAGGTAGACAGCATGGGCATTTTGACCAGTATGTGGATATGCATCCCTATACAGGGCAAGCTGCAATACACTGTGTGTTCTAATATCTTTCTATCATAGCTAGCACCCTTTTTCTCAATTTGTACTTTTCTGTGTTAATAGACCAGATGCGCTAGAATTTGCTTGCTTAGCATAGTAGTGAGTAGTAATGAGCTTAGTAATGAGCCTTGAGTACCCAAGTCGTTAATCATTCGTTTGCAGCATCCCACTGCAGAGCAGTGGTACACTGCAAATGGGTTCAAAATGTGTGGTAAAAGCATTTCCTCTGCTTTTTATGCAAGGTGTTAATAGGCTATAGTTACATCTACCACTAGGCGGGGCTGTTATCACCCTCTCTATATAGAGAGGAGGGGTTAGATCAGACCAGTCCAGTTCTGTGACCAGTATAAATAACCGGGCCCCATAGCAGCTGAAAGAAAACCCAGGCCTGGATTAGGTACCAGCCAGAGCACAGCAAGAGAAAGAACATAAAAAGAGGAGGTATACAGAAAAGTTCTTTGGAGAAATGCTGTCTGTAAAGCACCATTGAGTTTCTATAGCCACGTGTCGAAGAGTTTAAAGTCTTACGATGCCTGGATACACACAAGAGGAAGATTGGCTATCTGCATAAGATAATTTCCACATCCAACAGAGGACATGGTGGAAGCAGACATTGTGAATATGGCAACATGTAAAAATGGTACAGAGCATATTCTGATGTTGGGGTCTGCTCTGTGATTAAATTGCAGAAAGAGAAGTGTTACACCTCATTCATGGATGATTGTGATTGATTCAGCTAGAGAAGTGCAATGTGATGAGAACTGCTTTAAAGAGACTTCTTGGTCTAATAACTACCTTTGCAGCCATATAACCTGTAAGATCTGGGGAAAGTGCACTTGTGTAACATCAGCCAGTCCATGCATGCTGAGAACTGTAACTGATGTGCTTTAAAAAGTGAGTACTAACTATCATCACCACTCTTGCTACTGTCACTCCTATCCTCTCCTTCTCTGGGCACGCTACAGTTGTCCTTCCTTTGAACACTTTTGGTAGGTACTAACCACTGGATACAGGGAATACACCACAAAACTTGTGGTTTTGGAAATTTGCTTGCCAAGTTTTCCTTCTTCTGAAACACGAAGACTGACTATTCATTTGGATTCTAATATCGGTATATCCCACACCTTGACAGATCCCATTGTCATGAGATAATGTTATTCACTTGTAGTGGTTTTTGCTTTCATCAAAAAGGCATTGCAAAATCCGCATTAAAAAAAACACATTTTGACCACAATTGATTTTTTTTTTAAATAGGGGAAACCTGTTATATCATTTTGTTTTACCTGTACAAGCTCGTTTTTAAAAAGCTATGTGTAAACCAGGCCTAATTTTGCAGATGTTCTATATATACATGTGTTCTACTGATGTATTCTACTGATATTAGGCTTCTTTCTCACTACCGTTAGGCTTGTCCAGCAGGCTGTTCCGGCAGGATCCGTACTAACACTGCAGTTTTTGTCTGGCCTCCTCTCAGCATGTTTGCCGTGCTGCGGCCGTATCTCCCGCCCATCCCCATAACAGTGAATGGGACCAGGCTGGACTTCTGGCAGCAAACATGTGCAAGCATTAGTACGGATTTGGCAGTCTGTTCCTCTGCCGAAACAGCATACCGGACAAGCCTAATTCTAGTGTAAAAGAAGCCTTAGACAGTTTAAAAAATAATGAATGTCACTTTTATGGTGGCTTGCAACACAACCTAAAGCTGTTTATTTTGTGGTCCATAAAAGTGGTATACCCATCTTGAGAAGGGATATGGCTAGGATTTTGGCCTATTTTATACAGGGGGATATGCAGGAATTTGTGAAGAGGAAAGTCCACTGTGACACCCTCTTGAGCACATACAGAAACATGCATGTACTTTCCTCTGGGACCAAACTTCTAGTGAATGGGTCCAGTGCAGTTCCCTGCCCAGCCAGGTGGCTTGGAGCATCAAAGCACGTTGGAGAGTGAGGGTTTTGGGTGTGTGTGTGTGGGGAGGGGGGGAATGATCAGTGGGGTTCCCAAAGTTTGTTACCCTTCACAAATTACCCTTCACAATTTTCTGTATAATATTTACTGAAACCAAATTTGTCAATTTTAGTGATTTGTAAAATAGTGTGCTGGATAATCAAAAGTTAGACACTACTTTTAATGGTTTTTTGAAGGATGGCACTGTTGTCTCAGAAAGGAAAATGTGTACTCAAGTGTGTAACAGTAGACTTCCCCTTAACAAATTCCTGTGTATCTCCCTGTATGATATATACCAAAACCATATTTGTCAATTTTAGTGATTTGTCAAATACAGCGCTGAGTAATCAAAAGATCCTTCTAATGTGTTCGTGAAGGATGACCACCAGATGGCACTGTTGTCTCAGTAAGAAAACTTTCCACTGCTGTCAAAATACGATCCAAGCACTTAAAGAAGACAACTTTTCTAACATCTGTTTCCACATGTTGAATCAGACATCACTTCTTGGTCGGGGCATAGTTATTGGGTAAGCGGCTGCTTTGGGGCCCCAACTCAGAAGGGGCCACCCAGGATAAGGACTAAAATATTTTTTTGTCAGGGCCCCCTCAATAGTATTATACAATTTGATATATATATATATATATATTACACAATGAACCTGGCTTCAACCCTCTGACACTGCTTCCCCTGCTGCCCTATCTTATGGCGGACTTCACTTCTCCAATACCCCCAGACATTATGACAGGCATGGTGGTTGAGTAGGCATACTACTTTCTCCACAGTGCACGTTTCAGGTCATTCCTCCTGTACCCTCTCTCACATTCCACTTTTTTGAAATCCATACTATCAGGCTCTTCCATCCATTTCCCCTGAGAGTTGCAGTTGTCTATGGTCCCCCAGGCTCCCCCCACCAATTCCTGGATCACTTTGCTGCTTGGCTTACACTTGATCTAGTCTTCTTCTGTCACTGCTCAGTTTCAAACTTTAGTAACTCATCCTTCCCACTTTCTGACCATAATCTTCTTTAATTTACTATTAAGACCTCTCGCTCTTCTCATGACAATCCTACTTTTTACACTTATAGAAACCTACACACCATTAACTGCCAGCAACTTGACACCCTACAGTTAGATCTTACCCCAATCTCTTCCCTCTCCTCTCCAGACCTGGCTGCCACTCATTACAACCATACCCTCAAAACCACCCTAGATGCAGCAGCTCTAGTATCAATCCGACCCTCCCGACAAAGAACACGGCAACATCTGAAACTTGTTTTCTCCAGCACTGCTCCAGATGTGCAGAAAGCTTATGGAGAAAATCGCGAATATCAGCAGACTTCCTCCATTATAAATTTATGCTCAAAACATACAATTCGGCCACACCTCCTCCAGTCCCTCTCCCCGGCTGTCATTACTCACCTAACTACAATTTTTGACCTTTGTTATAACCCCACTACTAAAAAAAAAGCATCTCTTGACCCAACCTGTGTTGCTAACTACCGACCTGTTTCTAATCTCCCCTTTATCTCTAAACTCCTTGAACGTCTTTTCTACTCTCGCTTAATAAGCCATCTCTCTGCAAACTCTCTTCTTGATCCCTTACAATCTTACTTTCGTCCTCGGTTGTCTACAGAAACTTTGCTTACTAAAGTGTCTAACGATCTCCTCACAGCAATGGTGATTATTCTCTACTGATTCTTCTGGATCTCACTGCAGTGTTTAATACAATAGACCATAAACTCCTCTTCACTATGGTTCACTACATATTTAAGTAGAAGCATGCATATTTAAGTAGAAGCATGCAAAGGTGAGGCCCTCTTTTCAAACAATCAATGGTAATTTCCTCATCTCAAATTATTGAAACAAAAGCCAACAACCGTGGTGGGTATACCCCCACAAAAATGTCAATGTCTCAATAACTTGTCATGTGGCCTTAAGCATGAATTACAGCTTGACAAAGACGTCTCATGCTGTCCACAAGTGAAATTATTGTCTGCTGGGGCATGGCATCCAAATCTTCTTGTGAAGGACGGTCCTCAGGTCATTGAGGTTCTGGGGTGCAGAGTTACTAGCCTCTACAAGATGACTTAGCTGATCCAATAGGTTTTCAATGGGATTCAGGTCTGAAGAATGTGCAGGCCACTCTATTTGAGGTACCCCAGTCTCCAGCAGCCGTTTCCTAATGATGTGATCTTGATGAGCTGGTGCATTGTCATCCATGAAGATGAAATTAGGCCTGTGTTGTTCATGCAGAGGCACAATGACTGGATTATTGATTTTATACAAGTAGTATGGGCTTGTCACTGTACCATTCACAAAGTGTAGGGCAGTTTTGTACAGACTAGACACACCTGCCCACACTATAACACCACCAACACCAAAGGCTCATCTGGTCAAAACAGTGGCTGATGCATCATTTCTGCTAATCGTGAATCAACTTTCATCAGTGAACAGCACTAAGGCCCACTGGTCCCTCGACCAAAGTAGATGCTTCTTGGCCCATGCAAGACGATGATGTCTGTGCCTGGTGGTATGGTCAGATACTGTTGCACGTTGTGTAGCATGCAGACCGCACTGATTTTATTGGTTTCAAATGGTCTGGCGTGACACCTGGGTGCCCCTTACCTCCCTTGTGCCTGGAGTTGTGTGGCATTCATCATTCGGTTCTGCAGGACATTGTTCACAATGAAGCAGTCATCAGTGTGGGATGTGACCACAGGATCTCCACTTCTATGCCTTTCTGTGACTCTTCCAGTCTCTCTGTATCTCTGTTGCAACCTGCTGATGACGCTCTGTGACACTTTAAGCTAAGTGGCCACTTGTCACGTTTGGGTGTGGAAGGGAAACACCACACCGAGCATAGGAAGGAAAGTGGTGAGGGAATAAGGCCTGAAAACTAGGGAAAGGAGATGGACACCTCCTAGTAAAACCCTAATCAAAGTCCTGACTAACTACCAGTATGAACAGACCCCAGAGGTAGGTGAGTTAATACACGGGAATACCTAATGTCCTAACTCACCCTATAGGACCCTGTTACTAATATCAGGACTGAGACAACCTGTTCCTCCAAAAGGAAGGACAAACAGGAGTCTCCCTCAGGCCTTAATAAAAATGACAGGGAAATGCTACTCACAAAATAACCCAAACAAAATACAAAAGGGAAAGAAAACACTTAACTTCAAGTGGCTATGGCAGCACCAGGAACTCAGCCGAGATCCAGACACCAGCTATACACAATTCAAACTGAAGCTATAAACTGCAGAGCATAGTGGGAGAAACAACAATAAATAGAGAAGGTTAAATGACCATAATAGCCACACCTGGGAAAAGAACATGTGACAAGCACCAGGAACAACACAGACATCATTTGATCCAAACAGAAAACATGTCAGATCAAACCACGTGTTGCCAGTCTCACCGATCTCCTGCCATCTGCCGCGGGAGCGTCCGTGACACCACTTCCGCCTTTACAGGTAAACTTATCCGTCCTGCTGGTATTTTGCCATGCCACCAGATTGCCACTCCATCCCCATTGACTATAATGGGGGCAGGGGCAGAGGTCCGGCGCAGCACGGCAGTGCACGGAGAGAGGACGCCGGACTAAAACTATGACATGTCCGACTTCTTAGTCCGGCGGCCTCTGCTGTGCACTGCCGGGCTGCGCGGGAACTCCGCCCCCGCCCCTATTGTAGTCAATGGGGACGGATCGGCAATCCGGCGGCACGGCGAAATAGCGGCAGGGCATATCCGACAGGGTGAACAGCCTCTCAGATCTGTCCTGCCGCAAGTGTGAAAGTACCCTTACTGCAAACTCAGGCATTCTTGATAGGATACAGCTGTCTTAAATCTCCCTCCTAGCTCTGATTGGCTCGGTTTCCAGTCACTAAGAACACCGACATGTGACGTGAACTACTGACAACTACGCTGACATATTCCACAGCACATTACAGACATTATCATCATTTATTATCCCACAGTGGAACTTGCAATCTAGCCATAATCATATGTATTTGAACTGCGAAAGAAAACTGGAGAATCAGGAGAAATCCCACCAAACACGAGGAGATGTAAGTTTATATTTACGTTTATTTGTTTTTTATTGTTTACATATTTTTATATGTAAGGGTACTTTCACACTTGCGTTAAACTTTTCCGGTATTGAGTTCCGTCCTAGGGGCTCAATACCAGAAAAAAATTATCAGTTTTATCCTAATGCATTCTGAATAGAGAGCAATCCGTTCAATATGCATCAGGATGTCTTCAGTTCAGTCACTGTACGGTTTTTGGATGGAGAAAATACTGCAGCATGCTGCGGTATTTTTTCAGTCCACAATTCTGGAACACTTGCCAGAATGCGGGATCCGGCATTATTTTCCATTGAAATGCATTAATGCCGGATCCGGATCCAAGTGTTCCGGAAAAACAGATCCGGCTATCCAGTCTGCCATGCACAGACCTTTAAAAATGTGAAAAAAATAAATACAGGATCCGTTTTTCCGGATGACAACCGGAGAGACGGATCTGGTATTGCAATGCAATTGTGAGACGGATCCGCATCCGGATCCGTCTACAAATGGTATCCGTTTGCATACAGATTGCCGGATCTGGCAGGCAGTTCCAACAGCGGAACTGCCTGCCGGAATCCAACAACGCAAGTGTGAAAGTACCCTAAAATTGGGAAAGGGGGTGGTTAGAATTTGTAATATTTTTGCAGCTATTTTACATTTTCTTTTTAAAAGTAATTTTTAGTTCCCTTGGGTACTATGTGATATTCTCAACACTTGTATCATAGACTGCACTAGAATATTACTGCAATCTTTGGCATTTTGAAAGGCATCCTGTTAAGCCATGCCATAGTGAAGGCTTAACAGGCAACTCACTATGGGAGGCCTGGGAGCCTTCACAAGGCCCTAGGCTGACATAGTAACCAATCAGAATTCAGTTATTTTGCCACAGAGACTGTTTTCAGGACAAAGGGAGGCCGCCTCCCTCTTTATAATTTTTTAGATACCGCTGTCGCTATAGAAGGGTTAAAGTACTGATATCTTTGATCCCGGTCATTGCTGGTGGGTGTTAGCTGTACAACACATTCAGCACCCGCCACGTATGGGAAAGCTCAGTTTGTGACCCCACTCCATACATCCTTTACAGGCAAGTGATGCACAAGTTGCATCATATTGCGTTGAAGAGTGAAACAATTTGTGTGAGATGGGGATTGTACATGAAGTCTAACATATATATTATTGCAGGCACTATATTTTGTGTATACTGTACCTTTAAGACTAGACAGGTCAGGAGTCATACGTGCATGGGTTGCATTCTAGGTGGGACAATGATAGGAGGAGCTCAGAGGCCTCATGGACAGTCAGTTGATGTTCCGCAGTGTGCTGTTGAGCCAAGGTGCGCCTATGGCAAGTTAGTAAGCATTTGGCCGTGCTGAGAGATGTAGAGACCCTGAAATTCGACGGGGTGGTCATGAACCTACAGCTACACTATGGATCTACTCTCGAGTGATGTCAGTGAAAGGGTCACTGGAGCGAGGGTTCGTTCGAGTGAATAAAATGAGACCCACTGTGGCCTAGGTAAAGAGACTGTCCTGTGGCTAGTGATGAGTGCAGAAAGAGTGTGTCCTGTTACTAGAGTGGAACTGTCTTGTACAAATAGCCTGCGTGTAAAGTACAGAGACTGTCCTGCTACCAGAGAAAACCACCTTTAGAGTATAAAGACTGTTCTGCTACTAGTGGCAACCATCTGTGGACAATGCTCTGTTACTCTTGGTACTTGTGAGAAGATAAGCTTCTCAAACTGCTCAAGAAACCTGTCCAATGCCACTGATAATCTCTTGATTAAGGTGGTACATATAGGTGTGTGTGTCCCTCCTCCCACCGGTTGCTGAAGCACATGGAGGTAACAAGGGGCAACACACCATATGTGCGGGACTGCACTCCTGTAGAGAAAAAATGCGCAACAGCATTAATAGGTTTAGCGTAGGTACCCGCCTGGACTGAGACCACCTTGTCGCTTGGTGGGTGGGCTTAGATGTGTTTTGATCAAAATATGTGTCTCAGACGTTATCAGAATGAGGGCTTATTCCACATAATGTTTGCATTTATTTTA
Organism: Bufotes viridis; assembly: GCA_033119425.1. NCBI lineage: Eukaryota > Metazoa > Chordata > Amphibia > Anura > Bufonidae > Bufotes > Bufotes viridis. The sequence goes on along the minus strand of CM065589.1, from coordinate 149,092,828 downwards.
GTTCTCCATTTTCTGTGATTTGATAAATGCAGCCATGTTCATCCGCGCACTCAATATCATATCGCGCAGGATGTTTTATCTAGTTTTTTCTGTGAACTGAATAAAAGCACTCAGAGCTATAGAAAATGTATATTGTGGACGTGCTAGCGGCGATCTAGGGTCTGGCTATGACATTACTTAATTCTCTTAGGATACGGGGGTGTATGCCATCTGGTCCCGGCGATTTGTCTATTTTAATCTTTTTAAGACGCTGCTGTACTTCTTCTTGGGTCAGACAGGGCACTTTTATTGGGTAATTTACATTTACATTCTGCATTTCATCTGACAGTTTATTTTCCTCAGTGAATACAGTGGACATTGAAAAAATATATGTTCAGAAGAAAATGTTTGTAGTTTGTGGGATGCTGTCTTATATTCCCCACATACGTGTAGAGTGTGAAATTTGTTTACAAACATGTACATTTATTCTTGGTAGGATTTTCGAAGCTTATAATGCAGACAGGTTATATCTTGTGGTTTTGTATAAACTATGTAGGTCAGAGAACATAATGGTTAAACCCACACTTTTCTATTAGATATCAGCTTCCCATCTCTTTGATCTTCTCTGAACTTGTGCAACTAGACAATGCACCTATGAAGACTACTATCTATTAGCAGACGTACTGTCTTGGAAACTTCCCATGTGTGGTTTGATTTGATAGTGGTATTTTAATGGCTTCTTTTAGTGTTTGATCAGTTGCCCACTGTGAATTATAGTATGCCTTGTCCTGAATAAGATTTTTTATGGGAGCACTTCAGTGGTGACAGATTCTTTTGCCCCATTTAGTACAATTACAAATGTAATACCAAACACAAAAGCGCAATTGCTGTGAATAGCAATATTATAATTTCTAGACACTTGCTTTTATGTTCAAATGGTCATGCAGTGAAGTGTAACAGGAAGCGGGTGTGGACCAATTGTGCAAACTAAGGGCATTGTCTGGGTGGTTCCCTGGTATTCACCCTTTAACCCCAGTAAAGGGATGTGGAGTTCGCTGCAGGGAACCAGCCAGGCTGCTACCTGCTGGAGTAGTCCTGGTGTAGTTGGCAACTGACGCATGGGGGTCAGAGACACCGGTGCGAAGCACCAAGGGCTCAGGCAAAAGGTGTAGTCTAAATACAATTCAAGGTCAAGGCAGGCTGAGCATGAGAACACGGGTAATCTGACAAAAGATCACACCTTTGCTGGTTACTAGACACTAGAAAACCTCAAAGTTCAGGCGAGGAGGTGGAACCACAGCCCAGCTAAATAGGAAGGCTTCTCAGAAGGCTTACTCAGCAGCTGGACAGGAAGCGAGAGGAAAGGATTAACTTTAGCAGAGCTGTAAGAAACTTTACTGAACACTAGTTCTAATACATACTGGGTGAGTGGAGTGACGCCCGCTCCTGTCCGGGAGAGGAGAACTTTGTCGAACATGGGCCACCAGGCTAACAGGAGGCATATAGAAGCTTTTCATAATGGGGTTTTCTCATCCAACGATGTTGCTAACATACTGAGGATAGTGCTACAAGAAAATTTAGACTAGAACATTCAGAATCACAGGTGCATATCCATCAAGTAAACATGGTTGATAAAAAAAATGGGTGCACACCATTATACATGAAAACAATAGAACTGAGAAATGGGGATCAATCTAAATCAAAGTGGTATTATACCTACCATAAATGAGTCGATGGAAGCTCTTAGCGCCCATTTTTAACCCCTTAAGGACGAAGGGCGTACATGTACGCCCTTTGTCCGCACTTTAAAGATGGCGGCTGCTCCCGCACGGAGCGGGCGCCCGAGCTGCGGGTAAACGCTTGATTCATCAAGCTGACACCCGCAGCTCATGTCCGCGACCGGCAGCGATGCCGATCGCGGACATTTAACCCCTCAGATGCCGTGGTCAATCCTGACCACGGCATCTGATCAGCAGAAACCGAAAGTTTCACTTGCGGTTTGCTCGGCCCCTGATGGCCACAAGGGGAGCCGGAGCATGATTTAGTACCCTAGGTTTCTGTGAATGAAACCTAGGGTACTACATAGTATTCCTATGGAGCCTATGACTGTAATAGGCTCCATAGGAAATATGCGATTTTCTCATATATTCCAATGCTATTGCATTGGAATATATGAGAATAGCAATCTATCGATTGCATCTTATAGTTCCCTATGGGAACTATAAGAAAGTGGTAAAAAAAAAAAAAAAAGTTTAAAAATAAAAATTTTATAAAAAAATATAAAAATTCAAATCACCCCCTTTCCCCAAAATGAAAATAAAATAAATAAAAAAAAAATTACACATAATGGGTGTCGCAATGTGCGAAAACGCCCATACTATAATAATATTAAAAATATTCACCATACGGTAAACATAAAACGGAAAGAAAGCGTCCAAATGGCTAATTCGCCATTTTTGGGCGCTTCATTTCTAAAAAAATGAATAAAAAGTGATCAAAACATCATACGCACCCCATAATGGTATCAATTAAAAGTTCAGATTGCCCCGCAAAAATGAGCCCCTACACTGCTCCGTACGCATAATTACAAAAAGTTATAGGGGTCAAAACATGGCGACAAAAAAATAAAATAAAAAATTCCCACTTTTAATTTTTTTTCACTATCAAAACGCAAGAAAAACTATACATATTAGGTATTGCCGGATTCGTACTGACCTGAAGAATAAAATTAACCAGTCAGTTTTATCGCAAATCGAACGTTGTAATTTAAAAACCCGTAAAACTGTGGTGAAATTGCTTTTTTTGCAATTTCACCCCATTTGGAATTTTTTTCCCGTTTCCCACTACATCACATGCAAAAATAAATGGTAGCGTTAAAAAGTACAACTTGTCCCGCAAAAAATAAGCCATCATATGGCTATGTGAGCGGAAATATAAAAATGTTATGGCTTTTGGAAGGCAGGGAGCGCAAAACAAAAACGCAAAAATCCCAAAACCCCCGTCCTTAAGGGGTTAATCATAATAACTAGAGATGAGCGAACTTTAAAAAATAGTTCGGCGTTCGGGTTGTGGTAATTGCCGCATCCCGTTATGGATTCCACTACCGCGGACTATCCCGGCATATGGAATCCATAAGGGGCGGCTTCCACGAACCCGAACTGTTGAAAAGCCGAAGGACCTGGGGTGAAGTCACCGTCATGTGATCAGTGCAGGGGGCGTGGCTCAGCACTGGATTTGATCCTGTGCTGAGCCACGCCCCCTGCACTGATCACATAACGGTGACGTCACCCCAGGTCCTTCAGCTTTTTAACAGTTCAGGTTCGTGGAAGCCGCCCCTTACGGATTCCATATGCCGGGATTGTCTGCGGTAGTGGAATCCATAACGGGATGCGGCGATTACTACAACCCGAATGCCGAACTATTTTTTAAAGTTTGCTCATCTCTAATAATAACGTGTGTCAGGCCCATCTACCAGGCGTCAAGGTGGCTTCCGCAGATGGGTCCCTAACCCTAATCTACTGCCTCTCTTGGACTTACCTAAGCCTACAATTTTCAGGGCAGTGTAGGAACCAGCTACATTAATACTCTGCTCAGAAGTCCCAGGTAGATGGGCGTTGTTCAGTCTAAAAGAGGCCGCTACCCTCAATAGATACTACAAGAAAATTTAGACTGGAGCATTCAGATTAACAGGTGCATATCCATCAAGCAAACATGGTTGATAAAAAAAAAAATGGCTGCACACCATTATACATGCAAACAATGGAACTGAGAAATGAAGATCAATCTACAAAGGAACATGTAGATGTTCACCAAACACAAAAGTGCAATTGCTGTGAATAGCAATATTATAATGTCTAGACACTTGCTTTCATGTTCAAGTGGTAATGCAGTAAAATGTAACAGGCAGCGGGTGTGGACCCACTGTGCCAACTAAGGGCATTGTCTGGATGGTTCCCTGGTATTCACCCTTTAACCCCTGTACAGGGATGTGGAGTTCGCTGCCGAGAACCAGCCAGGCTGCTACCTTCTGGAGTTGTCCTGGTGTAGTTGTCAGCTGACCCATGGGGGTCAGAAAGAAGTCAAAGGGCACTGGCAGCATTCTCCATAATCTTCATTTATTGCAACTTCTTAGCATCCATATAAAACACGACGTTTCGGCTGTACGCAGCCTTTATCAAGCACATACACCAAATGATATACAGACATATATATAGTAAAAAGTTGTACCACCCTAAAATTGCTTTAGCCAATCATCATGCCTTAGACACTGCCCACAATGCTTCTCTATTTCCCCCATTGGATAAATTTCAATCCCTCATTAGGTATAATTGTTAATACATAACCCACCTGTAGACCACCAGCACATGTCATATCCGCTCTCCTATATTCCGAGCACCACGTCCTCTATGTTTCACTGCGCATGTCCCTTGTTGCTGCGGCTCATTCAATACATAGAACAGCTACGGACGTATTCTCGCGAGAGGTGAGGTCAACCTCTGCGGCACTCATCCTTGCATACAGCAGCCAATCAGGGGGCCGGCGTCCAGGCAACCATGGTAACATGCGCGGCACACATCGGAACAGCGGTGCTCACTCTATATTCCTAACAGATACAATCTTACGTCCACCTATCACATTAATCTCCTGATGATAGTAATTTCAATTTGGCGATAGAAAATCACTCTACATATCCATGGGAGAGCCATACGGCAGTGCTAAACAATACAGAATATCTGTAATGAATAAATCAAGGCAACTGGACTTTCTGTAGATTTCTTGAAAACGTTTCACTCATTCTTCCAACGAGCTTTCTCAATTCTGAGTGAATTGTACAAGAATTCTCTGGGAATAAATATGTCACTGAATCAACACTGATTCAGTGACATATTTATTCCCAGAGAATTCTTGTACAAGTCACTCAGAATTGAGAAAGCTCGTTGGAAGAACGAGTGAAACGTTTTCAAGAAATCTACAGCAAGTCCAGTTGCCTTGATTTATTCTTTACAGATATACCATGACCTGGATAAATGAGAACCTTCACAGACATAAACAATACAGACATATTTTACATACACCTCCGAGATCAAACGAGGAGCAGTGTGGCAGTGTAAAGCAATGTGAATATACTGTGCATCGTTCTATATTTATACATAGTATATTACTACACCCACATATTTAATATGCCAGGGTACATATAAATCAACTATTACATTTATTGCATGACAATCTGCTGGCCTGATGCACATATGCTCAGCCCACATCAAAGTTAATTGGAAGGGAGGCCACCCAATAAAAACAAATCTCAAAAATTCTACTCAATATATGTACAGTGCCGAGGAGTTCACTACATAACATTCAATCAATGCTGGTCACATTGAACTCTAAGTTCAATCCATGTGGTTGTAATGCTTTTAGGGTATATATCCACTTTTTGTTCTTTTTTCCTCAAAATTGGTGGTGCAAATTTCCTCAGAATGGGTGGTACAACTTTTTACTATATATATGTCTGTATATCACTTGGTGTATGTGTTTGATAAAGGCTGTGTACAGCCGAAACGTCGTGTTTTATATAGATGCTAAGAAGTTGCAATAAATAAAGATTATGGAGAATGCTACCAGTGCCCTTTGACTTCTTTCTGTATCAGTTGACCGTGGTCGTTTGGCAAGGCTGTTGCATCCCATCTTTGTCTTGGAGGACCAGGTGTGCTGCTCCTACCCTTGAATGACTGTCCATGGGGGTCAGAGACACTGGTGCGAAGCACCAAGGGCTCAGGCAAAAGGTGTAGTCTGAATACAATTCAAGGTCAAGGCAGCCTGAACATGAGAACACGGGTAATCTGACAAAGATCACACCTTTGCTGGTTACTAGACACTAGTAAACCTCAAAGTTTAGGCGAGGAGGTGGAACCACAGCCCAGCAAAATAGGAAGGCTTCTTAGAAGGCTTACTCAGCAGCTGGACAAGAAGCATGAAGAATACATATTGGGTGAGTGGAGTGATGCCCGCTCCTGTCCGGGAAAGGAGGACTCTGTCGAACATGGGCCACCAGGCTAACAGGAAGCATATAGAAGCTTTTCATAATGGGGTTTTCTCATCCAACAATGTTGATAACATACCGAGGATAGTGTCATCAAGGAAAACATCCAACAAAAGGGAACCCCATGGACATAAACAATTTGTCAACCAAAGGGGTCAAAAGATGTCAAGAATCATTCTGATGAATAGGTGATGCAGAGTCAAGCAAATTGCAGCCAAATAAAATGCTGGTGCTTCAACTAATGTGTCCAAATGCACAACTTGTCTCTCCTTAGCTCGAATGGCCTATAACAGCAGATCAGTCTGAGTACCATTGCTGTCTATGGGTAAAAAAAAGCAAGACTCCAGTAGGCAAAAGAGCATAACAATTGCATCTCTGAGCAGTGGAAAAGCATTTCCTGGTCAGAATTTGGTGGAAGCAACGTGAATTTTGCCAGCTGTCAACAGTTCACTCTGGTATAAGTGGAGTACTGGGGCAGGGAATGTTTTCTTGGCGTACCCAGGGTCCTCTGATACCTGTGGATGAACTTTTGGACAGAAGAGGCTACATAAGCATTATGGCTGTCCACATTCTTTTCTTCATGACAGTGTTTGCACAATGGCAGAAGGACGAGTTCTGCAGGACAATGCACCATGCCTCAAGGGTAATATAGTCATGGATTGGTTTCAGGAACATGATAGAGAATTTTCCTTGCTTCCCTGGCATTCAGAATCCCCAGATCTTAATTCTATGGAACACCTTTATGGCAAGAGCAGTGAGACTATGGAACACTCTGTCTAAGGAGGAAGTGATTGTAAATTCACTGAAAGAGTTCAAGAGGGGCCTGGATGTATTTCTGGAGTGTAATAATATTACAAGTTATAGCTACTAGAGAGGGGTCATTGATCCAGGGAGTTATTCTGATTGCCTGATTGGAGTCGGGAAGGAATTTTTTTCCCCTTAAGTGGGGAAAATTGGCTTCTACCTCACAGTTTTGTTTTTTTTTGCCTTCCTCTGGATCAACTTACATTATAACAGGGCTACCTGGATGGACAAATGTATTTTTTCTGCCTTATATACTATGTAACATCTGGGACAAGGTAGAATGGGCGGTTCAGATCATGTTAGTACCTCCATCTAATTTACAGCAACTTTATGAAATTATCCCGTCCTTTTTGGCTATTATTCTCACAGAACAATTTAAATGGCTAGAAAAAATGCTGTGTCCAGAAATACACTACAAAGCACTAAATGTATTTAATGTCACTATATTTAATGTATTATGTGCATGTACTACAAATCCCATAAGGTCGTATGGGTAGTGGGAGGTTCCATGTGGCTAGACAGGGCTGGCTCCACTCTTCCTCTCTCAGAGGAAGATTCCAGAGTTTATGTCTGCAGACCCTATAGAGAGATTCCATTCCCCTACAGACTACAAGCGGTTTATGTACCAGCCCTAAGAAGGGAAAAGAGCTAGCGAAGGTTTAGCTGCTACAAAGGGATTGTGGATGACTTTAGCAACAAAGGTAATCCAATCTGGTTATAGCCTACTCTGCATGTGGAGGGAACACTAACTACAAGCTGCCCACCATAACCAAAGGACAGGAAAGTGTCCCTTTCCGGGGCTGTATTCCTTTAAGGATACTGTAGATATCATATACTAATTAGAGATGAGTGAATTTTTCAAAAATGCGATTCGCCAAATTTTTGGGAAAAAATTCAGTTCGGTCCGAATTTATTTGTGGTGAATTTAACCCCTTTGGGACACATGACGTACCGGTACGGCATGTTTCCCGAGTCCTTAAGGACACATGACGTACCGGTACGTCATGAGTTGTTCCGATCACTGCTGCTCAGCTGGCAGTGATCGGAACAAGGTACCTGCTGAAATCATTCAGCAGGTACCTTGTTACAATGCCCAGGGGGGTCCTGTGACCCCCCCATATGGGCGATCGCTGCAAACCACAGGTCAATTCAGACCTGCGGTTTGCAGCGCTTCTTTGCGATCTCTGATCCCCGCGGTCTATGACCGCGAGGATCAGAGAGTTATGCCCCAAACAGTTTTTAACCCCCTGCAGCCCCCAATCATACTGTGGCTGCGGGGTGCAGGGGGTGGTTGCGGGCGGCGCGAGGCGGGCGGTGCGGCGGGCGGGATCGCGATTGCGATCCCCGCCCGCCTCCCTGTAATCTATCCCTGGTGTCTAGTGGTTCTATCAGAGTGTCAGCACATTGCTGACACTCTGATAGAACGGCTGGCATCTGTGCTGCAGATGCCAGCCGTTTAACCTTCCGTACCGCGGTCCGTATGGACCGCGGTATGGAAGGGTTAACAGGAGGAGCGCTCCCTCCCTCTCCCATCGGGGGCTGCTGTGCCTTTGCAGCCCCCAACAGGATGGGATCGAAGAGGGAGGGTGCTCCACTCCCTCCTATCCATCACCCCTGCCCAGTTATGGCAGGGGTGATGGTGCCATGGAGATAGGACGCTTTCAGAAGCGTCCTGCTCTCCATGGTGCTGAAAGTCTGAATAGACCTGCTAAAGGTCTATTCAGACTTTCTAAAGTACAAAATACAGTACAGTGCACTATATAGTGTACTGTACTGTATTATACTGAACACCAGATCCACTGGATCTTTCAGAACCAAGTGGGTCTGGGTCAAAAAATGTAAAAAGTGAAAAAAAGTAAAAATGAAAAAACACATAACACTGAATAAAAACTAAAAAAATAAAATACACTACACATATTAGGTATCGCCGCGTCCGTAAAAACCTGCTCTATAAAAATATCACATGACTGAACTCCTCAGGTGAACGCCATAAAAAAAAACCAAAAATGGTGTAAATAAGCCATTTTTGGCACATTATCACTAAAAGTGTAATACAAAGCGATCAAAAGGCGTTTGCCTCCCAAAATAGTACCAATCAAACCGCCATCTCATCCCATAAAAAACGAGCCCCTACCTAAAACAATTGGCCAAAAATAAAAAAACTATGCCTCTCAGACTAAAACATGATTTTTTTGTTTCAAAAATGCTTTTTAGTGTTAAATGTAAAAAAAATTAAAAAGTAGACATATTTGGTATCTACACGTCCGTAAGAATCTGCTCTATAAAAATATCACATGACCTAACCCCTCAAGTAAACACTGTAAAAAAATAATAAAAACTTTGTCAAAAAGCCATTTTTGCCACCTTACATCACAAAAAGTGTAATAGCAAGCGATCAAAAAGTCATATGACCCCCAAATAGTGCCAATCTAACCGTCACCTCCTCCCGCAAAAATGATACCCAACCTGAGACAATTGCCTAAAAACTGAAAAATATATGGCTCTCAGACTATGGACATACTAAAACATGTTTTTTTCATTCAAAAGGATATTATTGTGTAAAACCAAAATAAATAAAAAAAGGTATACATATTATGTATCGCCGCGTCCGTAAGGACCTGCTCTATAAAAATATAACATGACCTAACCCCTCAGATGAATGCCGTAAACATAAAAAATAAAAACGTTGTCAAACAAGCCATTTTTGTCACCTTACATCACAAAAAGTGTAATAGTAAGCGATCAAAAAGTCATATGCACCCCAAGATGGTGCCAATCAAACCGCCATCTCATCCCGCAAAAAATGAGCCCCTACATAACACAGTCGCCCAAAAAATAAAAATAAAACTATGGCTTTCAGAATGTGGAGACACTAAAAAAATTATTTTCAAAAGGCTTTATTATGTAAAACTGAAACAAAAAACCCCAAAAGTAGTCATATTTGGTATTGTCGCGTCCGTAACAACCTGCTCTATAGAAATAGCACACAATCTAACCTGTCAGTTCAACTATGTAAATAACAAAAAATAAAAACAGTCCCAAAACAGCTATTTTTTGCAAATTTTCCATTTTAATCCATTTTGCAGTAACAAAGCAAGGGTTAACAGCCAAAAAAACTCAATATTTATTGCCCTGATTCTCTTGTTTGCACAAACACCCCATATGTGGTCGTAAACTGCTGTATGGCCAAACGGCAGGGCACAGAAGGAAGGGAACGCCATATGGTTTTTGGAAGGCAGATTTTGCTGGACTGGTTTTTGACACTATGTCCCATTTGAAGCCCCCTGATGCACCCTACAGTAGAAACTCCAAAAAGTGACCCCATTTTGGAAACTACGGGATAAGGTGTCAGTTTTGTTGGTACTATTCTAGGGTAAACATGATTTTTGGTTGCTCTATATTACACTTTTTTGAGACAAGGTAACAAAAATAGAAATTCGGAAATTTCATCTCCATTTGCCAATAACTCTTGTGGAACACCTAAAGGGTTAACAAAGTTTGTAAAACTGGTTTTGAATACCTTGAGGGCGTAGTTTCTTAGATGGAGTCACTTTTATGGAGTTTCTACTCTAGGGGTGCATCGGGGGCTTCAAATGGGACATGGTGTCAAAAACCAGTCCAGCAAAATCTGCCTTCCAAAAACCATATGGCGCTCCTTTCCTTCTGCGCCCTGCAGTTTGGCCATACAGCAGTTTACGACCACATATAGGGTGTTTCTGAAAACTACAGAATCGGGGCAATAAAAATTGAGTTTTGTTTGGCTGTTAACCCTTGCTTTGTTACTGGAAAAATGGATTCAAACGGAAAATTTTTCAAAAATCGAAATTCTGAAATTTTATCTTTATTTGCCATTAACTCTTGTGGAAAACCTAAAGGGTTAATGACGTTTGTAAAATCAGTTTTGAATACCTTGAGGGGTGTAGTTTCTAGAATGGGGTAATTTTTGGGTGGTTTCTATTATGTAAGCCTCACAAAGTGACTTCAGACCTGAACTGGTCCCTAAAAGTGGGTTTTGAAAATTTCTGAAAAATTTCAAGATTTGCTTCTAAACTTCTAAGCCTTGTAACGTCCCCAAAAATGAAATAGCATTCCCAAAATGATCGATACATGAAGTAGACATATGGGGAATGTAAATCAATAACTTTTTTTGGCAGTATTACTATGTATTATAGAAGTAGAGTAATTGAAACTTGGAAAATTGCAAATTTTTCAAAATTTTTGGTAAATTTGGTATTTTTTCATAAATAAAAATGAAATTTTTCGACTTCATTTTACCACTGTCATGAAGTACAATATGTGACGATAAAACAATCTCAGAATGGACTGGATAAGAAAAAGCGTTTTAAAGTTATCACCACATAAAGTGACAATGGTCAGATTTTGAAAAAATGGCCTGGTCCTTAAGGTGAAATAGGGCCGTGTCCTTAAGGGGTTAATAAAAAATGGCTATTTCCTGGCTTCAGAGAGCCTTTATAGTGGTGTCGAACAATGTGCCTTGCAGTAACACGCATAGGGAGTCTGCTGTGGTAGTGAAATAATACTGTTAGTCCGTATGACATGCAGATGACAGGCGTCGCTCTTAGAACCACTGCACACTTCACTTATTTGGGCAGTCACGGGGCCAAATCTGACCAAATAACTCAAGTATGAACAGGTCGATGTTCGCGCCAAGAAGCATCAGAAGAATTCCACAGAGTGGCACAATGACAGTGTGGAGGTGGCAGCAGCAGCATCAGAAGGCCACAGAGTGGCACAATGACAGTGGGAGGCCACAGAGTGGCACAATGACAGTGTGGAAGTGGCAGCAGCAGCATTTGGAAGCCACAGAGTGGCAAGGTGACATAGTGTGGAGGTGACAGCAGCATCAGGAGACCACAGAGTGGCAAGTTGACATAGTGTGGAGGTGGCAGCAGCATAAGGAGACCACAGAGTGGCAAGGTGACATTGTGTGGAGGTGACAGCAGCATCAGAAGACCACAGAGTGGCAAGGTGACATAGTGTGGAGATAGCAGCAGCATCAGGGGACCACAGCGTTACCCGGTGACAGAGTGGGGAGGTGGATGGCAATACGAATACCAGCTGAAGATGGTGGGTGAAAGAAGAAGCCCTTGGCATCAGATATGAGGCATCAGGCACCTGGCAGCATCAGAATAGTAGCTGAGGCAGGTAGCCAGAAGAAACCAGTCTCTTTTATCAAAGTGTTGGTGTGGCACTATGGATGATCTAGTCTGATGCATCAGGCATTGGTGGGTGGAAATCCTGGCTGTTCCATGCCTGATTAATCTTGACAAAAGGTCAGTCTCTACTCATTTTGGGTGGACAGGCGAGTTCTTCTTGGGGTAACTATGGCCCCCGCTGCACTAAACACCGCTCTGATGCCACACTACTGGCAGGACAGGACAGCTTTTCCTGGGCAAACTCTGCTAGTTGCTAATACACTAATGCACAACAAAAAGGGCTGTAATTTTCTCACTTCAACACAACGGCTAATAAGCCCTTTTTCCCCACTAATATACTCCAAAAAGGGCTTTAGAACATATCGCTGAATGGCAAATATATATATATTTTTGCCACTAATACACGCCAAAAAGGGACTTTAGAACATATAACTGCATCGCTGAATGGCAAATAGGCCCTTATTTTTCCACTAATACAGTACATCCCACAAAAGGCTTTAGAACATATAACTGCACCGCTGACCTGGAAATATATTTTTTCTTTTTCCACTAATACACGCTACAAAAGGCTTTAGAACATATAACTGCACAGCTGACCAGCAAATTGATTTTTTCTTTTTCCACTAATACACGACATGAAAGGCTTTAGAACGTATAACTGCACCGCTGACCAGCAAATATATTTTTCTTTTTCTACTAATACATGCCACAAAAGGCTTTAGAATGTATAACTGCACCGCTGACCAGAAAATATATATTTTTTTCCACTAATACACGCCACAAGAGGCTTTAGAACATATAACTGCACCGCTGACCTGCAAATATATTTTTTCTTTTTCCACTAATACATGCCACAAAAGGCTTTAGAACACATAACTGCACCGCTGATCAGCAAATATATTTTTTCTTTTTCCACTAATACACACCACAAAAGGCTTTAGAACATACCAGTGCCTTGCAAAAGTATTCACCCCTCTTTTTTCGTGTTTTGGTGCCTTACAACCTGGAATTAACATGGATTGTTCAAGGATTTGCATAATTTAATTTACAGAACATGCCCACAACTTTGAAATTTTTAATTTTTTTTGTGAAGCAAACAACAAATAACAGAAAAAGTCAATGTGCATAACTATTCACCCCCTAAAGTCAATACTTTGCAGAGCGACCTTTAGCTGCAATCACAATTTTAAGTCGCTTTGGATGAGTCTCTATGAGCTTGCCACATCTTACTACTGGGATTTTTGCCCATTCCTCTGTGCATTTTTGCCCATTCCTCCGTGCATTTTTGCCCATTCCTCCGGCTCCAGCTCCTTCAAGTTGGATGGTTTGCGCTTGTGAACAGCAATCTTTAAGTCTGACCACAGATTGTCTTATTGGATTGAGATCTGGGCTTTGACTAGGCCATTCCAACACATTTACATGTTTCCCCTTAAACCACTCAAGTGTTGCTTTAGCAGTGTGTTTGGGGTCATTGTCCTGCTGGAAGGTGAACCTCCGTCCTAGCCTCAAACCACGCACAGAGTGGTACTGGTTTTGCTCAAGCATATCTCTGTGTTTATCACCATCCATCTTTCCCTCCACTCTGACCAGTTTCCCAGTCCCGGCTGTTGAAAAACATCCCCACAGCATGATGCTGCCACCACCATGTTTCACTGTGAGGATGGTGTTCTTTGGGTGATGTGATGTGTTGGGTTTGCGCCAGACATAGCGTTTTCTTTGATAGTCGAAAAGTTAAATTTTAGTCTTATCAGACTAGAGCACCTTCCTCCATACATTTTGGGAGTCTCCCACATGCCTTTTCGCAAAATCACAACTTACCTTTTTGTTTTTAGCTGAAAGTAATGGCTTTCTTCTGGCCACTCTGCCATAAAGCCCAACTTTATGGAGACTATGGCTTATTGTCGTCCTATGTACAAATACTTTAGTCTCTGCTGTGGAACTCTGCAGCTCCTCCAGGGTTACCTTAGGTCTCTATGCTGCCTCTCTGATTAATGCCCTCCTTGCCTGGTCTGTGAGTTTTGGTGGGCGACCGTCTCTTGGCAGGTTTGCTGTTGTGCCATGTTCTTTCCATTTGGTTACAAAAGATTTGATGGTGCTCCTGGGGATCATCAAAGATTTGGATATTTTTTAAAACCTAACCCTGAATTATACTTCTCAACAACATTGTCCCTTACTTGTTTGGAGAGTTCCTTGGTCTTCATGGCAGTGTTTGGTTAGTGATGCCTCTTGCTTAGGTGTTGCAGCCTCTGGGGCCTTTAAAAAAAGGTGTGTATATGTAATGACTGATCATGTGACACTTAAATTGCACACAGGTGGACATCATTTCACTAATTATGTGACTTCTGAAGGAAATTGGTTGCACCAGAGCTTTTTATGGGCTTCCTAACAAAGGGGGTGAATACATACGCACATGACAATTTTCTGTTTTCTATTTCTAAACAATAGTTTTATTTTTATATTTTTCTCATTTCACTTCACCAACTTAGACTATTGTGTTTTGATTCATCACATAAAGTTCAGATTAACAAAACATTGAACTTAAGGCTGTAATGTAACAAAATACAAAAAAAGGTCTAGGGGGTGAATACTTTTGCAAGGCACCGTACCTCCATAATGCCTCTTGCAGACGTCCGTTAAACACGGATGTGAATGGTCCGTGGTATCCTGGTCTAGATTTCTGCTGAGAGCAGAGGTGCACAGCATCATTGTTGCTATGACACCGTGCGCTTCCTGCCGCCGCTGCAGTACAGTAATACACTAGTATGATCTATACGACTGTATCACTGTACTGCAGCAGCAGCAGGAAGCACGCGGCGTCATAGCAACCAATGACGCTGTGCGCTCCTGCTCTCAGCAGGAATCCAGGCCAGGATACCACGGACCATTCACATCCGTGTTTAACGGACGTCTGCATGAGGCATAAGAGAGTTAAAAACGCCTAATTCCCTCTTACATGAAAATGTATAATTTTGCAGTTATGCACTGTTAAACTCATTTGCTATGGTTTACCGATGATGCTGTTATGGTGGGACTACCACCCACTTTGAACTGTTATGTGACTTTTCGCTGTGGAAAAAAACAGTAATGTGATTATTATGTGGTAAAGTGCCTCATGTGAAGTACTGTATAATATGTAATATATGGCATGCTATGCTATGTAAGGTGCCTTGTGCTGCTGTAAGATACCAGCTTAATGCATGCACCGATGTGAGATAAAAATCATTAGTATCTATCTATTTGTAAGATGTATATTGTGAGTGGTGATGTCATGAAGTGGACTGTGAAATGGACATAATACTGCTGCGACAGGATCATGATGGGTACTGTGAATTAAACATTGGGAAGTTATCTAAAAGTCACATAAATGTAATTAAAAACAGAATTAAATTATTTGCAAATCTCAAACTCATATTTTATTCACAATGGATCATTCATAGAATACATAATAGATGTTTCGATACATTTTACCATTTAATGAAAATAATTAATTCATTTATATCTTGATGGCAGCAATGCATCTAATAAAATAGGGGAGGGGGAAAGAAAAGGGTAGAAAAGTAAGTGGTAGTAATAAAAAATAGCCGGAGGAGACCAATTTGCTACTAAATCACATGACCGAGTATAAACAGAGCATGTTAGAGAGGCAGAGTCTCCCAGAAGCAAACATGGCCAGAGGTTCACCAATCTGTATAAAAATTGTGGAGCACCTGAATGGGGCTTACAGAAATCCATGTGCTTGCTTCCAAGACAAAGCCATTCAGGTAAACAGAACAGATTTTCAGTTGCATAAAATTTCTGCAGTAAAATCTGCTGCTTGTGAAGGATCCTTTATAGCAGATTTTGCTGTGTATTTGCAGCAGATTTCACCCTATGCATTGCAAAGAGTGAAATCCACATGCCACGTATGCGCCTATCCGTGCGCCCTGCATTGCTATGGTAATCGGACTTATTGAAAAAGGGGCTGGTCGGCCTATCAGGGAGGAGAGAATGGACCCATCTGGTTTGGTGCAGGCATCACATGATTCCTGTCAGCAGGGTATTTTAACAAGCAATTGCTAGCCACAGCTGCCTGTGATTGGTCTTCCCCACTTCACATGCTTAGGACTCATGCATGTATTTTTGGTCTCGGATGCAGACTCATTTCAATAGGGCTGCAAAAGATGCAAACAGTACACCGTTTGCTGTCTGTATCCGCACGTCACGAAAAAGATAAAACATGTCCTAAAAAGATACATTTCCTATTCTTGTCAGTTTTCCAGACAAGCATAGGACTAGTGATGTCGTGAACATAAAATTTTCCGTTCGCGAACGGCGGGCGCGAACTTCCGCGAATGGGCGAACCGGGGGAACTGCCATAGACTCCCTGAGATCAGCTATTGTTGGGTTTGAGTAGTCTCCGAGGCATTGCTCCCGGTTAGCCAGAATCCTACTCCGCACTGATGAGGGGCAACACCCCGAAACAGCTGTCTGTGGATGGATAACTGGCTTAGGTTTTCCCCGTCACATCCTTAAAGCTTGTAAAAAAGCGGGATCTTGACATAGAGGCCACTTAATATGGTGGATTTGGTGATCTCTGTAATGGAGACACCCCTTTGCTCGGTTTTCCTTCCTTTGAGGGATATCTGGCTTTCCTTGTGTTGTAGACCCATAACTGGGGCTCCACATTTATTTTGCATATTCCTGTTTCCCAGGGAGCTTTGCACTTTGGATTGCTGTGTTGAGACTCTTAAGTGAGGCTCTGCGGTGTTTTTTGTAGCTGGTCTCCCTGAGATCAGCTATTGTTGGGTTTGAGTAGTCTCCGAGGCATTGCTCCCGGTTAGCCAGAATCCTACTCCGCACTGATGAGGGGCAACGCCCCGAAACAGCTGTCTGTGGATGGATAACTGGCTTAGGTTTTCCCCGTCACATCCTTAAAGCTTGTAAAAAAGCGGGATCTTGACAAAGGGGCCACATAATATGGTGGATTTGGTGATCTCTGTAATGGAGACACCCCTTTGCTCGGTTTTCCTTCCTTTGAGGGATATTTGGCTTTCATTGTGTTGTAGACCCATTACTGGGGCTCCACATTTATTTTGCATAGACTTCAATAGGCAGGCAAATTTTAAAACCCACAAACTGCAAACTCCCCATTTGCACAAGGTTGGATACCAAGCTAACCATGTTCCGGTGATGTCATTGAAGGTTTCTTCCTCTACCCAGCCACGTACAACACCAAGGGTCCCCGAAAGGTGAATTGAATTGATTTTTCGAACGGGGAGATGGTTAAAAAAATGCTGGCTCCCTCCCCTTTGTTTTAATCCACGGTCACTACATCTGCGCCGTGCAATTTACTGTCACACCCGATATGAGTGGTATTTTCTGTAGTACTATTCTCATCAGTTTAATCCCTCTAACGTCCCCAATCTGGGGTCCATTTATTGAATTGATTTTTTGAACGGGGAGATGGTTAAAAAAACGCTGGCTCCCTCCACCCTGTTTTAATCCACGGTCACTGCGTCTGCGCCGTGCAATTTACTGTCACACCCGATATGAGTGGTATTTTCTGTAGTACTATTCTCATCAGTTTAATCCCTGTTAGGTCCCCAATCTGGGGTCCATTTATTGAATTGATTTTTCGAACGGTAGGATGGTTAAAAAAACGCTGGCTCCCTCCACTCTGTTTTAATCCACGGTCACTGCGTCTGCGCCGTGCAATTTATTGTCACACCCGATATGAGTGGTATTTTCTGTAGTACTATTCTCATCAGTTTAATCTCTGTTACGCCCCAATCTGGGTCCATTTATTGAATTGATTTTTCGAACAGGGAGATGGTTAAAAAAACGCTGGCTCCCTCCACCCTGTTTTAATCCACGGTCACTGCGTCTGCGCCGTGCAATTTACTGTCACACCCGATATGAGTGGTATTTTCTGTAGTACTATTCTCATCAGTTTAATCCCTGTTACATCCCCAATCTGGGGTCCATTTATTGAACTGATTTTTTGAACGGTAGGATGGTTAAAAAAACGATGGCTCCCTCCACTCTGTTTTAATCCACGGTCACTGCATCTGCCCCGTGCAATTTACTGTCACACCCGATATGAGTGGTATTTTCTGTAGTACTATTCTCATCAGTTTAATCCCTGTTACGTCCCATATCAGGGATTGCCTTTTGTGAAAAAAAATTTAGGCCGGGTACCTTCGACTGCCTTCACAGTGACAGACCAAACTGTCATACACCAAACTGAATTGATTTTAGGAACCGGGAGATGTAAAAAGCAGCTTGGTCGGTCCTCTTACTCCCAAATTGGGGCACTGCGTGTGCACAGAGCAATGTGCTGTGACACTCTATATGAGTGGTGTCTTAACTAGTACTATTCCTATCAGTTTAATCCCTGTTACGTACCCTATCCGGGGACGTGTGTCGAATTGATTAACCATTGTCAAATTAACGAATCATTGCGACATCATGAAATAATTTAGTTCTGAGCTCTGTACTTGCTTTGTATTGGAATTGATGGGGATTTTTTTAATTGTCTGCATTATTTCTAATAAACTATTAAAAGACTTTATTATGATTTTTTATTTTATGTATTAAAAACCCATACAACTTAAAAAAAAAAAAAAGGTAAATTAATGTTTTTTCTATGAAATATTATCCAGCCGTCCAATCGCTTTTGGTCTGACCATAATGAAGCAACGGCCTTATCATCTGGGGTGTGGCAACATTGCCAACACACTCATAGAGGTTATGATTGCTTCATTGTGATACGCAAGCCCCTTCACCACAACAAGGTAACGATCACGAAGGGGAATTGACACTTGTATGTGCCTTTTTTTTTGTTTTGTTTTTGCAGCCACAGTGCTGCACCATAGGACAGAAAAATTCAGCATGTACACATGCCTGAAAAATAATGGCATTGTTGCAGCCGCTGTTGTAGCAGCGGCCGGAAAAATTGATGTTTTCCAGGCAGAAAAGTGACTAAATCATTGCGGCTTGAACCCTAGTAGGTGGCGGAGAATTCACGAAAGTCATCCGGTATGCAGACATTAAATACAGCAAATCAAGCGCCTCACTGGCATGTTGTTTCGCCACTGAATATCGGAAAAGTGCGCCATGGCCTTGTAGGAACGCCTGAAATGGCCACACATCTTCCTGGCATGCTTGAGGACGTCCTGTAAGCCTGGGTACTTAGATACAAAGCATTGTACGATGAGATTCAACACATGTGCCATGCACGGCACATGTGACAACTTGCCCAAATTCAATGCCGACAACAAATTTGTTCCATTGTCACACACCACTTTGCCTATCTCCAGTTAGTGCGGGGTCAGCCACTGATCCACCTGTGCGTTCAGGGCAGACAGGAGTGCTGATCCTGTGTGGCTCTCTGCTTTCAGGCAAGTCAACCCCAAGACAGCGTGACACTGTCGTATCCGGGATGTGGAATAGCCCCTTTGGAGATGGGAGGATTCAGTTGATGTGCAGCCAGACGCCGCAGCAGAAGAGGACTCAGCCAAGGAGAATATCGAAAAGGATGGAGTAGGAGTAGAGGAGGTGGCAGTAGGCCTGCCTACAAGTCGTGGCGGTGTCACCAACTCCACTGCGGAGCCACGCATTCCATGCTTGTCACCTGTGAGCAGGTTGACCCAATGCGCAGTGTACTGTACGTGATATACCTGCCCTGACCGTGCTTTGCAGACCAGGTATGAGTGGTCAGATGGACCCTTGCCCCAACACTGTATGCCATGACTTCCTTTTCAATAACATAGTAGAGGTTTGGGATTGCCTTTTTTGAAAAAAAAAAATCGTCCGGATACCTTCCATTGTGGTGTCCTAATAGCGACAAATTTTTTGAAGGCCTAAGACTCCACCAGCTGGTATAGTAAAAGCTGGCGGGCTAAGAGTTCAGTCAAGCCAGCTGTCAGTCGCCGGGCAAGGGGGTGACTCTGTGACATTGGCTTCTTACGCTCAAACATTTCCTTAACAGACACCTGACTGTGGGCAGATGAGCAGGAACTGCTGAAGGTGAGAGGCAGAGTGGCGGTTGGTTAAGAGGGGGCAGGGAGGACAGCAGTGGTTGACGTGGCTGAAGATGCTGGACCAGGAGGAGCATGGTGGCTTTGAGTTTGTGTGCTGCTTGTACTCATGTGTTGATCCCATAGGCGTTTGTGATGTGAGATCATGTGCCTTCGCAAAGCAGTTGTACCGAGGTGGGTGTTGGACTTCCCACGACTCAGTTTCTTTTGGCACAGGTTGCAAATGGCATTGCTGTTATCAGAGGCAGACACACAAAAAAAATGCCACACTGCTGAGCTTTGCAATGACGGCATTCTGGTGGTGGCAACAGCATGCGTTGACTGGCGTGCTGTCTGGCTGACCCCAGGTGCCGATACATTCTGTCTGACTGTGCCACTAACTCCTTGCGACGATCCCCCCCTGCTTCCAACTCGTCTCCTCCTTCTCTCTGTTTCCTCTTCTGAACTTTCCCCCTCTTCTGACACCTCAGCAAAGGAAGCAGCAGTGGGTACAACATCATCATCATTATCATCACACTGTACGTCCATGTGTGTAATCCTGCCTGACTGAGACATATCCCTGTAATCTACATCATCTGGCAATAATGGTTGCGCATCACTAATTGTATCCAACTGTTGTGTAAATAACTCCTCTGACGGATCAAGTGAAGCAGCTGTGGTGGTAGTGGTGGTGGTGGCGGCGGGCGGGAGCGTGGTAACTTGAGAGCAGGTGACCGAAGCTGAGCTGGAGGAGGATGGTGCATCAAGGTTCTTAGCGGAAGCTGTTGAAGATTGGGTGTCCTGTCCTGTGGAAGTCGGCCTGACACACACTAGCAGGCAAGCAACTGAAATGACACTAAAGTGTAAAAATTAAATGCCTTTTTTTGATGCAAAGTCCTGTGCCACACGGGATGAGTGGTGGGCACTGGCAGTGGGCACATCTACAGTCAGTGGAAGTCGGCCTGACACATACTAGCAGGCAAGAAACTGAAATTACACTAAAGTGTATAAATTAAATGCCTTTTTTTGATGCAAAGTCCTGTGCCACACGGGATGAGTGGTGGGCACTGGCAGTGGGCACACTACAGTCAGTGGAAGTCGGCCTGACACACACTAGCAGGCAAGAAACTGAAATTACACTAAAGTGTAAAAATGTAAATGCCTTTTTTTGATGCAAAGTCCTGTGCCACACGGGATGAGTGGTGGGCACTGGCAGTGGGCACACTACAGTCTGTGGGCCTGCAGCTCCTCACACATGGGCAGGCCAAGCAACTGCAATATATATATGGAGAAGAAAAAAAAAAAAAAAAGCAGACTAATGTAGCAGCCCTAAAAAGGGATTTTTGGGGTGCTGTCAGGACGATGTCCTTACAGCAGAGATCAGATGAGTCTTTCAGGACTGGAGTGGACACTGAATACACTAGTCTAGTTATCGATTTCCCAATTAAATCAGCAGCAGCTACACTGTCCCTCCTCTCACTAAGACTGCAGCTTCCGAATGAATCTCAGGCATGGGTCCCTAAGGGACTGACAGTGGGGGATACGTTTGACTAACAGGGTCTGGAAGGGAGGGTATGCTGCTGATTGGCTGGAATGTGTCTGCTGACTGTGAGGTACAGGGTCAAAGTTTGCTCAATGATGATGTATAGGGGGCGGACCGAACATGGCATATGTTCGCCCGCCGCAGCGAACGCGAACAAGCTATGTTCGCCGGGAACTGTTCGCCGGCAGATAGTTCGGGCCATCTCTACATAGGATATTCCTATTGAAGTGAAAAAGAAAATGGCAGCCTACATGCAGGTGGGATCCTTGTTTTGCAGATCCACGATTTGCGGACCTCAAACTACATACGGTTGTGTGCATGAACTCTCAGTTTCACTTTATTTTAGGACTCCCGTATTTCTGACATTATGTCTGCTTCTGAATTTGACTTCTGACTTGGTATCCGACGTGACCTCCTGGTATTGTACTACGCTTTGGTAACATGCTCTGGTTTAACGTTAATCTTTGGTTTTTGACCTTGGCTTGCTTTACTTGTTTTGGTGTGCTGTGTCTGCCTATGTTGTCTACGCTAGGTTTTGTCTGGTAGTCTTTTATTTCCTTATTATTTCCTTTTTATTTCCACTGCATGTAGCTAGGCCAGACCAGTCACTAAGTTGGAGGTTGCCCTTTAGGGCACATTGTCCAAGTAGGTAGGGACAGTGGTGTGGTTGGGGACTAGGGGGTGCACTGATCCTCACCTATTGTGACACCATAAGGTAAATCCACAATATAAATTGACATGCTGTGCATTTAACATCCACAGCTCATGCCAAATTTTCCTGTGGATACCTCACAATTTTTTTATGCAGCATGTAGATGACGTTTCTTTGAATCTCACTCACTTTCATCTGTAAATACTGTGAACTTTCCACCTGTATTTCTGTGTCTGAGAAGCGGAGCATTATTGCCTGCAATTATATCAGAATCTATTAAGCTATGCCTCTGGCAGATCTGGTTGCCTTTTTCAGGCTCCTGAGTTACATGGAGACCCATCAGCACCCAACAGTTGTGTCACAGGGTGCTGATGTGCTGACCCTCCCTCAGTCAAGCTCTGGAGTTAAATGGCCAGCCTTAGAGAAACAGGAGCCCAGCTGTGAATCACTCCCGGGCTCCCCCTGTTAATCACACGGGTAAAGCTTCTATGACTTTGAACCCTAATGTATGGTATGGTGCCTTTAGACCAGATCATGCGTTAAAGGTTAAGCAGCCAAAATCGAACAGAAACAGTAACATTGCTTAAAATACTCAGAATTGTCTATTCTTCTAAAAGCATAGGCAACGAATTTTAGCAGTAGATGTTCTCTATTGTCCTCCATGTCCCTGTCCAGGCCCTGCTGCTATATTCCAACCATTCCTCTTTAAATGACATTCCTCACAATATTATGTTTATTAATATTTTATTGGCATGAAAAGCAAACAGCATAGCATGTACGGATAACTTGAAAAGATCACGACATGTCGGAAATATAGTATATTTATATCTATATATATTGCAGGCATATAAATTTAGTAATTGTCGGATATGTAAAAATCCAAATAATGAAGATAAGTTAGAGAAAGAAGGGGAAAAGGATGTAGGGGAGAAAGGGATTTAAAAAGGGAACAGGAAAAAATTATAATAAATAATAATAATACCAGCAACATGTCCACATGTGTAGCTAGACTTGTTTAGAGGCAGTAAAACAGAAGGATGTATGGGTTTCAAAGAGGAGAGAATCCCCTGTAGTGCTCTCAGGGTCTCCATGTCATAGAGAACTTCTGGATAGTCCCCATCTCGCAACCGGCAATCTGTTCCATTAGATAAATAATGTGGTCACATTTCTGTACCCATTGGGCAATTGGAGGAAGGGTTGTATGCTTGCTCCTTACAATATTAGAAGGATAAATGTAAGACAGTGTGATTCATCCTTCCAAACACTTTCAGAAATCCATGTACTGACTGTTCTGCTCTTCTGAACTTCAGACAGAAGGGAATCTGGAAAATCACTGTGGAAACTAGCTACTTGCAGGTATATATTGCCCTAAATCACTTTCACGTTCCTTCACTGACACACTTCAGTCCTGTGTCAAGTCTTTCATTAAATTTCCAGATTTCCAGTATGATATTGCCCATCCAATTACTGCATAAAATCATGAAACAGTTACTGCATAAGTCGCCTATTTTAATAGTAACATCCTTAATTCTAAAGCAAAATTTGAATAATCAGGGCTGAATCATCATTGTGCTGTTAAAGCTCTTGCTCTAACTCTTTTCTCACACCACTGAGGTTTTAACCCCATAAGGACCCGCGCCGTACATGTACGTGGCAACGGGGGTTACTTAAGGGCCAGTGCTGTACATGTACTGTGTAAGGTCCGCAGGGCTCTGGGGAATGATTTCCGGGAAATCGGGGCACTATGGCTGCTCTTATCGGCAGGCAGCCATGCCGGGTAAGGGCAGCATAGTGCTGCATCGCCTCCCTGGAGCTCTAAGCTCTGCAATTGGCCAGTCAATGAAGACTGGCACATCGCAGCGCCGGAAGCTGTATACAGCTGCAGGGCGGGTCGGGTGGGGGTCAGGGGGAGGCGCTATAGCTGCACAGGAAAGGGCAGAACTTCCCTGCATGCATCCATTCTAGCTGGTGACTGCATGCAGAGAGATCCTGTGATTTTCTGTGCTGCTGTTGGCTTGCTGGGACTTGTGGTGCACCACCACGTCGCTGTTAACCCTTTCCTGCTCAAATAAGAAAGAAGAAAATAAAAAGAACATCTTAAATTGATGCACTGATTTTTTTTTTTCATTTGCAGCTGTTACAGATTCCTAAACCACCCACCGTCCCTGCAGTTACTGGTAGTTATACATATATAAACATAAACAATGCAACAGCAGACCAAATAAAGTACTAAACGTTATAATAAATACTCTAATGTTAATCCTATGCTTATTAATAAAGTAGAGATGCTTAGCAAATGAATTTTGTACAAAATTATTTGGGCCCGTCTGCCACACATCAAGGCAATCTCTGTAAAGACAGGAACCAACCTAACCCTAAACGCCACCTGTAATGTGCCCTCACGGCCTCCACATGATTCATGGCATGTCGGTTCCACATGCATGCTGGGTCCATTCTGCTATAGCGAATACAGGTACCAACATGTATGCAAAGCTTACTCTGTGCCTTAACTGGTGCCAGACGGCTTCCTGAGAGTCCACTCTATACCTCTCCGGATGCCAAAAGGTTTTCAGTAAGTGCAGACTGCAGCTTTATACTTACGCTAATTAAAAGCTAATAAAAGCGAATTAAAGGACTGTATGCTTTTTTTTTCCTTCTAAATTTAATTTCAAATCTATTAGAAGCCCCCGTGTGAAAACACAACATACACACCCCTCACACGAAATAAAGGTTTCCATATTTCACACATCACACCCCAATAAAATAAAAATGGCCCATCCATCCCAACGAGTATACTCAGCTAAAGAGGCATAAGCCATGCTTGCCTCCGATACGGAGTCTGCCAGTGATGGAGAAGAGGATGCCACTTTCCTCTACTCCACTACCCCCTCATCATCATCATCCGCTGATGAGGGACCCTCTAGAAAGGTGCCCCAGGGTAGAAGCGGAGGCAGCCCCCCAGAGTGAACCCTTATGGACGCTACCCCCTGACAATTATCAGCCCCAAATTCTGGATTTTGAGAGCAGCTCCGGAATATAGATAGACTGTGCGGGCTTCACTGAACTAGATTTTTTCAAAATCTTCTCTGAAGACTTTTTAAATGTAATGGTGGCCCAAACCAGTTCATACGCCCAACAATTCATTGCTTAGAACCCTATATCACCATACGCTCGACCCCTAGGTTGGACCCCAATAAGAGCAGCAGAGATGATGAAGTTTTGGGGACTCGTTGTCACGGCGCGGTGTGGGGAATACACTCCACACCGAACACAAAAGGGAAGGGAAAAGGTACTAGGCCTGGAAACTAGGGATGGGGGATGGTCACCACCTAGCGAGTCCCTATGCCGAGCCCTGACTGCTATCAGTATGAACAGACCGAGATGGTAAGAATGTTCATATGCAGGAACCTAAGCCCTATCTCACCCTAACAGGGCCCTGCAGATAGTGTCAGGACACAGATGGCCTATTCCTTCCCAGATGAAGGAATAGGAGACCCCCTCAGATGGTAGGGGGAATACAACAAACAAAGAAGGAAAGACACTTAATTTCCAAAAGTATGCAGACGAGCAGGAACTCAGAGGAGAACTAATACCAGAACTTTCACAAACAAGGAGCTATCAACCGCATAGCATGATGGATGAGGCCAGACTAAATAGAGGAGAAGGAATGACCACTTAAACTACACCTGAGACAAGAGGTGTGGTCATCCCCAGAAACTACACAGCAAAGTGAAACCAAAGAGGCTGTCAATCCCTTCGATCTTCTGGTCCTGGTCACAGGTGGGACCGTGAGAGTACCCCCCCTTCTACAGGTGGCCTGCAGACACCCAGAACCGTCTTTATCCGGATGAGCCCTGTGAAAAGCCTTTACAAGATGATTAGCATTGACGTCGACTGCTGGAACCCACATCCTCTCCTCTGGTCTGTAACCCTTCCAGTGAACGAGATACTGGAGGGATCTACGGAGAATTCAAGATTACCGACCACCATGACAGGCGCGGGAGGCAAGGAGGACTGTTCAACAGGTTTGACATATCTCTTCAACAATGACTTATGGAACACATTATGAATCTTCAAAGACTGAGGGAGTTCAAGACGAAAGGCAACTGGGTTAACAAAGGCAGTGATTTTATATGGACTAATAAACCTTGGACTCAACTTCCAAGAGGGTACTTTCTTCTTAATGTTTCTTGTGGACAGCCACACAGTCCGGACCACCCACTCTCAGATCCGGACCATTCATGCATGTCTTGTCAGCCATAAGTTTATACTTATTGCCCATTTTTTTAAAGATTATTTAAAATCTTCCACCAAATAGATGACAAAGAAAAGGAAAAGCATTCCTCATTCATTATACCAGAAGTTTCCGTACCAGAAAATGTGCCAAATCGCGGGTGGAACCCATATGCCCCCAAAAAACGGCGATTTATCAGTGGACTCCTGTCTATGGTTATTTATGGCAAATTCGGCTAAAGACATGTTGCCATTTTTTTTACTTAAGAGATAGGATAACCGGATTAAATTGCTTCTAAACTTATCTTGTGGATTACAGCAGATCTCTGATGGAGGACAAACTCACACAGGCACCATGCTTTTGTTTCCTCAGGAACACACACTGCTCTGCTTACTGCAGCCTCTCTTTTTTTATGCTCTGAGTGCAACTTTATTTAAGCACTTCCTGGTTAACAAACAGACAACATATTCATATGACTGTAGATCAATGGATAAGCTGTATAAGGGCATATAAAGAAATGTCATATATCTTAACACCCCCACTTGCTCTTACACTGCTTATGAGAAATAGTTTGGTACAGTTACATCATTTTACTGTCTATATTCCAAAAATATAACTCACAAACCTATCAAGCTTAAAGGGGTTATCCAAGTTATATTTATTGATGACCTATCCTCAGGATAGGTCATCAATATCAGATCGGCGGGGGTCCGACACCCGGTACCCCCACCGATCAGCTGTTTGAAGAGAAGGCGAGCGCCGTGCCAGCGCTGCCTCCTCGTCATTGTTTACATGCTGGCCGTTGCATCTGCAGCGGTGAGCAGGTGTAATTACACCCAAGCCGTTCCATTCATTTCAATGGGACGGCTCGTTTCTATACAAGTGTATACTACAGAGCCGTCCCATTGAAATGAATGGAGCGGCTAGGCTATCTTACCTGCTCACCGCTGCAGATCAATGGCCAGCTGTAAGCTACGACGAGGAGCAGCGCTGGCAGCGCTGCACCTCTCCTCAAACAGCTGATCGGCGGGGGTGCCGGGTGTCGGACCCCCGTCGATCTGATATTGATGACCTATTCTGAGGATAGGTCATCAATAAATATAACTTGGACAACCCCTTTAAACTTTGTTATTGGTTTAGTCATAACATCAGCTACCATTTTATCCGTAGAACAATACTCAAGATCTATCTTGCCTTCACTCAGAACAGATCTAAGGAAATTAAATTTAATGTCAATATGTTTGCATCTCTGATGGTAAACTGGGTTCTTTGCGAGAGCTATCGCACTCTGATTGTCTTCAAAAATCTTTACTGGCTCATACTGACATTCACTGTCCAATTCTCTTAGCAATTGTGCAAGATATAGACTCTCCTGTGTGGTTGCGGCTAATGCTATATATTCAGCTTCACAGGAAGAGCAATTGTTGGTTGTTTCTTTGACTTCCAAGAAATCAGAGGTCCATTTTCAGTCATGCTGAAACAATATCCTGTTGTGCTTCTCCTATCAATCTGGTCCGAGGCCCAACTGGCATCACTATACGCCTCTAGTTTTAAATTCTCTTTACATTTTCTGTAGCATAGTTCAAAATTGACAGTTCCTTTCAAGTATCTCAGTACGTGTTTGGCAGTGATCATGTGTTGTACACTTGGTTGTGAAAAGTGTTGTGACAGTTTGCTTATAGTCCAACTAGTCCAACTCAAATCCAGTCTTGTACACGTAGCCACATAAATCAAACTGCCTACTATCTCCTTATAGCTTTTTACATCTGCAAGTTCACTTTTGTCATCGAATACTAATTTTTGTTCACAGGGAGTAGATCTCGGTTTACAATCTGACATACCAAATCTTTCTATCATTTTCAAAATGTATCTCTTTTGATTCATCTTCACCGTTTCACTAGTCTGTTTAAAATCGATGCCCAAAAAATAGTTCAGTTTCCCAAGAGCCTTTGATAGCTCTTTCCAATTTGAGGCGGTTATGAGATGGTCATACAATGAGGCATCAGACCTCCACCGGTATATTTTCCCCTTCAGTGAATAGCTTTTCCTCCAGCTGGGAGATAGTAAAAGTCAGAGCTCAACCTTAGACAGTTACAATCTGAAGTCTTTATTTCATAGTACATGTATTTATAGGACATTGGGGGTGGGAGTACCAACTTGAGTTCAGCAGATGACAGGTTAATTTAGGGAAGTCGGTCAACAATACTGGTATCTGCCATATACAATACATGAAAGGGTATTTTACATATTACAATGGTAGTCTAGATGCTAACAAGTTAAACTCGTTACAGCTTGCTCTCATGTACCTGAGGTTCCTGCTGTCCATTGTATTTCCAAGTGATAACTGTGTGTCATGTATTCAGGGCTGGGACAAGGTCAACCACCAACAGAGGCTGAGCTTCCCAAGTGCGCCCCCCCCCCCCCATCAACTTGTGGAGTCTTTACTAAATACTTACTGTTGTAATCCCACATAAGTATGCGCAGTTTAATGATTATGTACCAATTAACTATAGCTGTAAACAAATGCACAACCTCTTTAGACCCATATAAAGAAAGAAATAAAGTGCAAAAACAAGTCATATAAGACAATAACCACATAATCTTAAAATAAATATAATCCTGTCAACAAGACAGAATAAAAACTAGCAAGTTTTGCATCAAAAACTGTATAGTTTTGTGGTCAGCAAAATTCCAAGTGCAAAATTCCAAGTGAAAAACAGATACGGGTGTAAATTACAGTGCAACTTTTCTTGCCTTCATTGAAGCAAATTGGTCGATCACCCTTTCAAAGTCAATTTGCTTTGCCATTGCATATTCAATGGAAAGAATGGCAAGATTTGAAAGTCTCTCTTGTCCCATACTGGAGCGTAGATAGTTTTTGATAAGTTTTAACTTGCTGAAACTTCTTTCACACGATGCTACAGTGACAGGTAGAGTCAGAAATATACGCAACGCTGTTTCAATATTTGGATAGCAAGCTGACAGTGAATAATCATAGATCATTTGAGAGATATCAATAACTGTTGCCGACATAGCTTGTGGCAATATGGCTTGCACCTGAAACCTAAAGCTTTCAATTTCTGAAGACAGCTCTATGGCATCTAAGTCTTTGTTATACTTCAGAGCCAAATCAGAAGCAGCCTTTTGTAACTCCACCATATCCAGTGTAAGAAGTGCAGGACAAAAAAGAAACTCAAAATCTTGGGATGTTTCCATTAGTACTTTTGATTTCCAAGTTAAGTCAGAAATGAGAATGTCAAAAACCTGTTTTACAGTAATTCGGAAGTTGTCCTCAGAAGTCAGATTGGCTCCTTCATCAGGGTCTTCATAAGCTGCTTTGTTTTTTTTCTTTCTTTGCCTTTTTTGAGGAAACATTGCAG
Source organism: Bufotes viridis (assembly GCA_033119425.1). Classification (NCBI taxonomy): domain Eukaryota; kingdom Metazoa; phylum Chordata; class Amphibia; order Anura; family Bufonidae; genus Bufotes; species Bufotes viridis. The sequence goes on along the minus strand of CM065589.1, from coordinate 149,063,025 downwards.
GGATGTCAAGTTTTCCACATGCCTCTGAAGCATACTGGTATACTTCCTGAAAATCAATATTCCTCATTTCTTGAAAGGTTCTTCTTAAACCGTCAATCATTTTTGAAGCCTGCAACACAGAAACGCCTTTGGCCTGTATGGCTTGATTTACTCTGTCGACATGACCCAAAATTCTGTTCCAAACAAAAAGTTTGCACAGGAAACCATAGTCCACTTGCATCACCAGACTTTCTGCTGTTGAAACTGAATCTGGATTTGCTGAATTTTCTGCAATGTCTGTGAGTGATTCACATATTTCAGTGATCTGTGTATACAAAGCCTTCACTGCACTTGCTCTGGATGACCATCGAGTATCGGTATGGCCTTTTACAGTAGTTTTAACATGCTTTAGAAGTACTTCCCAACGAGCTGTGGAACTGGAGAAAAAGTAAAAATTCTTTGAACAGTCCCAAAAAGGTTTTAATGTCAGGGTTCACAGATGCTGCATGTACCCCTGCCAAATTGAGACTATGTGCTGCACATGGAACAAATTTGGCATATTCATTTTCCAGAAGAAGTCTTGCTTGTACTCCATTATATTTTCCTGCCATGTTGGCTGCATTGTCATAGCCTTGCCCTCGTGCATCTTTAAGGTCGAGTCCATCAGTCTGTAGCTTGTTCATTATCTCAGAAGCTAATCCACTTCCAGTTTTTTCCTTAGTGTGGATAAAATCGATAAAACTCTCCTCTATTGTCACCTTTCCATTTACAACTGTAACATAACGGATTATTTCGCTCATTTGTTCCTGATGGGATATATCAGGAGTGCAGTCAAAAGAATTGAAAAAATTTTGCTTCCTTTATTCTATTAATGATTTGAGAGCGGACTGTATCCCCCAAAATACTGATAAATTCGTTTTGAATTTTGCTTGAAAGGTAATTGACACCACGCTTCTGATGAGTCTCAATCTTCTCTTTCAGTGACATGTTGTGATGACTTATTACCTCCATTAGATCAAGGAATATGCCAGCGTTTGGACTTCCAATAATATCTTCAGAACCTCTGAGTGCAAGGTTGTTTTTTGCACAAAACAAAATTCCATCCAAAATGCACTTCAAGACATCTCGCCACTTTTGTTTCTCAGTCAAAACCATTTTATCTATAGTGCTGTCAAAAAGCTGGCCGGTTTTCATGTTCTTTTCCATTACTTTCCATTTATAATAGTTGGTCCGATGCTCTGCTGAATTTTCATGTGTGGGGATACGTGGGTTTAGGTTTTTCCAATCAGAAAAACCTTTTTTTGGATTTGTTATTGAAAAATTGTGCTTTCCGAATAAGATACATGGAAAACAAAACACTGCATTTGATGTTTGGGAGTATATCAACCATGCACGGTCAATTTTCCTACCACCAGGTAGATGTTTTATAAACCAACTGGGATAGAATGTACGCCCTTCTTGGAACTGAGATCTTCCAAAATCTGCATCGATTCCTTGATGTGGGCCCTGTTCTATTAAATAACGCCGAATTTTGTCTGTGATATCAGGCCATGAGGGTGGATCATTCAAGTTAAACGTCATCCTGCTGGGCTCTTCAGCTGCCATTTCTTCCGGCATGAGTTCACTTGGTATTGCCGATGTGTCTTCAGCTTCTTGCAAGCATTCTTCACCTTCAATCTGTTCTCTTTCTGACACATTGTACTCCGGACTTTCTGCCGTTTCAGTGGAAAAACCAAAATGTGGATCTGTAGGACTGCAACCAATCTCTGTAGCAGTTGAGGTTGGCTCTCTGGAACTTGAACTTGCTCCTGCTTCTGAATCTGTGTCTGTACCTTTGCTAGGCTGTAGCCATTTTGCAATTTTTGAGAACTCTTACTTGCTTCCTCTTCCCTCAACTTTCTTCTTTTTCTGAACTCTGCTGCAGAAGGTTTTTAGAAGACATTCTGTAATAAGCAAATAAAAAACTTAGGAGGTTCCAAGTAGTGACAGCAACTGTGTAAGCATAAGGTCAGGTGTAATTTCATACATTTTTGTTCCACAATTATCTATTTTTAATCATGTTTGACAGATATTTTTCATCCAGGATGACTCTGTACATTGCTGCAGTCATCTTTCCCTTTATCCTGACTATTCTCCCAGTTCCTGCCCCTGATAAACATCCCCACAGCATGATGCTGCCACCACCATGCTTCACTGTAGGGATGGTATTGGGCAGGTGATGAGTGGCGCCTGGTCTCCTCCAGACATGATGCTGCCTCCACCATGCTTCACTGTAGGGATGGTATTGGGCAGGTGATGAGCGGCATCTGGTTTCCTCCAAACGTGACACCTTGTATTCAAACCAGAGTTCAATCTTTGTCTCATCAGACCAGAGAATTTTGTTTATGATGATCTGAGAGTCATTTAGGTGCCTTTTGGAAAACTCTAGGTGAGCTGCCATTTACCTTTTACTAAGCCATCACTAATTTTGGTGAGGCTGGGTGAGTATTTTGGGGGGGAGATTGTTGCTTTTTTGGCCAATTGCTACAGCAACAGGCAAGCACATTTACCTGGAATCAGGCGATCTCCGCTGGTGCCATATACTGAGGACTTGTCTGCTGTAGTAAGTAATTTTAATTGCCTGGTACCTTTCTCCGATCTTAAAGCAATAATGAAACCAGAAAAAATAAAATAAAAATACAGGTACTTACCTATGGAGAGTGAAGGCTCTAATTCCCATAGAGCATTCCTGTTCTTATAACGTCTCCTGGTTCCAGTGCTGTCACCCCCTTAAGAATCTGTCGCTGTGGAAGGCATTGGGAGCCCGAGTGCTCCCAAAGATAGGCGGCTCTGTGCAGGGCCAGACTGTGGATGAAAACCAGCCCTGGAAGAAATTACATACCAGCCCCATAGCATTGCGTAATTATACCAGCACAACGACAGCGGCCGGTGCGATTGCGGACCTGGCAGAGTCTGCGTCGCCGGCCGCATAGAATCTAACAGGAATGACCCCCGCATAGTGACTGGATACTAACACCACACTGTAACTAAATTAAAACCAATATGACAATATAGCAGAAAATACTAGCACTACACAGATTCTGCAAACCATAAGTGATTAAAAGTACATAAATATTGACTCACAGGGCGACTCAAGGGTGAATCAAAGGCGACGTCTTCTTTGATTGGAATCAGTCTTTTTCTGGCCACCACTCGTCTCCACAGAATCTGCAAAACTAATAGTTTAGGCTTCTCATTCCATGATTCCAGCACCATCCCCACCTCTGTACAAACTCCCAATGTGTATTGCCCCACACAGTAATAAAGCCTACTAAACATGGCAACACAGAAAAAAGAAATCTGTACTATATGACAGCACAGATGGGGGAGCCTGTACTATATGGGGGCTGTACTATATTGGGGCACAGAGGAGGGAAATGGAAATAAATGCAGACTTGTATGACTTTAAAGGGGTTGTCCTGTTATTTAAAATGTTACCCCCATCCACAGGATGGGACTCCCTGAGCGATCTCAAGATCGGGCAGGTCTGTGGATGACAACACTGTTATGTGGGATCTGTGGATGGCACCATTATGGGGGGATCTTTCGATGACACTGTTATGGAGGATGTGTGGATGACACTGCTATGGGGGATCTGTGGTGGAGGACACTGCTATGGGGGATCTGTGGTGGATTGGATGACACTGCTATGGGGGATCTGTGGTGGATGACACTGCTATGGGGGATCTGTGGTGGATGACACTGCTATGGGGGATCTGTGGTGGAGGACACTGCTATGGGGGATCTGTGGTGGATTGGATGACACTGCTATGGGGGGATCTGTGGTGGAGGACACTGCTATGGGGGATCTGTGGTGAAAGACACTGCTTTTGGGGGATCTGTGGTGGATGACACTGCTATGGGGGATCTGTGGTGGGTGACACTGCTATGGGGGATCTGTGGTGGGTGACACTGCTATGGGGATCTGTGGTGAAAGACACTGCTTTTGGGGGATCTGTGGTGGATGACACTGCTATGGGGGATCTGTGGTGGGTGACACTGCTATGGGGGATCTGTGGTGAAAGACACTGCTTTTGGGGGATCTGTGGTGGATGACACTGCTATGGGGGATCTGTGGTGGGTGACACTGCTATGGGGGATCTGTGGTGGGTGACACTGCTATGGGGGATCTGTGGTGAAAGACACTGCTTTTGGGGGATCTGTGGTGGATGACACAGCTATGGGGGATCTGTGGTGGGTGACACTGCTATGGGGGATCTGTGGTGAAAGACACTGCTTTTGGGGATCTGTGGTGGATGACACTGCTATGGGGGATCTGTGGTGGGTGACACTGCTATGGGGGATCTGTGGTGAAAGACACTGCTTTTGGGGGATCTGTGGTGGATGACACTGCTATGGGGATCTGTGGTGGGTGACACTGCTATGGGGGATCTGTGGTGAAAGACACTGCTTTTGGGGATCTGTGGTGGATGACACTGCTATGGGGGATCTGTGGTGGGTGACACTGCTATGGGGGATCTGTGGTGAAAGACACTGCTTTTGGGGGATCTGTGGTGGATGACACTGCTATGGGGGATCTGTGGTGGGTGACACTGCTATGGGGGATCTGTGGTGGGTGACACTGCTATGGGGGATCTGTGGTGAAAGACACTGCTTTTGGGGGATCTGTGGTGGATGACACTGCTATGGGGGATCTGTGGTGGATGACACTGCTATGGGGGATCTGTGGTGGATGACACTGCTATGGGGGATCTGTGGTGGATGACACTGCTATGGGGTATCTGTGGTGGATTGGATGACACTGCTATGGGGGATCTGTGGTGAAAGACACTGCTATTGGGGGATCTGTGGTGGATGACACTGCTATGGGGGATCTGTGGTGGATGACACTGCTATGGGGTATCTGTGGTGGATTGGATGACACTGCTATGGGGATCTGTGGTGAAAGACACTGCTATTGGGGGATCTGTGGTGGATGACACTGCTATGGGGGATCTGTAGTGGTTGACACTGTTATGGGGGGATCTGTGGTGGATGACACTGCTATTGGGGGGATCTGAGGATGACACTGTTATTGGGGGAATCCCCCCCATAACAGGGTCCTTGTAGGAATGACCCCCAAATACAAGGGGTGAGGCTGTGGTGCTGTATCTGCTTTTATGATGACAGCGCTAGCGGGGCCCGGTTATATAGTTAATAAGATTATATCCAGTGAGCGGGGGGGTGTAGTAGAATACAGTCACATTGCACGGGCCCTGCTGTCATTATGAAAGCAAATGCGACCCCACACCTCTTTTATTGGTGGTCAGTAAATGGGTCTGTGACAGACCGTCTGTCACAGACCCATTTACTGACCACCAATAAAAGAGGTGTGAGTCGCATTTGCTTTCATAATGACAGCAGGGCCCATCGCCTGTGCAATGTGAGTAGTATTCTACTACTTTAAAAGCAAGCTCTGCAGATGTGACTGTATTGGGTCAGTCAATCACTAAATGAACCCTGTTATGGGGAGAAACTGTGGATGACACTACAAATAGTGTCATCCACAGTTTCTCCCCATAACAGGGTTCATTTAGTGATTGACTGACTGACCCAATACAGTCACATCTGCAGAGCTTTGCTTTTATGCCTCATATGCATCCATCCATCCCCCCTTCCCAGCAGGCACTGTAAAAATCACATTTTTATTTTTCAAACTGTCTCCCTCCCTGACCCTGAGATTTTGAATTGGCGCTGCCTACTACTTACAAGTTATACAGAGGCAGGGGCCAGCCAGCCTAGCCAGGGCACTTTATTACTGGAGTGGTGTACTGTACTCAGACTGAGTCTACTCTAAGACTACAGTCCACACCAAGACAGCTGGGCACAGCACAGTGGGCACTCAGGCTGCCTGACTCTCTGAGGCGGGAGAACTTGGAGAAGGCAGCAGGCGCAGGAGTCAGGAGAAGAATTCAGTCAGTGGGCGGGCTCTGCCTGGCGCAGCGTGACGCATCACGCTCTGGGCCCGCCCACCGTTCTGCTGCCGCTGCCGCCGCCGGCTCCCTCCTCCTGGGTCCTTTGAATCACCGGCTCAGCTGAGCCTGTGAATGATGCATGCTGTCACATCACTCAAGTCACAACTCAAGCGGCAGCAAGCGCTCGCCTGCCGCCGGCTCGCCACTGTCTGGCCTGCGCCTGGGGACTTAAAGGAAAGGGTTTGACTCCGGTGGTGAGTCGTGACTGGTCTCCGGCCCCTGCTGCGCCCTGAGGCTGGAGCGCCCAGAGGCTGAAGCCTCCCCAGCCTCTGTGTCGGCCCGGCCCTGCATGTATTGTAATCTCAATGTCTGCTGGGGTGGGCTCGCATACAGGAATTAACCTCCGGGGGATGTGTTCTTTGAGGAAATGACCTGTCTTGTAACAAGTAGCAGTGCCTGATATAATATATATCTAATAGCAAGGTTTAAAATCCCTTTCAATCCAACCATTGATCCCAACTTTTTATACAAAAAAGAACGGGATCATTTTCTATTTTGAGAGCTGCACTGTGTGTCTTCCTACGGCTAAAGACCTTGTGTGTATATGTACATAACATATGAAACAAAAGTACAAATCATAAAGGAGATAAACAAAACCTTCTTGTGCAATTGGCGCACAGTAGGAAAAAAATATCGTGCATAGTGGACAAGGGGAAAAAGAGAAAGGAAAGTTGAAATAACTATGAAGGAGATTTGAAAAAACCTTCTGTGTAATTGGCGCACAGTAGGAAAAAAATCCCCTGCATAGTGGAAAAGAAAGAAGAAAGAAAAGTAAGAAAGAACACAAAACATGAAATAATCAGTGTTGTTCTGAGAGTAGCACCATGTGTCCTTTGTGTCTACTAGGCTTGGCATCAATCGCAGAGTGGAGACGTGAATGTCTCTTGCTTCCTGGGGTGATGAGGGGCATATCGAGGGTAGCTTCTCAGAGTGGTGGGCACACCTTGCCACTAGCCAAACAGTGGCTGGTAGCATTGTGTCTGCTACAAAGGATGCCATTGCTGCACAGATGTGAGGTCTTCCATGGGTAGGGGTGTACATTGGCATTGTACAGAGCACTGAAGCTTGCTTCTTCCTAATGATTGGATCCAACTGGGACTCGTCTGGTTCTGGTCACTCAGGCAGAGGTGAGGCTTCCTTCAATTGGGATGCATGAATCCAAGTAGGATAGTTGTCTGTTGACACTTTAGTTCTGGTCATGGCCTGGACTGTCACAGGGGGTCCATAGGGTGGGTCCAGCGACTTCAACTTATGGAGAGACTTCATCAGGACTCTGCTGATGTTGGTGCACCTGTTGACAAGCGAAACGAAAGCGAAGTATCACCATAATCACTGCTTTTATTTTCCAATCAGTCCCAAACCATGTATTTGGGGTGGGGGTGCTATTTTGGGAATTTCTACTCTACTACTCCTCCCTTTGACCATAGACCGCTAGCGTCTCTGGTCAACCCTTGAAGCTCCCAATAAACGATGTCTGCTGATGTTAGACCTTGGTTGCGCAATTTTGTGTGACACAGGAGGCTGCTTTTGCTTGACTGTCTCTGTAGTGAACCCTCTATGCTGCCATTTTACTCCAAAATTATGACACACCGAAAATGGGAATTTAGAATCTGTGTACACATTTACTCGCCTGCCAGCCATAATTTTGCAAGCTCTAGCAAGTGCGAATAACTCTGCAGCTTGTGCTGATGAGACAGTGGCTGGCATGGCCTCAAGAACTCTATCGGGCAATTGTACAACTGCATAACCAGCATGAAACGTTTGATCATCTGGTCGGGTGCAGGAGCCATCTACAAAAACATCCTCTGCATCAGAAAAGGAACACTTTGTAGGGTGGGGTGGGGGCTGGTGGCTATGTGAATGTGTTCTGCACATTCATGTTGTTCTGAGATCTTATCTTGTGGGCAGTCAATCGTGTTGTGTGGACAGATTTTTTCCTATAAGGTGTAGGACAGGGTGTGACGTGTACAGTGTGGTATCATGTCCCAGTGTGATCGAGCTTGTTAATTCTACAGCCATTGCACATGCTGCCAAAGTCCTGAGACATGGTGGCATGCCCTGTACAGTGACTGAGGGTAGTTTGGATATATATGTCACAGTCCTCAACCGTCCTCCATGGTCTTGAGCTAACACAGCAGCTATGGTTTCGCAAACCATGCTGCGGATGCCAGTTTACAAGGACTTTCTGGAGAGCTGTGGAGTAAACTGCAGGTGCATCAATTAGACCTTGTGGCAATCTGCACCAGGTCATTTGATGGCCTTTGAAGACAAACGCCATCAGTGGCTGCGTCTTCCTATCCAACGGTATGCTAAATACACATTTGGGAGATTACCCACACTGAAAAAAAAACCTTTTAAGTTTAGTGAATATCCAAGCAGTAGGTCTCTATATATAAAAAACAAACAAAATACTTACAACAAAAATGTACAGGTAGAAAGAAAAGAAAAAAAAAATATATAAAAAAAAAATCATATAAAAATATTCTGCTGGCCATTAACACATCGCACACAGACAGACAGATAGACAGACATATACTAACACCACCTGCCAACCCAACTTTTGTTCTGGTGTGTGAACAAAGACCTCTTCCTGTGAGTTTCATTAAAGGAGCAGATGATATTCACACCTAAAACACAAAAGGTTATGTGGGAACAAAAAATGCTTCCACATCACAAAGGTACAGTATACATGACTGTTTTAACCAACACATGCCTGACTGTTATTTCATTGTTTGCAAACAATTACTAGTTATTGAGCTCATGATACCACGTGGTGACTATGAAAACCTTTTTAAACTGATATAAAACCTGTGAACACAACAAAAACATTAGTGTTTAGCCAGTTTGACTAAGCCGCCTTTAGTGGCTCCTGAAAAGAAACACAGAGACAATTAATTACACACAATTATCATAACAGTCACATCTTTATTCCCTAAGCCTTGTCCTGTCATCTGTATGGCTGGAATATAAATCCCATATTCTTCTTAAACTAAGCAAGCATTCTTCACAAAATTTTCCATATTGTTAATGAAAAATGGTAATGCAAAGCCAAAATGGAAGATTAGCTTTCACCATAGAATGACTTGCAGCAGACTTAGGAACATGATCTTAGTTCTAAACTTAATATTTAATTTCTTTCTGGGATTCTTCTTACCATAAGAATTGCCCATTTTATTTAGCTAAAAATATACAGTGAGATCAGCTGAATTTGAAGGTTTAGCTAAGAATGATTATGTTTGTGTTTAGTGCAAATACTTACTGACAAACCTTATGCTTATCAGTTTATATGTTTTCCATCCTATTTCTTCTAATCCAGGCTCATGACTGCTCCTGAATTTATAGTTGATCTTTTAACTATTCTGGGGGGGTATTTGCATCCTATGTCTTCTAATCCAGGCTCATGATTACTCCTGAATTTATGTTTGATCTTACACTATCCTGGATGGCCAAATTTATACCTTCAATTTCAGCATGAACTCTTATACAATCTATACGCAGTCTATACACAATTTATACAGTAAATTTCAATCTTATAACGACTAAGAAATGCTTAAGCAATTATACAGCAATATACATGGTTTTAGGAAAAACTATTCACTGCACACAGCACTGTTTTAAGATTTGGGGACTCCAGACCCCTTTTTTTGTTTTAGGAATATCAGATTCCTGGGACTTCAGATCCCTATAACTTCTTTAGGAATATCAGATTCCTGGGAGGCACACAGAAGCGCTCACCGGGTTCAAATAATCCGCTCTCACAGTATAGGGTAGTAATAATACATAAAAAAAATATAGAATCACTTACCCGATACTGTTTATGGCGAATCCCACCTTCTGACACCAAACGGATAGCTCTTTCCAATTTGAGGCGGTTATGAGATGGTCATACAATGAGGCATCAGACCTCCACCGGTATATTTTCCCCTTCAGTGAATAGCTTTTCCTCCAGCTGGGAGATAGTAAAAGTCAGAGCTCAATCTTAGACAGTTACAATCTGAAGTCTTTATTTCATAGTACATGTATTTATAGGACATTGGGGGTGGGAGTACCAACTTGAGTTCAGCAGATGACAGGTTAATTTAGGGAAGTCGGTCAACAATACTGGTATCTGCCATATACAATACATGAAAGGGTATTTTACATATTACAATGGTAGTCTAGATGCTAACAAGTTAAACTCGTTACAGCTTGCTCTCATGTACCTGAGGTTCCTGCTGTCCATTGTATTTCCAAGTGATAACTGTGTGTCATGTATTGTAATCTCAATGTCTGCTGGGGTGGGCTCGCATACAGGAATTAACCTCCGGGGGATGTGTTCTTTGAGGAAATGACCTGTCTTGTAACAAGTAGCAGTGCCTGATATAATATATATCTAATAGCAAGGTTTAAAATCCCTTTCAGCCTTCATTTTAAATTTTGTAGCAAGTGTTAACTTCACATCATTGAGTAGTTTTTCATTGCTTTTTATCACATATACCCATCTACCCCCCACTGAATGTTTGCCTTCTGGTAATGTGGTCAATGTGAAGGTATCATTCTCCTTTAGTGATTCCATCTCTTCTTTCATTGCATTTAACCAACTTTGTGACTGGGGTGTTTCCATGGCTTCTCTGAAGGTCTAGGGTACATCATGTGCTCTATAGCAGTAATCTATATTCATCAGTACCTTATCATCACGAACAGATTCTAGTACATAGTCATTTAAATACTGAGGAATTTTTCTATTTTTTGTAGGGTATCTTGTACCATGGTCATCATCTTTGTCCTCTGCAATCTCCGCTAAAGAATCTGGGGTCTCTTTAGTCACTGGACTTGATACCAGAATTACATTCCTTTCCTCATAGTCATCATCATTATTGTCCAACAGTTCAGTCTGAGTTTGTTTCTCGATTACATTCTTTTCAATGAATTTTACTAGTCTGTGCTTGAAGACTTTTCAGGGTTTCAGGGTAATACACAAGGTAAGAGGAACTATTTTTGTATCCTACAAAACTATATTTTTATATCCTACAAAAATTCCTTTTGTGCATTTTGGATCCAGCTTTTTCTTATTGTGTTTGTATGCAAAACATTCTGACCCAAAAATCTTCATTTTTGAAAAGTCTGGTTTCTTCCCTGTCAGTATGTTGTACGGCGTTTGCTTCAAACGACTGTTAAAACATCGATTTTGAATCATAGCTGCTGTCATCACTGCATATGTCCATAACTCTTTTGGTACTTTGCTCTCTATTAGCATACATCTTGCCATCTCTATCAGTGTTCTCCAGTTTCTTTCAGCCGTCCCATTTTGATGTGGTGAGTAAGGTACTGAAGTCTCATGTCTTATGCTCCTCTTTATGAGTAGTGACTGGAAGTTATTCGATGTGAATTCGGTACCATTCTCTGACCTCATTCTCTTGATGGTCCCAAAGGGGGCAGTATCAGCGATAAACTTCTCTGTGGCTAGAACTGTGTCACTCTTGTTTTTCAGAAAGTATACAAACACTGCACCAGAATAATCATCAGTGAACGCTATGATGTATTTGAATCCGTCCTTTGCAACTGGCTCTATAGGACCTGTTAAATCTGTGTGTACTAGTTCAAGTGGGTATTTTGCACAGGTGTCAGACTCTCTGTTTCTACTCTGAGCAAATTTCCCTTGGGTACAAATCTCACAATTTAGGTTGGACTTATCAACCTTACCTTGGATCTTCATTCCATCTACTAGATTCTGTAGTTTCAAGATATCATCATAATTACAATGACCAAGGATTTCATGCCATATCTGAATATCATAACAACCGTAACAACTGTCTTCACATCCCTTATATGTGTTCAAATAGTAAAGCCTGTTGTATTTCTTTATAATAAATTTTGTACCATTCTTATGAAGCAGAATACTGTCATCTTGTCGGAATTCAACAGTCGCCCCATTTCTTGTTGCTGCTTCAACGGAGAAAATGTCTTGTGGATATGTGGGGATAAATAATGCGTTTTGTAGCAATGTCCTCATTTGTTTTCCCTTACTGTCCATTAGGTACACTTCTGCGTCGCCTCTCTTGAGTGCTACACCGGAAGTTCTTTTCCCATCTGCCAACTCCATGTAGTGTTTCTCTGGCTTAAACGAGGTGTCAAATCTTTTAAATTTCTTAATGTCTGTGATAATATGCGATGTTGCTCCTGTATCTACCATCAGGCTTTTTGTTATGGGATTGCTTAACTGGTCTTCGCTTATTTTAAAAGCAAATGTTTGTTCTGTATCATCAACTACATGCTTCACATTGTCTCCTGCTTTTCGTCTGCACAATGTCTCTCTGTGAGTGGAGCTCTTGCAATAATTACACCACTGTGTCTTCCTTTTATTCACTCTGCTTGGACATGCATTGGCTTTGTGACCTTTCTGATTACAACTGTAGCAGATAATGATGTCTTTCTCCTTTGTTGGTATAACAGGGGTGCTGAGTTGCTGACCTTCATAACATTATCAGTGCTTGTGCTGCTACGATAATTTTCAATGTCCTCAAAAATCCTTAACTGGATTTTAAAGTCAGTAAAAGTCATATCTTCTTTGCCTTGTGTTACATGGATTGCAAATGGTTTGAATGATTCAGGCAGGCCTTTAAGAATCATAGCAACTAATAGTCCACCACTGAGGGTCTCTCCTGCATTTCTAAGTGCTGTAATAGCTGTTTCTGTGCGTATGATATAGTCTGTGACACTTTCACATTCAGATTTCTGAAGAGATGTTAGTTCTGTGTATAAATTTATGATACGTGGCTTACCTTGGCCAGCATAATGATCTCTCAAAATCTTCAGCGCTTTTCTTCCATTATCAGTTGCTTCTCTCATTATAAGAGATAGACTTTTATCATCTAGGAATTGTATTAGTTCAGCATAAGCTTCTTCATTCTTATTCCTATCTTGCAAAGGGTCTGCTCCATCTGCTGGTTCACGCAGGATGGTTTCTTTAAGATTCATCAAGCGTAGATGGCCTAGGAATTTTGTCTCCCACAGCTCATAGTTCTTCTCATCTCCATCGAAAAGTAGCCTGTTCCATCGGCTTGTTCCCTCTCTCCTGGGCCCATAACCTGTTGCCATTTTTTTTACTTAAGAGATAGGATAACCGGATTAAATTGCTTCTAAACTTATCTTGTGGATTACAGCAGATCTCTGATGGAGGACAAACTCACACAGGCACCATGCTTTTGTTTCCTTAGGAACGGCCATACTGGACTTAGTATTAACCAATAGACCTGATAGAACAACAGATGTGCAGGTTGGGGGACACCTGGGAAATAGTGACCATAAAGTTATAACCTTCCAATTATCCTTCAAACGAGAGTTTCTAAAGAGAGGAACAAAAATACCAAACTTCAAAAAAGCAAAATTTAGCCAACTAAGCGAGACCATAGGCCTAACTAACTGGGACAAAGTCCTCAAAAATAAAAATACAACCATAAAATGGGAGATTTTTAAAAGCATTGTAACATCTAATTGTGAGAGGTACATACCTTATAGGAATAAAAGGCTAAGGAACAATAAGAAACCAATGTGGATAAATGGAACCGTAAAGAAGGCAATAAATGACAAAAGAAAGCATATAAATCGCTAAAACAGGAGGGGAGTCAGGAAGCACTGATAAACTATAAGGAAAAAAATAGAATATGTAAAAACTAATAAAATTTGCCAAACTAGAGACTGAGAGATTAATTGCCAAAGAGAGTAAAACCAACCCTAAAATGTTCTTCAATTATATAAATAGTAAAAAATATAAATCTGAAGGAGTCGGCCCTCTACATAGCAATGAGGGGGGTGTTGCAGAGAGCGACGAGGATAAAGCAAAACTATTAAATATTTTTTTCTCCACTATATTCACTGAGGAAAATAAACTGTCAGATGAAATGCAGAATGTAAAAGTAAATCCCCATTAAAAGTGCCCTGTCTGACCCAGGAAGAAGTACAACAGCGACTTAAAAAGATTAAAATAGACAAATCGCTAGGACCGGATGGCATACACCCCGTATCCTAAGGGAATTAAGTGATGTCATAGCCAGACCATTATTTCTGATATTTACGGACTCTATATTAACAGGGAATGTTCCACAGGATTGGCGCATAGCAAATGTGGTGCAAATATTCAAAAGGGTCCAAAAACAGAGCCTGGAAATTATAGGCCAGTAAGTTTAACATCTATTGTTGGTAAACTGTTTGAAGGGTTTCTAAGAGATGCTATTTTGGAGTATCTCAATGAAAATAAGCAAATAACGCCATATCAGCATGGCTTCATGAGGGATCGGTCATGCCAAACAAATTTAATCAGCTTCTATGAGGAGGTAAGTTCTAGACTTGACAGTGGCGAATCAATGGATGTCGTATATCTGGACTTCTCCAAAGCATTTGACACCGTACCTCATAAAAGGTTAGTATATAAAATGAGGATGCTCGGACTGGGAGAAAATGTCTGTATGTGGGTAAGTAACTGGCTGAGTGACAGAAAACAGAGGGTGGTTATTAATGGTAGATACTCAGATTGGGTCACTGTTACTAGTGGGGTACCTCAGGGGTCAGTATTGGGCCCTATTCTCTTCAATATATTTATTAATGATCTTGTAAGGCCTAACTAACTGGGACAAAGTCCTCAAAAATAAAAATACAACCATAAAATGGGAGATTTTTAAAAGCATTGTAACATCTAATTGTGAGAGGTACATACCTTATAGGAATAAAAGGCTAAGGAACAATAAGAAACCAATGTGGATAAATGGAACCGTAAAGAAGGCAATAAATGACAAAAAGAAAGCATATAAATCGCTAAAACAGGAGGGGAGTCAGGAAGCACTGATAAACTATAAGGAAAAAAATAGAATATGTAAAAACTAATAAAATTTGCCAAACTAGAGACTGAGAGATTAATTGCCAAAGAGAGTAAAACCAACCCTAAAATGTTCTTCAATTATATAAATAGTAAAAAATATAAATCTGAAGGAGTCGGCCCTCTACATAGCAATGAGGGGGTGTTGCAGAGAGCGACGAGGATAAAGCAAAACTATTAAATATTTTTTTCTCCACTATATTCACTGAGGAAAATAAACTGTCAGATGAAATGCAGAATGTAAAAGTAAATCCCCATTAAAAGTGCCCTGTCTGACCCAGGAAGAAGTACAACAGCGACTTAAAAAGATTAAAATAGACAAATCGCTAGGACCGGATGGCATACACCCCGTATCCTAAGGGAATTAAGTGATGTCATAGCCAGACCATTATTTCTGATATTTACGGACTCTATATTAACAGGGAATGTTCCACAGGATTGGCGCATAGCAAATGTGGTGCAAATATTCAAAAAGGGTCCAAAAACAGAGCCTGGAAATTATAGGCCAGTAAGTTTAACATCTATTGTTGGTAAACTGTTTGAAGGGTTTCTAAGAGATGCTATTTTGGAGTATCTCAATGAAAATAAGCAAATAACGCCATATCAGCATGGCTTCATGAGGGATCGGTCATGCCAAACAAATTTAATCAGCTTCTATGAGGAGGTAAGTTCTAGACTTGACAGTGGCGAATCAATGGATGTCGTATATCTGGACTTCTCCAAAGCATTTGACACCGTACCTCATAAAAGGTTAGTATATAAAATGAGGATGCTCGGACTGGGAGAAAATGTCTGTATGTGGGTAAGTAACTGGCTGAGTGACAGAAAACAGAGGGTGGTTATTAATGGTAGATACTCAGATTGGGTCACTGTTACTAGTGGGGTACCTCAGGGGTCAGTATTGGGCCCTATTCTCTTCAATATATTTATTAATGATCTTGTAGAAGGCCTGCACAGTAAAATATCTATTTTTGCAGATGACACTAAACTGTGTAAAGTAATTAACACTGAAGAGGACAGTTTTCTGCTACAGAGGGATCTGGATAGATTGGAGGCTTGGGCAGAAAAATGGCAGATGAGGTTTAACACTGACAAATGAAAAGTTATGCACATGGGAAGGAATAATGTAAGTCACCCGTACATATTAAATGGTAAAACACTCGGTAACACTGACATGGAAAAGGATCTAGGAATTTTAATAAACAGCAAATTAAGCTGCAAAAACCAGTGTCAGGCAGCTACTGCCAAGGCCAATAAGATAATGGGTTGCATCAAAAGGGGCATAGACGCCCGTGATGAGAACATAGTCCTACCACTTTACAAATAACTGGTTAGACCACACATGGAGTACTGTGTACAGTTCTGGGCTCCTGTGAACAAGACAGACATAGCAGAGCTGGAGAGGGTTCAGAGGAGGGCAACTAAAGTAATAACTGGAATGAGGGATCTACAGTACCCTGAAAGGTTATCAAAATTAGGGTTATTCACTTTAGAAAAAAGACGACTGAGGGGAGATCTAATAACTATGTATAAATATATCAGGGGTCAGTACAGAGATCTGTCCCATCATCTATTTATCCCCAGGACTGTGACTGTGACAAGGGGACATCCTCTGCGTCTGGAGGAAAGAAGGTTTGTACACAAACATAGAAAAGGATTCTTCACTGTAAGAGCAGTGAGACTATGGAACTCTCTGCCTGAGGAGGTGGTGATGGTGAGTACAATAAAGGAATTCAAGAGGGGACTGGATTTATTTCTGGAGTGTAATAATATTACAGGCTACAGCTACTAGAGAGGGGTCGTTGATCCAGGGAGTTATTCTGATTGCCTGATTGGAGTCGGGAAGGAATTTTTTTCCCCTTAAGTGAGGAAAATTGGCTTCTGCCTCACAGGGGTTTTTTGCCTTCCTCTGGATCAACTTGTAGGAAACAGGCCGAACTGGATGGACAAATGTCTTTTTTCGGTCTTATATTATATATATATACTATGTTACACACACTGCTCTGCTTACTGCAGCCTCTTTTTTTTTATTCTCTGAGTGCAACTTTATTTAAACACTTCCTGGTTAACAAACAGACAACATATTCATATGACTGTAGATCAATGGATAAGCTGTATAAGGGCATATAAAGAAATGTCATATATCTTAACAAGACAAAAATGAAGACCACTCTTCCTGGTTCGCCGAGACAAAACATCTCAAATAAGTCTCCAGATTCTGGTTAGTGCGTTCAGTCTGTCCATTTGACTGAGGATGAAAGGCCGAAGACAATGACAATTGTACCCCCAGATGAGTACAGAACGCCTTCCAGAATTTGGAAACAAACTGTCCCCCCATCAGACACCACATCAGAAGGAATACCATGCAATTTCACCATGTTAGGCCTCATGCACACGACCGTTGTTTGATTCCGTGTCCGTTGTGCCATTTTTTGTGATTTTCTGCAAACCCATCTGCGGTTTTTAATGGGTCTGTGGAAAACTCGGCAAAAGCACCGTTTGTCCTCCGCGTCCGTGGTCCGTGATTCCAGTCCGTCCAAAAAATATAACCTGTCCTATTCTTGTCCGTGAAAAACGGTTCGCGGACCCATTCAAGTCAATGGGACCGTGAAAAAATGCAGATGGCCATCCGTGTGTCATCCGTGTTCTGCGTCCGCGTTTTTTTGCGGATCCCTTGGCATGCACTTGGCAAAAATTGTCAGCCTGTCTTTTGGTAAAATCTTTTGTGTCATGTCCGTTAAAAAAAACGGAAGACACACGGAAACACAACCCTAATTTGTAGACATAGAAAAAAAACAGTCGTGTGCATGAGGCCTTAATTTCATTGTCAGCTATCGCCCTGGGGTTAAGAACGTCAAGGCTGATGCTGTGCCACACAGAGTGTGTGTGTGTGTGTCTGTGTGGGGGGGAAGGGGGTACGATTCAGAAAATCCTGGTCCGATATTGTCTGAAGGGGTAGTTATATCCACCCTATATCCCGACCTTGAGGCAGAGGTGTTGGAGGCACAGGGAGAAGCAGCGGATTCTTATCCTTCGGCGAAGTTGTTTGTTTCTTCTGAATTATGTCACAAGGTGTTCGAGGAATATCACTGTACAGTTCTCACAGAACACCCTGGGAGCAGATCCACTGTCAATCTCATGTCTCACAGATTCTGATGGCCCGGGTTGCATAAGAGTGTTGAGGACTATGTATCAGCTTGTAGTACTTGTACACGTGCTAAGGTGACACATACTCGGCCTTCCGGAACTTTACTACCGTTGCCCATCCTGTCCAGACCTTGGACTCATTTGTCCATGGATTTTATCACAGATTTGCCTAATTCTTCAGGAAAAACTGTGATTTTTGTGGTTGTTGATCGCTTTAGTAAGATGGCGCACTTTATAGCATTGCCAGGTCTACCTAAGGCCTCATGCACACGACCGTATGTGCTTTGCGGTCGGCAAATTGCGGATCCGCAAAAAAAATGGATGACGTTCCGTATGGCATCCGTTTTTTTTTGCGGATCCGTTATTTTTGCGGATCCATTGTAATAATGCCTATCCTTGTACGCAAACTAGAAAAAAATAGGACATGCTCTATTTTTTTGCAGAACGGAAAAACGGACATACGGAAACGGAATGCACATGGAGCACCTTCCGTTTTTTTTTTGCGGACCCATTGAAAATACGTTTGTGTGCATGAGGCCTAAATCTGGTGAAATCTGGCCTGCTCTGGGTTCAGTCGTTTAGCCGACTCCAGATAAGCTAGATTTTTGTGGTCAGTAAGCACAGTAATAAGATGAATTGCTCCCTCCAACCAATGACGCCACTCCTCAAAAGCTAACTTAATGGCCAGCAACTCTCTATTACCCATGTCATAATTCCTTTCTGCAGCTGAGAGTTTCTTAGAGAAGAAAGCCCATGGGCAACATTTACTAGGTGAAGGACCCCGTGACAAAGCTGCTCCTACCCCTACCTCGGCTGTGTCAACTTCCACAATGAATGGTTGCGACACATCAGGTTGCACCAGTATAGGAGCAGAAGCAAAACACTCCTTCACCACAGAAAAGGCTTGAAATACCGCATGATACCAGACTGAGACATCTGAACCTTTCTTAGTCATGTTCGTCAAAGGTTTGACCACAGTCAAGTAGTTCAAAATAAATTTACAGTTTCGGGTCGATCCCAGTCCAACACAGCACTTCTCTGGATCCATACGAAAACCTGAAGATGAGAGTATGTAACCCAGGAATTGCACTTCCTGGACTGCAAATACACACTTCTCCATCTTAGCATACAATTTGTTCTCTCTTAAGATCTGCAACACCTGTTTCACATGATCCTGATGAGTCTCCATATTTGGATAATAAATGAGTATGTCATCCAGATACACAACCACAAACCTCCCCATCAGATGATGAAAGATATAATTAGCAAAATGCTGAAAAACCTCGGGAGCATTAGTTAATCCAAACGGCATGACGAGACTCTCAAAATGACCCTCTGGGGTATTAAACGCAGTCTTCCAATCATCCCCTTCCTTGATCCTGATCAGATTATATGCCCCCCTAAGGTCCAACTTGGAGAACACTTTGGCACCAAAAATCTGATTTAAACAAGTCAGGAATCAAAGAAAGGGGGTAAATTAAATTCTGCAAATCCTCAAACAATCCATGTTAATTCCAGGTTGTGAGGCACCGAAACATGAAAAAAAGTCAAGGGGGGTGAATACTTTTGCAAGGCACTGTATGTCCCTTAGCCAAACTCTCGGGCAATACACTCTTGCATGGTCGCTGTTTCGAGTTCAGAGAGGTTATATAACCTAGATTTGGGCAACTTAGCTCCGGGAATAATATTTATAGTACAATGATATTCCCGATGTGGGGGTAACCCCTGGCAACCACTCTCAGAAAATACATCAGAAAATCAGAAATGAAAGCGGGAACAGCGTTAGTGGTCAAGACAGAAAGAGATGTATTAGGACAGTTGTCCATGCAATAATCACTCCAATCGAGAATTTGTCTTGCTTGCCAGTCAATGGTAGGATTATGCTTGCTCAACCATGGCAAACCCAGAAACAAAGGAGTAGACAGACCCTCCAGCACAAAACATGAAATAGATTCCTGATGAAAATGACCCACTCTTAAATGGATATCCTGCACCATCTGTGACAAACATTTCTGAGTAAGTGGTGTGGAGTCTATTGCGAACACCGAAATATTTTTCTCTAATGCACTTGTTGTCAACCCATGCATACGGACGAACTGACCACCAACTAGGTTAACCCCTGCCTCACTGCCAATAAACACCTCAATTCCCACAGTTTTGGCAGACAGGAGAAATCGGGTACTACCAGTAAATGGCAAAAGTAATTTCTCTGATTCCCCACCCACACCACCAAGAGTAAGATGGGAAAACGTCTTCTTCTTGTTTTCACCTTGATGCAGAACGTAAGGACAAACATTAACAAAATGTCCCCTTTTTCCACAGAAAAAACATACTCCCTTCTTATGATTAGAACTCTTGCAAGCAGGCCCAGGAGTAGCTCCCCCTAACTGCATGGGTTCGGCACTAGGCATAAACTCAGGAGTCTCTCCTCCCACGGTGTCAGAGGAAGCTGCCCCGTTATATGATAGTTCGTCCTGAGAGTGAGGTACCTTTGATCTCTCTCTCAGGCGTCTATCCATATGTACAGCAAGGGACATAGCCGCTTCCAGTGACTCAAGATTTTCTGAAAGGCCAAGGTGTCCTTTAGCCTCTCAGCCAATCCCTGACAGAATTGACTACGGAGAGCTGGATCATTCCACTCCGTATCTGTAGCCCATATCCTAAATTCAGAGCAATAAATCTCCGCAGAGCGCTCTCCCTGCCGTAAACCACATAACTTGGTCTCGGCCAGAGAGATCCGATCCGGGTCATCATAGATAAGACCTAGAGCTCTGAAAAATTAATCTACCAGATGGACTGTGATCCTGTCGACAGAAAAAAAGCCCAAGACTGAGCGTCTCCTTTAAGCAACAAAATAATAATACCAACTCTTACATGACTCTCTGAACCGAATGAAGTTTTCACTCCCCCCTAAAAACCTGTGTGGAATTGCAATCTTGGGTTCAGGACAGGCCTGGTAAGTACTACTGACTCCAGCAGCCTGTGATCCCTGGATCTGTGTGCGGAGGTCAGCCACCTCCAAAGACAGACCTTGCAATTGTCTAGCCAGTGCAACGATAGGATCCATAGCCTCACTAACACAGACAAAAATGATGGTTTGCGGCGGTTGATAATGTCACTGTGCTGTGTGGGAAATACCCTCCACACCGAACACAGAAAGGAAGGGAAAAGGTACTAGGCCTGGAAACTAGGGATGGGGGATGGTCACAACCTAGTGAGTCCCTATGAAGAGACCAAGATTGTAGGACTGTTTATACGCAGGAACCTAAGCACTATCTGACCCTAACAGGGCCCTGCAGATAGTGTCAGGACACAGATGGCCTATTCCTTCCCAGATGACGGAATAGGAGACCCCCTCAGACCTAATACCAGATGGTAGGGGAAAACAACAAACAAAGAAGGAACGACACTTAAATTCCAAAAGTATGCGGATGAGCAGGAACTCAGAGGAGAACCAACACCAGAACCTTCACAAACAAGGAGCTATCAACCACATAGCATGATGGGTGAGGCCAGACTTAATAGAGACGAAGGAATGACCACTTAAGCTACACCTGAGACAAAAGGTGTGGTCATCCTCAGCAACTACACAGCAAAGGGAAGCCAAAGCGGCTGTCAATCACGTGCAGCCAGTCTTCTCGATCTTCTGGTCCCGGTCACAGGTGGGGCCGTGACAATCGTGCTGTATTGGCATTGTAAAAAAAACAAAAACGTTAGACAATATTGGAGTTCGGACATTTTCTACCAAACTCCAATTTACAGTAACATCATGACCCTGTGAGCTGACCCTGTAAAACATTATATGCAATGGCTTGCAGGTGAGCTGACCCTGTAAAAAATTATATGCGAGAGCCTGCAGTTGAGCTAACCATGTAAAAGATTATATGCAAGGGCCTGCAGGTGAGCTTACCCTGTAAAATATTGTAGGTGAGGGCCTGCAGGTAAGCTGACCCTGTAAAACATTATATGCGAGGGCCTGCAGGTGAGCTGACCCATTAAAAAAGATTGTAGGTGAGGGCCTACAGGTGAGCTGACTCTGTAAAAAATTATATGCGAGGGTTTGCAGATGAGCTGTCCCTGTAAAAGATTGTAGGTGAGGGCCTGCAGGTGAGCTGACCCTGCAAAACATTATATGTGAGGACCTGCAGGTGAGCTGACCCTGTAAAAAATTATATACGAGGGCCTGCAGTTGAGCTGACCCTGTAAAAATTTATATGCGAGGACCTGCAGGTGAGCTGACCGTGTAAAACATTTTATGCAATGGCTTGCAGGTGAGCTGACCCTGTAAAAAATTATACGCGAGAGCCTGCAGGTGAGCTAACCATGTAAAAGATTATATGCAAGGGCCTGCAGGTGAGCTAACCATGTAAAAGATTATATGCAAGGGCCTGCAGATGAGCTTACCCTGTAAAATATTGTAGGTGAGGGCCTGCAGGTAAGCTGACCCTGTAAAACATTATATGCGAGGACCTGCAGGTGAGCTGACCCATTAAAAAAGATTGTAGGTGAGGGCCTAAACAAACACAGAACCAGAGATAGGTGCACACTGCCGTGACACTAAACCCTCACACTGATGTTAAAAATTGAGAGTTAGTTCGACATATCCTACTAGGAGGACGTGTCTTAAGCCTCGGGCACCAGCGTCAAGGTCTCTCAAGTAGCCCGTGGGCCCTAACACTCACCTACCTGCGCCATATGGGCGATATCAGGGGCCAGTGGGCAATTACAGGAGCATTAGGACGACTCACAAACATCTCCTCTGTTACCTCCAGCATGTGGCCATGCTTGCAATGGGAGGTGGGAGGTGTCTATGAGCCCTACCCAAGACTGACTGATATAGCCCAAGACCAAGCAGGTGCACCCAAATGTGACCTGAAGATGAAAAGCAGGCACATTTAAATTGGAGTTGTATACACCTCCATACATATATATATAAACCATCAAAAAGTGTGGTGATAAGAAAGCAGGATGTGCTCATACCCATATGCAGTTGTGCATTTCTGTAGGGGAGCACATCCTGCACCTGTAGTCCGTTGCTGAGGGCCTACAGGTGAGCTGACTCTGTAAAAAATTATATGCGAGGGCTTGCAGATGAGCTGACCCTGTAAAACATTATATGCGAGGGTCTGCAGATGAGCTGACCATGTAAAACATTATATGCGAGGGCCTGCAGGTGAGCTGACCCTGTAATAGATTGTAGGTGAGGGCCTGCTGGTGAGCTGACCCTCTAAAAAATTATATGCGAAAGTCTGCAGGTGAGCTGACCCTGTAAAACATTATATGCGAGGGCCTGCAGGTGAGCTGACCCTGTAAAAAATTATATGCGAGGGCCTTGGCTACTGAGACTGGACTTGGTGGAAGACAGGATGGTGCTTAACCGACTGAAAGCATTATCTGCTGCAATCCAACTGACCACCTGGTCGCACTGGTCTGACTTCAAGAGGGGTGTCCTGTGCCGCCCTGCAAACTGGGACATGAAGTTAGGTATCATGGATGATTGTTTTTCTTGTGCTCTGGCAGCAGGCAACAGTTTCAGTTATATATGCTTGAAAGTATGTCACACGTACAGTGGCGTAGGATTTGGAAATGTATGCGCTAAAAAAATTAAAAAAGGTATTTGGGATGTGGAAACATCACACAGGAGATATCCCGCAGATAATGTCAATGCCTTCACCAGCTGCTAATAAAAAATTACAGGGAATGTCACAGGTATTTGGGATGAGGAAACGTTATACAAGAGAGGTACCACAGGTAATGTCACTGTTCGCAGCATCTACGGAAAAAGTACACTGTATGTCACAGATAAAAAAATTTAGCGCACTCGTTGCCGCAGCTAATGTCTCTGTCCGCAGCGGACACCGTAAATTAAAAAAGTACACTATATGTCACAGATAATTTTTCCAGCGCACACGTTACACTACAGATGTTGCACTACTAATGTCACTGTCCACAGCGGCCTGTTAGATGCTAGTTAGCACAGGATACGCTAAAAATATATATTGCTGTTGTCACACACAATAGTCCTTAAAGACTTTTGGGTCTCAGAAAAGTTTTTCTAATTAAAATCTTCCAATAACACTCCCTACACTGTCTGTCCCTTCCTATGCTCATCTCTCCCTGACTAATACTGAGCCGAACACGTGTCATCGGGTGCCGATGATGAGTTCCGGTCAGCCAATCACTGTAATGCCAGTAGCCAACATGGCTATGGCATTACAGTGGTGCCAATACCTCCCTGCATGTTTATTGGTTGCGTAGCAGCCGCGAAATGTGCGGACCGAGCATGCTCGATCAACGCTACTGACCACCATTCACACTAACGCCAGCTCCCCTGCCTCTGTACGTGGTACCACTACCACTGTCAGGGCCGGCGCTTCCATATAGGCAAGGTGGGCAATTGCCCCCGGGCCCCCGAGTCCTTAGGGGCCCCCAAGCCCACCACCCGCCCGACACCGGCAGGGCACAGGGAATTGAGCGCTTCCATTGTGGAAGCTTTCATCTCCACAGTCATCTGTATCACCGTCCTCAGGACAGCGATACAGATGGCTGTGCTGCGGCTGGGCAGGGGAGGGAGAGGCGTCTCCCTTCCCTGTTCCTCTGATAGGCTGCTGGCATAAGGCCCGCAGCCTATCAGAGGCCGGTGCAGGCGGCGTGATGATGCCATCGTGCCGCCTGAGCCGTACAGCGCGGGACACAGGCCGGAAGAGGCCTGAATCGCAACGCTGCCATGGAGGTAAGTAAAAGTAGTTTTTTCTTCTTGTTTTCTTCCTTTTTATATACCAGAGTATCTGCAACTGGCACAAGGGGGTGGGGGGTTAAAGAGGCACTTGTTACTGGCACATGGGGTGGGGGGTTAAAGAGGCACTTGTTACTGGAACATGGGGTGGGAGGGTTAAAGAGGCACTTGTTACTGGCACATGGGGTGGGGGGGTTAAAGAGGCACTTGTTACTGGCACATGGGGTGGGTGGGGGATTAAAGAAGCACTTGTTACTCGCACATGGGGTGGGGGGTTAAAGAGGCACTAGCTACTGGCACATGGGGAGGGGGGTTAAAGAGGCACTTGTTATTGGCACATGGGGGGGAGAGGCACTTGTTACTGGCACATGGGGGGGGAGGCACTTGTTACTGGCACATGATTGGGGGGTATCTATGGGGGGCACTTGTTACTGGCACATTATTATGGGGCACTATGGAGGCTTCCACTGAGGCCACAAAGAAGGGGTATTTTATATGAGGGGCTCTGTGTGGTACTAGTATTATCAGGGGTATTATCTGATTCTGCAGTATAGTATTGGGGAGCACAGCATCACAGTATTGGGGGGTAGTAGGATGATTTGTCCAGAAGATGGGGGGATGATGCAAAAGTAGAAAACTAAGATTTTTTTTTTGTGTCAAACTGCAGAGACGGAAAATGCCGACAAAATGGTCTGAAGGTCTGAAAAGAGGACAGAGAACACCTACATCAAAAGAGACGTCACTGGATGTAAGATGTATGGGGCGCTGTATTTCTGTAGTGATGGGATCAGGTGCGACCGCGATCGGGGGGTGGAGGCGGGATATGGGTGTGGATGGAGGAGGAAGATGGGCGTGCCAGTAACCTATAGTCTGATATAAAAAAATAAAATTACAAAAACACTTTTACTTACCTCCATTGCAGCGATGCTGTGAAGGCCTCTTCCGGCCTGTGTCCCGCGCTGTACGGCTCAGGCGGAGGTGGAAGCGTTCATCTCCATAGTCATCTGTATCGCCGACCAAGTCCGAAGTTCCCGACCGCTCAGTCCACCCCTGCGTACATGCTATTTCAATCTGCAGGCAACACAGGAACTTTTCTTTAGTTTCGAGAGGTGTAAATCAAGGCCCTAATTTTTCAAACCCAGGCCGGGGAGGTTCTCAGTACTTCTGGAAGTCATGGTGCCGTGTCGTACCAGGGCAACATTTTCCAGGTTAGGTTAAGTCCCCCCCAAAAAAAAATGCAGGGTGTGTTCCAAAAGGGGGATAAGGAAAGACACCATTTACCACTGTGAAACCTGCCCTGAAATACCTGGCCTGTGCATGCAGGAGTGTTTTAACCACTTCAGCCCCCCTAGCTTAAACCCCCTTAATGACCAAGACCACTTTTTACAATTCTGCACTACACTACTTTCACGGTTTATTGCTCTGTCATACAACTTACCACCCAAATGAATTTTACCTCCTAATGAATTTTTTTTAATGATTTATTTTTTTTTCGGCACAAGTTAGCGGAAATAGTTTTTTTTTGTTTGTTTTTTCTTACAAAGTCTCATATTCCACTTACTTGTGACAAAAAATAAAATTTTACATGAACTCACCATACCCCTCACGGAATACCTTGGGGTGTCTTATTTCTAAAATGGGGTCACTTGTGGGGTATTTATACTGCCCTGGCATTTGAGGGTCTCCGCAATCATTACATGTATGGCCAGCATTAGGAGTTTCTGCTATTCTCCTTATATTGAGCATATGGGTAATAAGATTCTTTTTTTCTGTTAAGCCTCTGGGCTCAAAAAAAAAAATGAACGGCAAAGATTTCTTCATTCGCATCGATCAATGTGGATGAAAAAATCTCTGTCAAAAAATGTGCAAAAAAAAAAAAAAAGAAGAGGGGAAAGGACATTGCTTGCAAAGTAAAGCTGCAATCGCTAATAAAGATCCAAAATTTCAAAAGTGATCTTTATAGTGCCGCAGCGATTTTACAGTGTTTTTGCAGTGATCAGAAAAAAACAATTCTGACACTGCGGTGGGGCGGACCTCACAGGGGTTTTTGCCTCACAGTGCCTCACTGGGGTTTTTTGCCTTCTTCTGGATCAACTTGTTGGAAACAGGCCGGACTGGATGGACAAATGTCTTTTTTCAGTCTTATAGTAAGGCTGGTTACAGCCTGGATTTGTGGGTGGGGCTGCCCTCTATTTAATCCCCAGCAGCCTTACCCTGGTGACGGTCGCTCCGTGCTGCTTCTCCAGTCGGCTCCGTCACTTCCGGTTTCGTCATCGCTCCCCCAGCTTGCGGCACTTCCGGTAAGTCCCTCCGGCCTGCGGGGCCTTACAGCAGCGGCGCCCACCGCGTATCAGGTAAGGCTGTCCGCTCCTGGTGTCCTGGCTGTGCCCGGGTCATTACCCGCTAATGGGGGAGTTTTATGTTATTATTAGGCAGCGGGCAGTGGCGTACCGTCAATAGAGGCAGACCACGCTACTGCTATGGGGCCCGCAGCACAGGGGGGCCCGAAGCCATGGAACGCTCCGCCCCCCCACTTTGCACGGACAGCAGCCTGCGATGCTCCAGCATCACAGGCTGCGATGTATAATCAGGGAGGAGGAGCTGGGGGCGGGCATTTGCGGCTGGGCACTCCGGCCCCACCACTCCTGTCAAGTTCTAAAATTCAATTACGGTACTCTGTACCATAATCCATAATATAAATAATGCCCCCTCTGTTTTAATTTATCATAAACTCACATGAGGCGCACCGGCAGTGAATACTTCACGCAGGCTGGGCGGGCGAGCGCAGCGTGACTGTCTCATGTCACTTGCCTGCCCGGCCTGCTTTATGAATGAAGCAGGCGGCGCAGGCATGTGACGTCAGTCACGCTGCGCCGCTCGCCCGGCCTGCGTGAAGTATTCACTGCCGGTGCGCTCATGTGAGTTTATGATAAATTAAAACAGAGGGGCATTATTTATATTATGGATTATGGTACAGAGTACCGTAATTGAATTTTAGAACTTGACAGGAGCGGTAATGGGGAGGGGGCCTGTGGATTGCACTGTTATGGGATGGGGGGAAGGGGGGCTGTGGATGGAACTGTTATGGGATGGGGGCTGTGGATGGAACTGTTATGGGATGGGGGCTGTGGATGGCACTGTTATGGGATGGGGGCTGTGGATGGCACTGTTATGGGATGGGGGGCTGTGGATGGCACTGTTATGGGATGGGGGCTGTGGATGCCATTCACAGATCCCCATAACAGTGCCATCCACAGCCCCCATCCCATAACAGTGCCATCCACAGCCCCCATCCCATAACAGTGTCATCCACAGATCCCCCATAACAGTGTCATCCACAGATCCCCATAACAGTGCCATCCACAGATCCCCCATAACAGTGCCATCCACAGATCCCCCATAACAGTGCCATCCACAGATCCCCCATAACAGTGTCATCCACAGATCCCCCATAACAGTGCCATCCACAGATCCCCCATAACAGTGCCATCCACAGATCCCCCATAACAGTGCCATCCACAGATCCCCCCCCATAACAGTGCCATCCACAGCCCCCCCATCCCATAACAGTGCCATCCACAGCCCCCCCAGTAGTTTCAGTAGGTCATGTATAAATTTATTTAATGGGGGTGTGGCATGGGAGGAGCCAGGACAGGAGATGGGAGGGCGGGGTTAAGGGGGAGGTGGGAGGGGGCCAGGGGTGGGTAGTGGGTGGGGTTAAGGGGGCCCATTTCAGATTCTTGCTATGGGGCCCAGTGATTTCTATGTACGCCCCTGGCAGCGGGGGTTGTTTATCTGCTGGGGCGCATATACCCCTGTGGCTGGAGGCAGTCCGGGGCTTGGATGGGGGCTACAGCATGGCTCTGGCCGGTCTCTGTCCCACCCCAGGCTCTGGACTGGGCTCGAGATGTAGATACTGTCATACACATAGGGGTTCCTCCAGTCTCCTGGGGGTCGGCAGTCTCCTCATGGCTGCCAATTATGTCAGGGGCAGCATTCCGATAACTGGGTCTCTCCTTCCAAAGTTAAGTGGGAGTATTTTTACTTGCTGGTATTTTGATGTTTTATTCCCAGGCCTAGGTTTAGTGTATCAGCTGGTTGCTGGAAAGCTCCCAGGTTTTTTTATTCAATACATGGGCGCTGATAAGGTTTTTCTAAACCAAATAGGGCTGCAGTATCATCTGACTTCTAGTCCTCCCGATCAGCCAAAGTAGCTGCTAAACCGCTTCCTGAGTCCCTCAGGTACTAAGCATGCGTTGTCTTTCTGTTTTCCCAGCTCATCTCGCCCACATATCATCCCATGTCTCCCTGGATCGCCCAGGCTCACTCTGGCTCTGTCATCCCGGATCGCCCAGGCTCACTCTGGCTCTGTCATCCCGGATCACCCAGGCTCACTCTGGCTTTGTCATCCTGGATCACCCAGGCTCGCTCTGGCTCTGTCATCCTGGATCGCCCAGGCTCGCTCTGGCTCTGTCATCCTGGATCGCCCAGGCTCGCTCTGTCTTGTTTTTCCTGGCTCGTCACGAGTCGCCACTTATATCCGACGCCTCTCACCTTTGTCAGCTGGTGACCATCACCTGTTCCGCCGATTTCCTAAGCACGTCAGGTTCACTAAGCCGGTCTCCCACCTGCACCTCCAGGGTTAAGGTTCTGCCTGTTCGCTCGGGCACGCATGTCAGCCGGTGTCTTGCTGAATCGCTCGGGTCCACAAACCGCTGTCCCCCTTCGGAAATCTCTCGGAAGCTAGCCACTGTCAGGTCCATCTTAGTTCCTCCGTATAACCCCGGTGCCTTCCTGAATCGCTCAGGACATCTAACAGCCCAGGCTCCTGCCTATTCGTCTGGGCCCATGTTACCTCCGGTATCGTTCAGGCCGCATGTTCGTTTCAGTAGGGTCACGGCCATTTCCAAACTGCCTGGAGCATGCTGGTTCGTACTCCGTCCTGAATTTTCTTCAGGGCATCACTCGCTTCACTTAGGTTTATTCGGTTGTCACCATACTCGTCCAAGTCCATCTAGTCTCCAAATCGCCCGACCCTATTCCGGGTTTTGTGAGTTATTCCGGGGTTTGTCCTTAGCGCTGGATGGTTCTCCCTTTGGGCACCCAACAAGTCTCATCATTAAGGCAGCGATGTACCTCGGGTTTTACGGGTTCCTAAGGCCAGGAGAATTTACTTGTAGTGCTAGTTCACGCTCCACCCTCCTTAAACGCCATCTCATTCGCCAGGGTAGCCAAATTTCGCTATTTCTCCCATCTTCCAAAACTAGTCAGGTGGGTCCTCCTGCCGAGATCAAGTTCTTCCCCACGTCGAACAGTTGGTGTCCCGTCAAGGTGCTAAGAGACCTTTCCGAGTTTCTCCTTCCTCTTTCTCCTGAGAACCCGCTGCTCTGCCTCCAGGGCAGGCCCCTCTCCGCAGCCCAGTTCGTTTCACGCATCCGCACCTTAGCATCAGGCATGGGGTATAGTCCAGATGCAATTTCAGGGCACTCGTTTCGTATAGGGGCAGCCTCCGCGGCATCCAAGCACCAAGTGCCCGCACATGTTATCCGCAAGATGGGGCGCTGGAAGTCCTTGTGCTTTGCCAGGTAATTTCCCAATCCACAGGTCGAGATTTCCAGAGCTTTCTGTACACTGGCGTTGTGATTTGTCTTGTTTAGTTCAAATAAATATTGCACACGTAGCAGTGTTGGTAGTCTTTTTGCCCACATATTTAGGCCTACCCCGCTCGGGCTCCGGGCACAACTCAGCCTGATAGGTCATGGAGGGCTGGTAGGCATCCCTCCCGTCTCCTCGTCCAGACACACCTCAGCCCATACCACAAATAGTAAGGCTGGTTACAGCCTGGATTTGTGGGTGGGGCTGCCCTCTATTTAATACCCAGCAGCCTTACCCTGGTGACGGTCGCTCCGTGCCCCTCCCTCCCGACCCTCTTCCTTTCATTCTACTCTCCTGGGTGGTCCACATATTCAGGCCTACCCCGCTCGGGCTCCGGGCACAGCTCAGCCTGATAGGTCATGGAGGGCTGGTAGGCATCCCTCCCGTCTCCTCGTCCAGACAGACCTCAGCCCATACCACAAATATACTATGTTACCATGTTAAGATCAGGCCTGATCGGACGAACACTGCGTTTTTTTGTAGAGCCTAAGGTGACCGTAATGTACTGATATAGATCTGATTGCGATCAGTCTTGATCACCTACAGATACTATATAGTATTAGTGCTGATTAGCGACAGCGATGACGCTAATCAGCGACTAATCAGTGACTGCGGTGCGGTGGAAGCTAACTACCTACCAAGTAGCTAACTAACTGGCGGTGATAACGGACCCTTAGGCCCCATTAACACGTCTGCAATTATGTTCTGCATTTTGCAGAACGGAATTGCGGTCGCATTCATTTCTATGGGGACAGACTTTGTCCCGCTTGGATCTGGAATTGCGGATCCGCACTCCCGGGTCCGCACTTCCGTTCCGCAAAAATATAGAACATGTCCTATTCTTGTCTGCAATTGCGGACAAGAAAAGGCATTTTCTATATAGTTTTGGCAATGTGTGGATCCGCAAAATGCGGAAAACACATTGCCGGTGTCCGTGTTTTGCGGATCCGCGAAACACATATGGATGCCTGAATGAAGCCTTACAGGGGGGTGATCAATGACAAGGGGGTGATCAGGGAGTCTATATGGGGTGATCAGGGGTTAATAAGGGGTTAATAAGTGACAGGGGGGGGTGTAGTGTAGTGTGGTGCTTGGTGCTACTTACAGAGCTGCCTGTGTCCAAGTAAATTGGACCACCAGAGGACCAGGTAGCAGGTATATCAGACGCTGTTAACAAAACATCGTCTGATATACCTATTTGATGCTTTTTATTTTACATCTACAGCCTGCCAGCGAATGATTCATCGCTGGCAGGCTGTAGTATAACTTCACTGCAGCATGCTGCCGTGAACGTGCGCGCATGCTTTTACAGGAAATGTCGCGTCTCACGAGATGACGCGTCGATGCGTCAAGGAGGAATAACCCGGCCGCCCGCAGGATGCATCTCTGCGTTAGGTGGTCGGGTAGTGGTTAAAATCTACCAGTCATCCATAGAGTATTAATTTAATTTCATCCTTTATGCTTCCTGTTAGATTTCCACTTTATATCTCTGATTTAGTACAGGTCGCATGCATATCCACTTTCCAACAACCACTACATATTCTTTTCTGTGAGACAACTGTTAGGTCAAAAGTGCCCTTTCTGTAGTGTACGGGAGTTGTGATGCCCGTCACTACAGAAGGGTCACTTGAGTGCTGTCGTTCCTCTCATCTATGGGGAGGCTGATATAAGTCCTATTCATAAAATGCAATGTAATTTAATGCTATGTAATTCCCTGTTACTGTGTTATTGCTATATTCAGGCCTGCTAGGGATGTCATTCCAGCTCTAGTCACTAGAGGGAGCTAGGGAGCCCTAGTTTATATAAGGCCCAGTCAGGGAAGTAGAGAGCAGATTAGGCTGTGTCTGAGTCAAGCACAGGCCATGGGCCTGTGAAAGCAGAGCAGGCCTGGAGCCTGCAGACTAGGAGAGGGTATTGCAGTCCCTGTAACCGGGTTCCAGATCCAAGGAGAAGGTTCCCCTCCTGAGTCCATAACTGCAGAAGCAAGAGTCAAGCTGAGGCAATCCCTAGAGCAAGAGGTACTGTAATGTCAGAGGAGGTACGCCGCAAACTGGAGATTCAAGTATATAAGCCAGAAGTAGGGCATTGGGGCCTTGAAGTATAATTGCCAGTCAGGACAAGCCAGGAAGAAAGTAAGGTTCACCTGCAATTCAAAAGTCCTGTTATTTAACCCTCTGTTTACCTTGCTGGATATAAGCCTGCTGTAACTGAGATTGTACCAAAGCCAATTATCTGCAAAAGAACTGTTTAAGAGAGTGCCTTCTGTATTACCACTGTTTCAGTAAAGTTGGAATTCTGTTTCAAGATACAAGTTTGCACCTCCATTATTCCTACTATAAATACGGTGTGCCACCGTTTACTGGCACTGGCGTCACGAAACATCTGGGACTTAGCCATAGGCACGTTAATCTACAACACCAAGGGCACCTCACATTGCACCTGGCTGTGTCCCTCCAGAACCCAGAGAGTGCCCCAGAGGAACAGCGTGCCGGCCTCTCCATCACTGGCATTCCCCAGGTTAGTCCCACACATTGCTCTGACTTGGGGATGCTACATTTCCACCCCTTAAAATGTTCGTACGGGGGTGTTCTTTCCAAAGTGGGGTCACTTCATGGGGTTTTTATTTTCTGGGGAGTTCAGGAATTTTTTTAATGCGACCTGGCACCTAAAATGTATGTCTGCCAATTCAGGCCTGCCAGCAAAATCCATATTTTGCTGTTTGCCTGCTGTGCGCCCATACAGCAGGCTACAAGCACATATGGGGTGTTTCTTGAATGAGGAGAAAATGGGGAACACATACTGGGGTGCATTTTCTCCTTTAACCTCTTGTGAAAGAAAAGTGGTAGAAAGGCTACTTTTCAGCAAACAGGTGTCTCACAGAAGGCAGAAACACTTGTTAAAGAATTTCAAAGCACACATTTGTGAAAAAAAACTTATTACTAGTAGACCCCAATTTTTTTCTTTCACAAGGGATTAAAGGAGAAAATGTACCGCAGTATGTGTTCCTCATTTTCTCCCTATTCAGCACCCCATATGTGCTTGTAGCCTGCTGTATGGGCACACAGCAGGGCTCTAGAGGCAAGTGCAAAATATGTTTTTTGCAGGCTTGAATAAACAGACATGGATTTTAGGTGCCATGTCGCATTTAAAAGATTCCTGAGGTCCGCAGAAATTAAAACCCCCAAAAAGTGACCCCATTTTTTAAAGAGCACCCCCGTACGAACATTTTAAGTGGTAGAAAGGGTTTTTAATTTCTGGGAACCTCAAGAATCTTTTAAATGCGACATGGCACCTAAAATCAATGTCTGCCAATTCAGGTCAGCAAAAATCCATATTTTGCTGTTTTTTACTCTAGGGCCCTGCTGTGGGCCTATACATTATTTTTTGAGCACGTATGGGGTGTTGCCGTATTCGGGAATAAAATGTGCGGTGCATTTTGTCCTGTTACCCCTTGTTTAAGTGAAAAATGTGGGTGTAAGGCCTCTTTCACACGGGCGTCATGTTTGACGCCCGGATAAGAGGCGGGTGCTTTGCGGGAATATGCTTGATTTTTCCACGCGGGTGCAAACGTTTGTAATGCGTTTTGCATGCGCGTGAGAAAAATCGCCATGTTTGGTACCCAGACCCGAAGCAGGACTTCATCACTGAAGTCCGGTTTCGGGTATTCTGGAGAATTTATTATTTTCCCTTATAACATGGTTATAAGGAGAAATAATAGCATTTTTAATAAAGAATGCATAGTAAAATGAAGTGGAAGGGGTTAAAAATAATAAAAGTTAACTTACCTTAGCCACTTGATCGCGTAGTCGCGATCTGTCCTCTCTTTCCCTGCATCAGCTAAGAACTAAAGGACCTGTGATGACGTCACATCACATGGTCCAATCACATGGTCCATCTTATTTTTAACCCCTTCCACTTCATTTTACTATGCATTCTTTATTAAGAATGCTATTATTTCTCCTTATAACCATGTTATAAGGGAAAATAATAAATTCTCCAGAATACCCGAAACCGGACTTCAGTGATGAAGTCCTGCTTCGGGTCTGGGTACCAAACATGGCGATTTTTCTCACGCGCATGCAAAACGCATTACAAACGTTTGCACCCGCGTGGAAAAATCAAGCATATTCCCGCAAAGCACCCGCCTCTTATCCGGGCGTCAAACCATGTTATAAGGGAAAATAATAAAGATCGGGTCCCATTGCTAAGCAACCATGCGGGAAAATCGCTACGCATCCGCACTTGCTTGCGGATGCTTGCGATTTTCCCGCTGCCCCATTTACTTCTATGGGGCCTGCGTTGCGTGAAAAACGCAGAATATAGAGCATGCTGCGATTTTCACGCAACGCAGAAGTGATGCGTGAAAATCACCGCTCATATGCACAGCCCCATAGAAATATATGGGTACGGATTCAGTGCGGGTGCAATGCGTCCTCCTCACGCATTGCACCCGCGCTGAAAACTCGCCCGTGTGAAAGGGGCCTAAGGCTTTTTTTCCAGAGCTGCAGACCGGAAGTTCTGCGGCTCGCTCTGGAAATGCGGATGCGGAGAGCACACTGTGTGCTCTCCGCATCCATTCCGTCCCCATTCAGAATGAATTGCGGAATGGGTGCGGACACTGAATGCGGACATGTAAATGGACCCTTAAGCAACTTTTTCTGGAAAATTTTTCCTTTTTCTCACAGCCAAGTGTTTCCTAATTCTTTGAAACGCCTGATGGGTCAAAGTGCTCACTAAACACCTTGAAATATTCCTTGAGGGGTGTAGTTTCCAGAATGGGGTCACTTTTGGGGTTTCCACTGTAGGGCCACCTGAAGGTGTCTTCATATGCGACATAGCTCCCAATTACCATTACAGCTAAATCCCCTCTCCAAAAGCTATATGGTGCTCCTTCCATTCTGAAGCCTGCTGTGCGCACATACATCATGTTTTGAGCACGTATGGGGTTTTGCCGTATTTGGGGGAAAATTGGGGAACAAAATGTGGGGTGCATTTTATCCTGTTACCCTTTGTGAAAGTGAAAAATGTGGGTGTAAAGCAACTTTTTCTAGAAAAAATAGTAATTTGTGTTTCCGAATTCTGTGAAACGCCTGATGGGTCAAAGTGCTCACTAAACACCTTGAAATATTCCTTGAAGGGTGTAGTTTACAAAAGGGGAACTTTTTGGGGGTTTCCACTGTAGGGCCACCTCGGGGTTTCTTCATATGCGACATAGGTCCCAATTGCCATTTCAGCTAAATTCGTTCTCCAAAAGCCGTATGGTGCTCCTTCCACTCTGAGCGCCCATACATCAGTTTTTGAGCATACATGGGGTGTTGACGTATTCAGGGGAAATGGGGAACAAAATGTGGGGTGCATTTTGTCTTGTTACTAGTGTTGAGCGAACCCGAACTGTAAAGTTAGCATTCGTACCGGACTTTAGGGTTTTT
This sequence comes from Bufotes viridis, assembly GCA_033119425.1. NCBI lineage: Eukaryota > Metazoa > Chordata > Amphibia > Anura > Bufonidae > Bufotes > Bufotes viridis. The sequence continues at coordinate 149,027,214 of CM065589.1, read as the reverse complement.
GGTACATTTCCATAAAAGTTAGAGTTTCGTTGTTCGGCTGTTTAATAAAGCTTGTTGAAAGACTGCAGGGCAGCCAATCAACAAGCTTTTAAGATGTGTGCCCTTAGTAGCCATCACAGCCAAGCCTACTAATCGCATGGCTATGATTGGCCAGTGCAGCATGTGACCCTGCCTCTATATAAGCTGGAGTCACATAGCACCGCACGTCACATCAGCTCTTACTAGTGTAGGGATAGGATGCTGCTGCTGTGAGGGAGAGATTAGGAAAGAATCTGATAACAGAGCTTGGTGTTAAGTCTGCGATCTACAGCGATTTATTTTATTTTATTTTTCTGTGGGTGCAATCCAACATTTTTGTACCCTGCCCTGAGCCCAGTGACACAGAAAAATAAGTTTTAATCCGTCTGTTAATTAGGTGGGCGTCAGCGGCCATTTTGTGCAAGTGCAGTACACTTGCACCTGAATATGTGCCAGGGACAATAATTTAATCGTGTTCTTGCAGTATATGTGGGCGACATATGCCCATTTTTTAAGTGCACCTGCAGTGCATATGTGCCAGGGGAAGGCAAAATAATATAGGTAATCCGTCTGTGAGTTCAGGGACCCAGGGGTTGACATATTCACATTTTTTTCTGCATAGTATCCCTATGCTGCATATGTGTAATCAATTCAGTAAATCCATCTGTTAGATTCTGGGGAGACAAATACATTTTTTATTTTTTGCCATAAAGTACATTTGCAGCCTGCACTGGTGGCCATTTTGAAGTCGGCCATTTTGAATCCAACTTTTGTTTTTTTCAATAGGAAGTACAAACTGAGGGTCCTATTCCAATTTTTGTTTTGCCCATTCTGCAAATTCAGTGCGCCGATCTGGGTTATCCTCGTTGAGATGCTGCAGTAGCTGGAGCTTATAAGGGTGCCATTGGTGAGTAGCTAATATCCGCCGAAGGGATGTTCGACTAATGCCACTCTCTAGTGACATGCTGTGAGTGCTACGCTGTGGGCTCTTGTTTCTTCATTAGTGACAGATTTCATGCGTCCACATTTTGGCAAATCCAACACTGAACCAGTTTCACGAAACTTAGCAAGCAGTTTGCTAACTGTAGCATGGGAGATGGGTGGTCTCGTAGGGTGTCTTGCATTGAAATCTGCTGCAATGACCCGGTTACTGCGTTCACCAGACATCAACACAATTTCTATCCGCTCCTCACATGTTAACCTCGGCGACATGTCAATGGCTGTAAACAGAGAGAAACTTGTAAATAACTCATGAAAGAATAAAGTTATGTTAAAACCAAGCACACCATTGTTTTTCTTGTGAAAGCCCTGTCTGAGCCCCAAGTCATGCAGCAGTCTCTTATGCTTTTTGATGACTCTGCTGGCAGGGTTTCCATGGGCCATCCACATAGCCCTGCCCCAGAAGTGAAAGAGATTGAGTGCACCGATGCCCAACCACTTATGTTTCAGGATGTGGACATCGGAGGACCACCGCAGAATGTCTCTGATGACGAAACACAGGTGCCAACTGCTGCGGCTTTCTGCAGTGTGCAGACCGACAAGGAGGGCAGGGTGAAGAGTGGGTGGAAGATGATGAGGAGGATGATGAGGTCCTAGACCCCACATGGAATCAAGGTCATGTGAGTGACGTGTGCAGTTTGGAGGAGCCACCAGCACAGCAAAAGACGGAGCAGGATGCAAAAGCAGAGTGGCTGTCCCCTGGACAGTACGCCTGCTACTGCCCACCACACCCAAGGACCGAGCACACCAAAGCCAGCTCCAAGGAGTTCCCTGGTGTGGCAGTTGTTCAGATAATGTGCTGATGACAAGACACGAGTGGTTTGCACGCTGTGCAATCAGAGCCTGAAGCGAGGCATAAACGTTCTAAACCTGAGCACAACCTGCATGAACAGGCATCTAAATGCAAAGCACGAGCACAGTGGAGTAAACGCCTCAAAAACCAAGAAAGGTCTTAGGCTTCTCCTGCTCCCTCTTCTGCTTAAGTCTCGGCCTCTTCCTCCCCCTCTGGAGTGACAGTGGCACCTGCTACCCAGCAAACAGAGGATGTGGCAGCAACGCCACCACACCCGTCACCGTCACCAAGCATCTCCACAATGTCCCATGGAAGTGTTCAACTGTCCATCTCCCAAACACTGGAGAGAAAGCAGAAGTACCCCCCTACCCACCCATGATCCCTGGCCCTGAATACCAGCATTTCAAAATTCCAGGCCTTTGAAATGCTGTCATTCTGTCTGGTGGACACGGACACTTTTAAAAACCTTATGGCGGTGGCTGTCCCACAGTACGTGGGTCAAAGCCGCCACTACTTTTCCAGGCAAGCCATCCCTTCCCTGCACAACCAAGTGGCGGACAAAATCAGGTGTGCACTGCGCAACGCCATCTGTGGCAAGGTCCACATAACCACCGATACGTGGACCAGTAAGCACGGGCAGGGATGTTATATCTCCCTAACAGCACACCGGGTAAATGCAGTGGTGGCTGGGCCTGAGGCGGATAGCAGTTTGCCGCATGTCCTTCCACCACGAGGATTGCAGGGCATTTCTCTTTGCCTCCTGTTGCCTCCTCCTCCGCTTCCTCCTCTACCACCTCCTCATCCGGTCCGCGTAACACCTTCACCACCAACTTCAGCACAGCCAGGGGGAAACGACAGAAGGCTGTTTTGAAACTCATCTATTTGGGGGGAAAATACCACACCGCGCAGGAGTTGTGGACGGACATGGAACAACAGACCGATGAGTGGTTAGTGCCACTCAGCCTCAAGCCCGGCCTGGTAGGGTGCGGTAATGGGCGAAATCTTGTAGCAGCTCTGGGCACGGCCCGTTTGATGCACATCCCTTGCCTGACGCATGTGATGAATTTGGTGGTGCAGAAATTCCTGAAAAACTACCCTAATATGTCAGAGCTGCTGCAGAAAGATGCTGGCCATCTGTGCGTGCTTTCAGCGTTCTCACCCTGCTGCTGCTCGCCTGTCTGTGCTGCAGCGTAACTTCGGCCTTCCTGCCCACCGCCTCATATGCGACATGCCCACAAGGCGGAACTCCACCTTGCACATGCTGCGAGCAGCAGCAGGCGATAGCGGAGTTTAAGCTGCAGCACGCACGGGTCAGTCGCTCTGCGGAAAAGTACCACTTCACCAATGAGTGCGCCTCCATGTGAGAACTGTGTGCCAGTTTGCGCTGTTTCGAGTACTCCATCAACATGGCCAGTGCCAATGATGCCGTTCTCAGCATTACTATCCCACTTCTATGTCTCCTTGAAAAAACGCTTTGGCGATGATGGAAGAGGATGTGGCACAGGAGTAGGAGGAGGAGGGAGAAGGATCATTTACATGGTTATCAGGCCCGTTATTCACAAGTGGCTCGGAGGGTGGGTTCCTGCACCAACATAGGCCAAATACACAATTGTCCAGCCAGGGCACAGTTCTGGAGGATAAGGAGGAGTGGGAGAAACCGTGTTTACAGCAGGGTGGCACCCAAAGCAGCTTCGGGCCATCACTGACGCGTGGCTGGGGACATACGGAGGACACAGACGATACACCTCCCATAGAGGACAGCTTGTCGTTGCCTCAGGGAAGCCTGGCACACATGAGCGGGGAGCGGCTACATGCTGCGGTGCCTGAGCAATGACCGCCGGGTTGCCCACATTCTAACTAGTGCTGATTACTGGGTGGCCACCCTGCTGGATCCCCGTTACAAGGACAACATACCGTCCTTAATTCCCTCACTGTAGCGTGATCGGTAGATGCACATGCCAATCCCACCTGACACCGGGGCCTCAGTGGAAGCACAAGGCGAAGGCAGAGGAGGAGGAAGAAGTCGCCAACACAGCTGGGGCACCGCCAGCACCTCAGAATGAGGGTTAGCATGGCCAAAATGTGGAAAAGCTTTGTCAGCACGCCACAAGAACTAGCACCAACAGCTGATATGGAACGTCTTAGCAGGAGGCAGCATTTCAGCAACATGGTGAAACAGTATGTGTGCACACATCTACATGTACTGACTAATGGGTCTGCCCCATTCAACTTCTGGGTTTCTAAATTGGGCACATGGCCTGAGCTTGCCCTTTACGCCTTGGAGGTGCTGGCCTGCCCTGCAGCCAGTGTATTGTCTGAACGTGTGTTTAGCATGGCAGGGGGCGTTAGCACAGATAAGTGCAGCCGCCTGTCCAAATCAAATGTGGACAAGCTCACGTTCATTAAAATGAACCAGGCATGGTGCAGAATAGACATGTTTATACCGGCAGGGGCGGACTGACCATTAGGGCACTCGGGCATGGACCAAGGGCCCATGGCCAGTAGGGGGCCCGCCCCCAGGGCAGACGCGGCGGCAGGGTACATTAGGAGATGAGCACTTCCATTGCGCTCATCTCCATAGTCATCTGTATTGTGCAGCGGCAGAGGAGGGAGAGGCGTGTAGGCCGGCAGCCTATCAGAGGCCGGTGCAGGTGGCGCAATGACGTCATCACGCCGCTGGAGCGGTACAGCTTGAGACACAGTCCGGAAGAAGCCTGCTTTGCATCGCATCGCCGGAGGTAAGTATAAGTGTTCTTTTTTTTTTTTCTTGGGGCTACTGGCACTTAAGAGGGACTAATGGCACTTAAGGGGGCTGCTACTGGCACATAAGGTGGACAGCTACTGGCACATAAGGGGGGGACGGCTACTCTCACATAAGGGGGCTACTGACACATAAGGGGGCTACTGGCACATGAGGGGGATACTGGCACATAAGGGGGACAGCTACTGGCACATAAGGGGGACAACTACTGGCACATAAGGGGAGACGGCTACTGGCACATAAGGGGGGACTAATGGCACATAAGAGGGGCTACTGGCACATGAGGGGGTCTAATGGCACATAAGGGGGCTACTGGCACATAAGGGGGGCTACTGGCACATAAGGGGAGCCTACTGGCACATAAGGGGGACTACTGGCACATAAGGGGGACTACTGGCACATAAGGGGGACTACTGGCACATAAGGGGGGACTACTGGCACATAAGGGGGCTGCTACTGGCACATAACGGGGGACTAATGGCACATAAGGGGGGCTACTGGCACATAAGGGGGGACTAATGGCACATAAGAGGGGGCTACTGGCACATAAGGGGGGAGGCTACTGGCACATAAGTGGGGAGGCTACTGGCACATAAGGGGGGAGGCTACTGGCACATAAGGGGAGACGCCTACTGGCACATAAGGGGGGGGCGGCTACTGGCACATAAGGAGGGACTAATGGCACATAAGAGGGACTACTGGCACGTAAGGGGGGCTACTGGCACATAAGGGGGGACGGCTACTGGCACATAAGGGGGGACTACTGGCACACGGGGGGAAGCACAAGAGAGGCACTTATTACTGGCACACGGGGGAGAGGCACAAGAGAGGCACTTATTACTGGCACATGTGGTGGCATGGAGAGGCACGTGTTACTGGCACATTATTATGGGGCACTATGGGGGCTTCTACTGAGGCCACAAAGAATGGGTATTTTATATGGGGGGCTCTGTGTGTGGTGTGGCTGGAGGTATAACATGGGCGTGGCTAGAGGTAAGGCATGGGTGGGGCCTGGAAGGGGGCCCTTGATTTATTTTGCCCGGGGGGCCCTGAGGGTTCTCAGTCCGCCCCTGTATACCGGCCTCACCCAGCCTTTGTTATACCCCAGCGCACTTTCTCTTTGTTTTCTTTTCAATATTTCCCTTTTTTTTCCAATGTTTTGGGATCTACCCTTCCACCGCTTCCACCTACACCACCACATCCACCGCCTCCTCAACCTCCTACTCCATATAGACCTCCTCCTCCTAGTTCATGATTATTATTTTAAATTTTTATGTATTTTATGTTATTTTAAGTCATTTCCCTATCCACATTTGTTTGCAGGGCAATTGTCCAGCTCTTACCCCCATTTTGCTTCCTTTTGCAGCCCTCTAGCCCTTTCCATGACTTTTTTAGACCCATTTTAGCGCCCCAAACCCGGAGAACCTGAACTTCCAGGTGTTCGCTCAACTCTAGTAGTTACCTTTTTGGAAAGTGAAAAATGTGTGTTAGGCCTCTTTCACACTAGCGTTTTAGCTTTCCGTCCTAGAGATCCGTCCTCGGGTCTCTAGGACGGAAAGCTACTGATCAGGATTATCCCCATGCATCCTGAATGGAGAGAAATCCGTTCAGGATGCATCAGGATGTCTTCCGTTCAGTATGTCAACGTTTTTTGGACGTTGACAAAAGCGCAGCATGCTGCGGATTTGTCTCCGTCCAAAAATCCGGAAGACATGCCGCAACGCCGGATGCAGAATTAATGCCCATTGAAGGGCATTAGTCTGGATCGGCCTTTAGCTAAACGTCGTTTCCGCGCATTGCCGGAACCGACGTTTAGCTTTGTCAATGGTTACTATGGCAGCCAGGACGCTAAAGTCCTGGTTGCCATAGTAAGAGTAGGGGAGCGGGGAGCAGCATACTTACATTCCGTGCGGCTCCCAGGACGCTCTAGGATGATGTCAGGGCGCCCCAGTGCATAGATCACGTGATCGCACGGATCACGTGATCCATGCGCGCGGGCGCTCTGGCGTCATTCAGGAGCGCCCGGGAGCCGCACGGAATGTAAGTATGCCGCTCCCCCGCTCCCCACTGCTACTATGGCAACCAGGACGCTAGTAGCGTCCTGGCTGCCATAGTAACACTGAAAGCATTTTGAAGACTGATCAGTCTTCAAATGCTTTCAGTTCACTTGCGTTGTGCAGGATCCGGCGTGCATTCCGGCGACGGAAGTGCACGCCGGATCCTAACAACGCTAGTGTGAAAGAAGCCTAAAGCAACTTTTTGTGAAAAAAATGCAATTTTTCATTTTTACTGCCAAGTGTTTCCTAATTCTGTGAAACACCTGATGGGTCAAAGTGCTCACTACACTGTTCCTTGAGGGTTGTAGTTTCTAAAATGGGGTAACTTTTTGGGGGTTTCCACTGTAGGGCCACCTCAGGGTGTCTTCATATGCGACACAGTTACCATTCCAGCTAAATCTGCTCTCCAAAAGCCATAAGGTGCTCCTTCGTCTCTGAAGCCTGCTGTGCGCCCATACATCAGTTTTTGAGCACACACAGGGTGTTTCTATAAACTCCAGATTCAGGGTAATAGATTTTGAGTTTTGTTTGGCTGTTAACCCTGCCTTGATGTGTTGCAGAAAAAATAGTTTAAAATTTAAAATCTGCTAAAAAAGTGAAATTTTGAAATTTCATTCCCATTTTCCTTTAATTCTCGCGGGGCACCTAAAGGGTTAACAAAGTTTGTAAAATCAGTTTTGAATAGCTTGAGGGGTGTAGTTTCTAAAATGGGTGATTTATGGTTGGCTTCTAATTTATGTAAGTCTTCTAACGTCCCAAAAAATAAAATGTAATTTTCAAAATGATCCAAACATGAAGTAGACATATGGGGAATGTAAAGTAATAACTATTTTTGGAGGTATTACTGTATTATAAAAGTAGAGAAATTGAAATTTGGAAATTTGCTAATTTTTCAAAGTTTTTGCTAAATTTGGTATTTTCTTTATAAATAAAAATTCCCTGGATAAGTAAAAGCGTTTTAAACTTCCAGTTCCGGCGCTGGTATGTGAGGACGCAGTGCAGTTGGCTCCTCACCGCTCACCTACAGCAGCCCCGCTTCTCATCCCCATCCTCCCATGAAAACTGGAGACTGCTCTTCTCTTACCAGCTCCTCTTTGTGCATGGAGCGATATCTTCTCTGGTTTGTTAGACTCAAACGCATCAATAAGTTAGAGGAAAACTATAAAAACAGGCTTTAGACCTGAAGAATAGGCTCCTGGCAAGGAGTAACCCCATAAAATTACTGAATGATGCAATGAAAAAGGCCGCATACCCAAGACAATCAAAATCTCCCAGAGTGACCCCTGTTGATAAAGAAAAAAGGATAAACAAAATTCCAGTCTAGACCCCTTTGTGTTTTCCTTTAAATATGGACCAATGGCTCATCAGATTGGGACATACTAGAGAGAGATGAATCCTTGAAAGGGATAAAAAATATCGTCCCCATTGTCGCATTCAGAAAGTGTCACACTCTAAAGGACAGACTGGTCCGCAGTAGATTCCAGGAAAAGAAACCCGAGACATGGCTACAGAGTTGGGGCCCTAAGGGTAACCGCAGATGTGGCCATTGTTCCTGTTGTAAATTCAACCCTCAGTGGGACACCCTTAATTTTGGAGGAATCCGGCATAGGGTTAATACCCTTATAACCTGCAAAAGTAAATATGTTGTCTATCTGTTGAAATGTACATGCAGTAGATTTTACATAGGGAAAACAATTAGATGTCTCCAAGAAAGGATTAGGGAACACATTAACTCACCACAGGCAAGGGTTGTCCACGTCTTATTGAACATATAAGACAGGAACATGGAGGGCGCGATCAAACGTTAAGTTTTGCTGGAATTGAGGTAATGCACAGTCCACCACAAGGGGGAGATAGACACAAAGAATTGTTAAGGAGAGAGAGCAAGTGGATCTTGCGCGCAGGCGCAATGGGTCCGTTGGGACTCAATGAAAAGATCGACACGGGAGTCTTTTTGTAAATGCTTTTGTTCATGACCTATCTGTTTCTAATTAACTTGTATTATTATTTTAATACAATATGTCTTTCATACAGTAACGCAGCTTTCCTCTGTGACGCGCAGGTAGGCAACAGGTGAGCGCAATGCCTGGGCAGCCCAGAGGGAAGCGCGTCATAGCCGGCCTTTAAAAGCAGGTGAAGAATCACTGCTTGATCACAGGCCTGACGAAGCACTCAGGTGCGAAACGTCCGTTGCCTCATTCTGCTGATGCACATATGTATGCAAGTCTGCTCCCTACCTTTTACTACGTTGGAATAAAGTAACCTCTGCAAATATCGGTGAATGCCACCCTTGTCTTCCATTACATAAGTGTATTGCAACATTAACAAATTGGTTACATGTTGGGCTGAGCACCCTGCAAGCAGTAAAATGCATTAACCCCTGCCAAGTACTAAGGTGATTGTTTCCTCCAGAAGGGACTTATTTTGCCATTGCAGTGCCACCCCGACTAACTCTACAACCGCCAATGACACTGCTGTCTCTCAGAACTGCAAAAAGCTGCAGAAAATGGCTGCTGGGGAGGTTATTATATAGTAATGGGTAGGCAACTTTCCTATTGGTTGCTAGAAATGTTGCTAAGCTCAGACAAAGACATTGCAGCCTTCTCATTGGCCCACAAGCAAGAAGCAGGGAAGGATCATGGGTTCAGATGAAAAAAAATCTAGAATATTCGCGATTGCGAATATATAGCACTATATTCTAAATCTTTGCGAATTCTCGAAGTGGCAATATTCACGATTAAAATTTGCGATTTGAATATTCGCGCCCAACACTAGTCCTGAAGGGGTTAATGAAATAAACACCTAATGCTGGAAATTAATGTCCCATACTGTTCTCCACAGGCTGGTAAAAATGTGCGATGATGCCATTGAAAGTGTGACATCAAGAGGTCAACAGGAGATTTTTAGGAGTATGGGCTACTGGGCTTCCTGTAGGATACTAAAGTATGAGGTGATGCTACAGGGCCATAGACTTCAAAGGGCTGATGACATCATAATTAGTGCTCTCAATGACACTGCTTATGTGTTCCCCAAAATGGCCGATGATATCACAACTTCGGGGTGTGGTTTACAGTGACATAACAAAGGGTCCCGACCCAATTAAGTGAGCACTGTGATCAGCAGTCTTAGATGGCTGCAGCTCCTGCTGCGAGGTTGTTAGGGGAAAAGATGACGTAGTCCCCTGTATGGCACTACTGCTGTATAACGCTGCATTCTTTCCACATGAAAATCATTGCAGAAAAAGTGATGCATTTTACAGTACCAGAAAAATCTCATGTAAACTTTGTGTTTTTCTTCTGTGTGGAAATTGACCTACTGGGCAGATTTTGAAATCTGCAGGGTGTCAATTTTTTGTGTGGTTCTTTTAAGTGGATTTCACCCTTTGCAATGCACCGGTGAGATCTGCGGCAAATCCACAATAAAAACTGGAGGTAACACATGGAGTTTTTGGTGCTGAAACACGCAGAAAACCACACGGAAATCTGTGCCGATTTTCCATTAGTAAACCTGCACACGTGTACAGGTACACTTGTGCTGAAGGTTTGCATTTCTCATGTAATGTCAATCTTTCACCAGCAGATGGTGCACAGCATTATATACATGGGCTGGAGGAGGAAAGCTAGATCTAGAAGAAGTAAGGCTATATTCACGGGACAGTGATGAAAAAAAACAGCCTTTAAAGATGGCAAAATACCTCTCTGAAAAACGGCCATTAAAAGCAGACCCCTTGAACTGTATCGGGGCTGTTGGGCCAAGAAATTGGACAAAATAGTACATGTCCTATTTTTTGATAGTCGATATTCACAGTGAAAAAAAAAAATGATGTGTAACTACAGCCATAGACTGTTATTGTTCTGAAAACATGTCACATTGCTATTTCAATGTCCACCACCGCTTCCGCCTACACGCCCCGTCCACCGCCTCCTCAACCTCCTACTCCATATGGACTTCCTCCTCCTCCTAGTTCAAGATTATTATTTTTAATTTGTATGCATTTTATTATTTTAATTATGTTATTTTAAGTCATTTCCCTATCCACATTTGTTTGCAGGGCAATTGTCCAGCTCTTACCCTATTTTGCTTCCTTTTGCAGCCCTTTCTGTTCCTTTTTTAGACCCATTTTAGTGCCCCAAAGTTCGGGTCCCCATTGACTTCAATGGGGTTCGGGTTCGGGGTCAGGTTCAGGACAAGTTCAGGTCCTGAACTCGAACTTTGCGGCGAAGTTCGGCCGAACCCGGCGAACCCGAACTTCCAGGTGTTCGCCTTTGGGAAAGTGAAAAATGTGGGTGTAAAGAAAGTGTTTCCTAATTCTGTGAAAAGCCTGATGGGTCAAAGTGCTCACTACACACTTTGAAATATTCCTTGAGGGTTGCAGTTTCCACTTTTTGGGAGTTTCCACTGTAGGGCCACCTCAGGGTGTCTTCATATACGACATAGCTCCCAATTACCAGGCCTAAGGCCTAAGAAGGAAAGCCTGCATACATCCAATTGTTTACACCCTGACCCCAGCAAAAGAAGGAAGAGATGTTATAGAACGTCCTTCTACTGCTGTAGTCCATCCTTACGTTTTATCTTAAAAAAAACGAAGGAACAGGAAATCTCCCAAACACAGTATAATCAACCCACCTCACTGCTGAGGTCAGTCATTGGTTGCAGTGGCACACGTGACCCCTCTGTCCAGAAATTTACAGTCAAGGACCAGAAATACCAGTAAAGAGAGCCAAAATGGAGCAGTGAACGTACAGTGACTCTTTAAAACTTCTGCTACTCCCAGCATCACTGGGTGCTCTACTGATTAGTTACTCCATGGAGTGTTGTCCCATCATATTTTAAGAGAGAGTAGGAGTCGAGAGGTCTATCAAGAGGAATTTGAACTTTTATGTGAAAAGGAGATCCTCTATTACCCATATCTGCAGGTACTGGTTAAATAAATTATATATTGTATATGTATAGGGCCAGCTTTTTTGGGGGTGGGGGTTGGGGTAGGGGAAGTGCGGATGATGGGATTATTTTACATACACAGTATTAACTAGCATGCCAGTTTCATACCCGCCAATGACCGGCACTCCCGGATCTTAGCTGTTGTCCTTGGAGGTGTGCCTCTTGCCTGCCCTGTCAAGCTGGGTATGCATACCCAGGATTATATATGCTACATCCATGGGCATAGCTATAGGGGGTGCAGAGGTAGCAGTCGCTACCGGGCCCAGGAGCTTGAGGGGGCCCAAAGACCCTTGTGCCACATAAGAAGACACACAAAGCACTGAGGGAAGGGGGCCCAAGTGGAACTCTTGCTCCAGGGCCCATGAGCCGTTAGCTACGCCCCTGGTCAGCCTACATCTGGGCCATTTGGGATGTATGGAATATCTGGTCTATATATGGGGGTTGTATTATATATAAGGTTGTATGATATTTTGGGGCTGTATTTGGTGGGATCCAGTGCCTTGAAAAAGTACCCATTGAACTTTTCTAAATTTTTTCACATTACACCCATAAACTTAAAGGGGTTGTCTCACTTCAGCAAGTTGCATTTATCATGCAGAGAAAGTTAATACAAGCCACTTACTAATGTATTGTGATTGCCCATATTGCTTCCCTTGCTGGCTGGATTTATTTTTCTATCAGATTATACACTGCTCGTTTCCATGGTTATCATTACGTGCTAGTACACTATAGGGAAAGATGCCAGCCTCTCTGGTGGCTGGGACCTTGTGTGCTCACATAGGCTGGTGCTTTTTTCTATAGTATGCAAGCATGGCCACTAGTAATGAGCGAGCACCAAAGTATTCGGGTATTCTGGTGTTCGGGCCGAACACATAGCTATGTTTGTGTGCTCGGCCGAGCACCCGAGTATAATGGAAGTCAATGGGAGACAACCAGGCACCCCCTGCTCTGAAGAGGGAGGGTGCCTGGTCCATTGTAAAAAGGTCTGAAAGTGACACAAACACCACCGAAAAGGATCGGGAACAGCATGGGGACGATGTCTGGATGCATCTTGGACTCCTAGGTCGCTCCTGGGAACTAGTGTTGATCACGAATATTCGAATTGCGAATTTTAATCGTGAATATCGGCACTTCGAGAATTCGCGAATATTTAGAATATCTCAAAATATATTCATAATTGCGAATATTCGGGTTTATTTTAAATACCAGTCTATGCAAATTTTTATGCGAATTGTATGCAAATCTTTAAATGCGAATTTTTGCAATCAAGAAAATAATGCCTGAAGATCGAGAATTTGCAAATTCGCGAATATATGGCGAATATTCGCCCAAATATTTGCAGAATATCGCAAATTCAAATATTGACCCTGCCGCTCATCACTACTAGGGACCATGTTGTCCGAGTTGTACGCCACTTTAACAGACTGAAAAAATACGACACTCCCCAAAAAAAAAAAAAAACAACAATTTTTCAGAATTTTTTTTTAGGAAACATTCTTTCCTGTATATTCAATTGTATATAACGTGCAAGTGCTGCCAAAAATTACAAGCAAGAGGCACTCCGAAACAACCTGTATATCACATAAAGGAAGGTCCCGTTCACATTGTGGTACAATTGTTCAGGTAGTGACACTCATAAAGCCTATGCACTAAGTGAAAGGGCTGCCAAAAATTTAACTGAACCGGTACTACAATACACCCTTTATTACACACAAAAGAGGGCATTATACGCAACCTTGAAAAATTATGATTGGTGGCCTGCTGGTGACCCTCAAAAACATTTAGAGCAAGGGCCTGCTGGTGACCCTCTAAAACATTACGGACGAGGGCATGCTGCTGAGCTGACCCTGTAAAACATTAGGGGTGAGGGGCTGCTGGTGAGCTGACCCTGTAAAACATTATGGTTGAGGGCCTGCTGGTGAGCTGACCCTATAAAACATTATAGTTGAGGGCCTCCTGCTGAGCTGACCCTCTACAACAGGGGTGCACAACCTTTTCTGGTTGGGGGCCACATTGTCAACCTGAACCAATTCCAAGGGCCGAAAATAAACTTTAAAGGGGTATTGCCAAATTAAATACTATATTTATGGCATATTGAACATATAGTATATATTATAAATGTCTAGTTACACTTCTAGTACTCCCATCTAATGAGAGAATACATGAAAGATTCATGTGAGCAGCCAAAAAACATAGACATACATGTCTGCTACCAGATGGTTGGGGGCCGCATGTGGCCCCCGGGCCGCAGGTTGTGCACCCCTGCTCTAAAACATTATGGTTGAGGGGCTGCTGGTGAGCTCACCCTCTAAAACATTATGGTTGAGGGTCTGCTGCTGAGCTGACCCTCTAAAACATAAGGGGCGAGGGGCTGCTGGTGAGCTGACCCTCTAAAACATTATGGTTGAGGGCCTGCTGCTGAGCTGACCCTCTAAAACAGTAGGGTCGAGGGGCTGCTGGTGAGCTGACCCTCTAAAACATTATGGCTGAAGGCCTGCTGCTGAGCTAACCCTCTAAAACATTAGGGGTGAGGGGCTGCTGGTGAACTGACCCTTTAAAACATTAGGGGCAAGGGGCTGCTGCTGAGCTGACCCTCTAAAACATTAGAGGTGAGGGGCTGCTGGTGAGCTGATCCTCTAAAACATTAGGGGTGAGGGGCTGCTGGTGAGCTGACCCTCTAAAACATTATGGTTGAGGGCCTGCTGCTGAGCTGACCCTTTAAAACAGTAGGGTCGAGGGGCTGCTGGTGAGCTGACCCTCTAAAACATTAGGGGTGAGGGGCTGCTGGTGAACTGACCCTTTAAAACATTAGGGGCAAGGGGCTGCTGCTGAGCTGACCCTCTAAAACATTAGAGGCGAGGGGCTGCTGGTGAGCTGATCCTCTAAAACATTATGGTTGAGGGCCTGCTTCTGAGCTGACCCTCTAAAACATTAGGGGCGAGGGGCTGCTGGTGAGCTGACCCTGTAAAACATTATGGTTGAGAGCCTGCTGGTGAGCTGACCCTGTAAAACATTATAGTTGAGGGCCTGCTGGTGAGCTGACCCTATAAAACATTATGGTTGAGGGCCTGCTGGTGAGCTGACCCTCTAAAACATTATACTGTAGGTGAGGGCCTGCTGGTGAGCTAACCCTCTAAAATATTATGGTTGAGGGCCTGTTTGAAAACAAGATTCAACCATATACACTTTTTGTGGTGGAAAATTTGCATAGGAATACACTACAGTAGACTGAGCACATTGTAAACAATACATTGAAATTGCCTTTATGTTCATCATCAGCTCAGCTCTCCTCTGGTGGAGTTGAGAAGTCAGGGCCAATCCAGGCCTTGTTCATTTTTATCTGAGTCAACCTGTCAGCATTGTCAGTGGACAAGCGGATACGCTTATCAGTTATAATGCCACCAGCAGCACTAAATACACGCTCAGACAAAACGCTGGCAGCAGGGCAAGAGCGCAAGTCCGTGCCATGTGTCCAGCTTGGACACCCAGTAGTTGTAAGGCACTGAGGGATCATTTAGGACGCTGACATGGTCTGCGATGTATTCCTTCATCAACTTCCAAAACTTTTCCCTCCTTGTGCCACTAGGCCGCACTTCAGGGTGAGGTTGCTGGCGGGGTGTCATGAAAGTGTCCCATGCCTTGGAGAGTGTTGCGCTGCCTTTATTGGAACTGGTGTGTGTTCCCCTTGTCTCCCTTCCTCTGTTGCCTAAGGAAGTACGGACTCTGCCGGTCACGTTGTCAGATGGAAAGAATTTTGAGCAATCTCTCAACAAGTACCTTCTGGTATTGCACCATTTTACTCGTCCTCTCCCCCACAGTAATGAGAGATGAGAAGTTTTCTTTGTAGCGGGGGTCGAGAAGGGTGAACACCCAGTTATGTGTTATCTAAAATGCGTATAACGCGAGGGTCGCGGGAAAGGCAGCCTAACATGAATTCAGCCATGTGTGCCAGAGTACCAACAGGCAAAACGTCGATGTCA
The DNA here is from genome assembly GCA_033119425.1 of Bufotes viridis. Lineage (NCBI taxonomy): Eukaryota > Metazoa > Chordata > Amphibia > Anura > Bufonidae > Bufotes > Bufotes viridis. The sequence continues at coordinate 149,011,665 of CM065589.1, read as the reverse complement.
ACATCAGGATAACTCTCCATCCCCTCATCCTCCTCCTCTGCCCATCCACGCTGAACAGATGGAATTAAAGTTCCATGGTGTGGGGAGTCGCTCTGGTAGACAGCGGTGCGGGTGCAGTTTAGAGGCAAAACAAGGAGTCCAGATGGTGCATCAAACAGTGTTTTATTCACACTTGCACGCCATAAATGAAAAGCAGTCTCTTGGTGACAGTTCACACACAACGGAAATACTGTGGCAAAACAAAAACAGGCCAACACAGGGTCCAGTCACCTTGGGTGGTTTAGGTGCGGGTTCACACCTAGCAGTCGGCTCAGCCGCAGGCGATTCCACCTTCAGGTCGCAGGGAAACACCACCTTGCTGAGCTCCTTCCTCCAGGACAGAGAATTCCTCAGCCCTGTTTGCAGGCTCCAGGATAATCACACCCTCAGACACAGCTGCTGGCTGCGTTTTATACCCAGCCCAAAACATGGACTGGACCGTGGGGAGCAGCCACCCACCCTACTCTTTAGCTGCTCCCAGTAAGAGCCGGCCCGGATCGGCTTTGCAGCCATGCTATTTAACAGAGCAGCACTAGCTGCTGCAGACAAAAACCCGGCTCTCACCTCACCGAGGCCAGCAACCTCGGTGACACGTACCTGCTATCAAATACAACACCTTGCACCCTCTTACAATGGGTACTACCCTCTGTAGCAGAGGCAACTGTCTCCAGCTTCTCGTCCTCCTCTTTATGGTCCAATTTGCGCTAAGAAGACGAACTATGGGTGGACTGGGTATCACCCTGTGTAATGTCCTCCCCCATTTTCTCGTCTGCCACATTCAGAGCGTCGTCCTTAATTGTGAGCAGTGATCATTTGAGTAGACACAGCAGTGGGATGGTTACGCTGATTATTGCGTTATCGCCACTAACCATCTGTGTGGATTCATCAAAGTATTTTAAAACCTCAAAGAGGTCTGACATCAATGCCCACTCCTTGCTTGTGAATAGTGGCAGTTGACTGGAAAGGCGACGACCATGTTGCAGCTGGTATTCCTCAACTGCCCTCTGCTGCTCACAAAGCCTGGCCAACATGTAGAATGTAGAGTTCCAGCGTGTGCTCACGTCGCACAACAGTCGGTGAGCTGGAAGCCGCAAGCGCTGCTACAGCTTGACAGACCGGCTGATGCTGTGGATGACTTGCGTAAATGGGCACACACGTGGCGCGCCTTCACTAGTAGCTCTTGCAAATTGCGGTAGGTTTTAATAAACCGCTGAACCACTAACTTCAGCGGTTTAAGACGTGGGCTAGGCATGGTATGTGTGTCAGGTTGCCGAGCTCCACAGCCACCAAGTTACGGCCATTGTCAGACACAACCATGCCTGGTTGTAGGTTGAGAGGCGAGAGCCACAGCTTGGTCTGGTCCCTTATACCCTGCCATAGCTCTGCAGCGGTGTGCTGTTTGTCCCCTAAGCAGATCAGCTTCAGCACGGCCTGTTGACACTTACCCACAGCAGTGCTACACTGCTTCCAGCTAGTGACTGATGGCTGACTGCTGTTGAAGGTAGAAGTGGAGGAGGAGGTGGCGGAGGAGAAGAATTGGAGATTAGAGCCAGTAACATAGCTGCTGGCGGAGACCCTGATGGATGTAGGGCCTGCAATCCTGGGAGTGGGTAGCACCTGTGCCATCCCAGGGTACGACTCACTCCCGGACTCCACAACATTCACCCAGTGTGCGGTCAGGGAAATGTAGCGTCCCTGGACACCAGCACTTGTCCATGTGTCCCTGGTGAGGTGGACCTTCCCAGTAAGTGCATTGGGCAGGTGATGTTGGGTGATGACGGGTGATGTTCTGGGACACATGCTGGTGTAAGGCGGGCAGGGCACACTGTGAAATTAGTGGCGGCTGGGGACTGCGTACCGATGGGCGGCCGCCGACATCAGGCTGTGGAAGGCCTCAGTGTCCACATGCCTAAATAGCAACATTTCAAGGGCCAAGGGATTGGCCAGCAGTGCGTAACACAGGGGAATAGGAGGCAGTGGTGTGACCCGCAGACCCAGATTGTGGACCCAAGTGTTCAGCCTACTTATTAGGGTGCTTGGATGCCATGTGGTGGATCATGCTGATGGTGGTGAGCTTGCTAGTGTTCACGCCCCGGCTCATTTTGGTACGGCACAGGTTGTAAACTACCACTCTTTTGTCGTCTGCACTTTCCTAAAAAAAGCGCCATACTGCAGAACAGACTATTGTGGTGCTGCGGATCCCTCCCCCTCTGTACTGCTGTCCTCGCTCGGATTCTCACCTTCCCATGTTGGGTCAGTGACCTCATCATCCACCACCTCCTCTTCCACTTCCTCACTCTGCTCATCCCCCTGACTTGACCTAACCACGACCTCAGTGATTGACAACTGTGTCTCATCATCATCCACCTCGTGAACGAATGATTGCCATTCACCGCCGTCATCTTCTTGAGACTGTGAAGGCTCAAGAGGTTGGGAATCAGGGCACAATATCTCAGGTACCTCTTCAAGTGTGCTTGGCGAGAGAGCCAAACCAAGTACTGGCGATTAAAAGAGGTCATGTGAATATCCGAGTGTGGGATCACTTGTTTGGCCAGACTCGACATGGTGGGAGGAAGGAGGATCAGAGTGAGGATTCTGTTCACCAGACTCTTGGCTACAGAGACTGGACTTAGTGGAAGAGAGGGTGGTGCTTAACCGACTGGAAGCATTATCTTCAGCAATCCAACCGACCACCTGTTTGAACTGGTTCGACCAGCTCAGTTGGACATGAAGCTGGGTAAGGTGGACTTTTTCGTTTTTTCTGGTGCACTGACAGTAGGCACAGTTTCATTGCGCCCAGGGTCACGGCCATTGCTTGCACCATCATCATCACGTCCACTTCCCCATCCCTTTGTGCTCGCCTTCTTCATATTAATGGTTTCGTCTGTAGATGTGACGCAGATTGTTTTACTGTCCGCTAAAGACACAGTTTTCTGATGCAGGACAGTATTGGTTACAGAACACCACAGATTTTGGACACTATACTAGGCCCAGATTAATGGAAGTTGTAATATACACAGTGTTTTCAGATGCTGTTCAGTATTGAATACAAAAACCCACATATTTTGGACACTATACTAGGCCCAGATTAATGGAAGTTGTAATATACACAGTATTTTCAGATGCTGTTCAGTATTCGATACAAAAACCCACAGATTTTGGACACTATACTAGGCCCAGATTAATGTAAATTGTAATATACACAGTGTTTTCAGATGCTGTTCAGTATTAGATACAAAAACCCACAGATTTTGGACACTATACTAGGCCCAGATTTATGGAAGTTGTAGTAATATACACAGTGTTTTCAGATGCTGTCCAGTATTGGATACAAAAACCCATAGATTTTGGACACTATACTAGGCCCAGATTAATGGAAGTTGTAATATACACAGTGTTTTCAGATGGTGTTCAGTATTGGATACAAAAACCCACAGATTTTGGACACTATACTCGGCCCAGATTAATGGAAGTTGTAATATACACAGTGTTTTTAGATGCAGTTCAGTATTAGATACAAAAATCCACAGATTTCGGACACTACACTAGGCCCAGATTAATGGAAGTTGTAATATACCTAGTGTTTTTTGAGGCAGGACAGTATTGGGTATAGAACACCACAGATTACGGACACTACACTAGGCCCAGATTAATGGAAGTTGTAATATACCTACGTGCGGGGCGGAGACTCGAGCATTTCGCTCAAGCACATTCGGTACTCGGCCGAGTACCGCCATGTGACAAGAATAGCGATGCTCGAGCTGAACAGATATTCGGATGAGCATAAATTTGCTTGGTGAGGCGTGCACTCAACACCTGGACAGCATAATACCATTCACCAATATTAAAAGCATTTAAATTTATTCAGCCGCAGTCTATAAAAACACATTACAGATAAGTGTAAAACAAGTTACAATAGAAAAACAATAGCTATTGCAGATCACCACTATTTAGAAGTGCATCATAGATGCAATTAATAAAAAATCAAGAAGACCGGAGTCCAAAAATGTATATTGTTAAAGTGTTCTTGATGTATCAAATGAATGTTATCTGATTCAGATGCACACTATGGTCTTGGGCTTCAATCCCTCCGATTTTAGTCCAATCCTCATAAAAGATTCCAGGGTAAGTATATAACACTCCTTTATCCAAGGTGGTATTTGAATTGTAAGTCCATAAATCTTAGGGTATCAAAGCACTGGCTTACCTCTCCACGGAGTCCGCACTCCACCCTCAATGGGAAGGGACCAGGAGGGTCCCGAAACGCGTATGGGCTGTTTCCTATTCTTGTGACAAGACCCCCAATCCGTTTAGCATGGCCATGCGAAAAATCAAGTAAAGGAAAGCCATATATTGGGATATCGAACTGGCCCTCTCCCCCCTCTCCCCAGGCAAAGAGGTAAACACGATCCTCTATTCTCGCGAGACCGCGGTACCTGGACTGCACGCAATACGGCGGGATACGCCGATCCTAGAACACCGAGTTCAGAATATCGATCCACAACGTGCGGACTCTGTGGAGAGGTAAGCCAGTGCTTTGATACCCTAAGATTTATGGACTTACAATTCAAATACCACCTTGGATAAAGGAGTGTTATATACTTACCCTGGAATCTTTTATGAGGATTGGACTAAAATCGGAGGGATTGAAGCCCAAGACCATAGTGTGCATCTGAATCAGATAACATTCATTTGATACATCAAGAACACTTTAACAATATACATTTTTGGACTCCGGTCTTCTTGATTTTTTATTAATTGCATCTATGATGCACTTATAAATAGTGGTGATCTGCAATAGCTATTGTTTTTCTATTGTAACTTGTTTTACACTTATCTGTAATGTGTTTTTATAGACTGCGGCTGAATAAATTTAAATGCTTTTAATATTGGTGAATGGTATTATGCTGTCCAGGTGTTGAGTGCACGCCCCACCAAGCAAATTTAACTGAATTTTTTACACAGAGGGGTGGTGTACCTCTGACCAGGGCTGTGGCACCTACTCCATATACCCATCCAGTGTGAGCCACCACAACTGTACTCGGTTATTCGGATGAGCATGCTCGCTCATCACTAATGGCCACCGCTAATGGATTGCAGGGTGGTCATAACCATGGAAACGAGCATTGTATAATATGATGGAAAAATGAATCAAGCCAGCAAAGGAGGCGATATGGATAATAACAATACATTAGTAAGTTGCTTGTATTAACTTTCTCTACATGATAAATGCCACTTGCTAAAGTGACACAACCCCTTTCAATTTATTTTATTGGGATTTTGCAATATGTTGTAGGACCACCTTTTACTGCAAATACAACTGCAAGTCATTTGGGCTATGTCTCTATCAGCACATGTAAAAGCTGACATTTTTGCACATTCTTTTTTGCAAAATAGCTCAAACTCAGTCAGATTGGATGGAGAGTGTATGTGAGCAGCAATTGTCAAGTCTTGCCACAGATTCTCAACAAGATTTAGATCTAACACATGAATATGCTTTGATCTAAACTATTCCATTGCAGCTCTGGCTGTATGTTTAGGGTCGTTGTCCTGCTGGAAGGTGAACCTCCGAACCAGTCTTAAGTCTTTTGCAGCATCAACCAGGTTTTCCTCCAGGATTGGCCTGTATTTAGCTCCATCCATCTTTCTAGCAACTCTGACCAGCTTCCCTAACCCTGCTGAAGATAAGCATCCCCAGAGCATGATGTTGCCACCACCATGTTTCACGGTGGGGATGGTGCGTTCAAGGTGATCTGCAGTGTTAGTTTTCTGCCACAGATAGCGTTTTGCATTTAGGCCAAAAAGTTTAACTTTAGTCTCATCTGATCACAGCACCTTCTTTTGCATTTTTGCTGTGTCCCCTACATGGCTTATGGGAGGCTGCAAATGGGACTTCTTATGGCTTGCTTTCAAAAAAGGCTTTCTTCTTGCCAGTCTTCCATAAAGGCCAGATTTGTTGAGTACATGACTATTAGTTGGCTTGTGGACAGATTCTCCCACCTGAGCTGTGGATCCTCCATAGGGCCTCTTGGCTTCTTCTCTGATTAGTGCTCTCCTTGCCTTGGCTGTCAGTTTAGGTGGCTGGCCATGTCTTGGTAGCTTAGCAGTTGTGCCATACTTCTTCCATTTTGAGATGATGGAATGAAAAGTGCTCTGTGAGATGTTTAGAACTTGGTTTTTTTTATTTATTTATAACCTAACCCTTCTTTATACTTCTCCACAACTTTATCCCTGACCTGTCTGGTGTGTTCCTTGGTTTTCATGATGCTGTTTGATCACTAATGTTCTCTAACAAGCCTCTGAGGCCTTTACAGAACAGTTGTAATTATACGGAGAATAAATTACACAGGTGGACTCTATGTAGTAATTTGGTGACTTCTAAAGGCAATTAGTAACATTCTATTCAGGGGTATCAGAGTACAGGGGGCTGAATACAACTGCACATCACACTTTTCTGATTTTTATTTATAAAAAAATTTAAAAACCATATATCATGTTCTTTTCACTTCACCCATACTTGCTACTTTGTGTTGATCTTTCACATAAAATCCTGGTAAAATACATTTAAGTTTGTGGGTGTAGCTCAAGGGATATGAAAACATTTTCAAGGCACTGTATCTGGCTGTAGATAACTGATATATGGGGTATGTAGGCTGAATATAGGTATGTGGTATAAATTAGCTTTATACAAGGGCTGTGTATGGCAGACCCATTGTATATCTGGTATCTACAGTATACAGACATCAATGATATTGCGATTATATACAGGAAATTTATATCAAATCATGGGGGATATACAGTATTTTATATATGGGCTTTATGTGGGGGGATGTCAGATGAGCTGTTGGGAGTCAGATGTGTATTTTTTTTCTTCCTCACTTTGGAGGAAGATAATAATGTGGCACTATATACTGTAGGGGGCACTATAAGTACTGGGGGCACTATAGGGGCATTATACCTACCAGGGGCACCACATGGGGCATTATAACTACTGGCTCAATATAGGGGGGCCATTATAATTACTGGAGGCACTATAGAGGGTATTATATCTACTGGGGCACTGTAGTAGTAATTATAAATACTGGACACTCTACAAGGGGGCTTTATGGAGGGGCCTTATTACTACTGGGGCAATATAATTCATTAATATTTTTTTCATTAATATTACTGAGCACAATATGGAGGCGCTGCTACTAACATGGTCACTCTTGGGAAGCATGATCACTGTTTGGGGTACTATTATTAATGAGGACACCGAGAATTTTTTTTTTTGGTGGGAGCACTTTGGAGACTATCTGTATGGCGCTGTTATTTCATTTGTATAGTATTTGTGGGCATTGGGAAGCAAGGCGTGCAAAAGTATTGGGTATAGCAGCAGGATAACACTATTAGGGGTCCGGGAGGAAGAGAATGATTGAAGAATGAAGAATCTAAGATGTCTTTGTGGCAAACTCTGCAGAGACAAGAACTGTGGCTGAAATAAATCATCACATCTGGGCCAAACTGAGAAGTTGAGGAAAGAGAACATTTACTTCAGCAGAGACATCCCTGGATATCAAAGGTATGTAGCGTTGTAGTCTCATATGGGTAATAGTACTGAATGTAGTGTCCTTCCAAATATGCCTTTAGCACTGGGGGGTTGGATCAAAAATTGAACACATGTGCATTAGGGCTTGGGCCCCAGTTCTTTTGAGACCCTAGCAAAGCTCCTGGCTGACATTGTGTTCATCATGGCAGGTTCCCTTTAACAATTAACAGTGCTAAATGTTTTCAAACCCCAAAAGCCTGGTTTGGGTTAACATGCTACAATTTGAGAAGTTATGACTTTTTCACTAATTCTTTGTCTTAACATTTGGACAAATGTAAACAGCGACTTTTTAATTGCACTGAATGAAGTCTAAAAATTGAGTAGGCAGTCATAACAATGCTGGTAACTGCAATTGGCCAGATACATTAAATACTGGACGTCTCAACCTGTAGATTTAATCAGGAACTGGCAAAATCTGCCCCTATGACAAAGGTTTATGACAATGAAGGATTTGGTATGTTAGATTTTAGAAGTGTCTGGCTTTGGCTTCTCCTCCATGCCAGACATGTATCTCTATGGTGGTGTTGGGAGACAGCGGTAAGGGGGTACTATTTCTCCTTATGGAAAGTGACAAGTAGGTGTAAGGAGTTTTAAGACCCCTTTACATTGCACAATTTAGCAGACAATTTTTGGAAGGAAGCGTTCCTTCCCAGCAATCGCCAGCTTGTCAGAAAATCTCCTCCATAGTATGGAGAGGAGCAATCGCTAATGCCATTGCTCATCCCAAAACAAAATCATTGTTTGCCGGCAGCTGAGTGCTGTTTAGAAGGCAGGATCTGCTGCTAACAAACAATGATTTAGGTCACGGCATGAAAGATGTGATCACGAGCTTGTTCATCAGGTAATCAGTGGCACCATTACACCGGTAGATCATCGTTAAGGAGTATTCTTACAAACGCTTTGTTAGTGATTTTCTGGTCGGCCAGTGTAAAGGGGACTTTATAGGTCTTATAAAACTAATGCTCCTCTTTCTAAAAAAAAAAAAAAAAAAAAAAAAAAAGAAGACGCTGAGCTATACCATCTACCTCGGATTCTGGCAAAGGTCTCTGACCCAGTTAAGCCAGTTCTCTCCGCTTGGCACAGATGAAGGGCAATTACCATGAAACAGCTGTTTGCAGATGAGGTGCTGGTTTAGCTATAATCCAAGTTATATTTCAAGGCCTGTTTAAAAGGTTGAGCATTGACTTATAGGATAGCTACCTTACATGTGGTGACATGAGAGGCTCAGCTTTCTTTTCTTTTTGGAAAGTGGAGAAGCTTTCGAAATGTTGAGATGGTCACTTGACCAAAACAGGAGATGTCAGACAATTATTTTATCATGCAAAATTTCAGCAATCATTATAAATTGACAATGATTGCTTTGCATGGCCTACAGTACAATTATTGCTAGACACAGTAATAATAAATTGCATGCAAAATTGTATTGTGCCAGCTCTACAATGTACAGCAGATAAATTATAGCCTACATGGATACTGTATAAATTGATACATCAAGCTAGGGCTAACTGCATCTGACTGCAGCTCCAGCACACTTCGCTAAGCACTATTCTAACTACTGCTGCTGAAATATGATATCTATGAATAAGAGAGCTGAGTGAGCAGCCCATAATCCTGCTTTGTATATTGTGAACAATAGCTGATTTAGAAAATCATTTACTGCCATGGATACTGGGAGCAACGGCACCATCCTCCAATGACCAGCAAAGGAGGGCTGCAGTATTTTTAGCAATGCAGTTTGGCAAGCATTCTGTGTGTACTCCTGTGAGAGGCGGCTCGTGTTATGTAGGCTGCTTTCAGAAAGAAGACAAAAATATGTTGCTATGTGACCACTCCTGGGAATGAAATTGAGGCCTAAAAAGATGCACTCTAGATAGAGAATTATTCAGTACTTATAATGTATCTAATTATAGCAGCTATGGATTTACAGTAACCATTTCGGTGACACAGAAACTGCATCCTACACAAGATTGTGATGGAATACTGATGGGCATTACGACAGTAATTAATATATTAATCATATATTCTACTCTAAATATTTAAACAGAATACCTGCAAATTCCGATTAATGTTTAAGAACCTATCAAACTGGTGTAAAGTAGAACCTGCTTAGTTGCCCATATAAACCAGATCCCACCTTTCATTTTTGACAGCTCCTTTGGAAAATGAAAGATGGAATCTGATTGGTTGCTATGGGAAACTAAGCCAGTTCTACTTTACACCAGTTTGATAAATCACCCTGCTAAACTAATCTAAAGTCAATGTCAAGGAAACAGCTGTACTACCAAGGTTTTTCAGAGAAGTTTAGAAGGTCGAGAATCGACAATGTTGTGCATTGGAGTCAGTCAGCAAGTTATTGTGCATGTTTATGGCAGAGAGAGAGACTTTACTGCTGTGAGAGGGAACGTTGCAAATACAACCTTCCGAACTTGTAGATGGTTTGGACCACCGAGTCTTAAATTTATACACATCAGTCCAGGAATGAAAATAAATGTTTACCAAGAACCTCATTGTCAACCTATGGTTCTGCAGAGAGGCTTTAGAGACAAGATAGAGAGAAGGAGTACTACAACCCCCATCACTGCCATTGTTCATACACTGCTATTGAGGGGAGGATTACCCTTTGGAACTGTACCTTGTTATTGTTGGATGTACTACTACTCCTATTCTGCATTTTAGCAAAGAGAGACTTATTTATTGATACCAACTGACTTGGTTACTGACCATTCACCTGCTATCTTACCTGCCCTTCTGCCTTGCATCCAGACCAACACCTAACATCATGGGCACCCCAGCTACCACCAGACAGCATCCTCAACTCCAGGGAGTGCCCCACGGGAAGAAAGAGTGTGCTCAGTTTTCACTGCACAGACACAGGGAGTGCCAGAGGGAGATATTGTCAGTATGTGACCTGCGAGTTCCAAAACTACCCTCTACTCCATAAATACGAGTGCCATCCTTCCCACAGCACTCCCCGGAGGGTCACTGCAAACAGTCATACAAAGCTTTGCAGGCAATCTGAGCACTTTTGATTTGGGTTGAATATATTCATACCCGAATTGAATCCTCCGACTGATTCGTTACAACTGGACTGAAACAAATTTCAAGAAATTTGTAAATCTCTAGTCTAGCCCTCAATAGACTAAGCTTACATGGGAAATTGTCAAGTTTTCAGTTTAAGGTTTAAATATTAGTAATAATTCTATATTATAGACACTTATATTTGTAAATGACAGCAAGGATGTTTAAAATTCTCCCAGAGTGAAAGCTGAAGCAGTTTTTGAGAAAGTATTTTTAAACCTTCTAAGGAGGAATCATCTGCTAGTACATCTGTTGTTTGCACATACCTATTTTAGGCACCTTAAGGGAACAGAATTCTCATGATCATTATTATACAGAGCTCTGCATAAATAATACATCATACATTCTTATGAAAAACAGCATAACAACTGTCGCATGTTATGAAGGCATTGTTGAGCGGAGATATCTTTATTGAAAGCTATTGTACACTGGAGATTAGCTAACAGGTTTATTTTTTGTTACTTAACAGAGACAATTTAGCAAAAACAGGTAAAACAACATCACTTAACGTGTTTATAGATTGCCTAGCAGTAATGCGTACAGTGCAAAACCACCTCTTCTAAAGATTGCTTTATAAAAGAGGTGTGTACATGCTAATCTCTCTCAAAAAAACACAAACACGGACAGATCTTTTGAGAAATGGGCATACATAGACCTCTAATGTGGTCATACATATTAGATAGTTTTCAGTCCAACATCACCCCTTCCTCCCAGGGGCATTGCTAGGGTGTCAAAGCAAGTCCCAATGAACATGGTCCAATTCTCTAAGTCGATTCCCCACCTTCCCCCTCACACACCGCCATAGGCGTCGCTACCTGGGGGCAAGGGGGGCAATTGCCCCCCCTAGGTTATTCCTTGCCCCCTCCTCCACACACTGATTCCCCTTTAAAATGCTGGCCGTCCAGGCAACCACAAACTACGGCGGAGCATGGGAGCGCATAGTTCCCTGCTCCACCGATCACCGCTGTAGGCTTCAGGCCGACTAGGCTTGAAGCCTATGCGGTAGTAAAATTCCGATGCAGGCAGGAGTGATGACGTCATCGCACACCTGTGCCGGGAGGCAGCACAGTGACGTGCGCGCCTGCATAGTACTGACTACGAGTGAGCGCCAGGAGTCTGGGACATAGGTAAGTATTAGCTTTTTTTTTTGTGTGCCAACTTTGGAGGACATTACTGGGGGGCACAGGAAGAGGATATTACTGAACGTACAGTGGGGGGCAAATTACTACATGGGGGGCAAATTACTACATGGGGGCAGTGTGAGGGACAATTAATACTGTTGGGGCAATGTGGGGGACTATTACTACTGTGGGGGCAGTTTGAGGGACAATTACTACTGGGGGGGCACTGGCAGTATGGGGGACAATTGCTACTGTGGGGGACAATTACTACTGTGGGGGCACTGGCAGTGTGGGGGACAATTGCTACTGTGGGGGACAATTACTACTGTGAGGGACAATTACTACTGTGGGGGCAGTGTGGGGGAAAATTACTACTGTGGGCAGTGTGGCCCCATAACAGTGCGTCATACACAGATGCTCCCATAAGTGTGTCAACCACAGATCCTCTATAACAGTGTGTCATCCACAGGTCCCCCATAACAGTGAGTCATCCATAGATACCCTATAACAGTGTGTCATCCACAGATGCCCATAACAGTGTCATCCACAGATGCCCATAACAGTGTCATCCACAGATGCCCATAACAGTGTCATCCACAGATGCCCCCATAACAGTGTCATCCACAGATGCCCCCATAACAGTGTCATCCACAGATGCCCCCATAACAGTGTCATCCACAGATGCCCCCATACCAGTGTCATTCACAGATGCCCCATAACAGTGTCATCCACAGATGCCCCCATAACAGTGTGTCATCCACAGATCCTCCATAACAGTACATCATCCACAGATCCGCCATAACAGTGTGTCAACCACAGATCCACCATAACAGTGTGTCATCCACAGGTACCCCACAACAGTGTGTCATCCACAGATACCCCATAACAGTGTCATCCACAGATCCTCCATAACAGTGTCATCCACAGATCCCCATAACAGTGTGTCATCCACAGATCCGCCATAACAGTGTGTCATCCACAGGTACCCGACAACAGTGTGTCATCCACAGATACCCCATAACAGTGTCATCCACAGATGCCCATAACAGTTTCATCCACAGATCCGCCATAATAGTGTGTCATCCACATGTACCCCACAACAGTGTGTCATCCACAGATACCCCATAACAGTGTCATCCACAGATGCCCATAACAGTTTCATCCACAGATACCCCATAACAGTGTCATCCACAGATGCCCATAACAGTGTCATCCACAGATGCCCATAACAGTGTCATCCACAGATGCTCATAACAGTGTCATCCACAGATGCCCATAACAGTGTCATCCACAGATGCCCATAACAGTACGTCATCAACAGATCCTCCATAACAGTGTGTCATCCACAGATACCCCATAACAGTGTCATCCACAGATGCCCATAACAGTGGCATCCACAGATTCCCGTAACAGTGTCATCCACAGATTCCCGTAACAGTGTTATCCACAGATGCCTCCATAACAGTGTGTCATCCACAGATCCCCCATAACAGTGTGTCATCCACAGGTCCCCCATAACAGTGTGTCATCCACAGGTCCCCCATAACAGTGTTTCATCCACAGATGCCCATAACAGTGTCATCCACAGATGCCCATAACAGTTTCATCCACAGATGCCCATAACAGTTTCATCCACAGATGCCCATAACAGTTTCATCCACAGATCCCCCATAACAGTGTGTCATCCAAAGATCCCCCATAACAGTGCGTCATCCAAAGATCCCCCATAACAGTGTGTCATCCACAGATCCCCCATGACAGTGTGTCATCCACAGATCCCCCATAACAGTGCGCCTGCGCACTGAGGAGAGACCGAAAAGAGGGGAAAGAATCCGCGGAAGCAAGCAGAGGACAGCTCAGCAGGCGACTGAATAGCTCCTTTGGTAAGTAAATTGTTTTATTAGAAATGTAGTTTAGTTTAATGTCTATTTATGTCTTTTATTATATTCTGGCTTTTGCTTAAAGGGACAGTAAAAAATTATTATTTTTTTAGTTATGTATGATGCTTTTTGATAATAAATAAATGTAAATATAGTGGTGCTATAATGTGGACCCCAGGCCTCTCTGATGTCCTGCAGGCTGGGCTGTCGCTGTGGCAGCATACGGTTGGCCAGGCAGCAGAAAAGGCTCTGGGGCTGTCATTGTGTGCTCTGTAACTTTTCCCTTCACAACCACTGCTATCTCCCTGTCCCTGCCTCCCGTACAGTGTGGACCCTGCAGGAGGCAGACTGTTTCATAAGTGCACGGGATGAGCAGGCAGCACCTACTGAACTGAGGAGACAGAATGGGCAAGCAGGTAGCAGGGCCAGGGGAAGGTTTGTATTCTCTCTTGTGAGTGTTATTTTTTAAAATGAATACCTGCGTCCAGTGCGTTACCCAGTCCTGCGTCCAGTGCGTTACAAAGTCCTGCGTCCAGTGCGTTACAGACTCCTGCGTCCAGTGCTTTGCAAAGACAGGCACATTCACTCACAGGTAACTTTTTTTCATTAGTATGATTAAGTGGTGAAAATTATTAGTGCCCCCCCATTTGTGACTGCTTTATCTTATGTGCCCCCCCCCCCTATATATTGTTCCTAGAGTCGCCACTGCACACCGCATTTTACTGTACTTGCTATACAGCAGCACACACCTCTCACATCCAGGGCCTCCCAGGTGACATCTCCTCTGACGTAGATCTTCTTATCTTCTCCATTGTGTGCGGACAACTTCTTTCATGCGCGCCTGGTATCTGGAAAGTGTGACACATAGACATCTGAGCTTCCTCACTTTTCATCATCATCCCCCAACCTGGAGTTCCAACAGAGTTATCCTGCTGCTCGCTGTGCTCCCCATTACCCCCAAATACTATCCTGAAGAAATATATGTGTCATACAGATAGTCCCCCCCATAGTAATAGTGCTCCTCAAAGTCCCACCAATTGTAATTCCCTTGTAGAATGTCCCCATTAGTAATACTGCCCCCTACAGTGCCCCCAACTGTGATAATGCTCCCCATAAGTGCCTCCATTAGTAGAAGAGCCCTCCAGTATTAATATTGCCCCCACAGAGACCCCAGTAGAAATAAGACCCCCCTATTCCCCCAGAGGTAATAAAGCTGTCTACAGACCCCTCAGTAGTAATAAGGCCCCCCATAGTGCTCTTAGTGCAAATAAAGCGGATCAATAAGTGACTTCTATAGAACCCCCAGTAGTAATAGGAACACCTAGAATGTCCCCTGTATTTAAAATGTCCTTACAGTGCCCCCAGTATTTATACTGCCCCCTACTGTTATAATGCTCTCCCTGAAGTGTCCCCAGTATACTATTTCCCTCCCTCCGCTGTAGAGTCCCATGTAAATAACATCACACCATCTCTCCAATCCCTCCAAAATACAGTTGTATGTAAATAACATCACTTCCCTCTCTTCAGTCCCATGTAAATAACATCACCACAGCCACCTTCAACAAGGAGTCTCATGTAAATAACATCACTCCCTCCCACAGCCGCCATCAACATACAGTCCCATGTAAATAACATCACTCCCTTCCCAGTTGTCTCAAATATGCAATCCTATGTAAACATTACCCCCTCAACATTCAGTCCCATGTAAATAACACATCACTCCCTCCCCCAGCCACCTTTAACATGGAGTCCCATGTAAATAACATCACTCCTTCCCACAGCTGCCATCAACATACAGTCCCATGTAAATAACACCACTCCCTCCCACAGCTGCCGTTAACATACAGTCCCATGTAAGAAAACATCACTCCCTCCCACAGCCTCCTTTAACATACAGTACCATGTAAATAACATCAATCCCTCCCACAGCCATCATCAACATACAGTCCCATGTAAATAACATCACTCGCTCCCACAGCCGCCTTGAACATACAGTCCCATGTAAATAACATCATCCCCTCCCCAGCGACCTCCAACATACAGTCCCATATAAATAACATCACCCTGCCAGTCACCTCGAACATGCAGTCCCTTATAAATAACATCACCCCCTCAACATTCAGTCCTATGTAAATAACATCACTCCACCCAACTCCAACATACAGTCCCATGTAAATAGCATCCCTCCCTTGAGCCCTAACATACAGTCCCAGCATTCCTCCGACTCTCAAACTGAGAATCTATCCCTTCACTTACCTCTGACACACACCTCACCACAGCTTCTTCCCTAGGACTTCTCCTCCTCACTGCTGAGTACTGCCCTCTCCTGCACTGGTCACTTGATGGTGACGTCATCACAGGCCCTTCTCAACCACTGCCTTTTACACTGATCACATAGACTGTGATGTCATCACAGGTCCTTCAGCTCTTCCAATGCTTTAGATTTATTTTATTGCCATCCTGAGGACAGCAATACAGTTGTATCTATCTAGCAGGCAGTATATTCGGGCCCTGGGACAAAACATCCGGGGCCCAGGCACAGAATATTTTAGCCTAGCAATGCCCCTTCTACCTCCCCAATTCCATTGTTTCCCAGGTGTGCATATGATTTAATGGGTAATAAGCTACTGCCAGATACCTCTAGTGGTGGCTTATCTTCTGTGAAAACAAAGGATCAGATATGTAGATCAACCTGTCTTTCGGCAGACATGCTGTCATCATACACATTAGATGGTTGGCTTCTCCCACTGAAATCTTCAGGATTGGATGACAGTCATGACATCTCCCAAGCTTATCATACACATATGACAGCTGTTGATTGAATGTCCATGACTCCGACATAAGCATGCATGCTCGGCTTGGTTTGTGTAAAATTTTATTTACCGTATATACTCGAGTATAAGCCGAGTTTTTCGGCACAAAATTTGTGCCAAAAACCCGAACTCGGCTTATACTCGAGTCATACTCGAGTCCTATTGATAAATTGAATGAAGTGGGAGGAGCGTGACTAAGTGACGTCAGTCACGTGCCGGCCGGCCCGCTCGCTGCAGTGTATTCATAGTGAGTACCGAGGCTAGCCATTTTATCAATAGAAGAGATATTGTTTCAGCAGGAAAACACTTTACACACACAGACAGTTATGTGCCCAGTTTAGGACACATGAGGGGACACATGGAGCCATGAGGGGAACCAGCGTAAGATGCTATGTGTGTGTCATTCATGTGTGTCTTATGCTGGCCCCCCTCATGGCCCTATGTGTCATAGCACATAGCACACATCCCCCTGCATTTTCCACGTCGGCTTATACTCGGGTCGGCTTATACTCCAGTATATACGGTAAGTACTCAGAGGGGAATAAAGGCTGTATTAGACTGTCCGATTATACAGGTGATTGTCAGGAAGGAAACAGCAGCAGATCATTATTAGACAGCACGATCTATCACCAGCAAACAATGATTTTTTAACCAGTTTAAAAATCAGGATTTTACAATTGCATGATCATCGGGTAATCAGAGTCAGTATTACGCTGCCAGATCATCGCTAACTAGCATTACTGCGAATGCTCGCCAGTGTAATATAGCTTTAATCCACAATAGTTGCTCCACCTGTAATTCCACCTATGATCCGATTGAGAGCCTCACTCTGGCTCCACTCATAGACATGTACACTTTGTTCGGTCGTTTCAATCTTATTCAAGCTTATATGTGAGCTATAAATGATACTCACTCAGAAGTGTGACTTGCATTTTTCGATCTCTTTATTCTTTATATACAAACATACTAGCTGCAATGCTTCATAATTCTGAGACTGCTGAAGTAATTGCAATCCCAAGCTGCGCAACGTGTCGGGGGTCACTCCCTCTTACTTATGTGTGCTTGTGGAATGAACCCAGGCATTTTAACCTTTTCTACCCTGGGCCAGTTTTCACCTTTCTGCCCAGGCCATTTTTTGCAAATATGACATGTGTCACTTTGTGTGGTAATAACTTTGGAAAACTTTTACTTATCCAGGCCATTCTGAGATTTTTTTCTCGTGACACATTGTACTTCCCAACAGTGCTAAATTAGAGTCAATATATTTTTTCTTTATTTATAAAAAAAATCCCAAATTAATCCCAAGTAATGCCTCCTAAAATAGTTATCAGTCATCATTCCCCATATGTCTGCTTTATGTTGGCATCATTTTGTAAATGTCTTTTTTTTTTTAGGAAAATTTCCAAAATCATTTTTTTAAGCACCAATTCAGTTAAGAAGTGATTTTGAGGGGCTTACGTAATGGAAACCACCCATAAATGACCCCATTTTAGAAACTAGATCCCTCAAATTATTCAAAACTGATGTTACAAACAAGAATTAAAGGAAAATGGAGGCGAAATTTCAAAATTTTATTTTTTAGGCAGACTTGTCATCTTAATCAATTTTTTCTTGCAACACAGCAAGGTCAACAGCAAACTAAACCTTAATATGCATTAGGCCTCATGCACACAACAGTTTTTTTATGCTGTCCGCAAAAAGGGGTTCCGTTGTTCAGTGATCCGTGTCAGTTTTTGCCTTCCGTTGTGTTTCCGTGTGTCTTCCGTTTTTTTTAGCGGACATGACCCAAAAGATTTTACTAAGGCCTCATGCACACGACCGTTGTTTGATTCCGTGTCCGTTGCTCCGTTTTTCGTGATTTTCTGCGGACCCATTGGTTTTCAATGGGTCCGTGGAAACCTCGGCAAATGCACCGTTTGTCCTCCGCGTCCGTGGTCCGTGATTCCAGTTCGTCTAAGGCCCCATGCACACGACCGTTGTTTGTTTCCGCGTCCGTTCCGTTTTTTTTCACGGATAGGATGCTTCCCCATTCATTTCAATGGGTCTGTCAAAAAATGCGGATGGTCATCCGTTTTTGTTCCGCATCCGTGATCCGTGTTTTCATTCCATCAAAAAAATAGTGCATGTCCTATTTTTTTCACGTTTGCGGACAAGGATAGGCATTTTTACAATGGATCTGCCATAAAAATCGGATCCGTCAAAAAAAACGGTCCGTCATCCTTTTTTTTGACGGACGCAAAATTTCAAGGAGGAGCGGACGTGGAGGCAGGCTACGGTCGTGTGCATGTAGCCAAAAAAATATAACCTGTCCTATTCTTGTCCGTGAAAAACGGTTCACGGACCCATTCAAGTCAATGGGTCCGTGAAAAATGCGGATGGCCATCCGTGTGTCATCCGTGTTCCGTGTCCGTTTTTTTTGCGGATCCCTTGGCAGGCACTTGGGAAACATTGTCAGCCTGTCTTTTGGTAAAATCTTTTGGGTCATGTCCGCTAAAAAAACGGAAGACACACGGAAACACAACGGAAGGCAAAAACGGACACGGATCACTGAACAACAGAACCCCTTTTTGCGGACAGCATAAAAAAACGGTCGTGTGCATGAGGCCAAAAGATTTTTCCAAAAGACAGGCTGACAATTTTTCCCAAGTGCCTGCCAAGGGATCCGAAAAAAAAAAAACGGACACGGAACGCGGATGACACACGGATGGCCATCCGCATTTTTTCACGGACCCATTGACTTGAATGGGTCGGTGAACCGTTTTTCACGGACAAGAATAGGACAGGTTATATTTTTTTGACGGACTGGAATCACGGACGCGGAGGACAAACGGTGCATTTGCCGAGGTTTCCACGGACCCATTAAAAAACCAATGGGTCCGCAGAAAATCACGAAAAACAGAGCAACGGACACGGAATCAAACAACGGTCGTGTGCATGAGGCCTTACTCTGATTCTGAAATTTACAGAAATACCCCACATGTGGTGGTAAACTTCCCTATCGGCACGTAAAATGCAAAAAGATTGTGGAGCCCCAGTTATGGGTCTACAACACAGTGAAAGCCAGATATCCCTCAAAGGAAGGAAAAACAAGCAAAGGGGTGTCTCCATTAAAGAGATCACCAAAACCACCCTATTAAGTGGCCCCTATGTCAAGATCCCGCTCTTTTACAAGCTTTAAGGATGTGACGGGGAAGACCTAAGCAAGTTATCCATCCACAGACAGCTGTTTCGGGGTGTTGCCCCTCATCAGTGTGGAGTAGGATTCTGGCTAACCGGGAGCGATGCTTTGGTGACTACTCAAACAAAGCAATAGCTGATCTTAGGGAGACCAGCTACAAAAATACCGTGGAGCCTCACTTAAGAGTCTCAAACACAGCAATCCAAAGTGCAAAGCTCCCTGGGAAACATAAAATGCAAAAAGATTGTGGAGCCCCCAAAGCAATAGCTGATCTTAGAGACCAGCCAAAATACCGTGGAGCCTCACTTAAGAGTCTCAAACACAGCAATCCAAAGTGCAAAGCTCCCTGGAAACATAAAATGCAAAAAGATTGTGGAGCCCCAGTTATGGGTCTACAACACAGTGAAAGCCAGATATCCCTTAAAGGAAGGAAAAACAAGCAAAGGGGTGTCTCCATTAAAGAGATCACCAAAACCACCATATTAAGTGGCCCCTATGTCAAGATCCCGCTCTTTTACAAGCTTTAAGGATGTGACGGGGAAGACCTAAGCAAGTTATTCATCCACAGACAGCTGTTTCGGGGTGTTGCCCCTATCGGCACGTGGCAGTGGTCAGAAGGAAAGGAGCGCCATATGGATTTTGGAGGCAGATTATGCTAGAATGGTTTTTAGGCACCATTTTGTATTTAAAGAGACCCTGACGTACCCCTACGGTGGAAACCCTGAAAAAGTGACCCCATTTTGGAAACTACACTCTTCAAAGAATATATTAAGGTGGGTACTGAGCACTTTGACCCTAAGTGTTTTACAGAATTTTAAAAAAATAGTCTGTGAAAATGAAAAGATTAATTTCTTGCAACAAAATGTTGCTTTAGCCCCAAATTTTTCATTGTCACAAAGGGTGACAGGAGAAAAAGCACCCCATAATTTGTTACCCATTTTCTCCTGAATAAGGAAAAACCCCATATGTGGTGGTAAACTGCTGTGGGTGCACATGGCAGGACTCAGAATTTGAAGGACTCGCCATATGGCTTTTGCAGCGCAGATTTTGATGGATTGGTTTACGAGTGCCATTGATTTTTATTTTTTGAGTGATTGTCTTATGCGGTTGCTGATTTTTTGCGGCATGAGGTGAACCTATCATTAGTACCATTTTAAGGTACATAAGACTTTTTGATCGCTTGGTATTACACTATTTGTGAGGCAAGGTGAAAAAATGTATTTTTTGGTGTAGTTATTAAATTTTTTTTTTACAATATTCACCTGAGGGGGCATATAATGTAATATTTTTATAGACCAGGTTGTTACAGACGCGGCGATACACAATATGTCTATTATTTTTATTTTTGTTACGTTTTACACAGTAAATGCATTTTTGAACAGAATGAAATCTTGTTTTTGTGCTGCCATTTTCTGACTGCCCTATTTTTTTAATTTTTCTGGCAATTTTCTTAGGTAGGGTAGGGATGAGATGGCGGTTTGATTGGTACCATTATGGGCTAAATATGCCGTTTTAATCGATTAGTATTACACTTTTTGTGACGGAAGGTGACCAAAAATGGCTCCTTTGGCACTGTTTCTTTTTTTTTTTAATGCATCCACCTGACAGGATGGATCATCTGATATTTTTATAGAGCCGGTCGATAGGGACATGGCAATACCTAAAATGTATATTTTTCTTTTTTTTCCTATGTTTTTACAAAAAGTTTTATTACTTAATTATGTGAAAATAACGCTTTTTTTTTTTTACTTGAAACTTTAAATTTTTTTTGCTATGCAAAACTTTATTTTATTTTTGGGGGTCTGATTCCCTGTACAATGCATTGCAATATTACTGTATTGTAATGCATTGGCTGTAAGTGTATTACACACTGTAATCTCACAGGCTTACATGAAAGGCAGCCCCAATGGGGCAGCGCGGGGACCCGATGGGGAAGGGGAGGCCTTAAAGTTACTTTTATTCAACCAGCAAGTAATTTTTTGACGGGAAATGACATAGGTGTCTCCCAAAAGATAATACGACAATGTACAAGAGGCATTATTGTGGAAAAAAAAACATTCTCAGCTTTTAGTTACATTTAAGCAAAAAGTGTCCAGTCCAAAATTATTCATACCCATCACAAACTTTCACTCTGTTGTCTGTGGGAAAATCCAAAGTTCTATACCATTCCAAATAGTCCAAGCTGTTCTAAAGCATCCTAATTACCCTGATTAATTGGGAACAGCTGTTTTAATCAACTCAACAGGTGATAAACAGCAGCTTCTGCAGTTGGTTTGTGGATAGTCATAGCTAAGACAAAGGAGCTCAGTGAGGACCTGCGGCTGCGCTGAGAAATGTTTTTTTCCCACAATAATGCCTTTTGTACATTGTCTTATTATCTTTTGGGAGACACCTATGCCATTTCCAGTCAAAAAATGACTTGCTGGTTAATTAATAGTAACTTTAAGTAAAAATTTGCCAGGGGTATGAATAATTATGGGCAGCACTGTATACAGTAAACACTTTGTGAATATATGCAAATGTTTGATGATGACGATGGGAATAGATTGTATTTAAAACTCCTGGTTTTATCCCACAAGCACACATGAGTAAGGAGGCGTGACCCCTGAAACATCTCTCAGCTTGGGATAGTGTAACGCTCCAGAGTGGCATTACCACTCCTATGCTCTGCTTCTATCTGTTAATGCTAATATAATGTTATGTTATGCATTTATTTCCAGGTCCCTTGACACTGTGCATTTATAATAATGTTATGTAATTGTTCATGTAATGTGCCTGGTTCACCTGCAGGTGGCAGAAACTATGGCAGAGCTACACTTAGAGAGAATGGAACTCCCCATTCCATTCTCCCCTCCTTCTTGGGCCTCATGGACACGGATGTATGTATTTTGGGGTCCGCAAAAACGTATCCGAATAAAATATGGATGACGTCTGTATGCATTCTGAGAACTCAAATGTGATTTTATTGCAATGTGATTTTATTGTATTATTGCACTACCTGATTGCATTGAATATGTGCCTTTTGTGTTTGCCTTATCTATTTTGCACTGTGATTTGCACTAATATTTTCTGCTCCAGCAACGTTTCAAATATATTGCCCATTGTTACTCTTATACGGGTACAACAATGTGATATTATGCACTTTTTTATGGACTTTGGTGTAATTATTTAGTTAGCCAGATAGTCAGCACCTTATTTTCCTAGCTCATTATGGACTGCCTCTGAGGACGTCTGGTATGTCACAAGCAGGTCTTACATCGTCATTGCTCATATGGACTGCTTCTGAGGATGTTGAATACTAATGGTTCGTACTTTGCCTTGTGTTAGCTAGATAGCCCAGGTATTGTACTGTATTGTATAATTGCTACACAGGGGGAACTAAGTGGTAAGTCACAAGCAGATCTGTCAACGTCAAGGGTAACCTGCAGCTAATATGTGTCTGGAGAGATTGGAGAGCACTGCCTAATCCTCCTAATGAGTATGTGTTTTAGGGCCAGAGCGTTTTGCTGTCCGCCTGACAAAGCGGAGCCAAACGTTTTCTCTGACACAATCTAGCACAATAGAAAACGGATTCATCCCCGATTGACTTTCAATGGTGTTCAAGACGGATCCATCATGGCTATAGAAGACATAATACAATCGGATCCATTCATGATGGGTACATGCGGTTGTATTATTGTAATGGATGCATTTTTGCAGATCCATGATGGATCTGCAAAAAACGCTAGCGTGAAAGTAGCCCCTGGCAGCAGGGCTGCCAGGAAGAAGGCAGGGACAGTTCCCAGGTGTCCCTGCCTTCTAGATCGCCAGGAGAGTGCAGGAGCTGTTTTATTATGCTGTACAGCCTCTCTTGGGAGGGGGTGTATTTCCCCTGTAACTGGGGCTACTATGTTAGCCCCAGTTACAGGAGAATTCAATAGTGAAGAAAAAAAAAAAAAAGGGGAAGTTAAATGTCCCCCAGATGTCTTGTATGAACTTATGGGGACGCAAAATGTAAAATTAAAAATTAAAAAAATGAAGTGTTTTATAAAAAACAAAAAAGATTTCACATGTAAAAAAAAAAAAATTAAGTAATTTAAAAAAATGTAAAAAATAGAAAAAAATAAATAATATACACATATTTGGTATTGCCGCGTCACATCACAAAAAGGGCAACACCAAGTGATCAAAAAGGCTTATGTCCCAAAAAATGGTACCAATAAAACTGTAACCTCATCCCGCAAACAATGAGACCCTACATAATAAAATTGCTCAAAAAATAAAAAAAACTATAGCTCTCAGAACATGGAGACAGTAAATTTTTTTGTTTCAAACATGCTATTATTGTGTTAAAGTGAAATAAATTAAAAAAGTATACATATTATGTATCGCCGCATCTGTAACAACCAGCTCTCTGAAAATATCACATGACCTAACCCCTCACATGAACACCGTAATAAACATAAAATAGAAACAGTGCTAATAATGCCAAAATCACATAAAGTGCAAACCAAGCGATCAAAAAGGCGTATGCCCCCCAAAATAGTACCAATTAAAAAGTCACCTCATCTCGCAAAAAATGAGATCCTACCTAAGACTATCAGTCAAAAAATAAAAAAGCTATGGATCTCAGACTATGGAGACACTAAAACATAATTTTTTTGTTTAAAAAATGCTATTATTGTGTAAAACTTAAATAAATAAGAAAAAGTATACATATCAGGTATTGCCACATCCATAACGATCTGCTCTATAAAAATGTCACATGAATTAACCCCTCAGGTGAACGCTGTAAAAAATAAATAAATAAAAACTGTGCTAAAACCACAATTTTTTGGTCACCTTAGAAACATAGAAACATAGAATGTGTCGGCAGATAAGAACCATTTGGCCCATCTAGTCTGCCCAATATACTGAATACTATGAATAGCCCCAGGCCCTATCTTATATGAAGGATGGCCTTATGCCTATCCCATGCATGCTTAAACTCCTTCACTGTATTTGCTGCTACCACTTCTGCAGGAAGGCTATTCCATGCGTCCACTACTCTCTCAGTAAAGTAATTCTTCCTGATATTACTTTTAAACCTTTGCCCCTCTAATTTAAAACTATGTCCTCTTGTAGCAGTTTTTCTTCTTTTAAATATTCTCTCCTCTTTTACCGTGATGATTCCCTTTATGTATTTAAAAGTTTCTATCATATCCCCTCTGTCTCTTCTTACTTCCAAGCTATACATGTTAAGGTCCTTTAACCTTTCCTGGTAAGTTTTGTCCTGCAATCCATGTACTAGTTTAGTAGCTCTTCTCTGAACTCTCTCCAAAGTTTCAATATCCTTCTGCAGATATGGTCTCCAGTACTGCACACAATACTCCAAATGAGGTCTCACTAGTGCTCTGTAGAGCGGCACGAGCACCTCCCTCTTTCTACTGTTAATGCCTCTCCCTATACACCCAAGCATTCTGCTGGCATTACCTGCTGCTCTATGACATTGTCTGCCCACCTTTAGGTCGTCTGATATAATGACCCCTAAATCCCTTTCCTCAGATACTGAGGTTAGTACTGTATCACTGATTTTATATTCTGCTCTTGGGTTTTTACGCCCTAGGTGCATTATCTTGCACTTATCAACATTAAATTTTAGTTGCCAGATTTTTGACCATTCCTCTAGTTTTCCCAAATCCTTTTCCATTTGGTGTATCCCTCCAGGAACATCAACCCTGTTACAAATCTTTGTGTCATCAGCAAAAAGACACACCTTACCATTGAGGCCTTCTGCAATTTCGCTGATAAAGATATTAAACAATATGTGTCTCGTAACAGATCCCTGAGGTACCCCACTGGTAACAATACCATTGTCTGAATATACTCCATTGATTACAACTCTCTGTTTTCTGTCCTTCGTCTACTGCACCTCCGCCATCTATTATTTTAGTCACCCAATCAAAAAAGTCAATAAGATTAGTTTGACATGATCTCCCTGAAGTAAACCCATGCTGTTTTTTATCAATCAACCCATGGGTTTTTAGATGTTCCACAATCCTCTCCTTGAGTATGGTTTCCATTAATTTCCCCACTATTGATGTCAGGCTTACTGGCCTATAGTTGCCCGATTCCTCTCTACTACCTTTCTTGTGAATTGGCACAACGTTTGCAAATTTCCAATCTTCTGGGATGACACCTGTTAACAGTGATTGGTTAAATAAATCTGTTAATGGTTCTGCTAGTACACTTCTAAGCTCTTTTAATAGCTTTGGGTGTATCCCATCAGGCCCCTGTGATTTATTTGTATTAATTTTAGACAGCCGACTTAGAACCTCTTCCTCTGTAAAGACACATGCATCAAAGGATTCATTAGTCTTCCTCCCTAACTGAGGTCCTTCTCCTTTATTTTCCTTTGTAAAAACTGAACAGAAGTATTCATTGAGGCAGTCAGCTAGTTCTTTATCCTCTTCCATATACCTTCCTTCTTTTGTTTTTAATTTGGTAATTCCTTGTTTTAATTTCCTTTTTTCATTTATGTATCTGAAGAATATCTTATCACCTTTTTTCACTGACTGAGCTAATTTCTCTTCTGCCTGAGCTTTAGAAGCTCTTATAACTTGCTTGGCCTCTCTCTGCCTCATCTTATAGATTTCCCGGTCATCCTCGTTTTGGGTGTTTTTATACTTACTAAATGCCATCTTTTTGTTTTTAATAATTTTGGCCACTTCTGCTGAGTACCACAGTGGTCTCTTCCTTTTTGCTTTTACTGACGAGCCTAATGCACTTTTCTGTTGCCTTCAATAGTGCCATTTTTAAGTAGTTCCATTTCTCTTGGACTCCATTGAAATTGTTCCAGTCTGATAGGGACTCGTATACCACTGATCTCATTTTAGAAAAGTCTGTTTTCCGAAAATCTAAAACTTTTGTTTTTGTGTGGAGTGACTCAGTCACTGTACTTATAGTAAACCACACTGACTGGTGATCACTGGATCCTAAGCTTTCCCCTACAGTAATATCACATACCAAATTGCCATTTGTGAATACCAAATCTAAAATGGCCTCCTTCCGGGTTGGCTCCTCAACTACTTGCTGTAGAGATAATCCCAGTAGGGAATTTAGAATGTCTGTACTCCTGGCAGAACTAGCTATTTTGGTTTTCCAGTTTATATCAGGAAGATTAAAGTCTCCCATTATGACAACTTCCCCTTTCAATGTCATTTTAGCCATTTCCTCAACTAGTAGATCATCCGATTCTTTGACTTGGCTTGGTGGTCTGTATATGACACCTACACGAGTTACCTTATGATTACCAAGCTGCAACGTAACCCAAACTGGTTTCGCTGACTTGTATTAGATTAGATTTTATGCTATCTTTCACATATAGGGCCACTCCACCCCCTTTCTTGCCTTCTCTGTCTTTCCTATATAGAGAGAACCCAGGTATTGTTATATCCCAGTCATTACTCTCATTGAACCATGTCTCAGTAACAGCCACTAAATCTATATTCTCAGATGCCATTACAGACTCAAGTTCGTTGATCTTATTCCCTAAACTGCCAGCATTTGTAGACAAGACTCTCAGCTTGTCGTTTCTTATCTTATCAGCTCCTGGCATCTTCTGGCATTGTTTTTTCGGGCGGCAGCCGAACTGATGGATTGACTCTTTTGTGCCCCCCTTTCCTAGTTTAAATGTTCCTTTGCAAAAACTTTGAACTGTTCCCTGAGGACATTCGTTCCCTTGGGAGAAAGATGCAAACCATCTTTCTTGTACAGTTCTTTTCCATTCCAGCTAGAGCCAACATGAGCCACAAAGCCAAATCCCTGGTTCAAACACCATTCACCGAGCCATACATTGAATTCCTTAATACGCAACTGCTTTTCATGCTGACGGTTATGCACAGGCAGAACTGCAGAGAATGAGACAGTCTATGCAATCTCCCGTATATCATTACCAAGTGTGTGAAAAGCTTCCTTCACCTTTGAAACTTCATTGCAAGCCAGATCATTTGTCCCAAGATGGACAATAACATCCACCTTCTTTTCCATTTTTGCTTGCTTAATAATGTTAAGGATACGTCGTCTGTCCCTGCTAGCAGGAGCACCAGGGAGACATCTCACAGAACCCTCTTCTTCAAACTTCACACCTCTTATGATAGAATCGCCCACCAATAGTTGCTTACTATTAGTACTCACTATATCCTTTTTGTCTTTGTCAGTAGTCTTGCATACCTTAGGCATAGGAGATGATTGTTCCTCACCCACTGTGCCTGGTCCATCCTCCATGTTGCTCTTGCATTCTGAAAGTGCTGCAAATGAATTACAGAGAGCCACAGACTGTGCGGCATGTCTTCTATCAACAGCTCTAAGTCTACCAGAACCTACAGTAACCCATCTTCCATTTCTGGGGGGCCTTTGTGGCAGTGGCATTGCAACATGACCATCCTGAGTTTGTCTAACAGTTACTTTACAAATCTCAGATTTCAAAAATGCAATTTCCTGCTGCATTATGGAGAACTGTCTGCAGATCAGACAGCATCCAAACCTGCGAAGAGTGAAACATGAAATGAAAGCACAACAATTCCTGCACTGAATCAGGTCTGCCATTTTAATGCAAGAAAATATGTTAAACAAAACTTATTAGATTGTACTCACCTCCAGATTACCTCCTGAGTATCTCCTGTATATCTCTAGTACACTTAGAAATGCTGCACTTTGAGAATGATGCAAGCTAGAATTAGGCAAGCTAATATTATGTGGCTATATATACACACACTCCTACAAAAGCCCCTCCTACAACAACACAATTAACACCTTAATGGCCCTATGCTCATTAGCAATCAGACAATAGCAACACCAGTCTAACAAATTCCTTACCTGTTCTGAGCACACCAAAACACAGCTGAAGTTCTGCTACAGTGGAAAGTTCAGCTGAAGTTCTGCCCCAAAAGTTCTTGCCCCATAAAGTGTAATAATGAATGATCAAAAAATCATATGTACCCAAAAATGGTACTAATAAAAACATCAACTCTTCCTGCAAAAAACAAGCCCCTGCACAAAACGATTGGCAGAAAAAAAAAATATATGGTGTTCAGAAAATGGAGACACAAAAACATATTTTTTTTCACAAATGCTTTATTATGTTAAACTGAAACAAACAAACAAAAAAAGTAGACATATTTGATATCATTGAGTCCGTAACAACCTGCTCTATAAAAATAGCAAATGATCTACCCTGTCAGATAAATGTTCAAAAAAAATTAAAACCGTGCCAAAACAGCCATTTTTTTGGTTACCTTGCCTCACAAAAAACATAATATAGAGCACTTAAAAATCATATGTACCCCAAAGTAGTACTAATAAAACTTGCATCTTATCCCTTAATTTCCAAAATGGGGTGGATTTTTTTGGAGTTTCTACTGTGAAGGTGCATCAGGGGGGCTTCAAATTGGACATATCATCTAATAACCAGTTCAGAAAAATCTGCCTTCCAAAAACCACATGGTGCTCCTTTTCTTCTGTGCCCTGCTGTGTGCCCTTACATCAGTTTACGACCACATGTGGGGTGTTTATGTAAACTGCAGAATCAGGGTAATAAATGTTAAGTTTTGTTTGGCTGTTAACCCTCGTGTTAAAGAAAAAAATGGATTAAAATGTAAAATCTGCCAAAAAAGTGACATTTAGAAATTTAATCTCCATTTTCCTTTCATTCTTGTGGAACACCTAAAGGGTTAACAAAGTTTGCAAAATCAGTTTTGAATAACTTGAGGGGTGTAATTTTTACAATAGGGTCATTTATGGCGGGTTTCCACATTTTAAGCCCCACAAAGTGACTTCAGACCTGAACTGGTCCTTAAAAAGTGGGTTTTGGAAATTGTGGATTTCTAAAAAATGTTAAGAATTGCTTCTAAATTTCTAAGCCTTCTAACGTCTTAAAAAAATAAAATGACATTTACAAAATGATGCCAACATAAAGTTGACATATGGGGACATATGAGGAATGTTAAGTAATAAATATTTTATGAGGTATCACTTTTTGTTTTAAAAGCAGAGAAACAGAAATGTTGAAAATTGTGAATTTTTCATAATTTTGGGTAAATTTGGTATTTTTTCATAAATAAAGATGAAATATATTGACTCAAATGTATGACTATCATGAAATACAATGTGTCACCAGAAAACATTCTCTGAATGGCTTGGATAAGTAAAAGCGTTCCAAAGTTATTACCACGTAAAGTGACACATTTCAGATTTTCAAAATTAGGCCTGGTCAGGAAGGGGGCAAATGGCCCGGTCTGGAAGTGAGTAAGGAAATATAAAGCTTCCTGTTCAGACATCAAGGTGATGAAGCGTAAAGCACTACTAGACCTTGGTGCTAGGAAAGGAAAACAGGATGACGCCACCCTTCTGTTTGCGAGCATATTATAGCATGTGGAGAGATTACAGTATATAACACCCCCACACTCCATATACGACTATGGCCATGTCATGGAGTATTGAGCGCTTAGTGCAGTATTTATTTGGTCGGTTCGCTGCGAGAGGGAAAACCATGGTTAGACACCCTACTCAGGCAGGAACCTAGTTGTAGCCATCTTATATGTTAGTCTGTGTACGTCTATTTTTTATGCAGCACTTAAATTTTTCCATTGTACCATTAGAGCATATATATATATATATATATATATATATATATACCCTAAGCACAAGCCGAGGGCAGCTTGATTTTTAAGTAAGGGGGTATGTAACACCACAGAGTGGCATTACCACTTCTGCACCCTGCTACTAACTTTAATGGGCTAATATCATGTCATCTGTGTATTTATTTCAGGTCCTGAATACTGTGCATTTCTCAAGTTTGTAACTGTTCTGTTAAAGTGTAATATACCTGGTTCACCAGTAGGTGGCAACAAGCTTGGTAGAGCTACAGATACATAAAATGAAGCTTTTTATTCCATTCTAACCACCCCCTCATGGTGTGGTGGGCATGTCCCACTGGCCACAGGGAGGGTGAAGTTCTAGTTAGATGTCAGTAGAGAGTACCCCCTGCTAGGGAAAGTCATCAGGAGCACGTCCCTGTTGGACGAGCCTGGTCTAGATCAGCTCGAGCACCTTCAGGTCAGCTGGACATGGAGGCCACAGCTTGGAGCCTCAGAAGCCAGGAGGAGAAAGTTTTCCCTGGACAAAGCTAGAGTCAGAAAGAAGTTGCAGCATCC
The DNA here is from genome assembly GCA_033119425.1 of Bufotes viridis. Lineage (NCBI taxonomy): Eukaryota > Metazoa > Chordata > Amphibia > Anura > Bufonidae > Bufotes > Bufotes viridis. Next base: position 148,980,797 of record CM065589.1, on the reverse strand, counting down.
TGCAGAAGCAGAGATCCTATTTAAGCTTGTCAGCACAGCAGAGCCAGAGAGCCACAGATGTAGCAGAGAGGAGTTTGCCTGCCACAGTTAATGCTAAAGTCTGCTGGAACCAAGATAAATCTTAAGACTGTTTGGAGAAACGTTTATGGAAAGTAAAGCTGTTATCAACTTCATCACAAGGCCTGGACTCAATTTATTTAATCATCCCCTTCATCAACAACCTTCCCTTTTCATTGCTTCGAGCCAATGCCTAGGGTCCAGCGTATTAAGGTCGGAGCACCGTGACACATGCACCAATATTAAGGGACATTATAGGCTACCCTACACCACTCTGGCATTCCTACACCTGGGTACCATCTACCATATCACTTAAAAGGGCCCTGGGGGGAGGCGCCCACTGCAATTTTAATCAGTTCAGCGGTCTCAGAATTTTGAAGCATTGCAGATATGTTTGTATATAAAGAATAAAGAGATGGAAAAGTGCAAGTCACGCTTCTAAAGAGTGAGTATCATTTATATCTTATGTATAAGTTTGAATAAGACTGATACGGCCGAACAAAGTGTATATGTCTATGAGTGGAGCCAGAGTGAGGCTCTCAATCGGATCGTAGGTGGATTTACAGGTGGAGCGAGCATTGTTGATTGATGTGTTTCGTTCACTGAGCTCCCAGAAAGCTAAAAGCAGAGAATTAAATACCACGTTTGATGAACTGTATTGTCTATCAGAAACTGATCGTACAAATATCCTATCCCAAGTGGAATGCACTGGACTGATATTATCTGATATTAAACAGCAATATAATGTGGATCTAACAAAGAGACTAGATACTCTGAAAAAGAAAGAGTTAAGTCTAACCTTACATGCCTCGACACTCAATCACAAGAGGATTGCAGTGTCCTTTAACCCCTATACTATTACAGTACTATGCAGAGTATCACCAAAAATGGTATGCAAAGAATAATCGACATTCATTGGATCTAATGCTTTTGACAATACAACATTTACAGCAAGCAATAATTGAAATCCAGAAAGAGTTTTTAACTGTGGAACAAGAAATAAAAACTAATAAAACTGTTAAAGAATGTGAGCAACTCTATGCAGAGCTAAATGACAATCTGAATAAGCTCCGATCATCCATCTTAAAAGGAAAGATATCGAAGTTTGAAAGATATATTCGGGACTATCTACATAATAGGGCAGAATACGCATGCGGCAGAATACATCAAGCGATATCAACACACAAGATGAGTCGGATAGTGGACACATCAAACTTCGATCTGGACGTAAAGCAACTCTAGTAGTAAAAAGAGATAATCTAAAAGAAAAAAACTACGAGCTACTGACAGAATCGGAGGTTTACATATAGTCATAAACAGAAAAAGAAACCAATATGAAGAAAAAACACAAAATAAAGTAAAGAAGAAATAATACAGAAAGAAAAATGTGAATCTCTAATAGTTAATATTTCTAAACGTAGATTATCAATATTGGAAACTCGGATTTTAACTTTTTTGTTGACTTTTATAGATTCTGCAAGCAACTACGTATTAAAATGTTTTAGTTTGAAAATAAAGCTAAAAATAAACAGATGACGTTCCCCTTGAATGAGCTGCCTTATTCCTTACGAAAAGGAGGGACATTCGATCCGGACAACTCTTGTGAAATGTTAAAAGCTTTTGAACAAGCAGTTATCAGTGAAGTCACTTCTAGGTGGATGCATATTGGGCTTTAATAATTGTACGGTAAAAGAAAGAAAGGCATTAGATGCGCTTAAAAATGATACTTCGATAATATAATAATTAAAAAAGCTGATAAAGGAGGGGCAACTGTCATTATGGATTGGGAGGCATATATGGTAGAGGTACTAAGGCAATTAAATGTTGCTAATGTATATAAAAAGCTAAGAGTAGATCCAACTCCTATATTTATGAAATAGCTCAAAGTATTATTAAACGAGTATGTACAAAGTGGTATCATTGAAGAAAAAACAGCTAATATTTTGATATGTGAAGATCCTAAAGTGCCAATACTATATCTATTGCCTAAGATCCATAAGGACAATGTTAACCCCCCTGGATTTCCCATTGCTTCCTGTATTAGTTCCTTCTTACAACCTTTAGCCATTTATGTAGATTCTTTGTTGCAGAAAAAAAGTGAAATTATTGGAGAGATGTTTTTTTATACAAAAAGTTTTTTGGAGAGGATTAGAGAGAATAAAATGCTATTCGGTTACATATTTATGTACCTAAGATGTACAAAGCTTATACACCAATATTCCCCAACATGAAGGACTCCGATGCGTCAGGGAGGTGCTCATGCAGGATGTCAATCTTGACAACCGCATGATTGCTTTCCTCATGACGTTATTGGAGTTTGTACTTACAAAAAACTACTTTCGATTTAATGATGATTACTTGCAGCTGCGGGGGACTTCGATGGGGTCCTCCGCAGCTCCAAGTTTTGCAAACATTTTTATGACGGTATTTGAGAATCAATATGTGTTTTTTTTAATAATGGGAAAATTTGGGAAGACATCCACGTGGCTTCTGTTCTGTTTCAGTATCTTGCATTGTGTATTGGTATGCTCCTCTCTTCCTCCCCCCTCTGTTTCAGCTTCTACTTGGTTCAGTCTAGCCACTTTCTGTTTTCCCTGTCATGCATTGCTGTTTGTGTGTGCTGTAATTGTGAGAAGATTCTGAGGAAAATCAGGAGAATCTGTGTAGTATCTCATTTTCTTATCAAGGAGATTATTAGAGGCATAATTCTTTAACCATCTGGATTCCCTGCATATCTTGTAATACAATCTCCGGATTAAAAGACTACTTGATTAACTCCTGGGTGTCTGATGCGTAAACTGTAAGTGGAGGATGTCTAATTCAACAAGTCTACATAAGGCTACATTCACACGACCGTAGTGTATTATCCGCAATACACCCAGCCGCACCCCCCATAGAAATGCCTATTCTTGTCCGCAGGCTGCGGACAAGAATAGGACATGTTCTATCTTTTGCGGAGCCGCGGACCGGAAGTTCGGGGCCGCGCTCCGCAAATGCGGAAGCGGAGAGCACCTAGTGTGCTCTCCGCACCTCGTCCGGCCCCATAGACAGTGAATGGGTCCGCACCCGTTCCGCAGAATTGCGGAACGGACGCGGACACATTCACGGTCGTGTGAATGTAGCCTAAGGCTGACATTTCGAAATGCCACAGCTTCGCTAAGTGGATGATATTTTCCTATTATGGGAAGATACTGAGCAGTCATTGCTGGAGTTTATAGATTATCTTAATTCCTGCCATAAAACAATAAAATTTCAGTTACCTTATCATCCTACGACTATACAGTTTCCAGATGTTGAGATTAAGAAAGGTGATGATGGGAAGTTTGTTACTACATTGTATACTAAAACAACTGATCAAAATAATACCTTAATGTACTCTAGTTATTATGCTCCACATATGTTTAAAAACATACCGAAAGGTCAATTCATTAGAGCAAAATGCATCACAAAAATAGACTATGAGTATAAAAACCAAAAAAATGCGTTAACTAAAGAATTCCCTGACCGGGGGTATCCACAAGGTCTGATCAGTAACATCTGTAGTGAAGTGGATAAAATTCCACGGAAAGATCTATTGATTAAAAAGCAAAGAAAAATGCGGAAAATCGCTATATGTATACTGTTTATTTTTATAGAAAAAATCTGACCTTTCCGTGTTTATTCTGTTCGAATTGTAACTCCATCCAAAAAGGTGATTCTATCAATCATCCAAGGCAAGGATATAGGTTTCCAATGCGCCATTTTCTACATGTTTGACTAAAAATTTAATTTATGGCATATGTTGCCTATGTAGTTTATGGTACATTGGACAAACAAAAAGAGAAATAAGGGTGCAATTAAATGATGACCAATAATCTAATATCCAACAATATGTAGAAGCTCGTGGTGAAAAAGGAGAAAAAAGGGAAAGTAAATATAGTAAAACTACATTGTTGCAACATTGTTATGAAATGAAGCATAAATGGCATGAATTAAAATGGATGGTATTGGATTGTGTGGATGAAGGCACCACTCCAGTAGAGAATAAATGAAAATTATTACAATCTGAAACTATATGGGTTACAATGAAACAAAGGGGTTAAATGAAATCTGCAATTTTAGGGTATTTTTATGAAATAGTGTCTCGGTAACTTGTTTTAAATGCAATATGAATGTTTTATATATATAGTGAACACTTCTTAAATATATGCAAATGTCTGATGATGACAATGGAAATAGATTGTATTTAAAATGCCTGGTTTCATCCCACAAGCATGCATGAGTAAGGAGGTGTGATCCCCAAAACGTCACACAGCTTGGGTTAGCAATCAGTTCAGCAGTCTCAGAATTATGAAGCATTGCAGCTATGTTTGTATATAAATAGAGATGAGCGAACTTTAAAAAAAAGTTCGGCGTTCGGGTTGTGGTAATCGCCGCATCCCGTTATGGATTCCACTACCGCGGACTATCCCGGCATATGGAATCCATAAGGGGCGGCTTCCACGAACCCCCTGCACTGATCACATGACGGTGACGTCACCCCAGGTCCTTCGGCTGTTCAACAGTTCGGGTTCGTGGAAGCAGTCCCTTATGGATTCCATATGCCGGGATAGTCCGCGGGTTGTGGTAATCGCCGCATCCCGTTATGGATTCCACTACCGCGGACTATCCCGGCATATGGAATCCATAAGGGGCGGCTTCCACGAACCCGAACTGTTGAACAGCCGAAGGACCTGGGGTGACGTCACCGTCATGTGATCAGTGCAGGGGGTTTGTGGAAGCCGCCCCTTATGGATTCCATATGCCGGGATAGTCCGCGGTAGTGGAATCCATAACGGGATGCGGCGATTACCACAACCCGAACGCCGAACTTTTTTTTAAAGTTCGCTCATCTCTATATATAAAGAATAAAGAGATGGAAAAGTGCAAGTCACACTTCTAAAGAGTGAGTATCATTTATATCTCATGTATAAGTTTGAATAAGACTGATACGGCCGAACAAAGTGTATATGTAATAGTTTTAAGTCATTGCCAGACACCTATGGCAGCAGTTTCTCCCTCAGGAAGAAAGGATTGCATGATGAGATCCATGTTGAAGTCTAGAGTCTTACATAAACATTGGTCAGCTGATTCTGCCAAAAAGTGCCACATATGGCTGAAATGTATCTTATACCCACGGTCATTGTAATTATTGATTGCAGCCAATCATAACACCTTACCCAGGTGTAAGAAATTCTAATTAAATTTTTTTTAATAAAAGGCGGCACTTTCTGCCTCAACCACTTTATCAGACGTTTATGTCACAAAAAGTAGAACAGGTGCTTCAAAAATATGCATTCTGACTGCCTTATTTCTCAGTGCATTTACACCAGACAACTGGAATAAATACATTGATAAATCTCTACAATGATGATCTAAATCACTGTTTCCTTTCAGATAACATATTCTAAAAGTGACTGCCAACAGCCACCAGCAGGAGGAGCTCAGTACATAGGAATTGGTACAGTTGCTATTGATTGAAAGAGGAAGCTAAAATAATCTCTTTGCACTGAGCTACTTCTACTGGCGGCTTTATAAAAATGCAGTGTTTTCATATTTAGTCCAATAGTCCATTTCTAGTCAGGAGAGTCGCAAGAGTTGAGCTCTTTTCTTTTCATACTTCAATATTCAGGTAACTCCTATTGTAGGTTATGTTTCTGTTGTTCTACATATGTTATGTTCTTCTACGTCATGTCTCTTCGAACTATATTGGACGTTATCCATTAATATTGGAGGCCTATGTTCATTATCTATGTATTGTGGTAAGGTGCAAGGTGTCATATGCGATGGCAGGTACGTGTCACCGAGGTTGCTGGCCTCGGTGAGGTGAGAGCCGGGTTTTTGTCTGCAGCAGCTAGTGCTGTTTTGACTCTTTTAAATAGCATGGCTGCAAAGCCGATCCGGGCCGGCTCTTACTGGGAGCAGCTAAAGAGTAGGGTGGGTGGCTGCTCCCCACGGTCCAGTCCGAGTTTTTGGGCTGGGTATAAAACACAGCCATCAGCTGTGTCTGGTGTGATTATCCTGGAGCCTGCTAACAGGGCTGAGGAGTTCTCTGTGCTGGAGGACGGAGCTCAGCAAGGTGGTGTTTCCCTGCAACCTGAAGGAGGAATCGCCTGCGGCTGAACCGACTGCTAGGTGTGAACCCGCACTTAAACCACCCAAGGTGACTGGACCCTGTGTTGGCCTGTTTTTGGTTTTGCCACATGATTTCTGTTGTGTGTGAACTGTCACCAAGAGACTGTTTTCATTTCTGGTGTGCAAGTGTGAATAAAACACTGTTTGATGCACAATCTGGACTCCTTGTTTTGCCTCTAAACTGCACCCGCACCGCTGTCTACCAGAGCGACTCCCCACAGTATTCACACACATGCTTTGTGAACTTCATCTCTTTTTGTCATTATACCAATAAATATGTTTTGAAACATAAAAATGGTGTTTGGTATAAATGCCATATGTATAAAGGTGCTATTTATCTTGACATTGGGACAACTGACTTTCTACCCATTCACCTAGATAGCATTCTTAGCATCCTGAGAAATTATAATTTGTAATTGTCATTATACCAATAAATATGTTTTAGCATCCTGAGAAATTGTAATTTCTCTGCCAAAACAAATGAATAAAATGGAAGGGACTAATGACAAATTAACACTTTTTTCAATCTATCGCCTATTAACCTCAATAAAAAAACAAAAAAACACTGATCATGAGGGTATTGATTCAGACTGACGCTTCATACCCTACAATAGAAATGAGTAGGCTATGTCATTAGAAACCCCATTTTCCAATAATTTATTAGAAAATTGAGCTAACAGAAAAGACTTCATGATTCAGATGACTTCTTCTATTAGCAAGAGCTGAGAGTCTACAAAGAGCATTTGTTATCCTGATGGTCTGAAAACCTCCATGCATTTCCAAAACAGCCCATTGAGTTCAATAGATGCTATACAGTGGTAGTGTCATTGCAAGATAATGAAACACTTCTCTGGGCTCCCCCACAAATTACAGTAGCTTAATATCCTAAAGACCTAACCCGGGTAAGGTTGTGAATACTTAATAATTAAACTAATGCCTAGACTAGGCTATGCAACCTATCTTGACCCAGGTATAAAATAAAACTTCACTTTTATTGTAACAAATAAAGTAAAATATCTTGTGCGTATTAACTTAAGAACCAAATAAGTGATGATTAAAAATACAGTCACCACTCCACCAATATTTGCCAATGTCTGCAGTGATAGGTAAAGGAGATGTGCACACTCTCCTGCCTATTCACTGTTATCTCAAGGCTCAATTGTGACAGCGTTTGTGTAAGCAGTGGGGCTAGCTTTTGATCTGTAGCCAACTGCAGCAAATACTATTCCTAAACCAGTAGCCAGAGGGGCGCTATTGCTTGTGCGCTCCACTGGACTACCGCTGGATTTAAGAATCGTCCTATTGTTAGCACTGTGATATAGCAGTGGCTTAAAGCTTTAACCACTTCACACGCCAGTGAGACTGCTATCTAGCTTGATCCATTATTTGAGAAGGGTTGGCGGGGTGGTGTTCTGATCTAAAATCTAAGTCTGCCCCCCGACATGTTTCACCAACATTATGGCTTCTTCAGGGGTAATGGGCAGCATTGAGTGTCCCCGCTACATTGGAGGTTTAAATACTGAACGCTAGATTGACAGACCCAGTGTCCTATCTCTTCCTCACTGTGTATGGAAGCAGCCTATCAGATGAGTTACCCAAAGTCCTATGCGTTTCTCTAATGTCCAATCCCAAGTCATTTGCAGCGCGTCATCATGACACTCTGCGCAATGAATAGATGCGCATACCCTTAGACAGATTATCAGATGAACGTTACGGTGCATGCGCTGCGCACTACGAAGGTGCGCGTGATGTTTGTCATCTAAGGTTTCTGCGCTATGAGTATAGAAGGGGAGGCTAGATTTGAATCGTTTGTAGCGCGTCATCATGACACTCTGCGCAGTAAGTAGATGCGTGTACCCTTAGACATATTATTAGATGAACGTGTCAGTGCATGCGCTTGTCATCTGGAATTTCTGCGCTACCGAAGTACACGCACAAACCTTGTACATGAGCAGAAGTTATAACATAATGTAAGATGTACTGCACGCTAAAAAGCTGCACTAAAACATAACATCGATATCTAATAGCCAGTATGAATGGTGGATGTGCTTGTATTGCATATTTAAAAAATGTGCATACTGAAATAGTACAGATAGTATGGTTCTTGTACCGTGCTATTGATGTTGAGATATATTTCAGAAACAGATAGTGTACTATTTGATGCATAATGATATTCACTATCAATGTTAAGCAAACTGTAAGAGATGAGTAACATGTAGATATTATCTGATGTATAGATCTATGTGACAAATATGAAAAATATGTTTAGAGTACATGAAATCGCAGCTCATGGAATTACAGTGCAAGCGTGTACACTTAACAGGGAAAGTGCATTAGATGACAGCTCGCTAGACTATAGTATATGGATGGACAATTAAGGAAAAGGACTTTATATGGGCAGACTAGATGTCTGCAAATTGACTGTGATATCGCTTACTGTGCACTGTCTAGATAGTTAGCAGTTCAATATGTAACATGTATATGTTCAGATTGATGCTGACTATGTTCGGGTGCACTTTACAAGTTCGGTTCTCTAGATCATAAATTAATAATAAGCGAAGCGCTAGTTTTATACTTACTAGTTGTGAAAAAGATTATATAGTAAATAAAGTCAGCTTAGTTTTACTACTATTCACAGATACGCCGTGAATGCAAAGCCCTCATTGAGGCCTTTTGGGTTCAAACTGTTAAGGCGGTAAATCCACCTCACCCTTTCTAGCTCCCAGGTTTTTTTTGCATATCCCCCAAAAATTCAGCAATTTGTAATCTCCACTGTGATGTGTTCTCACATGTCTGGAGATTGAGGTATCCGCCTTGGTGTTAATGTTACTGATATGTTGGCAGATCCTTTTCCTAAATTCCTGGGACGTTTTGCCAACATATATCTTAGGGCAAGGGCATTGGATGGCATAAATAATGCTTCTAGTTTTGCAGTTAATGAATTGTCTTATTTCATATTCCCTTTCGTCCACAGGGTTGGTAAAGGATCTGCATTTTCTCACCAGAGGGCAATAGACACAGCTGCCACAGGGGTAGGTGCCCACTACTCCCGACCTAAGCCAGGTTGTCTTTGGTAGTACTGTCCGGTAGAGACTATGAACCAAAAGGTCCTTCAAGTTCCTACCTCGACGGTAAGTAATGCTGGGATTCTGAGTTATGACTGACCTTAGGTCATTGTCAGCCCATAGGACATGCCAGTGTTTTTTCAAAATCTGGAAAATGCGATTATTTTGTGCATCATAGGTACCAATGCACCTTACGACCTGTGCCTTTGCATCTTCACGTCTAGTGTTCAGCAAAGTGGTGCAGTTAGTATTACATGCTCTCGCGTAGGCGTGATGTAGAACTTTTTTGGGGTATCCTCTGGCACGAAACCGTTCGTATAGAATTTTACTTTCTTTGATGAAACTCGCATCATCCGAACAGTTCCTACGAGCTCTAATATATTGTCCAACAGGTATTTCATTTTTTAACGGTTTGGGATGGTAGCTGTTCCATTGCAACAAATTATTTGTTGATGTGGGTTTACGATGAACTTCCATCTGGATGTGGCCATCAGGGTCCAGGACAAGTGTAAGGTCCAAAAAAGTGATAGTTTTGTCATGTATTTCAGAGGTAAAGGTCATACCTATAGAATTAGTGTTGAGGACTCGGACAAACTCTTGAAAGTGATCTGTGGTGCCATCCCAAAGTAAAAGTACATCATCGATATACCGCCCCCAAAAGAGAACGTGTTGAGTAAAATTAGTCAGATCAGGTGTGAAAACTATAGTGTCTTCCCACCACCCTAAAAATAGATTAGCATAATTCGGTGCACATTTACTACCCATCGCGGTGCCAACCAACTGTAAATAAAAGTGACCATCAAAAAGAAAGTAATTGTGGGTGAGTAAGAAATTGATAATCTGTCTAAGGGTATGCGCATCTATTCATTGCACAGAGTGTCATGATGACGTACTGCAAATGACTTGAGATTGGACATTAGAGAAACGCATAGGACTTTGGGTAACTCATCTGATAGGCTGCTTCCATACACAGTGAGGAAGAGATAGGACACTGGGTCTGTCAATCTAGGGTTCAGTATTTAAACCTCCAATGTAGCGGGGACACTCAATGCTGCCCATTACCCCTGAAGAAGCCATAATGTTGGTGAAACATGTCGGGGGGCAGATTTAGATTTCAGATCAGAACACCACCCCGCCAACCCTTCTCAAATAATGGATCAAGCTAGATAGCAGTCTCACTACTTTAAGAGCTCAGAAGTGCTGGCGTGTGAAGTGGTTAAAGCTTTAAGCCACTGCTATATCACAGCGCTAACAATAGGACGATTCTTAAATCCAGCGGTAGTCCAGTGGAGCGCACAAGCAATAGCGCCCCTCTGGCTACTGGTTTAGGAATAGTATTTGCTGCAGTTGGCTACAGATCAAAAGCTAGCCCCACTGCTTACACAAACGCTGTCACAATTGAGCCTTGAGATAACAGTGAATAGGCAGGAGAGTGTGCACATCTCCTTTACCTATCACTGCAGACATTGGCAAATATTGGTGGAGTGGTGACTGTATTTTTAATCATCACTTATTTGGTTCTTAAGTTAATACGCACAAGATATTTTACTTTATTTGTTACAATAAAAGTGAAGTTTTATTTTATACCTGGGTCAAGATAGGTTGCATAGCCTAGTCTAGGCATTAGTTTAATTACAAATTACAGTAGATCACTGGTCGTTCCAGCGGTGGGACTCCAAGGCTGCATTTCTATTGTTGCGGCAACTGCATACGGATGAAACACTACCCGCCTGCAGTGGTCAACTACCACGCATTGAAGCCAAATCTGCAAAGTTTCATCACAGCCTCACAAAATGGGATTGGTCAAAAGCGGATAACCCTTTCTTGACAGTCCTTATACTGTAGTACATTCATGTACTGTAGTCGTATTGCAGCGTTTCATTTTTTTATTTATTTTTTTGCAATCTGTAGCAAAGTGGGAATACACCTTTAGGCCGTTTTCACGTGAGCATATTTGTAATCTGTATATGGCCGGATTTTATATTTAGGAAACCACTGCTAATGTTAATGAATAGGGCTATTCACATGGGCGTCTAATTTCTGTCAGTATTTGAACTCCGCAGCATGTTCAAGTTTGGTGCAGATTTGTTTCCAAATACGCACCTTATGGGCGTGCATCACAAATGTAGGAAGGAATACACATATAAATCCTGATAAAATCCTGAAGCACTACTGATGGCATATCATAAGGAATCCGTGTGTAATCTAGAGCCAAAATACTGACAGATTCCAATACGCTTGTGTAAAAGAGGCCTAGCCTTATCTGTACAATCATTTACCATTTCTGGATTCATTTTGAAGAAATATTTCTCAGGGTTAGCGATTTATACATTTTACATGGCAGATATTTCATACGTGTACCTTTTTCTATACAGTGTAAAATATAAAAATGACTTAAACCTGTGCAAGCCAGAAGAAAAGGAGTTAAGATGGGTACATGGAGGCTGCTGGATATCACTATATGAATACGAACATATTTTCTTTCTGTGTCTGTTCCGTTTTTTTTGCGGAACGTATATGGAACTATTCATTTCAATGGGTCCGCAAAAAAACGGAAGTTACCCATTTCCGTATGTCTGTATTTCCATTCCGCAAATGAACATGCACAATAGAACATGTCCTATTATTGTCCGCATTACGGACAAGGATAGTACTGTTCTATTAGGGGCCAGCTGTTCCGTTCTGCAAAATACGGAATGCACACGGACGTCATCCGTATTTTTTGCGGATCCATTTTTGGGGACCGCAAAATACATACGGTCGTGTGCATGAGCCCTATCTCTGTGTGCGACCTTGTGGATCTTATTCCTTGTCTAAAAGCAACCTTGATCCTCTTCTCACACAGTTTCACAATGTGATTATGCTAGTGAAATTGATATGCTGTGCGGCTAACAGCACTTGTCCTTGTGGGACTCTTGCAGGGAAGGTAATTACAGGGGTGTGTGCACACAAATGGAAGTCATTATTCCTATGATGAGTAAACATGTTTGTGCACAGTGAGTATACCCATTTTCGATATTCTAGGTCTCCATTAGCTGTCTTGTTTCTACTGAGTATTTTCATTTCTTGTCATTGACTGTACATCTGATGAACAAATTATGAAAGGCATCAGATCTGTCAGATCACTTGCTTTAAATGCAGTAAGCATTTTCCTGATGTTCCCGGGATAGCTATTTATTATTGGGCACACACAACTGTGTTGCTTCACTGCACTAGAATTGGTTGAGATGTATGAATATTGATGAGCACATTTTCCAGTATTACCTCAATTAATTAGTTATAAGCAATTGGCTCAATAATTCTATTTTAGTGCCATTTACTAGAATGTCATTTTCATTAAAGCCGTTTACAACCACAATAGGAAAAATGGAGCAGATCATTCCGAAAAGAAATATCGCTGGGAGGCTACTTTGTTTCAATTATTAGCAAACTGATTAAAAAGCAGTATTTTTATTTTTTTTTAAGTAAAGGGCATCTGTCAGCAGATCTGTAGCTATGACACTGGCTGACCTGTTGCATGTGGGCTTGGCAGCTAAAGGCATCTGTGCTGGTCCCATGTTCATTAGAGATGTCCTGAACTATTCGCCGGCAAACATCGCTTGTTCGCGTTGACCGCAGTGGGTGAACATATGCGATGTTCGGTCCGCCCCCTATACATCATCATTGAGCAAACTTTGACCCTGTACCTCACAGTCAGCAGACACATTCTAGCCAATCAGCAGCATACCCTCCCTCCCACCTCCTATCAAAAAGCAAGAACAGCATCCATCTTAGATTCATTCTGAAGCTGCAGTGTTAGCGTCAGTGTTGTGTCCACTCCAGTCCTCAAAGACTCATCTGCTGTAAGGACAGCGTTTTTTTAAATATATATATATATATTATATTGCAGTTGCCTGCCCGTGTGTGAGAGGCCGCAGGCCTACAGACTGTACTGTGTGCACACCACTCATATCAGGTGGCACAGTTCCTTGCAGATAAAAAAGTAATTAAATTTTTACCCTTTAATATAATTTTAGTTGCCTGCCAGTGTGTGTCAGGCCCACACAGACTGTACTGTGCCCACTGCCAGTGCCCACCACTCATATTAGGTGGCACAGTACCTTGCAGATAAACAAGTCATTTAATTTTCACCCTTTAATATAATTTCAGTTGCCTGCCAGTGTGTGTCAGGCCCACACAGACTGTACTGTGCCCGCTGCCAGTGCCCACCACTCATATCGGGGGACACAGTACCTTGCAGATAAAAAGTCATTTAGTTTTCACCCTTTAATATAATTTCAGTTGCCTGCTAGTGTGTGTCAGGCCCACACAGACTGTACTGTGCCCACTACTAGTTCCCACCACTCATATAGGGTGGCACAGTACCTTGCACGCATAATACCACTAATCAAAACAAAAATGACAGGTAGAGGCAGGCCACTCCGCAGGGGCCGTCATGGTGCTGTGATTTCCTTTGGCCCTAGAATAATGCCCAGTGTTCAGAGGCCACATACCCTGAACTCGAAAAATTCTGAGGACATAGTTGACTGCCCTACACAGGACACCCAATCTTCTACAGCTTCCGCTCGGAACCTTGACACACCATCCTCCTCCGGCTCAGCTTCAGGCACCTCTCAAGTTACCACTCGTCCGCCCGCCGCCACCACCAACACTAGCAGCACAGCCGCTTAATTTGGTCTGTCAGAGGATTTATTTACACATCAGTTGGAAGAAATGAGTGATGCGCAAACATTATTGCCAGAGGATGTAGATAACAGGGATATGTATCAGTCAGGCAGCATTACACACATGGACGTACGGTGTGATGATGATGATGTTGTACCCGCTGCTGCTTCCTTTGCTGAGTTGTCAGATACAAGTGAAGCGGTTGATGATGACAATGTGTCCATGGATGTCATGTTGGTGCCCACTCGAAGAGAAGAAGAACAGGGGGAAAGTTCAGATGGGGAGACAGAGAGAAGGAGACGAGTTGGAAGCAGGGGGAGGTCGTCGCAAGGAGCTAGTGGCACAGTCAAACAGCATGTATCGGCACCCGGGGTCAGCCAGACAGCACGTCAATCAACGCATGCTGTTGCCACCATCAGAATGCTGTCATTGCAAAGCTCAGCAGTGTGGCATTTTTTTTGTGTGTCTGCCTCTGATAACAGCGATGCTATTTGCAACCTGTGCCAAAAGAAACTGAGTTGTGGGAAGTCCAACACCCACCTAGGTACAACTGCTTTGCGAAGGCACATGATCTCACATCACAAACGCCTATGGTATCAACACATGAGTACAAGCAGCACACAAACTCAAAGCCACCATGCTCCTCCTGGTCCCGCATCTTCAGCCACGTCAACCACTGCTGTCCTTCCTGCCCCCTCTCAACCAACCACCGCTCCGCCTCTCACCTTCAGCAGTTCCTGCTCATCTGCCCACAGTCAGGTGTCTGTCAAGGAAATGTTTTAGCGTAAGAAGCCAATGTCACAGAGTCACCCCCTTGTCCTGCGTCTGACAGCTATCTTGTCAGAACTCTTAGCCTGCCAGCTTTTACCATACAAGCTGGTGGAGTCTGAGGCCTTCAAAAAATATTGGGACACCGCAGTGGAAGGTACCCGGCCGAATTTTTTTTACACAAAGGGCAATTCTCAATCTGTACTCTATTGTGGAAAAGGAAGTCATTGCATATCTGGCACACAGTGTTGGGGCAATCTGACCACTGATACCTGGTCTGCAAAGCACGGTCATGTCAGGTATATTACGTACACTCCGCATTGGGTAAACCTGCTGACGGCTGCCAAGCATGGAATGCGTGGCTCAGCAGCCACGACTTGCAGGCAGGCCTGCTGCCACCTCCTCTACTCCTCCTACTCCATCCTCTTCGCTAACCTCCTTGGCTGAGTCCTCTTCTGCTGCTGCGTCTTGCTCCACATCAACTGCACCCCCCCAGCTCCCCAGGGGCTATTCCACATCCCTGATACGACAGTGTCACGCTGTCTTGGGGTTGACTTGCCTGAAAGCAGAGAGTCACACCAGACCAGCACTCCTGTCCACCCTGAATGCACAGGTGGATCAGTGGCTGATCCCGCACCAACTGGAGATTGGCAAAGTGGTGTGTGACAACGGAAGCAATCTGTTTAGCGGCATGGAATTTGGGCAAGTTGACACATGTGCCGTGCATGGCACATGTGTTGAATCTGATCGTACAACGCTTTGTGTGTAAGTACCCAGGCTTACAGGACGTCCTCAAGCAGGCCAGGAAGGTGTATGGCTATTTCAGGCATTCCTACACGGCCATGGCGCACTTTTCTGATATTCAGCGGCGAAACAACATGCCAGTGAGGTGCTTGATTTGCGACAGCCCAACACATTGGAATTCAACAATCCTAATGTTCGACCGCCTGCTCCAACAAGAAAACGCCATCAACGAGTATTTGTATGACCTGGGTGCTAGGACAGCCTCTGCAGAGCTGGGTATTTTTTTGCCATGTTACTGGACGCTCATGCGCAATGCCTGTAGGCTCATGCGTCCTTTTGAGGAGGTGACAAACCTAGTCAGTCACACTGAAGGCACCATCAGTGACCTTATTCCATTTGTTTTCTTTTTGTAGCGTGCCCTGCGAAGGGTGCTGGATCAGGCCGTAGATGAGCGTGAAGAGGAAGAGGAAGAGTTGTGGTCACCATCACCACCAGAAACAGCCTTATCATCATCGCTTGCTAGACCTGCGGCAACGCTGGAAGAGGAGTCTGAGGAAGAGGAGTCAGAAGAGGAATGTGTCTTTGAGGAGGAAGAGGACCAACCACAGCAGGCATCCCAGGGTGCTTGTTTTTGTCACCTATCTGGGACCCGTGGTTTTGTACGTGGCTGGGGGGAAGAACAGACCGTCAATGACATCAGTCAGGACTAAGAACGGGAGATGAGTACCTCGGCATCCAACCTTGTGCAAATGGGGTCTTTCATGCTGTCATGCCTGTTGAGGCACCCTCATATAAATAGGCTGAAGGAGAACGACCTGTACTGGGTGGCCACACTACTAGACCCCCGGTATAAGCAGAAATGGCTGAAATGTTACCGAATTATCGGAAGTCGGAAAGGATGCAGCAGTTCCAAAACAAGTTAAAAAGTATGCTTTACACAGCGTATAAGGGTGATGGTGAAAGTAATCCTCCTCCTACCACGACCACGCCGGCAAGGACAGGATGCTTTACAGATGTGTTGTTGATGGAGGACATGCGGAGCTTTTTAAGTCCTACGCATCGCCACAGCCCTTCGGGGTCCACCCTCAGAGAATGACTCGACCGACAGGTAGCAGACTTCCTCGCCTTAACTGCAGATATCGACACTCTGAGGAGCGATGAACCCCTTGACTACTGGGTGTGCAGGCTTGACCTGTGGCCTGAGCTATCCCAATTTGCGATAGAACTTCTGGCCTGCCAAGCTTTAAAGGGTTTCTGTCATCAGGTTTACACATTATAAGCTGTCTGACATTAGCTATGTGCTAATGTCAGAGCAGCTTGATAATGTGTTTTTTATGTAAATCCGAGTTATATTTATGCTAAAAAAATGTATTTTTATAATATGTAAATTAGCCTCTAGGAGCAGGGGGGGCGTTGCCCTGCTCCTAGAGGCTCCGTGCGCCAACCTGCTGCCACGATCCTTCTTTCCTTGATTGACAGTGCCGGGCAGCGATCCCCTGCTGCCTCCGGCACTGTCTCCTTGCGAAATCCCGAGCCTGCGACACCGCTCTGTATTCGGCGCAGGCGAGTTAAATATAACTCGGATTTACATAAAAAACACATTATCAAGCTGCTTTGACATTAGCACATAGCTAATGTCAGACAGCTTATAATGTGTAAACCTGATGACAGAAACCCTTTAAGTGTCCAAGTCAGAAAGGACCTTCAGCACAGCAGGAGGTATTGTCACTGATAAGAGAAGTCGTCTAGGTCAAAAAAGTCTAGATTACCTCACCTTTATTAAGATGAATGAGGCGTGGATACTGAAGGGACTGACAGTGGGGGATACATTTGACTAAAAAAGGCCTGATGAGATGCCTTGGGCTAAAAATGGTCCCCACGCTGCTGTATTTAATCTCTGCATGCCGGATGACTTGCGTAACTTCAACGCCACCAACTAGGGTTCAAGCCGCAATGTTTTACTACACTTTCTGCTTGGAAAACATGCGGCTGCAACAATACCTAATTTTTCAGGCATGTGTACATGCCTAATTTCTCTGGCCTCTGGTGCTGCAAAAACAAAACAAAAAAAAGGCACATACATGTGTCATTTTCCCTTCGTGATCGTTACCTTGTTGTGGTGAAGGGGCTTGCATATCACAATGAAGCGATCACCTGTGTTGGCAATGTAGGCACACCCCAGATGATAAGGTCGTTGCTTCATTGTGAACAGACCAAAAGCGATCGGCTGGATCATTTTTCATAGAAAAAACATAAATTTTCTTTGTGATTATCTAAGGTGATCATTAAAGCCTACTAGTCCAACAATGGGCCCACACTGCAGAATCATTGTTTTCTGGGTCACTTAACTGTTACTGAACTACCTCAGCACGACCATAGGCTTTGAAAAACCGCCATCGCCTGCAATCTCCCAAACGTGCGCACGAGCACAGTCATCACTACACCAAGATTGACGCATAAAGGAATAAAATTTATGTCATGAGTGTGTCAACTAGCAGTTTTCTAAAATCTATTTGATACACGTCCCCTGATAGGGGACGTAACAGGGATTAAACGCAGTGCCCCAAATTGGAAGGAAGAGGACAACCAACCATCTTTTTCCATCTCCCGGTTCCTAAAATCTATTCCATACACCGGCCCCTGATAGGGGACAAAACAGAGATTAAAATGGTAAGAACAGATTTTTTTAATTTAAAAAAGAGGATAGCCTCTGCGGAGCTGGGTACTTTTTGGCTGCGTTACTGAACGCTCATGCACAATGGCTGTAGGCTCATGCGTCCTTTTGCGGAGGTGACAAACCTGGTCAGTCAAACCCAAGGCAACATCATCGACCTCATCCCATATGCGTTTTTTCTGGAGCGTGCCCTGCGAAGAGTGCTGGATCAGGCCGTAGATGAGCATGAAGAGGAAGAGTTGTGGTCACCATCATCACCAGAAGCAGCCTTGTTGTCGTCGATTGCTGGACCTGCGGCAACGAAGAGAGAAAAGTCTGAAGAAGAGGAGTCAGAGGAGGAAGGTGGCTTTGAGGAGGTGGAAGACCAACACAGCAGGCATCCCAGGGTGCTTGTTGTCACCTTTCGGGGACTCTTGGTGTTGTACGTGGCTGGGTGGAGGAAGAGACCTTCAATGACGGGGACAAGGAACGGGACATGGCTAGCTTGGTATCCAACCTTGTGCAAATGGGGAGTTTGCGGTTGTGCAAATGGACTGTTTGCGGTTGTTTGCAGTGCATTAAACGGGGAGTTTGGTCTGTCAGAGTTTGGTCTGTCACTGTGAAGAGGGCGTAACCCTTACACTACCTGATCAATACAACATCATACCTGATCGTATACACACACTGGATGTTTTAAAGCATGTTATTCCAAACAATTTAGGAATGTTAGGTGATTTAAGCCCTTTATAGATTAAAACCCGACTCTGCGTCAACTACGTAATTTTCCATGGGAGTTTTGCCATGGATCCCCCTCCGGCATGCCACAGTCCAGGTGTTAGTCCCCTTGAAACAACTTTTCCATCACTATTGTGGCCAGAAAGAATCCCTTTGAGTTTTAAAATTCGCCTGCTTATTGAAGTCTATGGCGGTTCGCCCGGTTCGCCTGTTTGCGAACACTCGCGGAAGTTCACGTTCGCAAAGGGAAAATTTTATGTTCGCGGCATCTCTAATTGCTGATAAAAATGAAGTTACATGAAAATGGGCCTCTAGGAGCAACAAGGGCATTGCTGTTACTCCTAGAAGCTCAGCTCTGCTACACCCTCTGCACCTTGACATACAGGGGCAGACAGTGTTACCATAATCATGCCTGCCTGGCCCTGTCAAAGTGGAAAGGGCATGGCAATTGCAGAGAGAGCTGATGGCAATGCCCCCATTGCTCCTAGAGGCTCATTTGCATATATTAAAACTTCATTTTTTAATGTAGGCACATATGAAGATGGGACCAACACAGATGCCTTCAGCTGCTAAGTGTACACGTAGCAGGTCAGCCAGTTTCATAGGTACAGATCTGCTGACAGATGCCCTTTACTATATCGTAATAACAACAGTAAATTCAAATTCAATGGCCGTTACCCTCCTTTTCCAAGTGGGAGCAAACAATTGTGGAACAGTGGGTGAACATGGTGCATAGAGACATAAAAACTAGGGGGGCATTTATTAACTGAAACTGATGTATGCCACAATAGTGGGATATTAATGTTGCAGATTTTGTCGCACTCCAGTTTTTGCTGAAAAATCTGCAACTTTTCCCAGCTCACATCACTTTTCTGAAGTGGCAAGAAATGGGGGCTTGGCGTGGGCGGGGAGGTGGTCAGTCCGGCAGGTATGGCTAATTTATAATTTTTGGCATAGAAAATGGCTTAAATCTATGCCAGCAAGGGGGCTGGCGTACAGTTAAATCTGTCTCATGGCCTGCTAGAGGAAGCGCCAAACATATGTAGAAGCATGCACCTTTACATAACTTTGGCGCACAGAGGAACTTAAGACCATCTTAATAAATGTCCCTCTAGTAGTGAACAAAAGCAAAAACGGAAGGGTATGAATAATAACAAACAAGGGCGTATAAACCCAGCAGGGCACTTTAAAAAATATCACATTTCACATTCCTCCTCCAAAAATCTTTTGAAAAATAATGAATACATAATTACTTTGATTCGTAGTAATTAACAGCACATATGTGAATTCATATTGTACCTACATGTTGTTCATATATAAAAATATAATAGTGCCATACCAGGCTAAATAATACTGCCATACTGTGCAAAAATAATATTGTCAAGTTAGTGACTTGCCCCAATCAGTGCTGTTCCTGACAAAAAATAATGAAAAAATGCAATTGTGGGTCTGTAAGGTGGTGCTGAAACATATGGCTACCTTAGTATATGGATGGTATGGTTCTATAAAAGATATGCTATGTTGTTTTAATACATTACTATGTATATACTTATGGTCTAATTTTAGACACTTTAAACTTAGATTTGATAGTCTAAAACTGTGCCAGATATGTCACAGGAGCTAATGCTGTATGATAAATCTGGCGCACCTTTAGAATGTCTAGTTATACCACCTAGTAGTTACTTTGTGCATAAATTGTGTGACAAAATTCTGGTGTTTGGTGTTCCATATTATTCCATTGCCATATTCCACAAATCAGCGTCGCATGACACCTATAATAAATGAAGAATTATATGCACATTTTCATTAGTATATCTCTGTGATGGCTAACCTCCGGCACTCCAGCTGTGGTAAAACTACAACTCCCACTTTAGTTGTAGTAAAATTACAACTTGATTGGCTATAAAGAAAGAGTAAGGCAGCTCTCACCAGCTATAGAACACCCTCTGTGCACGGATGCCGCACCTGGATGCGGGAGTATACAATCAGGCAAGAAAAAAAATCCAGCTCAGTTCGGGTGACTCGTATTCTTAGACTTTATTCCAGCGGTAAAAACTTCATACAAGATGCGAAAAACTGTTACGCGTTTCAGACCTTTATAATATCTGGGACCTTCCTCATGACAAACATACAAATAAGATGGAAGCTACCCCTGATATACAACCCTCCAAAACCAGGTTGACAAGCAACACCTGAAAGAAGGAGGTGTCAGAGGGAGGTTCCATACCAACCTCAAAGAAAAATGCATAGACAAGCAAGAAACATATAAAAAATCCTAATATAAAAAAATATATGATCAGTATACTGATGTATTCAAAACAAACATAATATAATCAGTATTGTAGAATCAAATTGTGTCGCTTGTTGAGGCCCTCTGGCTGTCGGGATCCCAATTGGAAGATCCAAAAGGCCTCTCTGTTCAGAAGTTTTCTTCTGTGATCTCCACCTCTGGGTGGTAGAGAGACCCTTTCAATACCCTGTACCTTTAATCCAGAGATATCACCCGCATGAACAACCGCAAAGATTGGCTGTTCTCAGAATGCCACAGAAATAAATGGAGCATGCTGGGAGTCGTAGTTTCACCACAGCTGGAGTGCCGGGGGTTAGCCATCACTGGTATATCTGCCCTAGTGTGTTTTGCTGTATTAAAGGCAGTGTGGGGACTGTGCCTCATCATTATGGTGCTGATTGTGGCGGCCTCAGACACTGTTATTGAAAGGGGAGGATAATGTGGGCTGAGAAAAGCTTATTAAGGGCTCATGCACACGGCCGTATGTATTTTAAGGAACGGAACAGCTGGCCCCTAATAGAACAGTTCTATCCTTAATAAGGATAATAATAGGACATGTTCTATTTTTTGGCGGAACGGATATACGGAAAAGGAAGGCACAGAGAGTCATTTCTGTTTTTTTTGCGGACCCATTGAAGTGAATGGTTCTGCATACGGGCCACAAAAAAATGCAAAGAACATGGAAACAAAATATGTTTGTGTGCATGAGACCCTAGAGTGGGTATTTTTCCCCGCTAGATCAGTGATGTGACAGGGTGCCTGCAGTTTGAGGATGACCGACCCTGTGCAGTTGAAGACGTTTGCTTCTGGCGACAGCCAGAGAAGAATCCAAAGGTGTGAGTGGAGAATTCTTTGACGAAACCCCCCCAATAATTCCAGTCTTTTTTCACTCTGCAATTATTTTCAACTTTGCCATAAGGATATGTGCCTCACTCTATCAGACACATTATTTTGAAGTGATATACTAACCTGATACTAACTATACTATATACTAACTAAGTGATATCACACTAACCTTTCTCTATGGGGTTGTGTTAGAGATTGTATTTGAAGTACAGTACTATAACGTTGGTCTGCTTACTAAAGCTTCTGTTTCTCTGTATGGTGCTTCTTCTCCCTGCATGGCCGTGATCACAGATCACTTAGCTATATTATTGCTAAGTGGCAAATAATTCCACCAATCGGCACTTCTGTTCATGAACAATGAAGGTCTCATTGTTTTGAATGAGAAAAATGTGAACTGAGCTCTTTACAAATGATTAGTCAGACCGTATATGGAATAATATGTACAGTTTCTCGCACCAGGGCAAGAAAGACATAGAAGAACTGGAGTGGGTACAAAGGCAAGTGACCAAATTAATAAGTAGAATAGATAGACTGCTATACCCCAAATGATTATCGTAATTAGGGTTATTCTGATAAATGGCAGTTAAGGAGTGACCTCATAATTATAGTATGCAAAAATATATTAATGGTCAGTACAGAGAGATTCCTCTAATGATCTTTTTTTATATCCAGGACTGTGACAAGGGGGCATACTCTATGTCTAAAAGAAAGAACAGCATAGAAGTGGAAGAGTAGTGAGACTAGAGAATTTTCATTGCATTTAGTGTCATAGTGTTATCCACTATACTTAGAGTAGTTTACTGCCATCTAGTGGTGGGTTTTATATTTGGTTTATGTAAGTTATTTATGTTGTAATTCATCATGTCATTCATCTTGTAACTTTTCCTTCTGTGAGCTTATATCCTGAGTTCTTCAGTCTTTTTCTGTTTGTCAGACATGTATTACAGAGTAAGAGAGAGCATTTTTCTTTGACCTTTACTTCTATCATCACTTCTAAAGGTACATTCGATAAATTGCTTAAAGGCATATCCATTGCATCTCTCACTGGAATTCTATATGCAACTGGTGTCACTAGGGAAATGATTATAGAGAGTTCACTATCTTTCATTGTGTTACGACCAGAGGAAGTGGATCCTCTGTGTCAGCTGATAGAGGACTAGGAATTTGCCCAATATTGCTGACTGCTGACTCACAGAGTCAGGACACTGGTGTTTGCACCAGTCACCCAGAATGCAGCTAACTGCAGCAATGTGAACAGAGTCCAACAAATGCAGAATAAAGGAACAGAAGGTCTTTACTGGCAGACGGTATACAAAAGTCACTTGAGATAAAGGCAAAACAAAGTTCAGAGTAATGCAGTGTGCAGATTAAAGCTGTCTCATTGTCAGGCAGTGCAGGGTCAGGAATCCAGGCAGACTTACAGGAGACGATGGACAGAAGCGTAGACAGAAGATGCAGTGTTCAATAATCCAGGTGATTCAACAAACAGATGGCAGGCAGATACGTAGTCAAACCGAGCAGGGATCCATAGTCCAGGCAATCCAGCAAGTAGATGGTAGGCAGAGTCAGGGTCCAGCAAAGCAGGGGTCAGAATCCAGAAAATCCAACAAACAGACACAGATGGACGCTTCAGCGGGAGTCAAGAGGTACAACAACCACGCTTGGGCACCTCCTCCAGAGTGAAGCTGCCCTAAATACTCAAAGCCCCACCTATGGGTGGGGAGGATAATCAGGACCAGCTGCTTATCCCCTATAAGACAGGGAGAGGTGCACGCGCATGCTCTATAGCGCCTCAGATGACACCTGGTAGTGAGGATGGATGTGGCGATATGCTGGAGGACGCCTGCGTCTCTTATAAGGTAAGCCAGCCCTGGAATCCATGGTGCTGAGCTGTGCAGACAGGGATCTGACACATTGCTTGTACAAGAGATTGCCACTCACACTCATCAGAGACTTCCCTCACATTACATCAGTGGCAGAATAGTGAAAGGAAACTCAAGTCCGTAGCATCTGCATGTATAGGCATAGTCTGCAAGTAAGCTTCGACCTGCCTGCCATCTTTGTGAAAGCACTAAGCCATATCCTAATTGCAGTTCCATAAATGTGAGCATGGTAGAGTTCTATCTTAAAGATACTGTACATTTCTAAACAAAAGCATAACATGTTCATAAAAAGCTCTGTGGATTCCTCTGTCGCTGGACCAAAGCAAATGCATCATGTTTCTGACAACTCAGATGTACAGGAAACAGAGTCCACGCTTACTGCACACAAAATGTATGATCTCTACGTGTGATCAAAACAATGCAAAAGGTTAGAATGAGCTTTGAGGCGACCAGAGATGAGTTCCATAACAATCTAGATCAGTTTTCCTCAACTCCATTCCTCAGGGCCCACCTGCCGGTCATGGTTTCAGGATCGCCTTAATATTGAGCAAGTGATATAATTAGTGTCCATGCGGCAGGACTTACCACAGGTATTCATTCTGTGGGATATTCTCAAGACATGACCAGTAGCTGAGCTCTGAGGACTGGAGTTAGGGAACACTGATGTAGATAACAGATCTACCAGGTATGATCGCTACCATTCCTGTGTAACAAGATGCCAAGGAAAAGGCAGACGATTGTTGAGAAGGAAGGGTTTTTTCCCGACAATCGTCTGCTCGTCAGTGAAGGAGACTGTTGCATTTACATGCACAATATGTGGAGAAGTGAATGCTAATCACGCATCCCCATAATAATTTTTGGCCAGAAGCAGAGTGCTGTTTAGATGGCACAATCTGCTGCCGGCAAATGATCATTTAGGTGTCCGCACCAATTATCCTATTACCCAATAAATGAGCGTATTGTTCATTCATCGATAATCGGTGACAATTTAGACTAGAAGCTTATTGATAACAAGCATTTGTATGAATGCTTATTAGCGACAATGGGGCCTTAAGGCAGAACTCTGCATTGCACACTTAAAGGGGTTAGATCACATTGATCAACTTCAACCAAACTTACATCTCCATCTTCCAGATCATCTCCATCTTCCAGATCATCTCGTTCCAGAAGGTCAGCATTATGTGACCAGCTAATAAAATACTGTGCGAATGCAGAAAAAGCTTGTGTTGGAAGTTCCTTCGCTTGAACAAGCTCTATGCCAAGATATTGATCTGGACTGATTCATCCCAGGAGAAGTGGAAGGCTCAACTGATCACACTACTGATTACGTGCTAAAACAGTCATCATATTTAGCTCCTGCAAGACACATTGATCTAACGCTGAAAACAGAAACTTCTGTGGCTACTTTCACACTTGCGTTTTAGCTTTCCGTTTGTGAGATCCGTCATGGGCTCTCACAAGCGGTCCAAAACGGATCAGTTTTGTCCTAATGCATTCTGAATGGAAAAGGATCCGCTCAGAATGCATCAGTTTGCCTCCGATCAGTCTCCATTCCGCTCTGGAGGCAGCCACTAAAACGCTGCCTGCAGCGTTTTGCTGTCCGCTTGACAAAACTGAGCCAAATGGCACACAATGTAAGTCAATGGGAACGGATCCGTTTTCTCTGACACAATCTGGCACAATAGAAAACGGATCGGTCTCCAATTGACTTTCAATAGAGATCTTGACGGATCCGCCCGAAACACGAGTGTGAAAGTAGCCTAAGATGAACATGTCATCGCCACTTCTGATCTACCACATGGATGTACCCACACAGCAAGTTATAGTACCACCTCCCAATGACAAGGTAACTTTCAGCATCAAGCCCAAAGATCCTTCAGAGACTAAAACACAGCTTAACCCTAGTGGGATCAAAGGTTAATTTGGCAACAAGGAATGAGAGATCAGACTAGGCCGGTCCGTCTGTTTTAGATGTAGAAAACTATCTAAATCTACATGTCAAGGTAGCTGACGAAGATTTAGGCCGGCGTTGGAGGCGCCTAAGTTATGAGGAAGCAGGTGCCTCTACATAACTTAGGTGTATCAAATGCCAACACATTCTAAAATGCCACTCTTAAAAAAAGACCCCAAAAACTGTAATATTTATTTCATTATAATTAAGAAGACCAGGATATGCTGCTTTTAACAAACAGAGAGGCACGTCCAAAGCTGGCTCTGCTTTTGTGAGGGACAGATAAGGGTAGTGTAAGGCTGTTTATGAAAGTCTTTCAATGGTTTGTCAGTTAAATCTGGTATGTGCCACCTAGCGCTGGCCCCACCTTCTTACTATACATTCCCTTGTCTGCCACAAAAAAGAAGAGGACACATTTTCAAGACTGGGCAGAGCAGAATCAATAGCAGCCGCACTGGGCCAATAAAGAGCTGAGTTGGGATGTGTGCCGGCTGACATCTATTAGTAGGGCCCAGTGGTCACGCAACTGCACTTAGGGCTGATTCACACAACCATGCTCAGTCTGGGAAACATAGTGAGTTATGATACAGTCAGTTCAGATCAGAAGAGCTAATGATCAGCCTTTATAGTTGTTCTTTAGCAACAATGCACAGTAGCCTTCCATCTTTCATAAACCAGCCATACACTTAAGATAAGGATTGGGTACAATGCAGCCAATCTGTTGTTCCTGGAATTATGCATATGAGATTCCACCAGCAACAGAAAAGACTAATCTGGCTAATCTGGGATTTTTTTTTTTTTTTTAGCAGACCCAGTGCCGGATTGGCTATAGACCCTACAGGGAAATTTCCCAGTGGCTGATGCCTCAGGGGGCCACCCGAGCCCTCCTAACAGCCACCAGCCATGTATATAATGATCTGATCCTCCCCTATGCACCTAGTGCCCTCCTGAATTCAACTGTATCGCTGTCCTCAGGATGGTAATACAATTGAATACTGTGGCTTAGTTGGCAGTATTATGTGCTGGACTATGGTATTGCTGGCTCTGCCTACTTGTGTTGCCCTGCGTTCTGTCAACTGGGATCCACCTACATCATGGGGCCACTTTTAGTTTTTTTTCAGGGCCACTTTAAGTTCCTAGTCTGCTCCTGAACAGATCCCTTGCAGCTTGCAAAAATTCACTAATTGTGTCTGCCATGATCTGGAGTCTGATGTCTGCCATGTTCATATTAATTTTTCAAACAATGGCGGTCTGAAATGGTCAAGACTGGCCATTTGGGCAGACCTTTATCCTCAAACCCCCACAGCTGTTGTGCAAAATAATGTACTGTTTATGTACATTATGGTGCATTAAAGGGTTTTTCCAAGACATTTTAACCTATAACCCATCCTGATCATCAGTATCTGATTAGTTGGTGTTCAACAAATGGGACCCCCGTCGATCAACTGTTTAAGATTCATTGCCCCCCTTCTGAGTCCCGCAGCCTTCTCACTGCTAAGCCTAGACCTTGTGACGTCACCTCTTCTATGTGCAGGCCCATTTAAGTGAATGCAGCTGAGCTTCTATACCAAGCACAGGTACTATAATATGTACGGTGCTGTGCTTTGTGAGTAGAGAGAAGGCTGTGGAGCTCACAGTGCCAGTACCTTCTCAAATAGCTGATTCTGGGGTGTCATCAGATACTGATGACCTATCCATGGGATGGCTACCTGGCAGCTACATGCTGAAGGGTTTGGCATGCAGCTGCCAGGCCACCATCTCAACCTCTGCCCACTCCTTTCTCTGTTAGCCTTCTGTACTATAGCATGCAGTACATGGCAGCCTCCCCTCTCTGCCTCGCTGATCCGGTGTGTATTAGTGTGCTTATTTTGGCAAACTTACATTTGCACAAGTCTGCCATAATAAGCACTAGTACATGGCGGAGCAGCAGGGGCAGAGAAGGGAAACTGCCATCTACTGCATGGAGGAAGGACTGGGCAGAGGATGGGATTGCTGCGCCCTCTCAGCATGGCCAGACCGATGTTGATACTTACCTGATCCAAACTGCTAGGTTCCAGTGCTGTCGCTCCATTACCATTAATGTTGATCACGAATATACGAATTGCGAATTTTAATCGCGAATATTGGCACTTCGATAATTTGCGAATATTTAGAATATCTCAAAATATATTTGTAATCGCGAATATTCTTTTTTTTTAATTACCAGTCTATGTGAATTTTATGCAAATTTTTTGCGCATTTTTAATGCAAATTTTCGCAATCAAGAAAATAATGCCTGAAGGTCAGGAATTCGCGAATTATGCGACTATATGGCGAATATTCGCCCAAATGTTTGCGAAATATCATAAATTCGAATATTGCCCCTGCCGCTCATCACTAATTACCATCTCTGCAGGTGCTGCGTCGCCACACAGCAGGGCACGTGACCACTGCAGCATGTCATTAGGTCACATGCCACACAGGTGACAGGTCACCACTGCAGTCAGTCATTGGCTCCAGCAGTCATGTGCCCCTCGTGGATGCTAAAAATTACAGTAAAATAAAAAAAGGCACAAAATAGCCACGAGTGGGGTTTGCATGGGAGGAGGGGGTTGTGAAGAAGCGTGGGAAAAAGATGATTCCAAAATGCTTCTTGGTTGACAGGTCAGGAGTTCCTGCTGAGCAAGACCAAAGATACTTCTATTGAAGGCATCTTTAGTCACCAAGACCTTTGGTAGTAGAAGCAAAAAGACAGATTGCCCACCTATTTCACTATTGCGTTCAGTGTTGCATGTCAAGGGGAAAACTGCATCAACAAAAAATGTCTGATTTTCCCCCAGATAGAACAAGTACTGATCAACCATTTACCTATATCAGCCTGGATGTCTTTGGACCATTGGCAGGCACTGCACATAGAACCACCAGTGGTCACATAGAGAGCAAATGATGTGCAGGGTTGTTCACATGCATGAGTGTACATATATTTATGCTATATACTTAGAAGTAATATAATCCATGGACTCTCCCAGTTTCATTAATGCCTTAAGAAGACCAGTAAAACTATTGAGATCTGACTGTGGAGCCAATTTCACAGGTCCCAGTTGAGAATTGCAAATTAACTCGTTGCCCATAGGTTTTTAAAGAGGTATTCCGGTTGGTTGATTATCCCCTATCCACAGGATAGGTAATAACTATTAGATCGTGGGGGTCCGGCGGCCAGGACCCCACTGATCACAAGAACAGGAGCCCCGTACCTCCTGCAGCCCCCCTGAAATGAATAGAGCGGCCGGTCGCACATGCGCGTGGCCGCTCCATTCTTTTGTATGGGAGTTCTGGAGATAACCGAGTACAGTGCTCATGGAAATAAATGGAGCAGCTGCACACATGTTGGGCAGTAAATGGGAAAGGCTTGTAGGAATCCGTCCTAGGATATTGGATTCTGTGCTCATGGATTCAAATTTCTCATGGCATACTCATGAGATTTTAAGCACCTTGTTAGCAGAAGTGTCTGCTATTGTCAACTCAAGGCCTCTTGTTCCTGTATCCATGGATCCAGAACCTCAAGTGACTCTTCTCCAGAATCTACATCTGGTAACCTATATCAGAGACAGAGGAAATGTGTTCAACATCTGGCTGTTTCTGTAGTAAATAGAAAAGACAGTACCTTACAGTTCTTCAAGGACAAAGAAAATGACAGAACAAAACCTAATTTACAGGTATCATGTTCTTATGAAGGACCAGAAAGTGGACAGAAATGCACGGCCCATTGGAATTATCTGAAAGATCTTTCCTAGTGAATATGGCAAAATTCGTTACAATTGCAAAACAATGTGACTCCAAATCTTTCATCAAGCCTACATCCGAGGTTGTCTTTCTCTTATCTGCAGAGGAGTAATTCTCTGTCAAGCCAGAAGGGACCTTTTAAGTATTTTCAGTCAACTTAGGTGTTCATCCTTCCTTGGATATGTACTCAGAGGATTGACTAAGGGCTGATTATGGGGGCTGATGAGAGGCATAATGGCTGATAATGGTGGCTGATGAGAGGCATAAGGGCTGATTATGGGGGCTGATGAGAGGCATAGGGGCTGATATGGGGGTGATGAGAGGCATAAGGGCTGATTATGGGGGCTGATGAGAGGCATAGGGGCTGATATGGGGGTGATGAGAGGCATAAGGGCTGATATGGGGTCTGATGAGAGGCATGGGGCTATTATCTAAGGTCTAGGGGTCATTTACATTAGGGTCTGATCTGTGGTCTTATTAGGGTCCTATTAACATTGGGGGTCTGATTGGGGCTGTCAGCTGAGGTCTGATTAACATTGGGGGCTGATTGGTGGTCTGAGCTGAGGTGTGATTAACATTGGGGTTCTGATTGGTGGTCTGACCTGAGGTGTAATGAAAAATATTTTTTCTTATTGTCCTCCTCTAAAACATAGGCGTGTCTTATGGGCCAGTGCGTCTTATAGGGCGAAAAATACGGTAATATTATTGCATTTAGTGTCACATTGTTATCCACTATACTTAATGTAGTTTGCTGCCATGTAATAGCCATTGTTATATTTAGTTTATGTAAGTTATCTATGTTGTTATTCATTATATAATTGATCTCCTAACTCCTTTGAGGTCATATCCTGTGTCCATCAGTCTTTTTCTTTTTGTCAGACATGCATCACAGAGCTGGAGAGAGGATTTTCCTTTGACCTTTATCATCATTTCTCAAGGTACTTTCAATAAATTAACTAAATGCATTGCATCTCCCTCAGTGGAATTCTACATGCAACTGCTGTCGCAATGATAGCAATTGCACTATATTTTATTGCTTTAATAAGAGATTGCCACTCACACTCATTAGATACTTTTCTCACGTACATTGGTGGCAGAATAGAATTATATTAAAGGGGTTATCCAGGACCTATTGGGGGGGTGTTGGGGGGTGTGCCTCCCTAGCATCCCGGGTGACGCTAGGGAGGCTTGTTCTCGTTGCGGCCTGCTATTGGCTGCCCCACCTCCCGACTCCAGATGTTTTCCTCCGCTTGACGGGGAGATGTAGTGGCTAGAGATGAGCAAATTTCATATTTTGAAATTAGTTCACACTTCGTTTGGTGGTAAAAGGTGAACTGCGTTATGAATTCTGTTACCACAGAGTAGTCCCCTGCATAACGGAAACGGGACAGATCCCTTTTGCAGCGCATAGACTTCTATGATGACGGAATTAATAACTCTAAAGGCATTCCGTTATGCATTCCATCATAGAATTGCGTTATGGTCTGTGGTAACGGAATTCATACGCAATTCACCTTTTACCACCAAACGAAGTGTGAACGAATTTCGTAAGCGGAAATTCAATCATCTCTAGTAGTGGCAGCTGTGCCGGCATTAGAAGCTACACGGGTGCCGGGGAGCAAACATAAGGGGGGGCATTATAGGTTTCAGATAACCCCTTTAAGAGAGGTCTGGATATATTTCTTATTTCAAGTCATACCTTATATGATAAATTACTGGAGATTGACCATTGATTCATTCATATTTTCCCCTTGGTCTGTGTCTCATGGAAGTTGTTTTTTCTTTTTCCCAAATTACCGGAATATGTAGAACTACAGTAGATGGACTGATTTCTTCTTTTCACTTATACAAGTTAGGTTACTGTGTCCTATAGTTAGGCTGTGCCGTAGTAAGCACCTTCCCCTTCAAGTGTCCTCAAACAGCTAGATACTGTACGTATTTAGTAAGAAACGTTGTTGCTCCCATTAGCAGTATTTATTATTTTTCCCAACCAGACTCTTCCCCTGCCTACCTTTTATCTCTGCCTCAATGTTCATTGAAGTAGAGGTTACAGATGAGTAAGATCATATCCCCAGACCCTTAATGGATTTGACAAAGCAATTTTATGGAAAAAATGGATGATGCTATGATTCTTATGTGCTGAGAAAATAAGCATGATTATTCATCTGGACTCAATCTAAACTGCCACTTGTCTTCAGAGTGTGCTCAGTTCAGGCAGCCCTTATGTTATTATTGTCCTATATACAGAATATTCACATGGGAACTTGCACTGAACAGAAGAAAATGAACCATAAATGTCAATGGTTTCTCAGCCCTTAGATTGATTGCAGTAGTGTATATATCCACAGTCTTTCTTCCATTATGGACACAAAACCATGGGTGGCAGGGGAATATTTACTTTCTTATTGCTCCTGGTGAGGATCTTCGGGTACCAATGGAGGCATGCTCCATCGTATGCAATGTTAGGCCTCATGCACACCGCCGTTGGCTGGCCGTGTCCGTATTCCTTCCCGCAAACAGCGGGTCCGTAACATACGTGCGCCGGCTGTGTGCACACTGCATCACAGATGCGGACCCATTCACTTGAATGGGTCCGCAATCCAGAAGGAGCAGTGCGGAACGGAGTGCTTCCGTGGAGTTTCTCTCCGTGCTTCGGCACCGCAAAAAAATATAGAAATTGTTCAATTTTTTTGCGGTGCAGACGGATCACGCACCCATTTAAGTTGAATGGGTCTGTATCTGTCTGCGGCAGCCACGCGGATGCCCGTGCATTGCGGTCTGCAATGCACAGAACGGCCAAGCAGCGGCCGCGTGCATAAGGCCTTACTGAGATAATCTTGCTTAGAAGAATTCTAGGAGATAATACAGTGCCTCATGGAGAACCCATTTAGCAACACATGAACTTCCTGCGGATCTGCAATATGCATCTGTAGCCACCTCATGTACTGATGTGCACTGCTATTTACATGGCGATGATGCCCTTAGACTGCGCTGCTTTTGTTGTACATGTGAGAAGATAGATGTCATATATGGAAACACTATTTTATCAAACTATGCGGAGGCTGGCGCTTCAGAGAAAAGTATTAGGAACATTTCAAAGACTTGAGGTAACAGTCTGCTTTGAACCTTCTTGGCCTTTTATCAGCTGCTCATTCAGACACATTCTTCCACAGCACTTAGTCCATAATAGGTTTTGATTGGTCGCCAGGAAGGCAAATCATTGATGTGACAGTCTTGCTTCTTTCAACAGTTTCTCATTTAAATGGATTCCGCTGCAGTTTATAGGCTGAAAATTGCCAGAGGTAATTGTCCGCAGGTGGCAGGCTCTGCTGACAGCACCGTGCAGTCACCTGACAGGGTTATCAGAGTCCTCATTGTTCAGTGCCATTTATTCCAGTTCTTCCCAGGTGTCCAACAAAAGACAACTAATGCGAGATGTCATGTAAGGTAATATCAGATTAATTACATATTGTACAGTATTATGATCATTTCAGAAGAAACGTGAATTTTTTTATATTCATGTAACATGGGCAAAAGCCTATATTGACAGCTTATTTATTATCAGCCAATGCTGGTACAGCACCAACATAATCTTCAGCCCTCTATCTTCTCGCATCAATATCTGTTCCCAGTGGAAATGCTAATCTAATTTCATACTTAAATCTAGTATAAAGGGGCATTTTTGCACCATACATATAGAAGTGATCTTTATAAGATGTTGAGTCACTTTGCAAATCCATTCCATTATTTATCGTACTGATTCTGACATATACTGTAGTGGCTGACGTAGATGGACAAGACAGCTAGTGACCTGATAAATAGAAACTCGAAATGTGTTGTCTCCTGAAAGCAATTTGAGAAGTTCTGCATGCACTAGCTTGTTTCTTCATGTTTCTTGCTATTTAACATTCATACCCTGTACTGGGATATATTCAGAAACTTCTCCAACAGCCCCATTCTTCTATTAAGGATATGTGCACACATGGCAGATTTGTTACAGAAATTTCAATTACTAAAGATCCTTTCCATGCATCTGAATGGGGTTTTAATTGAAAGTCCAGGTTACCTGTAGCTGTAGGATGCACGGAGGTGCTGGAGGCATAGTAATTGATTCTAGCAGACAGATAAACTGAAACCCCAACTTTATTAAGACATCATAAAATCCATGTGACACTGGAAACACTGCTAATGCGTTTTGGACATGCGTAGCATGCTGGATTCTGGAATCTGAATGGGGTTGTTTCTGCAGTATGCTCATGGTTTACCGCAAGCCTCATTCAGATGCATGGAATGGATTTTCAGTTGCAGAAATTTCTGCAGCATATCTGCCATGTGTGTACATATTCTCATAGTCATTGGCAAGACCCAGAGTAGGGATCAGCCACTTTCGGCACTCCGGATGTTCTGAAACTGCAACTCCCAGAAAGCTCCATTCTCTTCTGTGGGAGTTCTGAGAACAGACGAGCATGTTTTCATGCTGGGAGTTGTAGTTTCACAGCAGCTGGATGCCAAAGGTTTCTGATTCCTTCTCTCGCTATATGGGCACTGTTCACACAGCAAAAATCCAGTTCCCCTAACACTGAGCTCATTTATCTAATGCAGGGAAATCATTCATTATACTCTGGAATTTACAGTGTTATCAATACATTCTGTAATTTTGAATCATTACAAGATAAGTGATGTATTTTTACAAAAATACTCAACTGGTTACAGGGGCGGATCAAGTGCATGATAGGCTGGGGGATGTCTACCCAACTCGGACCCCTCCCTCCATTTTAGTTTAAAAAAAAATCTCTGTGACAGTCTGCAGTGCTTTGTGAGTGCCACAGTCTCTTCCTAGACCATAAGCTATCACATTCATCGTTCACATGGTCTAGGAGCAGCTCTGTCCTGTCTGAGTGATTGGGGCTGAGATGCAATACCAAGCACAGTGCTATCAAATGGACAGCGCTGTGCTTGGTAAGGAGCAAAGAGGCTACGGCACTCACTGGAACATCGCTGTCTCCTCAAACAGCGGATTGGCGGGGGTGCCAGGAATCATACCCCTACCATCTCATAACTCTCTGCGTACAGATGTCATAGATGTTACCTGCAGTCCTATGTAACACTCCACATAACACAATGAATTATTGTGTTATGTGGGGTGCTACATAGGACTGCAGGGAACATCTACTACATTATCTGTACACGGAGAGTTATCACTGTTATCTGGGCTGTTACAAATTTGCCAAATTTAAAATACATTATAATAAAAAAGACTTGGAGGAGAATACAGCACCACATACGTCTTACATCCAGGGACATCTCCTGTCATGTACATCTTCTCTTTCCTCTTCTCCTGAGTCGGACACAGACTACCATGACAAATTCTTTAAGCTGCATCTCATCTCTACAGTTTGTTACACAGACACGTTAGATTTCTAAATTTTTTCATCAACCTTCCCATCCTGGTGTCCCAACAATGTCATCCTGCTGCCACTCCTAATACTGTGCCCACTGTGCTCCCCAATGTCCCACGTACTATACTGATGAAAAAATAGTGACCCCAGTAGACATAATGGGGTCATTTATCAAACTGGTGTAAAGTAAAACTGGCTTAGTTACTCATAGCAGCCAATCAGATTCCAAGGTAAGATCTGATTGGTTGCTATGGGCAACTAAACCAGTTCTATTTTACACCAGTTTGATAAACTATCCCAAAGATCCCGATAGTGTCTACAGCAATTATAATGTCCCCTAGAGTTCCCCCAGTAACTCCTATATAGTGCTCCAGGTAATAATGCCTGAATTCTGTCCCCAAAAATAACGTCCCCTAATATGTCCTGTAATAGAAAGGCCCCTACAGTGCCTCCCCAATAACAACGTCCCACACACAACATAGTTATTTTCCCCACACTGCTCCCATATAGTAATTTCCCCCACATTGCCCCATATAGTAATTTCCCCCACATTGCCCCATATAGTAATTTCTCTCACACTGCCCCCATATAGTAATAATTACCCCCATACTGCCCCAATATAGTAATTTCCACCACACTGCCCCCATATAGTAATTTCCCCCATATAGTAGTAATTTCCCCCACATTGCCCCCATATAGTAATTTCCCTCACACTGCTCCCATATAGTAATTTCCCCCACACTGCCCCCATATAGAAATAATTACCCCAACATAGTAATTTCCCCCACACTGCTCCCATATAGTAATTTCCCCCACATTGCCCCCATATAGTAATTTCCCCCACACTGATATAGATGTTTTAAGGTAAAATCGGAACACCTGACAGAATCCCACATAAACTGTCAGAAAACATAAAGTATGCATGTAAATGTTTGTCTTGGGCCCTGAGCCACATTTAATTAGTGTCAAAAATGACAATCTCTTTTTAACAAAGCTATAAGCAGCCCTGTAACTAACATGGATCCAGAGATCTCCCCATTCATTGCTCCAGTTGTTCTGCCAGATTTAGAGGGTGTGTCCTTTCTCAGGGGTGTGCCCTTTTTGCTGCAGCTTGTGGCAGTTGAAGGATGAAACTGAGCATGTCATACCATCTTAGTGAGCAGGACAGAGAAATTAGAAAAGGAGCAATTTTATTGAATAACTCAGTAGCTGTAACCAATTTTTAATTACATACAATTACAAAAGTATTCACATCCAGGTGCTGGTTTGAAAACTGTAGAATATCTTTCATGGGATAACTCCTTTAACCCCTTAGCAACATCTGCCTTACATGTACAGCTCAAGTTGCCACTTTAAAAATGGCACCCACTTGCGTATGCTGTTTCAAACAGCAGAGACTCGCAGTGGATGTATGTGATCAGCCCAATGGCTAATTGCATACATTTAACCTCTCAGATGCTGTCAAATGTGACCACAGGATCTGAGTGGACCGGAAGCAGCAGTCGTGTGCTTCCACACCACACCTGGCTAAGATGGGGGAACTTGTAAAGTAATAGCCTGAAGCCTCGAGCAGGCTTCGGTAGCTATTACTAGAATATACCAATACAGGCAAGCAGGTGGCAGCACTGTATTGGTATATATTGTAAATGGAGTTTTTATGATAGCTATTTAGCCATCACAGAACACAATGGGCAATGTAATGATTGCCAGTTAAAGTTACCCAGTGTGACTTAAAGGGAACCTGTCATCAACTTTATGCTGCCCATACTAACAGCGGTATAAAGTAGAGACAGGTAAGTTGATTTCAGCGGTCTATCATTTATAAGTTAAAAGTTATTGGTTGCCAAGAACCAACATCGCAATCATTGCAGACTGGGCCTGCAAAAGAGTCCCGGCTACCTTAGAAGAGTCATGGTTATTCATGAATTCCTGCTTTCCCTGCCCACCTGCTGATGACTGAAAGTCTTCTACCTAGTTTTCTCCCTTTTTGTCTAGGAGAGAACTGCCAATCATCAGCAGATGGGGGAGAGTGCAGGAGATTATGAATAACCATGACTTTTCTCAAGTAGATTCTTCTCAAGGCCTGGGCTGCAATGATTATGATGCTGGTTCTCAGCAACCACGCTGATGAAATCAGCATTTCTGTCACTATTTTATGCTGCCCTCAGTGAGGTCAGCATAAAGTTGATGACAGGTTGCCTTTACAAAAAAAAAAAAGTTTTAAAAAATGTATAAAAGTTTAAATCACCCCCCCTTTCTCCAAAATCAAACTATATATATAACCAATTAAAAAAAATACACATTATAGGCATTGCCTCGTGTGAAAAACGCCCATACTATTAAAATCTAACAATAATTATCCCATACAGCGAATGGTGTAACATAAAAAAATAATGTCCAATTTGCCATTTTTTGTCACTTCACCTCCCCAAAAAAAAATCTAAAAAGTTGTCAAAAAGTCGCACACACTTCAGAATGGTATCACTAATAAGTACAGATAGCCCTTCAAAAAATAAGTCCTCATACAGCTTCATATACATAACTACAAAAAGTTATAAGGGTGATGGAAGCTAAACATTTTATTGACTCCTGACTTGAGCACACCTGTGAACACGTGATTTGGTATGCTTCCAGACAATCTGTGATGCTTCCAGACATGGGGGAGCCTTGCCTGCAGTGACCTGTTCTGCAAGTCTGTTTGTCCTTTAGAGCAAGGACAGCTCTGGACTCAAGGATACCACCTACAGGAAGGTGTTAACCTCTACAACTGTATCTACACACAATAAATACTCTGTGCTGATTGGCTAAGACAGTATATGGGAGGTGTTCCTGGGATGGGCACTGTATGGGCTAGTATATAAGACTGTACATAACTAGTTAGGTAATACCTTCCCTACCTCTTGACCTGTATGTTCCCTTTGTTCCTGTCCTTTAGTTAGTTAACCTTTTATGTTTGATTCCCTGTACCATTAATAAATCCCCTTTTACAGATCCAGTAGCTATCTTGTTAATTTATAATTAACTGGCACCCCAAAGCTCAGCAAGTTCTACAAAGGGTCTGTAACATAATGTGAATTTAACAGATTTGAGAATGAAAAAGCTTAGCAGGCTAAGTGAATAAAATATTTACTAAGTAATTAAATATAAGATAACAGACAAATCACATACTGAATAAAAAGTAAATATATCACTAGCCTTTATGGGATGAGACTGCTTGGTTAAGAAAAAAGAAAAATGAAGTAAGTAATTTTCACTTTTCTTTTTCCTGTAAAAAGCTATTGCACATACTAAACACATCCTAGAACAGTCATGGTGAACATTTTACAGACCGAGTGCCCAAACTGCAACCTAAAACCCACTTATTTATCGCAAAGTGCCAAAATGGCAAGTTAACCTGAATATTAATATAGTATATCTTCCATGTACTTTATCATTTAGCTATAAAAGCCTGCCTATGTTGCACATATGCTGAAAGTATGGTCAATAATTCCAATGTGCGAAGGGAGCGGGCTGAGTGAAACCGGAAGTTTATTGAACATTTTCTACAAATGACAAATACATGACCTTCAGTCTGAGAGACAGGATAGTAACAAGATATTCTGTCCTCACATATTAATACACATCTATCTATTCAATACTGACATTCACATAAACAGATATAAATTTCTCAGAAGAGATAACCCATTACCATGTGCGGCTCTGTTATTACTGAACCTGCATCACAGTAAGAAAATAGTGCAGTAGAATAATATATATTAACATCCGCTCCTATAGCAATCTCATTCACTATGCATTAGCACCATGTGACACATTAGTGTACTTCACTAACAGTTGTGCAGGGTTTATCTACTCACACTGCATCACTAGCAGCTTTAGCTGATTACAGGAATGTGCATTAAATCATTTTACCCTGTTTATTGCCCTTAATGTGTGTTCTCTTAACTGAAAATTACAAATACATGACCTTCAGTCTGAGAAACAGATTAGTAACAATATATTCTGTCCTCCAGGAACCAAAGGTCTGTGTTTTAAGTTCCCCCTGCTATTAGGAGTGCTATGTCATTCAGGCTTTAAGCACTCTGCTGCCATCTACTGGCGATTTAGTAGAATTGCCATGAGTTTGGCTTTTCTATTTATAACAGCCATACTCTTGGATTGTTGAAACTATGAATGTAATAGGTATTAGTTTATTTTTATGGGGTGCCTATTTTTGACATACCGTACACTTACATTCAGCGTGCTGCCTGTGCTGTTCATAGTGTGCCCCGCGCTGAGTAATGGCAGGAAAAGTCTAAGGCATATTGGTATACCATAGACTTTTTCCAGGGTGCGGGTGCACATAGAGAGGGCTCAGAGTGCCGTGCCATAGGTTCGCCACCACTGTCCTAGACTCTATCTGTCTTAGTACTCTGTCCAAAACTTCATACCCCCTCCCCTTCCAATCCAAACCAGTCACTTTTAGATCACTCTTAGCAAAGCAATCAGCATTGCGCAGAATCTAAAATGTTTGGGACTCGCAAACTACATGTGTCTCTTAAAAAGTCCACTCTGTTAAGGCTGGGGATAAGATAAGTCCACACACAGTCATCAGACCCCTTTCATGACTCTTATCTCTCAAGTATTCATCCAACTTACCTGAGACTTCAGCAAAGGGAGATAAAAACAGAGCTATACAATCAGACTAGAAGGGGATGGGGCCATACAATACAACTATCTGTGCCTATATCCCTTAACAGCTAAAACACGCTATGTTTAAAGGTAGAGC
This sequence comes from Bufotes viridis, assembly GCA_033119425.1. Classification (NCBI taxonomy): domain Eukaryota; kingdom Metazoa; phylum Chordata; class Amphibia; order Anura; family Bufonidae; genus Bufotes; species Bufotes viridis. The sequence continues at coordinate 148,941,061 of CM065589.1, read as the reverse complement.
ATTCTTCAAGGACACATTTCTTCTCTAACCTTATTCAACTTTATACATATACGAGCCATTACTTAATCTTTCTGATCAACATTAGTGTCGATCATGAATTTTCGAATTGCGAATTTTAATCGCGAATATCAGCACTTCGAGAATTCGCGAATATTTAGAATATAGCAAAATATATTCGCAATTGCAAATATTCGTTTTATGCGAATTTTTTATATGCAAATTTTCGCAAGCATGCCAGTTTATGTGATTTTTATACTAATTTATGCAAATTTTTATGCTAATGTATGCAAATTTTGTATGCGAATTTTCGCAAACAAGAAAATAATGTCTGGCGATTACGAATTTGCGAATTTTCGAATATATGGCGAATATTCGCCCAAATATTCGCGAAATATGGCGAATTCAAATATTGCCCGTCCCGCTCATCACTAATCAACATACATCTTCTCACACACTAGAAATCAGAGCTATTTCAACAGAGATATTTTACTAACATCTTCATATTCTTAGTGCTAGCCATAGATCTATTGTCACACACTAGGTACAATACTTTATTTATTATTAACTGACACAGTCCCCGATATATCACACTTACCATCCTTTACTGCTCTATTTTCTAATGCTATGGCCAGGACTCACACACATACTCACACAGTATTAGGGTACCAAAATTTCTGAACATTTAATACAAATGCTGGTATGATCATTGTAGACACTTGGGTGTTTCCTTTTGCTAATGCCATAAATTAACATCTTGACACTGCCAGTGTTTTCCAAATCATCAGAACCCCCCTCAACATCACAGGATTCAAACCCGTGACCAGCCATGTCCCAGGCGGTAGCTCTAGCCACTAGACTACCAGCCCTTCTGGACTTTTCCTTCTGCTGAACTCTTTGATCTACCTTGTTCCAGCCTTGCCTTGTTAATCTCTGTGATTCCTTGCACCTGCTACTTCCTCTTTATAAGCCCAGCCTCTTGCACCTGACCCCCGCTGGTTATTGTGCCTCCAAGCCTGTAGCAAGCTTCCTCTCTGCTCCTCCTCCACCACTACTGCTGATTTACCATCGTTGCCAACCCGGACCGTTTGACCTCGCTGATTCGCCGCCTGCATTGACTCACTGCTTACCACCGACCACGCCTCCGTCTACTCCTGCTGTTACCTCGCTGCCATCTCTGCTGCCGACCCAGACTGATCGACCACGCCTGCCTCCTGCTTCTGTGGGCCTTTGCCACTGGACTCCATACTTCCAGCTCGGGTGTCCCCTGACTCAGGTGAGCCTCGTTTGACATAACCAGCCATAACAGAATAACCAGCCTAAAAAATGGAGTCCGCGATGGCCACCCTGCGCAAACAAGTCTCCGAACTTCAGGAGTTTGGCACCACTGCCCAAAAGGAAATTACTCAACTTAAAGGCGCGAACCAGGGCCAACAGAGGGAAATTATCGACTTGCAGCGTCAACTACTGGACGTACGCCGCGCGGTCACAGACACCCGTATGCTTCTCCCGTCAAAGTTTAACGGCGATCGGCACCAATTTCGGGGGTTCCTCAACCAGTGCCGTATTTACTTTCAGATGCAGCCGGGCTCTTTTACCTCAGACAGAAAGAAGATCCTGTTCATCATCAACCTTCTAACTGATGAGGCCCTGGCATGGGCATCCCCATATGTGGAATCCCACAGTCTCGTATTGAATAACCTAGACAACTTCACCACAGCCATGAGCCAAGTGTTCAACGACCCTAACCACTGCACGACGGCCGAGGCTAGGTTGCACAGTCTACGGCAGGGAAGACGCTCTGTAGCCGAGTATACCTCAGAGTTCCGCCGCTGGGTCACGGACACCACCTGGAACCCAGCTGCCCAGAAAAGTCAATTTCGCCGTGGACTCTCCGAACCTATGAAGGATGAGCTCGCCAGGGTAGACGCCCCAGACGATCTGGATGATTTCCAACTGTGTATCCGGATTGACCGGAGACTTGCGGAAAGAAGGAGAGAAAGACTTTGGTTCCTAGATAACAGGCCCGCGTACCCTTTCACTCCAATGACTCAGCCGGCTCACCAACCCTCCACCGAGCCGATGCAGGTCGACGCACTGCGCAAGACTCTATCGGCTGCTGAAAAGGAGAGACGACTAGCCGCAGGCCTTTGTCTTTACTGTGGCGAGCCAGGGCACTTCGCTATTAGGTGCCCCAATAAGACTCACCGAACCATCGCTGTCACAGAATTACGGGAGTTACAACAGGCCACAATCTCACCCTTGGCCTCTGAAACCATAGACACTACAGGTACCGGGTCCCACTTCATTGTATCCATCCTTATCACCATTGGGGAACGACAGCTTCCCTGCTCTGCAATGCTTGACTCGGGGGCCGGCGGAAATTTCATGGACTTGACCTTCGCCCATGAGAACAACATACCACTGGTAGCCAGGGCAGCCCCCATCGATCTGGAAACCGTCGATGGGACCCCGCTCTCTTCTGGGCCGGTTACGCACCAGACCACTGACCTTTAAGTCTTCATCAAACCCGATCATCAGGAGACCATTCACTTCTCCCTGATCGCCTCCCCTAAGTTTCCGGTGATCCTAGGCATCCCTTGGTTGGCCAACCACAACCCCTCGGTGGACTGGGAAGCCCGCTGCATACGGTTCCCCTCGGACTTTTGTTCTCAGAACTGTTTACGTGGATCCGTTCCTCCTCCGCCCAAAGAACCTACCATATTTGGACTATCAGCCAAGGAACTTTTACCCCCTCAATATCAGGAGTTCCAGGATGTCTGTGACAAAAGAAATGCAGACAAACTGCCCCCGCATCGACCTTATGACTGCCCAGTTGAGCTGCTACCTGGAGCTGAAATACCCTTCGGCAGTATATACTCCCTCTCCGAGCCGGAACTCAAGGCCCTGAAGGAGTACTTAGACGAAAATCTAAAAAAAGGTTTTATCCAACCTTCCACATCTCCTGCAGGGGCCCCCTTCTTCTTTGTGGAGAAAAAAGACTCTTCTCTACGCCCTTGCATAGATTATCGAAAGCTCAACAACGTTACTGTGAAGAACCGATACCCTCTCCCCCTGATTTCTGAACTCCTCGAGAGACTTCGGGCGGCAAAAGTCTTCACTAAGCTCGATCTCCGAGGAGCCTACAACTTGGTCCGACTCGCCCAGGGGACGAGTGGAAAACCGCCTTCCGAACCCGTTACGGTCACTACGAGTATCTGGTCATGCCTTTTGGCCTCTGCAATGCCCCTGCTACCTTCCAACATTTTATCAACGACGTCCTCAGGGACATGCTTGACCAATTTGTGGTAGCATATCTGGACGATATTTTGATTTTCTCAGAAGACCTCAAACAACATCGTGGGCATGTCCGCAGGGTGCTACAGAAACTCCGTGAACAGTCTCTCTATATTAAACTGGAGAAGTGTGAATTTGAACAGACTTCCACCCAATTACTCGGCTACATTATTTCCCCGGAGGGCTTACGTATGGATCCCCGGAAGATCCAGGCCGTGACTGAGTGGCCCGCCCCAAAGAACGAAAAGGAGGTCCAGAGGTTTGTAGGTTTCGCAAACTTTTATCGGAAGTTCATCAGGAACTTTTCAAAAATCATCGCCCCAATCACTAAACTAACAAAAAAGACTGTCCCCTTCGTATGGACCCCGGAGGCACAGGAGGCCTTTGCTAAACTGAAGTCCCTCTTCACCTCTGCCCCGATCCTGGCCCACCCAAACCCTGAATTACCATTTACTGTCGAGGTGGACGCCTCCGACGCTGCTGTGGGCGCAATTCTGTCTCAACGTTCAGGAGAAAAGATGCTCCTGCACCCTTGCGCCTTCTTTTCCCGTCAGATGTCCCCTGCTGAACGGAATTACAACATCGGAAATAAGGAACTGCTGGCAATCAAGGATGCTTTCACTGAGTGGAGACACTTGCTGGAGGGGGCCCACAATCCCATCTCTGTATACACCGACCACCGGAACCTAGAGTTTATCCGCAGCGCCAAGAGACTCACCGCCAGACAGGCCAGGTGGAGTCTGTTTTTCTCCAAATTCAATTTTGTTATCTCCTATCGCCCTGGGTCGAAGAACGGCAAAGCGGATGCTCTCTCAAGGATGTTCTCTGAACCCTCTCAGATCAATGAGGCTCCGGCCGGTATCCTTCCCGACAGATGCATCCTAGGAGCCACCTACTCAAGGGAACTCCTGGGTTCCCTCAAGGAAGGGTATGAGAACGATCCCCTCCTCACTTACCCACCTGGAGATGTAAACCTTACTTTCAAGGGTAGCTACTGGTTGTACTGGGATCAGCAGTTGTACATACCAGAATCTGCACGACTTGACGTACTTAAACTCAACCACGATTCTAAACCGGCCGGCCATCTGGGTATCAGAAGGACCCAGGAGCTCCTCTCCCGTTTCTTCTGGTGGCCAACTTACAGAGAAGATATCAAGAGGTTTGTCTCCTCGTGCACGACGTGCGCCCGCAACAAGACCCCCCGCTCCTCCCCCATGGGCTTGCTATGTCCACTCCCGGTTCCCTCCCGCCCTTGGGGTTCAATCTCCATGGACTTTATTGTGGACCTTCCTCCCTCCAAGGGCATGAACACCGTCCTGGTCGTCGTCGACCGTCTCACCAAAATGGCTCACTTCATCCCCTGCAAGGGCCTACCCACCGCCAAACAGACGGCCGATCTTGTACTCCGAGAGGTTTTTAGGCTACATGGGGCCCCGGACGATGTGGTTTCGGATCGGGGAGTACAGTTCACTTCCAGGTTCTGGAGAAACTTCTGTCAAGCCCTTGGGATCAAGGTGAACCTGTCCCCTGCGTTCCACCCCCAATCCAATGGGCAGACCGAGAGAACTAATCAAATCCCCGAGCAGTATTTGCGCTGTTTCGTCACCCATCTGCAGGACAACTGGCTGGACCACCTCTCTACGGCCGAGTTCGCCTATAACAATGCGGAGCACAGTTCTACCCAATACAGCCCGTTCTACGCCAACACCGGCCTACACCCAACCTTCATCCCTCACTTGCCCATTTCCACCACAGTTCCAGCCGTGGCTGAACGCCTTGCAAGTCTACAACAGGCACAGGAAAACATTCGGGACAATCTACATCGAGCCCAGAGCCGATTCAAGCAGGCAGCGGATAAACGCCGCAAACCCGCTCCGCAAACCCGCTCATGTTGAGAACACCCTCCCAGGCCGCCACCCCCCCTTCCCTCCTCCTCCGGTAAGAGTACAAGACCAGGAGGAATACACTGTGGCCAAGATCCTTGACTCCAGGGGGGCGTGACCTGCTGGCTCATGGCGCTGGTCGCATAGTTAGTGAGCTCCTGCTACAGCACGTTTAACCGGCTCATATCGGCTATCCAGCTATTCCTGTTCATGAGGAATCTCTTCGTTCCGCTCGATACTGACATGGGGCGAGTGAAAAAGAGGCAACCTCCCTCCAAGCTGACGGAATTCTTCCATAAACCGCCGTCGCAGAGCAGCAGCCCTAGAACGCCGCAGGCGCCATCTTGCGCGCCTTCACCTCCTGCCTCGCTAGAAGAAGCTCCAGCGGCTCTGCTCTCGTCTGCCGCAGAAGGTTCTGCCACCATTACTGAGGGATCCCTACGCTATATGCTTGAGGGCCTCCGCCGTTCTATAAAAGACGACTTTCACAGCGTCCTGAAGGAAGTCCGCCATGAGATTGCTCAACTGGGTGAAAGAACTTCCCACTTGGAAAACAAGATGGCAGAACTGACGGCCTCTCATAACTCTCTGATCGACGCACACGAGGCCCTAGAAGGAGAGGTGAGCAGAATGCAGGATAAACTTTGCGACCTTGAGGATCGCAGTCGCCGTAATAACATCCGCATACGAGGGGTGCCAGAATCGGTAGAACCCCGGACCTGGCGACTAAACTGCAAGAGCTCCTGAAGGCAGCGATACCTGACCTGTCCGCCATGGACCTCACTATTGACAGGATCCACCGGGTTCCCAAAGCAGCGGGCCTGGATGCCTCAATACCTCGTGATGTTATAGCCCGTTTACATTTTTATAAAGTGAAGGAGTCCTTTCTGCAGGTGCTCCGCAAAAATCCCCAACCCTCTGAGGTGTTTCAAGGATTGAAGATCTTTCCAGACCTGTCTCCAGGGACCCTAGCACGCCGCAAGGAATTCGCCGAAGTTACTGGAATCTTACGGGAGATACAGATCCGCTACCGGTGGGGATTCCCTGTGAAACTGCTAATCTTTTACAAGGGAGCCATTCCTGTTTGCCATTCCCCACATGCTGCAATGCTGAAAGTTAAGTCCTGGGGTTTGCTCCCCTGTGATACAACACCGGCTGAGGAACTGCACTCCAAGATGGAAAAGATCCCTGTTGAATGGTCTGTCGCCTGAAGCTGGACTATTATTATGCTAGTGCTGCAGGGTTTTCACGCTTAACATTCCTAGTTGCGGGTTTGACCCATTTCATAAAGGGTGACCCCAATTCTTGCCTTGTTTTTTGGCAATCTGTTTTTGTTCCATTGTTTTTCATTTTCTTTCTCGATTTTACTGTTCGCCTATGCAGGCGTTATGTTTTTAGTTTACTCAATTATTACTATTGGGCATGTCATGCTATGGCAAGCACTGTTGGCTGGGTTTGTGTATTTCAGGGTCTTGTGATTCCTACAGCATCTCTCTTCATGTGCTTAATGGGGGTTAAATGTGTTTCATTGAACGCCAAAGGATTAAATTCTCCTTACAAGAGGAGTCAACTGTGGAGAGATGCTGCCCGATCTCACTGTGATATATTGATGGTACAGGAGACGCATTTACTGGCAAAAGATGTTCACAGATGTAAGCACCCATCATTCCCTCACATTTTTTACTCCCCAGCATACAAAAGGAAAAAAGGGGGGGTGCTCTTAGCGGTTGGTAAACATGTTACCTTTGCCTTGTCCTCCCAGATCATAGACCCGAAGGGTAGGTTTGCTATCATTAATGGCTCCCTGGATAATGTTGCCATCACCTTAGCCACTGTATATGGGCCCAACGCCAATCAGATATCCTTTTTCAGAAAATTCTTCAAAAAGTTGCGTGATTTTGCTACTGGCCCTATCCTATTGGGCGGTGATTTTAATATTCCTGTTTCTGTGCGACTCGACTGTGATAGGAGGTCTATTAGGCGCCGCCCTGAATTATATTCACTAATAACGGAGTTTCACCTCCATGACATTTGGCGATACCTACATAGCACTGAACGTGATTATACCTTCTTGTCACAGTCGCACATCTCACAGTCCAGGATTGACTATTTTCTGGTTTCCCAGGATATGTTGCATAGAGTCTTAGATGCCGCAATAGGGATTACGACGTGGTCGGATCATGCACCTGTCGCTCTGTCCCTTCGGACCGCTGGTCCTCACCCGTCTCCTCCTCGATGGAGACTCAATGCCTACCTCCTGAAAAATGTTGACAGAGTAACGCATTTGGAGAATTCTCTTAGTGATTTTCTAAACGCTAATGATACTCCGGATATAGGCATTGACACTCTTTGGCTCACGCAAAAGCTTATATGAGAGGGTTGTTAATACAAATCGCGGCGCGTCTGAAGAGACAGAGAGCTAAGGCTATGTCTGAAGCACTTCAATCTATTTCTAGATTGGAAACAGCCTTCAAGTCCAACCCGTCACACTCCCTCCAAACTCAACTATTCGCCGCCAGATCCCAACTAAGGACTTTGCTCCTCTATGATCATGAACGTTGCTTGCAGCGCCTTAAGGCGAAATTTTATAGTATGGGTGATAGGGCGGGTGCGTTGTTGGCCAGGAGAGTTAGTCAAAGAACAGTATCCGGGAAGATCTCACATCTCTGTTTGCCTAACTCCGCTATCATTACGCATCCTCAAAAATAGCTGATGCGTTTGCAGATTTTTATACCTCACTGTATAACTTACGACGCGACGACTCAACCCCCAACCCAGTCGGGAGACAATCCAATTGTTTTTAGACTCCTTGAATCTGCCTAAAGTGTCGGACACAGAGCTGGAGGTCCTCAACTCTCCCATCTCATCAGAGGAGATTTGCAAGGCCATTAGAAATGCTAAAACGCATTCGGCACCAGGCCCGGATGGCTACATTAACGAGTACTATAAGACTTTCAGCCGCACTCTGGTGCCGTCTTTGCAGAGGCTGTTTAATGTTTTTTGGAATTTGGTCGTATTCCTTCCGAATTCCTGCAGGCGACTATAATCACCTTGCCTAAGCCAGGAAAACTCCGGACCGGCCAGCTAATTTCCGTCCTATTTCTTTACTGAATACGGACATTAAACTGTTTGCCAAAACTATAGCCTCCAGGCTTAATCTAATTCTTCCTGGCTTGGTCAAAATAGATCAGGTCGGGTTTGTGGCTGAGCGCCAATGCAAAGACGGTACCAGACGCATGATCAATCTCCTGCAGTTAGCTGAAAGTGAGGGGGCCCCCACTGTATTCCTGTCTCTGGACGCTGAAAAAGCGTTTGACAGGGTACATTGGGGGTACCTGGAGTTGGTCCTCTCCAAATTTGGGTTTTCGGGTCCGATTGTTAGGGGCATCATGGGTCTTTACTCAGCTCCTTCAGCGCGGGTCCTTGCCTCGGGTTTTTTATCAAAGCCCTTCCAGATAGGTAACGGCACGAGGCAAGGATGTCCGCTGTCCCCCCTTTTATTTTCCCTAGTGATGGAGCCTTTAGCGGAATCTATTAGATGTCATCCAGAAGTGAGGGGTATTAAAGTGGGCTCCCAATCTCATGTTATAGCGTTATACGCAGATGACGTGATATTGACCTTGAAGGACCCAGCTTCCTCTGTTCCGGCGGTGTGGAAGATTCTTCACCATTTCTCCAACATTTCCTATTACAAACTAAATGTATCAAAATCTCAGGTGTTACCCATTGGGATTTCTGACTCTCTTAAACAGAAAATTCTAGACTCTCACCAATTCCAATGGGCTCCTGACCACATCCAATACCTAGGCATTCTCCTTACTCCCTCCATAAAAATGTTGTATCTGTTAACGCTAACGTCTTGTCTCAAGACTTGCGAAAGGAATACTCGCGTCTCAGTAAATATATCCTGTCATGGATTGCCAGGATTAATATTGTTAAAATGCTGATTCTACCCAGGATTTTGTATATGTTCCGATGCATCCCTTTGAAGTTCCCAAAAACAATCATCACGCAATTACAGAGGGATATGCTTAAATTTATATGGGGTGCTACCAGACCAAGGATATGTCACTCGGCTCTGTTCCTTCTCTGAGAGATGGTGGCCTGGGTGTACCTGATATTAATAAATATTATTGGGCTTCATTGGCGACAGCTACCAGAGACTGGTGGAGAGCGGCCGGTCCTCAGAGGTGGCTACAGATCGAGGGTGAGTTATCGGGAGGGGTTTCACTTCAGACCTATTTGGCAGCCATTCTCCTTAAACGGGACACTCATCTAAAGTTACCTCTCCTCTCCATGTCTGCCACAATAGATGCTTGGAAGTATTTACTTGCTCACTCCCAGCCTAAACCTATTGTCTCCTGGGGCTTCCTACCTCTGAACGTATTAGAGCTTCTTATACCAGACTTAGATCTATCACACTGGAGGGACAAGGGGCTGTCCCAACTTTCTGATTTATATGACGGTTCGGTTCTTCTTTCATTTCAGTCCCTTCATGAGAAATATGGAATCTCTAACCGGACTTTTTATAAATTCCTGCAAGCCCGACACCTGCTAAACTCCCTTTGTCTCCCAGAGAGAGTTTACCCGGTTTCACAGCTATCGATCTTTTTGAAAAATCCAGACTTACTAAGAAAGGGTTATCGATCATATACAAAGCATTGTGCCACACTCCGGCTACTGTCAAGAAAACATTCATGACTAAATGGGAAGCCGAACTGAACCGCACTTTTCATGTTAACGACTGGAATAAAGCTCTATTTTGGGCCATCAAACCTTCACGTTGTATCAATCACGCTGAACAGAATAGAAAGATACAGCTAAGATGGTACTTGACTCCAGATAGGTTGGCACATGTGATAGGGAGTTATTCTAATATTTGTTGGAGAGGTTGTGGCCTTAAGGGCACACCCGCGCACATGTGGTGGTTCTGCCCTGTTATTCAGCCTTTGTGGGCTCACATTACTAGGATGCTTGAAGATGTCCTGGGACATAAGTGCCCAGTAACTCCTGAATTGGCTATCTTATGCATTGGGCTAGGAGACCTCCCTGGTGATTCTAGATGGATAGTTGCACATGTCTTAACTGCAACCCGTAAGGTTATTGCCAGGCACTGGAAACAAGGTGTCACTCCCCATATAGCAGAGGTCCAAGCTCTGGTGAACTATCACTTAGCCTGTGAGTTCACCTTTGCCTCGGACTCACTGGCTAGAATTAAAACCCATAACCAATGGTTGCCATGGATATCTAGTACATTTGCTTCTCAGTTGCCAGAAGCCTTGTGGTAATATCCTAAATTACCTGATGTGCCACCCTATCTGGTTTCTCCCTTCCGCCTTTTTGGCCTCTTACTATTAGATCTCCCTCTATGTCATTATTGTACTTATCATGCCATCTTTGGATCAGTGGACCTCACCTGACCCTGCTAAGGAGATCCTCGGACCCTCAGCTCGCCCTGCCATGTGTCTTGCCATGTATCTCAGTATATGCCTTTTCTTTTCTTGACATGCTACAGTATATGCCTTTTCTTTTCTTGACATGCTACAAGATATGTTTTCTTGTATTTATGATACCTTTTATTGTTATACCTATGCTCGGTGTTCATAGATCTATGTAACTGTATTATCGTATACAAAAATTCAATAAAAACTTATTGAACAACAAGATCCTTGACTCCAGACTCCACCGAGGAAGGCTGCAGTATCTAGTTGGGTGGAAGGGATATTCCCCCAAGGATAACTCCTGGGAGCCGGAGGAAAATGTCCATGCCCCCAGACTGGTAAAAGCTTTCCATCAGAGACATCCCGATAAACCGTCATCTGCGGTGCCTGGAGGTCACTTTGGAACCCATTTGGTACCAGGGGAAGTATAGAGTGGGCTCAGCATGCATGTTGGTACCTGCATCCCTGGATTTAACAGGGGCCGTTAGGGCACCAAAAATGGTAAAAAGCAGAATGGACCCAGCATGCATGTGGAACCTGCACTCCCTGGATTTTATGCAGGCCATTATGGCACATAACAGGTAGTATTTAGTGTTAGGTTCCTGTCTTATAGAGCTCACCCTGACTTTTGGCAGACGGGCCCAAATAATTTTGTACAAAATGTATTTGCCAAGAATCTCAAATTTGCAAAATAAGCATAGCATTAGCACCAGAATATTTTCTATAATTATGCCATTATTGTACTTTATTTGTGTTTGCAGAGTGCTATTGCATTGTCTTGTCATATAATTCACCTTTATTTATAAAAAATCCAAAATTTGGAAAAATTTACAATTTTCTAAATTTCAATTTCTCTGCTTATAAAACAGAAAGTGATACTTCATAAAATATTTTTGCTTAACATTTCCCATATGTCTACTTTATGTTGGCATAGTTTTGTAAATGTCATTTTATTTTTTTAGGACGCTAGGAGGCTTAGAATTTTAGAAGCAATTCTTAAAATTTTTAAGAAAATTTTCAAAACACACTTTTAAGTGTGGAGCTTACATAGTAGAAACCACCCATAAATGACCCCATTTTAGAAACTACACCCCTCAAGTTATTGAAACTGATTTTACAAACTTTGTTAACCCTTTAGGTGTTCAACAAGAATTAAAGGAAAATGGAGATGAAATTTCTAATTTCACTTTTTTGGCAGATTTTCCATTTTAATCCATTTTTTTCTGTAACACATCAAGCCAAACAAAGCTCAATATCTATTACCCTGATTCTACAGTTTAAAGAAACACCCCACATGTGGTCGTAACTGATGTAAGCGCAAACGGCAGGGCTCAGAAGAAAAGGAGCGCCCTATGGTTTTTGGAAGGCAGATTTGGGTTCTATTTTGGGGTACATATGATTTTTGATCACTCTATATTACGTTTTTGGGAGGCAAGATAACAAAAAAAATGGCTGTTCTGGCACAGCTTTCATTTTTTGTTTTTTTTACCATATTCATCTGAAAGGTTAGATCATGTGCTATTTTTTATAGAGCAGGTTGTTACGACTGGATAATATCAAATATGTCTATTTTTTTTTTGTTTGTTTGTTTCAGTTTTACATAATAAAGCATTTTTGAAAAACAATTATGTTTTTGTGACTCCGTTTCCTCAATGATATTGTTTTATTTTTCTGCCGATCGTCTTGTTCAGGGGCTCGTTTTTTGCAGGAAGAGTTTATTGGTACCATTTTTGGGTACATATGATTTTTTTGATAATTAAATATTACCCTTTATAGGGCAAGTTGACCAAAAAATGTGTCGTTTTGGCACAGTTTTTTTTTCACAGCATTCACCTGTGGGGGTAGGTCGTGTGCTATTTTTATAGAGCAGGTCGTTAAGGACGTGGCAATACCTTACATCTATAGCTTAGTTTTAATACTGGTACTATTTTGGGGTGCATATGACATTTTGATCGCTTGGTATTACAGTTTTTGTGATGTGAGGTGATAAAAAGGGATTTTTTTTTGGCACAGTTTCTATTATTTTTTTTTATGGTGTTCACTTGAGTGGTTAGGTCATGTGATATTTTTATAGAGCTGGTTGTTACGGACGAGGCGATACCTAATATGTCTACTTTTTAAAATTTATTTCACTTTAAAACAATAAAAGCATTTTTGAAACAAAAAAAATCATATTTTAATGTCTTCATAGTCTGAGGGCCATAGTTTTTGTTTTTTTTGGGTGATTGTCTTAGATAGGGTGTCATTTTTTGTGGAGTGAGGTGACGGTTTGATTGGTATAATTTTGGGGGCATATGCCTTTTTTTTCACGTGAGTGGTTAGGTCATGTGATATTTTTATAGAGCAGGTCATTACGGACGTGGCAATACATAATATGTATACTAAAAAGTCATCTGTCCATCCAGTTCAGCCTATTATCACGCAAGTTGATCCAGAGAGAGGCAAAAAAAAAAAACTGAGGTAGAATCCAATTTTCCTCATTTGAGGGGAAAAAGATTCCCTCCCGACTCCAATCAGGCAATCAGGATAACTAGTAGTAGTATTAGTATGTGCGAGTGACTTGCACTATTCCTTCCCATGTGGATAACCTTACATTTGTCAGTGTTAGACCTCATCAGCCACTTCTCTGTCCAAGCCTCCAATCTATCCAGGTCCCTCTGTAGCAGTATATTGTCCTCTTCTGTGTTAATTACTTTACATAGTTTAGTGTCATCTGCAAAAATTGATATTTTACTGTGCAAGCAGGGGAGGATTAAGTGCATGATAGGCCCGGGGCTGTCTACCCAACTTGGGCCCCCCCCCCCCCACTCCATTTTAGGTTTCAGGGTTTTTTTCTGTGTGAAGAGGCTGCGGTGCTTTGTGAGCGTCACAGTCTCTTCCTAGGCCATATGATGTCACATTCATCGTTCACGTGGCCGAGGTGCAGCTCTGTCCCATCTGAGTGATTGGGGCTGAGCTGCAATACCAAGCACAGTGCTGTCAAATGGACAGCGCTGTGCTTGGTAAGGAGCAAAGAGGCTGCGGTGCTCACTGGAACATCACGGTCTCCTCAAACAGGAGTCTGACCCCCACCATCTCATAACTCTCTGTGTACAGATGTCATAGATGCTATGTAACACCCCACATAACACAGTGATTTATTCTGTTATGTGGGGTGTTACATAGGACTGCAGGGAACATGTACAACATTATCTGCACACAGAGAGTTATCACTGGTATCTGGGCTGTTACATAGGGCTGCAGGTGAAAAATTAAAGTTTAAGTTGCCAAATTTAAAATACATATGATTATGATAAAGACTTGGAGGAGAAGATGAGACGCAGGTCACAGCAGTGAGGATACAGCACCACATACCTCTTACATCCGGGGACTTCTCCTGTCATGTAGATCTTCTCTTTCCTCTTCTCCTCCGTCTGACCCAGACTGCCATGACTAATTCTTTCAGCCGCACCTCGTCTCTACAGAGTTTGTTACACAGACACGTTAGATTTCTCATAATTGGGGTCATTTATCAAACTGGTGTAAATTAGAGCTGGCTTAGTTGCCCATGGCAACCAATCAGATTCCACCTTTCATTTTCTAGAGGAGCTGTTAAAAATGAAAGGTGGAATCTGTTGCTATGGACAACTAAGCCAGGTCTACTTTACACCAGCTTTATAAATTATCCCAAAGGTCCCTATAGTGTCTACAGCAGTTATAATGTCCCCTAGAGTGCCCCCAGTAATAATAACACCCTACAGTATAATGTGCTCCAGGTAATAATGCCTGTATAGTGTCCCCAAAAATAATGTCCCCCAATACCCCACACTGCCCCCATATAGTAATTTCCCCCACACTGCCCCCATATAGTAATCTCCCCCACACTGCCCCATATAATAATTTCCCCACACACACAAACTGTCCCCATATAGTAATTTCCCCTACACTGTCCCATATAGTAATCCCCCCCCACACACACACAAACTGTCCCCATATAGTAATTTCCCCCACACTGCCCCCATATAGTAATTTCCCCCACACTGCCCCCATATAGTAATCTCCCCACACTGCCCCCATATAGTAATTTCCCCACACTGTCCCCATATAGTAATTTCCCCACACTGCCCCCACATAGTAATTTCCCACACTGCCCCATATAGTAATTTCCCCACACTGTCCCATATAGTAATTTCCCCACACTGCCCCCATACAGTAATTTCCCCACACTGTCCCATATAGTAATTTCCCACACTGCCCCCATACAGTAATTTCCCCACACTGTCCCCATATAGTAATTTCCCCCACACTGCCCCCATATAGTAATCTCCCCACACTGTCCCCATATAGTAATCTCCCCACACTGTCCCCATATAGTAATTTCCCCACACTGCCCCCATATAGTAATTTCCCCACACTGCCCCCATACAGTAATTTCCCCACACTGCCCCCATACAGTAATTTCCCCACACTGCCCCCATACAGTAATTTCCCCACACTGTCCCCATATAGTAATTTCCCCACACTGCCCCCATACAGTAATTTCCCCACACTGTCCCCATATAGTAATTTCCCCACACTGCCCCCATATAGTAATCTCCCCACACTGTCCCCATATAGTAATCTCCCCACACTGTCCCCATATAGTAATTTCCCCACACTGCCCCCATATAGTAATCTCCCCACACTGTCCCCATATAGTAATTTCCCCACACTGCCCCATATAGTAATTTCCCCACACTGCCCCCATATAGTAATTTCCCACACTGCCCCCATACAGTAATTTCCCCACACTGTCCCCATATAGTAATTTCCCCACACTGCCCCCATATAGTAATTTCCCCACACTGCCCCCATATAGTAATCTCCCCACACTGCCCCATATAGTAATTTCCCCACACTGCCCCATATAGTAATTCCCCCACACTGCCCCATATAGTAATTTCCCCCACACTGTCCCCATATAGTAATTTCCCCATACAGTAATTTCCCCCACACTGCTCCATACAGTAATTTCCCCCACACTGCCATCCATTAATTAATTTGCCCCCAGAACTGCCATCCATTAATTAGTTTGCCCCCACACTCTCATCCATTAATTTGCCCCACACTGCCATTTATTAATTATTTTGCCCCCCCACTGCCATCCATTAATTAATTTGCCCCATACTTCCATTCATTAATTTGCCCCCACACTGCCATCCATTCATTTATTTGCCCCCATACTGCCATCCATTAATTTATTTGCCCCCATACTGCCATCCATTAATTTATTTGCCCCCATACTGCCATCCTTTAATTTGCCCCCACACTCTCATCCATTAATTTGCCCCACACTGCCATTTATTTATTATTTTGCCCCCACACTGCCATCCATTAATTTTCCCCCACAACTGCCATCCATTAACTAATTTGCCCCACTGTCCCTTAATATCTCATCTCCTCTCCCCCCCCCCCAAGTTAGCACATACACATAAAAAAAAAAAGGTAATACTTACCTGTATGCTGAATGGTGTGGCAGGCGCGCGTACATCAGAGCGTGTGCGAGCGCCACCATACAGGCGCGCGATGACGTCATCACGCGCGCCGCACGATGATGTCATCGCGCACGCCGGGCTTCTACCACCACACAGGCCTCAGGCCTACTAGGCCTGAAGCCTATGGCGGTGATAGGCGGCAGGGCAGGGAACTATACGCTCCCATGCCCCGCCGCAGTACGTGGGTGTTCGGGTCGGCGCTGGGCCCCCCCGCGATGCCAAACGCCCCAATTATAATCCGCCACTGTGTGCAAGCCTTCTAAAAAATTATTAATAAATATATTGACGAGAATAGTGCCTGTTACTGACCCCTGAGGTACCCCACTAGTGACTTTGACCCAATCTGAGTGTGTACCGTTAATAACCACCTACTGTTTTCTATCACTGAGCCAGTTTGTTCTTAGCGCACTCCGGGCTCTGTCAGAAAGAGACTTCTAGCAAAATCTAGAACCTAGGTGTGAAAAAAAAAAAAATTTATATTTGAAATTAACTTTAAGGCTATGTACACCTTTGGGGACAATTTCTTTTTATGATTGCATTTTTCTAATTTTGGTCTAAAAATAATTTTTTCAATTGGTCTTTATTAAATATATTGAGCCGTTCAGTTACAAAGGGTTAACCGTTTTTTTCTAGCTTTCACTTTCACTTCATGCCGGTCATCTAATAACCCTTATCTGTAAATTACTAAAAGGCCATAAACGCTTACAGATATAGCCGAGCTAAAATTTAATCTGATAACATATCAGAGTGTTATCTCGGTTATCTTGTGACAAAACCCATTGAAATTCTTTGAAAATTTAGTTACCTTTTTCTTGCCATTGTTTACTTAACGTGTTAACCGTCAAGTTCAGCAGCATCTTTATTTAAGCCACATTTTTATTAGTAAGAAAAAAATTGAGCTTTAATCAGTGTTTTAAAGGTTAGAGATAATGAGCCCGTCAGCTCTCTGCCTGACGGAAAAGAGAGAAAATCATTTTTAATAAAGATCAATTGAAAAAAATAGATTTTTAGCTCAAAATTAGTACAATGCAATTCTAAAAAAAATTGTCACGAAAGGTGTACATGGCCTTTAAGAGTAACTTATAAGGCTAGTTTCACACTAACGGCACTGACCTCCGGCAGGTTGTTCTGTCGGGTGAACAGCCTGTCGGTTCAGTCCTGCGGCTAGTGAACATGTGCCCCCGGACTACTGCTCCGGCCCCATTGACTATAATGGGGATGGGGCAGAGTTCCGGCGGAGGCACGGCAGTGCAGGCCGATAGGCCGCTGGAATAAAACTACGAAATGTCATAGTTTTATTCCGGCGGCCTCTCGGCGTGCGCTGCCGTGTCGCCGGAACTCTGCCCCCATTATAGTCAATGGGTGCCGGAGAGGTAGTCCGGGGGCACACGTTCACTAGCAGCAGGATGGATCCGACAGGCTGTTCACAGAACAGCCTGTCGGAGGTCCATGCCGCTAGTGTGAAACTAGCCTAATACAATACCTCCGTGTTAGTCATTTGCTGGATAATACACTAATGATTTAATCGTTTGTATTTATAAATAAAGAACATTAAAAGGTGCAGAACTTTGAGACAAGGTTATGTGATAGCCACTCATTCCTTAAGTGTTGATAGTATAATTTTTATTTTGTCTTAAACTGAAAAAGTGGGCTTGCCTAAATCAGCAATTCATATTTCCAAAGATAATAAAATGAAAATGTCCAAATTCTATTTTGGGTTCATTCAGATTTCTATTGCAGTTAAGCCAAAGTCCAGAACTGATATATGGACATTTATAATATTCCTTCAAAACCTGTACCACTCTGTGTGTGAGTTGAGGCTAGGACGGAGGTTCACCTTCCAGCTGTACAATTACCCCAAACACACTGCTAAAGCAACACTTGAATGGTTTACGGGGAAACATGTAAATGTGTTGGAATGGCCTAGTCAAAGCCCAGATCTCAATCCAATAGAAAATCTGTGTTCAGACTTAAAGATTGCTGTTCACAAGCGCAAACCATCCAACTTGAAGGAGCTGGAGCAGTTTTGCAAGGAGGAATGGGTGAAAATCCCAGTGGTAAGATGTGGCAAGCTGATAGAGACTTATCCAAAGCGACTTGGAGCTGTGATTGCCGCAAAAGGTGGCTTTACAAAGTATTGACTTTAGTGGGGTGAATAGTTATGGAAAATGGATACAAAAGTTTCACCTCTCAATTAATAGTGGTCACGGAAAAGTAAGAAGTGTGATGAAGGCTAACATTTACGATTTTATTAGCTTCTTTAACCGCTACAGGACCGCCTAACGCAGGGATGCGTCCTGCGGGCGGCCCTGTAGCTCTGATCGGACGCATCGGCGCGTCATCTCGCGAGACGCGAGATGACGCGAGGACGCGCCCGCACATGCGCAATGCGCGCCATCGGCACGCTTCGCATGTAGTTATACTACAGCCTGCCAGCGCCCGATCGTGCGCTGGCAGGCTGTATATGGTAGAAAAATCGCAGATCAGGCGTTGTTCTGTGAACAGCGTCTGATCTGCTGCTACTCGCTTCTCTGGTGGTCCCTTTGCTTGGGACCACCAGAGAAAAAATATCAAAGTGCACCAATCACCACACAACCCCCACCGCCCGCACCCACCCACCACCCCCACCACCCCCTGTCACTGATTAACCCCTGATCTCCCATGTCACCCCCTGATCACCCCTGTCACCCCCTGTCACTGATCACCCCTGTAAGGCTCATTCAGATGTCCGCATGTGTTTTGCGGATCCGCAAATCCGCGGATCCGCAGAACACGGACACCAGCAATGTGCTTTCCGCATTTTGCGGATCCGCACATTGCCAGAACTATATAGAAAATGCCTTTTCTTGTCCGCAGTGCGGACAAGAATAGGACATGTTCTATACTTTGCGGATCTCCAATTACGGATCCGCAATTACGGATCCAGCGGGACAAAGTCTGTCCCCATAGAATTGAATGTATCCACAATTCTGTTCCGTAAAATTTTGCGGAACAGAATTACGTGACGCTGAATGAGGCCTTAGGGTCCCTTAGCGATCGCAGCTTTATAGCTTTTCCCTCTTTTTTTGCACATTTTTTAGAGATTTTTCATCCACATTGATCAATGTGAATGGAAAAATCTGTGACGTTCATTTTTTTCTTTCAGCGCAGAGGCTGAACGGAAAAAAATTCTCATTACCCGTATGCTCAATATACGGAGAATAGCAGAAACTCCTAATGCTGGCCATACGTGTAATGATTGCGGAGACCCCTAAAATGCCAGAGCAGTACAAACACCTCACATGTGACCCCATTTTAGAAAGAAGACACCCCAAGGTATTCCGTGAGGGTATGGTGAGTTCATGCAAAATTTTATTTTTGTCACAAGTTAGTGGAATGTGAGACTGTATAAAAAAAAAAAAAAAAAAAAATACCATTTCCGCTAACTTGTGCCAAATTTTTTTCTGTAAACTCGCCATGCCCCTCACGGAATACCTTGGGGTGTCTTCTTTCCACAATGGGGTCACTTGTGGGGTATTTATACTGCCCTGGCATTTTAGGGGTCCTAAAGCGTGAAAATCCAAATGCGTAAAAATGTCCTGTGAAATCCTAAAGGTACTCATTGGTTTTAGGGCCCTTTACGCATCTTGGCTGCAAAAAGTGTCACTCATGTGGTATCGCCGTACTCAGGAGAAGTAGGGCAATGTGTTTTGGGGTGTATTTTTATATATACCCATACTTTGTGTGAGAAATATCGCTGTAAGCGACAACTTTTTAAATTTTTTTATTCAAAGTTGTCAATTTACAGAGATATTTCTCTCACCCAGCATGGGTATATATAAAAATACACCCCAAAACACATTGCCCTACTTCTCCTGAGTACGGCGATACCATGAGTGACACTTTGCAGCCAAATGCGAGGCCTAAAACCAATGAGTACCTTTAGGAGGGCATTTTTACGCATTTCTCTTCTCACGCTTTGGGGCCCTAAATGCCAGGGAGCATAAATACCCACATGTGACCCATTTTGAAAGAAGACACCTCAAGGTATTCGCTGAGGAGCATAATGAGTCCATGAAAAATTAAACTTTTTGTCAAAAGTTAGCGGAAAGGGAGACTTTGTGAGAAAAACAATAAAAAATCAATTTCCACTAACTTGTGCCAAAAAAAATCTTCTATGAACTCGCCATGCCCCTCACGGATTACCTTGGGGTGTCTTCTTTCCAAAATGGGGTCACATGTGGGGTATTTATACTGCCCTGGCATTTTAGGGGCCCTAAAGCGTGAGAAGAAAAATGCGTAAAAATGCCCTCCTAAAGGTACTCATTGGAATTAGGGCCCCTTTGCGCATCTTGGCTGCAAAAAGTGTCACTCATGTGGTATCGCCGTACTCAGGAGAAGTAGGGCAATGTGTTTTGGGGTGTATTTTTATATATACCCATACTGGGTGAGAGAAATATCTCTGTAAATTGACAACTTTGAATAAAAAAATTAAAAAGTTGTTGTTTACAGCGATATTTCTCACACGCAGCATGGGTATATGTAAAATACACCCCAAACCATTGCCCTACTTCTCCTGAGTACGGACGATACCACATGTGTGACATTTTTCTGCAGCCAAGATGCGCAAAGAGACCCTAAACCAATGAGTACCTTTAAGATTTCACAGGCCATTTTTATGCATTTGGATTCTCACACTTTAGGGGCCCCTAAAATGCCAGGTGAGTATAAATACCCCACATGTGACCCCATTTTGGAAAGAAGACACCCGTAGGTATTCTGTGAGGGGCATGGTGAGTCCACAGAATTTTTATTTTTTGGCACAAGTCAGCGGAAATTGTTTTTTTGTTTTTTTAATTTTGTTTTTACAAAGTCTCATATTCCACTAACTTGTGACAAAAATAAAATTTTACATGAACTCACCATACCCCTCACAGAATACCTTGGGGTGTCTTCTTTCCAAAATGGGGTCACATGTGGGGTATTTATACTGCCCTGGCATTTTAGGGGCCCCTAAAGCGTGAGAAGAAGTCTGGAATCCAAATGCGTAAAAATGCCCTGTGAAATCCTAAAGGTACTCATTGGTTTTAGGGCCTTTGCGCACTCAAGCTGCAAAAAGTGGCACACATGTGGTATCGCCAGTACTCAGGAGAAGTAGGGCAATGTGTTTTGGGGTGTATTTTTATATATACCCATACTTTGTGTGAAAAATATCTCTGTAAGCGACAACTTTTAAAAAAATTTTATACAAAGTTGACAATTTACAGAGATATTTCTCTCACCCAACATGGGTGTATGTAAAAATACACCCCAAAACACATTGCCCTACTTCTCCTGAGTACGGCGATACCACATGAGTGACACTTTTTGCAGCCTGGGTGCGCAAAGGGCCCAAATTCCAACGAGTACCTTTAGGTTTTACATGGCGGCTCACAATTTAGCCCCGCCCAAAATGCCAGAACAGTAAACACACCCCACAAATGACCCCATTTCGGAAAGTAGACACCCCAAGGTATTCACTGAGGGGCATAGTGAGTCCGTCTGAGATTTTTTTTTTTTTGCCAGAAGTTATCAGAAATTGAAACTTTTTTTTTTTTTTTTTTCTCAGAAAGTGTCATTTTCCGCTAACTTGTGAAAAAAATGAAATGATACATGAACTCACCAAGCCCCTCCGCGAATACTTTGGGGTGTCTTCTTCTAAAATGGTGTAATTTGGGGGTATTTATACTTTCCTGACATTCTAGCACCTGAAGAAACATGACAGGCGCTCAGAAAGTCAGAGCTGCTTCAAAATGCCGAAATTCACTTTTTGCACCATAGTTTGTAAACGCTATAACTTTTACCCAAACCAATAAATATACACTTATTGGATTTTTTTATCAAAGACATGTAGAACAATAAATTTAGAGAAAAATTTATATAGAAATGTAGTTTTTTTAAAAAATTTTACAACAGAAAGTGAAAAATGTCATTTTTGCAAAAATTTCGGTCATTTTTGATTAATAGCAAAAAAGTAAAAATGTCAGCAGCAATGAAATACCACCAAATGAAAGCTCTATTAGTGAGAAGAAAAGGAGGTAAAATTCATTTGGGTGGTAAGTTGCATGACGGAGCAATAAACGGTGAAAGTAGTGTAGTGCGGAATTGTAAAAAGTGGCCTGGTCATTAAGGGTGTTTAAGCTAGGGGGGCTGAAGCGGTTAAAAAATAGAGAGAGTGGTGGTAATATCCATATTTAATCAATAAATGAGTGATGGAATATGTGCCTACCAGAGGACCTGAACCAAATAAGTCATGGGGCACCCAAAACTCATTAAGCTAATGACCATGCCTGTCTCTTAGTTAACGTGAATGGAGACTCCAAGCATGTAATACGGAGCATGCACCTCACTAAATCGATGCCGTGATTGTATCTTGACTGAATCGAGACACACGGCAGCGCAGCTATGCGAGCTCTGAGCATTCAGTGGCCTATGTGGTTGTACCACTGAACCACCGAGCTCGCTAATGTGCTGCTTGGGTATCTATAACCCACAAGGTGCAGGCTGTTGAATGGCGTCCCCTAGTGAGGATCTTACAGCCACCAGAAAGCCAACCCTTGATTTGGGATACACAGGTATTCGTCACATGGGGTATAAGATTGGTATCTACTATGAGCGAAAAGGAGTATAACCAATCTATAAAACCCCGTGGCAAACAAAGGGGTGCATGACATGCCCCACTTGAGCACCGGTAATCAGTGCGCCCTAGAATCAGCCCTACCTTGTGAATGCACGCACATCTGGCGTCCCCTCTATTAGGGAATCTTACAGCCAGCAGAAATCGGCGTGCATTCACGGGACTAAGCGCTGCTGGATGCTGCCTGCGGTTGTGAGGCGGCTACCCAGCGCTCAACGCGCACTGGAGCAAACCGGGTGTATAGAGATTTAGCAGTATTTTAAGAATACAGTGCCCATTAATGCAGCTGTGGCTCAACGCGTTTCACTACTCATCAGGAACCTAGTACGCGCTGGCTGGGCATTGAGGCACTTGTAGTGCGTGCTAACTGCTGAACAGCTGTGCCACTGACGTGGACACAGCCTGTCGGCGCTGGTTTGGCCGTAGGGGCAGCGGCCAACCGCGCTCTATTTCAAAGGAAAGCACCGCCCTCCTGAAGGACTGGCGCACTGACTAATCGGGAGGAACCGTGGGTGGGGAAACCCGGAACTCACATTCCCCCGGCTGTCAGTGTAAGTAATGGCCATGACGTCCATGTATACGGCATGATCGTCGCAGGACATAAATTAAAAGAACGGCAGATAATATGTGCAATATCAGGGGATGTGTGAACGGAAGGGCCTAACTAACACTGGCAACATTTGTCAGAAATGTGGGGATCATACAGGCAGTCCGCGTAATTATAACGGTAATTATCTAATTGAGGATACTGAGAGATGACATACATAACCATGATTCAAAAATCAAACCAACTGCATCGTGCTTGGCTGGCAGCGGATCATTAAAGGGTGAGGTATACATGTACTATTTGCCCATCCAGGCCGGAACTGGCTTACAGGATGGGGGACAATCAGCCAAACCCATTAGATCATAAAGCGCCAGCCTATCAGGCAGTTGAGGATGGCAAAAAATTGGTAGTAGCGGCCACTAAATGTCAGAATGTGAGCCATGAATCATAAGAGACATAACTCATTATGACAGATCACAGGGCCAAAATCTATGGTCCTATTTGTCAATGAAGGAGACAAATGAGATGTGATCATTGAGGCCTGATGGCTTCAAGGTTCGTAATTTGAAGGTCCATTGGGCCTCTTTTTGCATTATTTTCTGGTCCAAGTCACCTCCCCTGGATGACGGACGAACCACTTCCACCCCTTGAAACTTGATGGAATTCACCAGACCTCCATGCATGCCATTCACATGTTGGGCCACTGGGGTGTCAGATTCATTGCGAACATCATTAAGATGCTCGCCGATCCGACGGCGAATTTCCCGGGTGGTCTTACCGACATATTGCACCCCACAGATACAAGTCAGCAGATACACCAACCCGGTGGTCTTGCAGTTAATGAACGACCTTATGGAGAAAGTTTTGTTCGTGACGCTGCTGGTAAACGTAGAGCCCGTTTGGATAGAGTCACAGGCGATGCATCCCGCACACCGAAATGTCCCTCTCAGCGGGTTGCGTAGCCACGTCGGAGTCCGTGGGCTCTCAAATAGGCTATGGCAAAGCCTGTCTTTCAGGTTGCGTCCCCGCCGGTACGTAACCGTAGGAGTAGGGCTCACCAGATGACCAACATCTGGATCAAGGGTAAGTATCTCCCAATGTCGTTTAAGAATGTCACGTATAGGGGTGTTAGCTGCGTCATAGGTGGCAATGAGCCTTACTTGATCACTACTGTCTCCCCTCTCACGAGGATTCAGCAGGGTTTCACGAACGCGTGATGCCACAAATTGATAGGCCTCGGATAGTATTTTACGAGGGTAACCCCTGTTTTGAAACCTTACAGTTAAATCATTGGACTTCTCTAAAAAGTCATCCCATGAGGAACAATTCCTTCTCACCCGCAAAAACTGCCTCGTTTGAGCGGGTACGGGTGACAACTAGTCCAGTGCAATAAAGAATTGGTCGCCGTCTCTTTGCGGAACAAGCTCGTATGAATAGAGCCCTCCTTATCCTTCCGGATCCAAAGATCCAGAAAGGTGATTTCCTCAGAGTGGATCTCGGATGTAAAAAACAAACCGTATTGATTGACATTAAAGGAAGCAACAAAATGTTTGAATAGTGAATAGTTATGCACATTGCTTCACATCACAATAAAAAAAAAAAACTAACATCTTCAAAGTTGTGGGCGTGTTATGTAAATTAATCCATGTTAATTCCAGGTTGGGAGGCACCAATACACAAAAAAGTCAAGGGGGTAAATACTTTTGCAAAGTTAATACAAGGCATTTACTAATGTTTTATGATTGTCCATTTTGCCACCTTTCTTGGCTTGATTCATTTTTTAATTGCATTATATACTGCTGGTTTCTAGGGGTACAACGGTGTATAATACGAATGAACAGGATAAATGACATTTGCTGAAGTGAGACAACCTTTTTAAGGAGAAGAAGACTGTTAAAGGGTTAACAATCAGGTTCACCACTTTAAAATATTTACTGCTAGGCTGTGATCTGTGCACTATACATCCCAAAAGGTTATATATGGGAAGGAACTAGTTAACCTGCCAGGGAATAGGCTGGTTCTGCATCCCCTGGTTAGTTGAGGGTTGGCTAGTAAACAGGCAAGAGATATGATCTGTTATATTTGTGCTGCATGAAAGAGATTCTCCAGGAAAACACCATTCCTGAGAGTGGAAAACTGTCAGATAGCAGCTCTGCTAAGGATTATTCCTCTGAGAGAAGGAAGCATTGAATATTCACAGAACACTGAGACCAATTTAACTCTTGGGATACCATAGTTTTTTTTGTGTCCTAATTTTTCTTGTGTATCTTCCTTGAGCCATAACTTTTTGATATTTCTGTTCACATAGCTGTATGGGGGCTTATTTTTTGCGGGACAAATCTTACTTTCTAATGCCACCATTAATTATGGCATACAATGTAGTGGGGAGCGGTAAGACAATTCCAAATGGGGTACAATTGGAAAAGAAATGTACTTCCTCCACCATTTTACGGGTTCTGTTCCCACGGTGTTCTGTTGGTGGCCAAACTGATCCATGCCCTTCATTCTCTGGGTCAATATGATTACGACGATACCCCATATGCATAGGTTTTTATGTCTAAATAGTGTAGAAATAAATTGAAACTTAAAAAAATGTTGTTGTTTTTTACATCACCATATTCTGACCCCCATAACTTCATTTTTTATACCATTTTGGAGTATGTGTGACTTTTTGATCACATTTTAGTTTTTGGGGGTACGAGAAGCAATTAAAAAACATGGCAAATTGGCCATTTTGACCCTTTTTTCTGTTACGCCATTCGCTGTATTGGAATTTTTTTTAGATTTTATTAGTACAGACATTTATGTTTGAGGTGATACCCATGATGTTTATATTTTTTGTTAATTTTTTTTTTTTCTTATTATACGGAAAGTGGGGGGGGGGTGGTTTAAACTTTTATATTTTTTAAAATGCATGTATTTAAGTTTTTTTTTACATTTTTTAATGATTATATGATTATGATTATGATTATGAGCATACAAAATGCAGTTTTTATTTTAAAATTTTGAACAATCATGGATTTTTAAAATGCATTTATTACTGACTATTGCTCATTTCTTATGTTGGCCTGCCACCTGGTGGGAAAAATAAGAAATGCAGCTTCAATGCTCACAGCCTCTTCAGCGAGGCTGAGAGCATTGAACCAATTACCCTCATCCTCATTGGCCACAGAGATGCCCGGAAGCATAAGCTTCCTGTTTTTTTACCTTTTGATGCTGTGATCTCACTTGATCACGGCATCTAAAAGGCTTTAATTACTGTGATCGGCATTATTGCCGTTTGTGGTAATTTGCTGCAGGTCTCTGAAACAGCAGGGACCTGCCAGCCATGACGCCCCTGCACGTGCGAGCAGGCGTCGTGTTTGCCTATCGCTCCAGCGCCCTAGATGTACGACGGCGCTGGTAGCGAAAGAGTTAAGGATGTGCTGGACTGACACTGTAGGTAAATGCATGTTTATGGTAATAGACTTTACTGCATGTGAAAAGGGTTAAGTTCTTCTTCTGTTTGCGTTTTTTACTTTAACTTCGATTCAGTAAAGAGAGACTCTTTCAATCAAACTGGCCTGGTCATTGTCTCCACCATCCAACAGCCTTTCTCTGCTCTTGCGTCTTTCACCTTATTGCCTATTCACCTGACATCAAGGGCACTCTAGCCCCACAAGGCAAGAGCCCCCAAAAGTCCAGGGTTTGCCCTGAGGAGAACAAGGGTTGTGCCCCTCCAATCACTGCATGGCCTGGGGAGTGCCAGGGTGAGGACTGCCACCGCAAGAACTACTACTGCAATGACTCAGCCTCCTCTCTCTCTCCCCTCTTAGGCTTGCTGCAAACGTACATTTCTATGAAATATATAAAACAAAGGATTATCAGTTTTGGAGAAAATTCTGTTAAAGTAGTGCTGCACAAATTATTAGGAATGGTGTGTTAAAAACCTACAGAGTTGACTTCCACAACACTGGACTGTTATTTAAACACGTGGTTGAGGTCAGCAACACAAAAAAGATAAGGAAAACTTTCAGGTAGAAATGCTTGAATTAGCTGATGTATTTTCGAAACAAGACATTAGTTGGCTAACATCACAATTTTATAAATTAATGTTTAAGCAAGTGAAAGGGTTAATGAGGAACAGTTGTAATGGGATAGGTAGGAGGGAGACATCACACAGGTACAATGGAAATTATACAAAGAACTGCATACTATGTGTCACTAATTAATAATCCAAGCATAAGTTTTTTTTTGTGAAGAAGTTATTTTATACAGGTACAGGCACCTGGAAATCAAAAAAATAGAGACCTGAGAGTGTACAATGTCCTAGATATGTGTAAGAGAATGGTTGCGTGGTCTTCCAAATAGTTACAGGCCATGTTGTTTAAAACAAAGATTTACAGTACGTTCCTTCACAACAATTGCACTTAACAATTAAAGTCTCTTTCATAGGTCATAGTATACATAGTGATTGCAGTTCATTTAAGGTAGTTTTATATGCTTGAACACACAAGAACATAAATTGAACAGCCTTTACAATACAATGGTTTAAATTCTTTCATGTCATTATTGACTTCACAGGGGCCTCAAGCTGCTCTTGCCTTCATACAGACCTCCAAGACCCTTTTAAATTCACACCACTCTCTCAACACAGAGAGTGTTGTGTGACTGGACCTAAGGGAGGAACATTTCAGGTTAACTTCCCCTGAGAAAATGCAGACACTGCACATATGTTCTGAAATTACCCTAATGTACAGTAATATTGGCGGCTGGTGGCTTCATACCTGAACTCACTGGGATTAAAATATTTATAAGGATTAGGGAATGTATCTGAAGTGAACACTCTGAAATAATTGATTCTAGAATACAATGTTTATTTTCAAACAATGTTTTTTCTAGCCAGACTAAACAATAGCGAAAACTAGAACTCAAACTATAAACAAATAAAAAAGAGTGGATAAAGCTAATTCATAATATGGTGATGTGCAAGGGAAAAGACAAACAAATCTCTTGAAATATGGGCATCATGTATTGATATAACTGCAGGTGATACTGGTAATGATATGCTATTATGTTGATAAATGTGGGGTTTTGTTTTCCTTCATCTTGCAGGTAGGTTTGGGGGTAGGCGTAATGTTTTGGCCTAAAACAATGGGACAATATATAAAATAAAATGTATCTTTTTTATTGTAATGAAATAAAAATTGAATCCCAGAGGAGTAAAGATAAGTAAGGAGTAAGATATGTACTCAACTATGGGAAAATCACGTTTCCCAGACAAATGTGATATGCGGCAGCTCCCTCAAGTGTCACATTCTATACACAGGAAACAAAGCGGAATGTATGAATAAGACTCTAAATGTGTAACAATCCACCATCACTTGGATTTTAACACCTAGACATTAATGGAATACATGAGATATATATGCCAAACTGTTTGCAAGATCCGCTTATAAGAGTATAAGGAATTGCTACTCCACTGATTGCAAAAGAAAGACATGCAAAGATTGACTAGCCAAGAAAAGTGCAAAACCACTATCAATATAAATAAAGTTTTTTTTTAATTCTATTCAACAAGCCAGAAATGTGCAAAGCATGAAACATAGACTGGCCCACTGGAGAGTCAATCCTAGAAGAAGCTGGGAAAATTAGATCCCTGGATAGGACTTGATTCTAAAGTCGGGTTGCATCTTTTATTCTTTGTATACCTATTTTACGGAGAGTGAACACTTTCTCAGGTGATAGAGATTTTCTCAGTGAATCTAAGTCTGGCTCAAACACTTGTTTATCATATTTAGAGATGAGCGAATTGAAGCTGACGAGGTGGAATTCGTTTAGAATTTCAGGAAAAATCCGATTTGCAACGAATGCGAATTTCCTCGCGCCTCGTGGTAACGAAGAGCAATTTTCCTAAAATGGCAGCCACACATGTGGGGACTGAGGACAAGGGGCAAGAACGCTGGGAAGGCCGGATCGCCCAGACTGACATGCATGCATGCAGCCAATCAGCAACCAGCCAGCCCTGTGATGTCACAGCCCTATAAATACAGCTGCCATCTTACAGTCAGGCATTTTCCAGCGTTCAGAGTGCAGGGACAGATGTGTGAAGGTGCTAGGGACAGCAAGTGGAAAAATGATTGTGGAAAAAAAGACAGAAAAAATAATTTATAAGTGCAGGGAAAGGATAGGGAGGAATCATTTCACAGCATCTTAGTGCAGGTAGAGACGTCAGAAGGCTCTAGAGACATTGATAGGAAAGTGATTTACAAGTGCAGGGAAAGATTATTTGGGGATCCAAATAGTCATTAGACAGCTCTGTCATTCCAGCTTTTTGTTATTGGGCTGCAAGTGTTATCTTGAAAAGCCTTTAGAGGATTATATCTTATCATCTTATTCAGTACTAAAAGAAAAAGCTATACGCATTTCACTTCTGCAGTTATTTCTGTTGAAAGCGTGTAGGGGCGTATTTCAGTAAAAAAAGAAAATAAATACGAACTGCACCGTTGCAATTATTTCTGTTGAAAGTGTATAGGGGCGTATTTCAGTAAAAAAGAAAAATAAATACGAACTGCACTGTTGCAGTTATTTCTGGTGAAAACGTATAGTGGCCTATTTCAGTCCAACAAGAAATATCTATTCTCAGGTTACTTCTACAGTTATTTCTGGTAAAAGTGTATAGAGGCGTATTTCAGTAAAAAAAAGAAAAATATATACGCACTGCACTGTTGCAGTTATTTCTAGTGAAAGCGTATAGTGGCCTATTTCAGTCTAACAAGAAATATATGTTCTCAGGTCACTTCTGCAGTTATTTCTGGTGAAAGCGTATAGAGGCGTATTTCAATAAAAAAAGAAATATATATATGCACTGCACTGTTGCAGTTATTTCTGGTGAAAGTATATAGTGGCCTATTTCAGTCCAACAAGAAATATATATTCTAAGGTCACTTCTGCAGTTATTTCTGTTAAAAGCGTATAGTGACCTATTTCAGTCCAACAAGAAAAATATATTCTAAGGTCACTTCTGCAGTTATTTCTGGTGAAAGCATATAGGGGCGTATTTCAGTACTACAAGAAAAATATATTCTCAGTTCACTGTTGCAGTTATATCTGGTAAAGCCTTTACTAGCTGGCGTTTTGCTGTAGAAAAAGAAATATACATTCGCCATTCACTGGTGCACTTATATGTAGAAAAACCTTTATTGACGTATAGCAGTAAAAAAGAAATATACCGCATTTTCCGGTATATAAGACAACTGTGGTCTCCTTGTGCTGCTGCCGCCTCCAGACTCTGTTATTGTGCAACTCTATGGTCTCCTCATGCTGCCGCCACCTCCAGACTGTGTCATTGTGCCGCTCTGTGGTCTCCTCATGCTGCCGCCACCTCCAGACTATGTCATTGTGCTGCTCAGTGGCCTCCTCATACTGCTGCCAACTCCAGACCCTGTCATTGGGCCACTCTGTGGTCTCCTCATGCTGCTTCCAGCTCAACACTATGTCATAGGGCCACTCTGTGGACTTCTCATGTTGTTCCCACCCTCCCCACTTCATGACTGGTCCACTATTTTGGCTTTCGGCCTAGCTGACATCATCATTTATTTAACTAAATTCCAAATCAGACAGCTCGCAAACTTCAAATCAATGTCTGCACGGGAAAGGAGCAATCTCCGTACGAATGGTA
This sequence comes from Bufotes viridis, assembly GCA_033119425.1. Lineage (NCBI taxonomy): Eukaryota > Metazoa > Chordata > Amphibia > Anura > Bufonidae > Bufotes > Bufotes viridis. The sequence continues at coordinate 148,910,068 of CM065589.1, read as the reverse complement.
AAAGATAATCCCAGCAGACGTACTTGCTCTCAATGGTATACTTTATTCCACACACAACGGTTCACAGGACGTTTTGGCTAGTTCAGCCTTCCTCAACTGCACAATGTGAACTGACACTTTCTCACATTTTATAGGCATAAATCACAATCACCTGGTCATGACATCACCAATCCAATTCTGCTGGGATTATCTTTTACCATCATCATTTATTTGACACTTCTTCTGATCTGTCAGAAGGAAGGAAAAACGAGATGCACAACGGATCCTGTCTGTGTAGCAGCTTTAAGGCCTGTATGGTCCCATCAGAATTGGCTTATGATTTGGTAGCCAAAAGCAGGAGTGGGTAGAAAACACAGAAGACATGCAAATATTCCATTCACATGTCATCTCTGTTTTAGATCCACTCCACTTTTTTTTGCCTTTAGCAATACTGATGGATTATTGAGCAAATGTTAACCGAGTGAAGGCATATGCTCCACAGACAGTATCCGTTTTTTCTGGGTAGTTGTTCTGACTGATCAGAGAACAGGGAAAATTAATCAGTGACGTCAACACAAACTTACTGCTGACACCCACTCCACTCTGTCAGGGGGCTCTACTAGTATAGGCATTTAATAGAACAGGTTCTGTAGACATCTATGTGGAATCAGCTGATGAGGCTGTAAAAGGAGTGTGCTTCTTCTAGACGCTAACATCTACCTGTAAGGCTGAGTTGATACTTGAGATATTTGTCAGTTTTGGCCCCGTGACCGCCCAAATAAGTGAAGTATGCAGTGATTCTAAGAGTGACCCTGTCATCTGCATGTCATACAAACTCACAGTATTATTTCACTACCAAAGCAGACTCCTTATGCGTGTTACTGCAAGTGTTCACAGTGTTCTACTTTATAAAGGCTCTCAGCAGCCAGGAAATAGCCGTTTTTTAACATAATGCGCCGTGAATATATTTGGATCAAATCGAATTTTTCCCCAAAAATTCTGCGAACCCGCGAATAACATTTTTCAAAAATTCGCTCATCTCTAATCATATTGATTCCCTGGATTTTCAAGTAGGCTCACATGAATCCCTTCAATAAACCCAGATATGAAGTAACTGCTTCTGTGTTCTACTTCTTATGAGGCTTCCTCTCTGGACCCTGCTCTGCTCTTTTTCTTTTTTCAAAGGTGGCTTTTAACCTGAAGACCCCACAGCAACCAATGAGGACAAGCATATAGAAAAAAATTGTAGTCCTAACCCCCCACTAAGGCCTCATGCACACAACCGTATGAGTTTTTCGGTCCGCGAAAAAAACGGATGACGTTCCGTATGGCATCCGTTTTTTTTGCGGATCCGTTATTTTTGCGGATCCATTGTAATAATGCCTCTATCTTTGTCCGCAAACTAGAAAAAATAGGACATGCTCTATTTTTTTGCGGAATGGAAAAACGGACACACGGAAACGGAATGCACACGGAGTACCATCCGTTTTTTTTGCGGACCCATTGAAATGAATGGTTCCGCTTATGGTCCGCAAAAAAACCGGAATGGACACGGAAAGAAAATACGTTCGTGTGCATGAGGCCTAAGGCTGTTGCCCTGAACTAGGAGACATGAAAGCGATTTTTCCCATGCATCCCCCTTACTCTGGAACTCGCTACAGCAACATATCAGACTTGCTTACAGTGGAATCCTTCAAAAGAAACCTAAAACCCACCTCTTCAGACAAACCAACAACCAGTAACCCTGCTGACTCTATACCGCCATGACCAGTTTTACCCTCACCTATTGTGTCCTTCCCCCATCCCATGTAGATTGTAAGCTCTCATGGGAAGGGCCTCTCTCCTTCTGTACCAGTTTGTAACTCATCTTGTTCATGCTGTTATAGTAATTTCTTGCCCCGTGCTCACAAGCACGTGTATCAGCTCCTTTTGTGTAAGGAAAGGCCGCACTATTCCAGTAATGAGTTAAGATGCTTCATGGTTGAGATCTGGTGAGAGACTCTCCACTCAGAACCTTTCTTTATTTACATAGACCAAGGGATAACAAATAGGAAGTGGGGTGCCCAACACCTGACCACTCCTTTCAGGTACAGTACAGTCATACAGGAAGTGATGACACACACACACACAGAAAGAATACCACAACATGTCTCTTAGTCACCACTAGGGGGAATCTTGTTCAGCATCGATCAGTGATCAATGCTCAACAAGGCTCACCAGGATTCTTATGTGGGCCTACTTATAGGAACAGCGTCACCATCTCCAGCGGTTGATCAGGCACACTGGAAATAACGAATGCACGTTCCTTTCCGTATATTGTTCTCTCAATAAATGCATACACGCCAAGCCAATAAATCCGCCTTTTGGGCGGAGGGCCCCAGCCGGCATCTATCCATTCGCCAAGAAAACACTACTTGCTGCGTCTCTATATCCGCAGCAAGATATCGACTTCCGGTGGTTTACACACTGAGAGACACGATGACAATATTAGAAAACACATCATAATAATTTCCACAACAATGCTTAGTGCAATTGTCTGTATTATTTATGCATACTCCTTTTGATATGTACAGTGCTATGTAATGAATGGCGCTTTAATAATAAATAATAATAATAATAATAATAATAATAATAACAACCTTAATGTTAATTTATTGTTTTAGGTTGGACTTTTGAGCTTGTCATGGGTATGTGCATCTGTAGGACTGAAATAAGTTAGTTTGAACCTATGTAGGAGTTCAGCTATTTCTGCTATTTTGATCCTTTTTGTCTCTTGTGGCTCACCATGAATCGTCTAGATCAGTATTTTTCAACCACTGTGCCGCGGCACAGTAGTGTGCCCTGAGATATTGTCCGGTGTGCCGTGTCCGTGAGCTCTAATTATTCGCGAATATTCGTGGTAAAAAAATCGTGATTTTTTACCACAAATATTCGTGACTAATTCGAGCTCAACACTATTCTCGAGGTCGCGGCAGGTCTCGCGGGATTTGGGAACATGCGCCCCACGCGACTTGCACAGCAGCACTCAGAGGTGGAGCAGAGCCGGAGAAGAGACTGAGAGGGAAGGAGGACGGGACTCATCATCCAGAGCCAGGACAGGAGCCATAGGAGCAGGTAAGTAAGTTCGTTCACAGGCACGCCAATTTAACTTGAAGCCAAGCACAGCACCACCCGGTCCTGAGATATGAGGAGAGGGGAGGGAGGGGGGCTGGGAACTTGACAATGATAGATGAGCGCACACAACCGTATGAGTTTTTCGGTCCGCGGAAAAAACGGATGACGTTCCGTATGGCATCCGTTTTTTTTGCGGATCCGTTATTTTTGCGGATCCATTGTAATAATGCCTCTATCTTTGTCCGCAAACTAGAAAAAATAGGACATGCTCTATTTTTTTGCGGAATGGAAAAACGGACACACGGAAACGGAATGCACACGGAGTACCATCCGTTTTTTTTGCGGACCCATTGAAATGAATGGTTCCGCTTATGGTCCGCAAAAAAACCGGAATGGACACGGAAAGAAAATACGTTCGTGTGCATGAGGCCTAAGGCTGTTGCCCTGAACTAGGAGACATGAAAGCGATTTTTCCCATGCATCCCCCTTACTCTGGAACTCGCTACAGCAACATATCAGACTTGCTTACAGTGGAATCCTTCAAAAGAAACCTAAAACCCACCTCTTCAGACAAACCAACAACCAGTAACCCTGCTGACTCTATACCGCCATGACCAGTTTTACCCTCACCTATTGTGTCCTTCCCCCATCCCATGTAGATTGTAAGCTCTCATGGGAAGGGCCCTCTCTCCTTCTGTACCAGTTTGTAACTCATCTTGTTCATGCTGTTATAGTAATTTCCTTGCCCCGTGCTCACAAGCACGTGTATCAGCTCCTTTTGTGTAAGGAAAGGCCGCACTATTCCAGTAATGAGTTAAGATGCTTCATGGTTGAGATCTGGTGAGAGACTCTCCACTCAGAACCTTTCTTTATTTACATAGACCAAGGGATAACAAATAGGAAGTGGGGTGCCCAACACCTGACCACTCCTTTCAGGTACAGTACAGTCATACAGGAAGTGATGACACACACACACACAGAAAGAATACCACAACATGTCTCTTAGTCACCACTAGGGGGAATCTTGTTCAGCATCGATCAGTGATCAATGCTCAACAAGGCTCACCAGGATTCTTATGTGGGCCTACTTATAGGAACAGCGTCACCATCTCCAGCGGTTGATCAGGCACACTGGAAATAACGAATGCACGTTCCTTTCCGTATATTGTTCTCTCAATAAATGCATACACGCTAAGCCAATAAATCCGCCTTTGGGCGGAGGGCCCCAGCCGGCATCTATCCATTCGCCAAGAAAACACTACTTGCTGCGTCTCTATATCCGCAGCAAGATATCGACTTCCGGTGGTTTACACACTGAGAGACACGATGACAATATTAGAAAACACATCATAATAATTTCCACAACAATGCTTAGTGCAATTGTCTGTATTATTTATGCATACTCCTTTTGATATGTACAGTGCTATGTAATGAATGGCGCTTTAATAATAAATAATAATAATAATAACAACCTTAATGTTAATTTATTGTTTTAGGTTGGACTTTTGAGCTTGTCATGGGTATGTGCATCTGTAGGACTGAAATAAGTTAGTTTGAACCTATGTAGGAGTTCAGCTATTTCTGCTATTTTGATCCTTTTTGTCTCTTGTGGCTCACCATGAATCGTCTAGATCAGTATTTTTCAACCACTGTGCCGCGGCACAGTAGTGTGCCCTGAGATATTGTCCGGTGTGCCGTGTCCGTGAGCTCTAATTATTCGCGAATATTCGTGGTAAAAAAAAATCGTGATTTTTTTACCACAAATATTCGTGACTAATTCGAGCTCAACACTATTCTCGAGGTCGCGGCAGGTCTCGCGGGATTTGGGAACATGCGCCCCACGCGACTTGCACAGCAGCACTCAGAGGTGGAGCAGAGCCGGAGAAGAGACTGAGAGGGAAGGAGGACGGGACTCATCATCCAGAGCCAGGACAGGAGCCATAGGAGCAGGTAAGTAAGTTCGTTCACAGGCACGCCAATTTAACTTGAAGCCAAGCACAGCACCACCCGGTCCTGAGATATGAGGAGAGGGGAGGGGAGGGGGGGGCTGGGAACTTGACAATGATAGATGAGCTGGCGGGAAAAAAGCCCTCAGCTTAGGATGCACCTGCTGCACTGTATCAGTGAAGATCAAAGAAATAATTTCTTTGTGTTTACTTCATTCCTATTTAAGACACTTTGACGAGAATTACTTTATATAGTCAATATAGGGCTTATAGGCTACAGAGTTAAATTTTTTTAACATTTTCTAATGGTGGTGTGCCTCGTGATTTTTTCCATTAAAAAAGTGTCCCTTGGCACAAAAAAGGTTGAAAAACACTGGTCTAGATTGACCATTCTTGGCCTCTCAATTTGATATCTTTCTCTAGGTAAACATGATCGCCTACACTGACTAGTTGGCCTGCTCACCCGCCACCTACAACAGGCTTCGATTCTGGGAGGATGGGTGGAGTTTATGCTCTTCCCACTCATAAGGGATTGGATAAAGAGTTAACCAGCCTTTTGTGTCCCCATTTGATATGGACAGGGTTGATTGGCTTGTACTTTCAGGGATGGGATATGGTGGATTTAAAAAGCAGCATAACAGAGATAGGTCAGATGTAGTGTTGAGGGAACAGTTCGAAGCATAGTTCGAGTTCGTACCGAATTTTGGGGTGTTCGGGACACGGACCTGGACCCGAACATTTTCAAAAAAGTTCGGGTTCGGGTCCGTTGTTCGGTAATTTCTTCCTGCTTTCTGAAGGGCTGCACAGCAGCCAATCAGCTAGCGTTTTACTTCTTGCCCTAAGAAGCCATCACAGCCATGCCTACTAATGGCATGGCTGTGATTGGCCAAGTGCAGCATGTAACCCAGCCTCTATTTAAGCTGGAGTCACGTAGCGCCGCACATCACACTGCTCTGATTAGTGTAGGGACAGGACGCAGCTTCTGGGAGGGCGAGATTAGGCAGTGAAAAGTCAGCAAAAAAACCTAATGAAGTGATCGATCTACAGCTGTGAATCATTAAACTTCTGCTAGTTAATTGCTCACTGGTTTTTAGGCTGCACAGAGCGTTTTTCTGTCACTTTTTTCTGGGGTGATCAGCGGCCATTTTGTGACTTGTGGTGCACCAGCACAAGCTGCCACAAAGTCCATCAATCCATCAATACAAGTTTTTTTTTTGCTATATCCTACATCAGAGGCTTGGCTGTGCTTATTGTCACCCCTAGAAACTCAGGATAGAAATTTCTATATTTTATTAATGGGTTAAATTCAATTGCCAAAATAGCAATCCCCTAAATCTGGTGTCCCAGCTGTGGCTAGCCAAGTGTAATACTGTCTGGCAAAGGATAGATAATTTTCTGGGGTGAAATTCAATTGCCAAAATAGCAATACCATAAATCAGTGGTTTCAGCTGTGGCTGGCCAAGTTTAATAGTGTCCTGCAAAGGATATATTTTGTTCTGGGGTGAAAATCAATTGCCAAAAGAGCAATACCATAAATCAGTGGTTTCAGCTGTGGCTGGCCAAGTTTAATAGTGTCCGGCAAAGGATATATTTTGTTCTGGGGTGAAATTCAATTGCCAAAATAGCAATACCATACATCAGTGGTTTCAGCTGTGGCTGGCCAAGTTTAATAGTGTCCGGCAAAGGATATATTTTGTTCTGAGGTGAAATTCAATTGCCAAAATAGCAATACTCTGAATCTGGTGTTCCAGCTGTGGCTAGCCAAGTGTAATACTGTCTGCTGTCTGGCAAAGGATAGATAATTTTCTGGGGTAAAATTCAATTGCCAAAATAGCAATACCATAAATCAGTGGTTTCAGCTGTGGCTGGCCAATTTTAATAGTGTCCTGCAAAGGATATATTTTGTTCTGGGGTGAAATTCAATTGCCAAAATAGCAGTACCATAAATCAGTGGTTTCAGCTGTGGCTGGCCAAGTTTACTAGTGTCCAGCAAAGGATATATTTTGTTCTGGGGTGAAATTCAATTGCCAAAATTGCAATACCATAAATCAGTGGTTTCAGCTCTGGCTGGCCAAGTTTAATAGTGTCCGGCAAAGGATACATTTTGTTCTGGGGTGAAATTCAATTGCCAAAATAGCAATACCCTGAATCTGGTGTTCCAGCTGTTGCAGGCCTAGTTTAAATCTGTCCGTAACAGGGTATATTTTTTTCTGGGGTGAAATTCAATTGCCAAAATAGCAATACCCTGAATCTGGTGTTCCAGCTGTTGCAGGCCTAGTTTAAATCTGTCCGTAACAGGGTATATTTTTTTCTGGGGTGAAATTCAATTGCCAAAATAGCAATACCATAAATCAGTGGTTTCAGCTGTGGCTGGCCAATTTTAATAGTGTCCGGCAAAGGATATATTTTGTTCTGGGGTGAAATTCAATTGCCAAAATTGCAATACCATAAATCAGTGGTTTCAGCTCTGGCTGGCCAAGTTTAATAGTGTCCGGCAAAGGATATATTTTGATCTGGGGTGAAATTCAATTGCCAAAATAGCAGTACCCTGAATCTGGTGTTCCAGCTGTTGCAGGCCTAGTTTAAATCTGTCCGTAACAGGGTATATTTTTTTCTGGGGTGAAATTCAATTGCCAAAATAGCAATACCCTGAATCTGGTGCTCCAGCTGTTGCAGGCCTAGTTTAAATCTGTCCGTAACAGGGTATATTTTTTTCTGGGGTAAAATTTAATTGCCAAAAAAGCAATACCGTAAATCTGGTGTCCCAGCAGTGGCTGGCCAAGTTTAATAGCGTACGGCAAAGGATATATATTTTTCTGGGGTGACATTCAATTGCCAAAATAGCAATACCGTAAATCTGGTGTCCCAGCAGTGGCTGGACAAGTTTCATAGTGCCCGTCATAGGATATATTATTTTCTGCGGTGAAATTCAGTTGCAAAAATAGAAATACAGTAAAACTGTTGTTTCAGCTGTTGCAGGCTTCGTTTAAAATCTGTCCGTAAAATGGTATATTTTTTTCTGGGGTGAAATTCAATTGCCAAAATAGCAATATCCTGAATCTGGTGTTCCAGCTGTTGCAGGCCTAGTTTAAATCTGTCTGTAACAGGGTATATTTTTTTCTGGGGTGAAATTTAATTACCAAAATAGCAATACCATAAATCAGTGGTTTCAGCTCTGGCTGGCCAAGTTTAATAGTGTCCGTCACAGGAAAGATTTTGTTCTGGGGTGAAATTCAATTGCCAAAATAGCAAACCCTGAATCTGGTGTTCCAGCTGTTGCAGGTCTAGTTTAAATCTGTCCGTAACAGGGTATATATTTTTCTGGGGTAAAATTTAATTGCCAAAAAAGCAATACCGTAAATCTGGTGTCCCAGCAGTGGCTGGCCAAGTTTAATAGCGTACGGCAAAGGATATATATTTTTCTGGGGTGACATTCAATTGCCAAAATAGCAATACCGTAAATCTGGTGTCCCAGCAGTGGCTGGACAAGTTTCATAGTGCCCGTCATAGGATATATTATTTTCTGCGGTGAAATTCAGTTGCAAAAATAGAAATACAGTAAAACTGTTGTTTCAGCTGTTGCAGGCTTCGTTTAAAATCTGTCCGTAAAATGGTATATTTTTTTCTGGGGTGAAATTCAATTGCCAAAATAGCAATATCCTGAATCTGGTGTTCCAGCTGTTGCAGGCCTAGTTTAAATCTGTCTGTAACAGGGTATATTTTTTTCTGGGGTGAAATTTAATTACCAAAATAGCAATACCATAAATCAGTGGTTTCAGCTCTGGCTGGCCAAGTTTAATAGTGTCCGTCACAGGAAAGATTTTGTTCTGGGGTGAAATTCAATTGCCAAAATAGCAAACCCTGAATCTGGTGTTCCAGCTGTTGCAGGTCTAGTTTAAATCTGTCCGTAACAGGGTATATATTTTTCTGGGGTGAAATTTAATTGCCAAAATAGCAATACCATAAATCAGTGGTTTCAGCTGCGGCTGGCCAAGTTTAATAGTGTACAGCAAATGATTTATTTTGTTCTGGGGTGAAATTCAATTGCCAAAATAGCAATACCATAAATCTGGTGTCCCAGCAGTGGCTGGCCAAGTTTAATAGTGTACGGCAAAGAAAATATTTTTTTATGGGGTGACATTAAATTGCCAAAATAGCAATACCGTAAATCTGGTGTCCCAGCAGTGGCTGGACTAGTTTCATAGTGTCCGTCATAGGATATATTATTTTCTACGGTGAAATTCAGTTGCAAAAATAGAAATACAGTAAAACTGGTGTTCCAGCTGTTGCAGGCTTTGTTTAAATCTGTCCGTAAAGTAGTATATATTTTTCTGGGGTGAAATTTAATTGCCGAAATAGCAGTACCCTTAATCTGGTGTTCCAGCTGTTGCAGGCATAGTTTAAATCTGTCCGTAAAAGAGTATATTTTATTCTGGGGTGAAATTTAATTGCCAAAATAGCAATACCCTGAATCTGGTGTTCCAGCTGTTGCAGGCCTAGTTTAAATCTGTCCGTAAAAGGGTATATTTTTTTCTGGTGTGAAATTCAAATGCCAAAATAGCAATACCATAAAACAGTGGTTTCAGCTGTAGCAGGCCAAGTTTAATAGTGTCCGTCACAGGAAAGATTTTGTTCTGGGGTGAAATTCAATTGCCAAAATAGCAATACTATAAATCAGTGGTTTCAGCTGTGGCTGGCCAAGTTTAATAATGTCCGGCAAAGGATAGATTTTGTTCTGGAGTGAAATTCACTTGCCAATATAGCAATACCCTGAATCTGGTGTTCCAGCTGTTGCAGGTCAAGTGTTAATCAGTCCGTAAAAGTATATATTACACTCAAGGTGTATACACATACACAATATACACATATTTTTTCACACGCTACTGTGTATCTCCAAGTGTAAATCTGTCCATAAAAGGATACCTTTCATTCAGGGCCGAAATACTAGCCCTACAATTGATATTCCCCTAAATCAGTGGTTACTGCTGTGCCTGGATTAGTGTAATACGGTACATAAATAAATAGGCAGATAGTGTTAGGTGCCTGTAAAAAAAGGCCTGAATTTGAAATCAATACATTGGGCCAAATATTTTTTTCTTATTGTGGTGCTTGGTGAACGGTAACAATGAGGAAAACATCTAGTAAGGGACGCGGACGCGGTCGTGGTGGTGTTAATGGACCCTCTGGTGCTGGGAGAGGACGTGGCCATTCTGCCACAGCCACACGTCCTAGTGAACCAACTACCTCAGTTTTCAGTACCCGCCAGAATATACAGCGATATTTGGTGGGGCCCAATGCCCTAAGGATGGTAAGGCCTGAGCAGATACAGGCGCTAGTCAATTGGGTGGACGACAGTGGATCCAGCACATTCACAACATTATCTCACAACCAGTCTTCTGCAGAAAGCGCACAGGTGGCGCCTGAAAACCAAGCCCAT